>OZ012705.1:75540761-76263383 GCA_963942595.1 Cylloceria caligata | reverse complement strand
CCTCTACGTTCACTGACACTGCGCTATCTCTATACATATCTATGTATATCTCCTTCTCATCTGGAATAGGCTTCATCCGAGTTAACTCACAGCCGCATTATGACCAACAAATTGGGTCACTCGAAATAATTAACAATAATATTTATAATTGTTCTTTTTATAGATATTACGCTTCGACGTCAAACGTTATGTTCTAATACACACCGATCTACCGATCGCTAAAAGTAAATGAAGTGTTTAATAGCCTTCCAAAATGATGATTGCATATGTTTTTCAAGTTCGCTGTCGGTTTTGACATAGATCTCATCATATCAGTGATTAGGGTGACATTCAATGGTGACGGGACAAGGGCTTCGTAGCTTTCAAGAACTACGTCCATTTCACTAAATAACCTCGTACTTAAATATTACGATAACATATCGTCGTGAGAACTACACCAAAACCAACATAGTCCTTGGAACGTTGCACCAGTCTTCGTGCACATTGCAGGGCACGAGAACATCCGCGTAATTTAACGTAGACGTTAAAACCGAATTAGACTTTGGTAGCTACGGAGTTGTCGTCGCAGAACCTCACCGTAGTCCACCATAACATAAATATAAGTCAAAGCAAACCTAGACATTGAAAGCTATGCAATCGTCATTCTGGAACGCTGTTAGGTACTCAATTTTTTTTTAGCGATTGGTAGAGCAGCGTGGCTTAGAAGAAAGTATCTCGATTTTGTCGGTCGTGGAACGATTCTTCGAAACTTAACTATCTTTCGCCCTATTCACTTGATAATCAACTCTTCAAAGGGCATCTTTCCTTGGGCCAACTCTCCGAAGCTCACAACTTACGAGTGATTACGAACGAGGCTTTACACGTGAATTTACGATTTACGCAACCTTCGGAGAGACAACACTTCATGGGCCAACTCGTCAAAGTCCAACTTACGAACGGTTGCGAACGAAGGCTTCCGCGGAAACTGACGACTTGCTTAACGCTACAAAAACGCTCCTATAGAGTTGACTCATTCGTCGATACACCCGGAAACTCTTGCACGAGAATAGAGTTTCGGAAAATCGATCCATGGACAGTAATCTCTTTGGAGACTGAAGCAACTCGTCAATTTGCGCGGAAATTTTCCTTCGTAATCACTGGTTGAGAGTTGATCTGTGGAGAGTTAAACCATAGAGTGTCGTTATATGTAAAATATATTTTTATACACTGGTATATTGTTATACACTGGTATATTTTTATACACTGGTATATTTTTATACACTGGCGTTTTTCTTTTTCATGATGGACTCGCATCGGTGAAGTAGAAAATATCGTGAACCCGAAGAACGTAACAACTCCGGTACGATAAAGCAACAGTAATACTTACAGTATTACTAAAACTATTGATACGTACAACTTTTAAGAGAAACTGAAGCGATCGATGCGTGATTCAAGGTGGGTTTTGTCGGAATAAAGAATGTTCTCGAATACAAATCAGATCCAACTTTATTGGATCCTACGCGATGTCGTTCTTTCAGAAAAGCCGAAAGCGTCCTACTTTTGACTAAAAATTCACACCTTTTTCATTATTATAAGTACTCGTAGCGATCGATGATAATTTCGTAAGAAAATGTTACGGTCGATCGGTAGATTGCTTTATTCCTTCTTCTATTATTTGCCATTCGGTATTTAATATTTTTTTATTACCGTTTTCAGTATCTGCTGCCGGTATTCATTAACCCTTGGTATTCATGATAACTGTCAGGACCTTCTCTGATGCACGATTGGACCACTCGTACCCGGTCAATTTTTTAATGCCTTTATAATTCAACAGTTTTCTATCGAATCTTACACAAATTCAGGCAACCCTTAATCAGCCAAGGAGCAAAGGATGAACACATGCGGTACACGATTGATCCAATCGTGTATTTTTTAGCGTAAGAATATTATTATGTCATTTTATGAATCCGATAATTACAGAATTTCATATAAATCGCGACAATGAGTGGCAGCTGAGGCTGTCGTTACGCAATCATGTCCCCTACTGCTGTGTGTAGATATTCTAAATAATACGCGCATTACGAAGCTGTCTTCAAAACTGTTCATATCAAGCATCGGTGCATGCGCATTAAAAACCTTATGGATAACGTTCACATAATAATTTTGCTGTTAATGTTTTTCTCCTCTACCTCTTGCAGGTTCCAATTCTCTCGATATTGCATCGATACACTGCCTCATACTGGGGGGTGGGGGGGCACACTGGATTCACTGTGCGCAAACTGCGTGATCAATTTATATAACCTATACGACTAATTTATATACTCTACGACTTATATAACTTGTGATAATGCGTAAACAGCTAAATGTATAACTTGAACAGCTCGGGAAGTGATATAGTCCAATTGTCCATGGTTACAACACAGCGCGTGAGCACTATGCTCTGAAGTATTATATAATACAAGTGAATAACATAAATCGATTGCGTAGACGGTGCAAGACACGGTCTTAAATACAGGCCTTGAAACGACGGTGGTAGAGGTAGGTCAGCTTAGTGGGCAAGGTTCGTAAATTCCGATTCACGCCACAAGGATCGCTCGCAATGTTGGGGTGTCGTGTGTGACAGAAAAAGAATACAGCAATTTCGTCTCCTTCCTGAGCGTGGCGTATGCATTGTGGACCCTAACCGTATATATTAATCGTAATTTGAATTACAAAAAATTATCGCTACTTTCCTTTCACAGCAACACATGCACACGTTTTTGAAAATAAAGATTAGGTTATGTCAGGTTACTGGTTATGGCAGGTTACTGATTATGTCAGGTTACTGGTTATGTCAGGTTACTGGTTATATCAGGTTACTGGTTATGTCAGGCTACTGGTTATGTCAGGTTGGTGGTTATGTCAGGTTACTGGTTTTGACAGGTTACTGGTTATGTCAGGTTACTGGTTATGTCAGGTCAGTGGTTATGTTTAACAATCATTGATGTGGCACGTTGAGGGGCAAGGGGAAGGACATATCTCGACAACAGCGCCATGGATACCAAGCGTGCCTACCACCACTACTGAAATTCGCATTTGTTTAAAGACCTGTATGTAAGACTGTGGTACAAGATCACCATAACTCAGATCGTTTAAGGTACGCAACTGAATATCGCTAAGTGCGTAAACAGTGGCGCTGAGTGTGTAAAAATAGTATAAAGTGAAACTTGTTCATTTGCTTTCTAACGAGCTCGATATGTATATATCTACAACGAAAGAGCAGCATAAAGTACTAATGATTATCGTACGTTATGCGTATCCCTCTATTATCCTCAAAAGAACGACTCCCTCATAAAATGCGCCAATCACCAGCAGCCATACTGCTCACTTATTCATTAGAAGGAACTGGCCTATCTCGTCTTTATTCTCTTCTCACCTGATACTATTGTTTCGTTCATACGTTGCATTCTGCGTGTTATAATTATAAAGCAACAACATTTATTTTTTTTATTATTAATCAGCACTGTACGGAGTCTTGCAAATACAGGATGTTACGTCCTGTCCTGTTACATTCCTCATCATCTCGCTTTCTCTTTAGTATTATTTCTAGTTAGTTCTACGTTCCCCTCGTTCTATGACATATTATCATCTTTATGTTCAAAATCTCTTTCTTCTACGACTCTCAAATTTCAGGTATCCATCAAAGGAAATCGTGCAGATGCTAACCACACGGTTATGCCAAATGTTAATATTCAGATTATGTCGGCTCGCGTTCGAGCGCGAAGTACTACAAATATTCAATATATTCTAATTGCTAAAGATTTAATTCCCGACTATTAAGATCCGCTTGCGAATAGTCGCGAGCGACCGACTCTTCTCCTTACCATATTTCTGCAACAATGCAGACCACGAGTCTCACGCTTCACTACCATTTTTGAACCGCTTCACAGCCTACCTAAAATCCCACTTTCTCTACGCTTTCTTCGTTCATTCGATCAATATTCTTAGTCTTCTTCTTACTTCAAACAAATAACTAATCAAAAATGTGAGTTTAACTTTTAAGGCCTGGTTCCATGAACGCGATTTATACCTGGTTCAATTTTTTTCACTAATTGTAATATAGGGTAATCAGAGTTTAAACTCCAAACTACTTTTATGGAACGACAGCTGTCTTCGCCATAAACGGTGGCAACCGCGGAATTTGTCTTGGACATTGTATGCAGTGTACAAATATGCTTAATAATTCAAGATTTGAGTTTTAACTCTCAATCGACTGATGAATCCCAACAACAACAACAACAACAACAATGATAATACTAATAATCTAACTAATAGTTAGAGCAACGTCAGCTTGAGACGTAACGCAGGATATACATAATTTTGAAAAACGCTAGTAAGACTAGTAAATCAATTTTTCATCGTATTTTTTATCATTATATTATGATATAGAAGTAAAATGGTAACGTAGAAAAAACCTTAGTAAAAAGTGAGTGTAAAAAAGTAGAATTTGTTATAAGAATCTGAATAAAAACCATGGGAGAGAGTATTAATGACGGATAGAGCCTTTATTCAATTTCCTTGTTTTCAACCAACAAAAAACCTAAATTCACACCGTTTCATCGGGAATAGATTATTAAAATGAATAATAATGGAAACTTCTCACGCCTTCGGATTCCAATTTGACAAAGTTATAAATTTATGCTGTCTAGCCTGAAATAACCTCGCGCCCTGGAAATGATTCGTCCGACAAAAGTTCATTAAAGAAAGCTAGGAATTGTTGTTGGATCGTTACCGAAAGCTCGTATTTATGGCCAGCAATTCTCACCCCTCACCTGACTGATAAGCTCAAGATGATTCAATTTTTCGTGGGCCAGTGATGCACGCGTCAACTTTCGATTTGTGATGAAATCTTTAGGAGAGCTTTCATCCCTCTTCCCTCCATACTTTCGTTCACCACCCCTGGTACAACCGCATTTCCATCCCTATCATCCCACCTAACGTTAACTCCGGCAGCAGGCGTGTTCTCTCGTTCTCGCATCGCCGAGTCAGCGTTCTCATTTTTATAGCTCGACGTTGAAAATTCTTGTCGCATGCCACAGCGCCCTCCCTCGTTGGTGAGTTGCTGCCTCGCCAATTCGCTCCACTGAAATTTTCGAAGACCATTAGATGGCTGCATCAGGGTCGTGACCCACGGCTTGACTTTACTGGATGTCACGTGACATCATTTACTTTGGAATTCAAGACAGTTGGATAGAAAACTTAAATTTATTTAGCATCATTGTTGTACTTATTGTATTGCGAGAATAATCTTTTAAGACTAAGGATGTAAGCGAAATTAGTAAGAAATCATGAAAAATTACTATTACGAATAATTTGTTTAATTTTGAGATATATTAAGATCATTCGAAGTTGCTCGAAACATTCACCCTTGCAGAGCTTTGGCGGATCAGCGATATTATTTTTCCCTTGTACAGGAAGCTCTTGCCAGCAAATTTACATCCTTCTTTAGCCCTTTCAATGTTTCGTAGGGTTTGCTCGCTAAGGGAGAGGGCGATCATTCCATAGACTCGCGGTAGAAAGTAGTCCTTGAAAGACTCAAACGTCATAAAAGTAGAGAGGGTGTCCAGAAGAAGAGAGGGACTAAAGAAGATACGAAGGGTGTACGTCTGGGGAGAATGAAATTGGATTTTCGCTCCTGCTAAAATTTCAGTAGCAGAGGACGCTTATTGAATATCTTTTCGTCCTATTTTTTAAATATAATTTTGATTCTTACGGACACTCGGCCACTCTAGCCTCGTATACAGTCAAAATGAAGTTATAGAATTAGAATAATCCTAGTTGCCAATCGATGAATTCATAGAGTCAAATCGACAACCTTGACTATAACAGTGATTCCCCGATTCCAAGAGGGTTAGCTTATACTCCTGAATAAAACGTAAAGCGTTGTCACGCGTGAAACACAAGTGCAGGGGAAATCGAAAAAAAAGTTGCTCTTTGAGCTGAACGTTCGCGAATGAGATTATCGATATTTCAGTTATCCCGACGTAATTCGAAGGACTCGTTACGCCCTTTATGCGTTGGAAGGATACTTGAAATATGAAGAAAGAGTTGAAGAAGTCACTTTCATGCAAACTACCGCAGATTTTTTTTTAACTTCTTTAAAACATAAATTCTGAATTTCATAGAACAAATGACATGTATTTCACTGCCACGTATTTTACTAATACGTATTTCACTGACATGCATTTCCCTGACACATATGTCACTGACACGTATTTCTTTGACACGTGCATCACTGACACGCATTTCCCTGACACAACTGTCACTGATACGCATTTCCCAGACACGTACTTCACGGACATGTATTTCATTGACGTGTATTTCACTGATACATATTTCACTGGCACGTACACTCTCTCTCTCTCTCTCTCTCTCCCTCCCTCCCTCCCTATCTATTGCCGTTACGTCCACATATTATAGAGCTTTTCAATTTCCCATCGTAATTTTATATCTATACATATACATAACATATACATATAAATCCATTTACATCAGTGGATCCTCATCTTTGAATGAAAAACGTTGACCCTCATCCAAAACGTGGTCGCTTCCGTATAACGTATTGAACCCAAATCGAATCTGATCATCAAGAAATTCATCCGGAAACCCAGGCCATGGAATTCAAAGATCGTACTGTCACAATAAAATATGACTCAGCGACCTCTTTATAAAAAACTGTACTAGGGTTCGTACGACTTGAGCGTCCCTCGTACCCATACGACCCAATCACATCTTATCAAGGATTTCATATCATTGATCATCCCATCCCCATGATTCACCCGTCCTCCTTACCCTGACCACTGTCCTGATTATTGACCCGCGGAAGGTGTCAATAATACTGTCACCAGCTAGCAGAGGCTTATAAATGCTTAGAAATTCTTACAGAAGAGGGTTGAAACCTATCGAAGATGAACCAAATACAAAATAGGCTTATCGTATTTTTTACTTTATCGTTCAACGTATTTTATCGGACATTTTAATCAGAGATGCATATATACATATACATATACAGCAAATTTTCATGGCTTTAGGAATTTTCAAATCCCAAATATGATTTCTATGATAAACGGTTGTGTTTTTAAATTAATTTTTATTCAGAAAATACAAAAATTGCATGATATTATCGCCTTATAAGAAACTGGACTCGCTTTAAATATAAAAACATAGTTACACTATCGAGAAAAAAAAATTAGCGATGATAGAAATATGAAGACAATTCGATTGGATCGCTTCCTAAGAATATATAGAAAAATGCTTCAAGCAATTGTGCAATTTCTACGACATCTCATGACTTATTTCAGGTCGTTTTCAAATTCCATAATATTTTAGATATTATTATGACTTTTCAGATCGTTAGACACCTTAAAGAATTAAAATTCAATTATTAAATCAATTCACTCGTTTCAATTTGTAGAAATATTTTTTAAGCACTTGGTAAAATAAATCTTCACACCGAGAAAAAGAGTTTCATTGAATCAAAGAGATTTCATTGAAATCTTGGTCAATGAAACTTTTATTTGCCATTAATGAAAAAATATATTTAATTTATGCTAAATATAGTTTAATGAAATATCTTTTACTTAATTGATCGCGAATTGTATTAAATTCGGTCGCATTGAATGAATAAAAATTGTATCGAAGCCTACTAATCACTTTTATTTACTTCAATGAAACTTTTATTTGTTGCTCAATCTCATAACGATAGTAGGATGAATTTCGTTCGAATCCTACATTGTAAATCGAATTTCATTTCTCGATCGAATCTCACCAAATTGTTCTTGTTCGTACATTATTTTACCTTAAAGGAATTACGGTTACGGTGTAGTAACAGATACATTACAATGAACCAATTGTTATTGCAAAAAACGATGTTCTATTGCGTTTTGGCTTTGAAATCGCGCACATGATGCGTGCGACACACATACACAATCAAACAAACAAACCAACAGATATAGGTGTACAACTTTGCTTTCACCGTTTTCCTATAGATGGCTTTAGCGGTAAGTAGTGGTCAAAATAAATAGATCATAAACTTAGGCATCTGTCAATATAACCCCATAGAAACATTAGTCGATTTGTGTCTGCATCATAAAGTTATTCTCAATTAAAAATATCAGTTTACAAGTCAAATTCTCGTCATTTGTGGGAGGTTTTAATTTTCTGCTTCAATATGAAGAAATCTGCGGCTGAGGCTCATCGAATGATCTCAAATATTTATGGTGAGGCCGCTATTAGTGAAAGAACGTGTCGTGAGTGGTTTCAACGCTTTAAGAACGGTGATTTTGACGTCGAAGACCGGAATAGCGATGTAAGAGAAAAGGTTTTCGAAGATGCAGAATTGGAAGCATTACTTGATCACGACTCGTGTCAAAGTCAAGAAGAATTGACACGATCATTGGTAGTGACTCAACAAGCAATTTCAAAACGCCTCAAAGCCTTGGGAATGATTCAGAAGCAAGGAAATTGGGTGCTGTACGAGTTGAAACCGAGAGACCTTGAACGGCGTTTGTTTGCTTGTGAACAGTTGCTCGAAAGGCAAATACGGAAGGGATTTCTGCATCGCATTGTGACTGGGGACGAAAAATTGGTTCATCACGATAACCCCAAGCTCAGAAAATCATGGGTATTTCCCGGCCATGCTTCTTCTGAAGAAGTAAAAAATTGGATCGATTCGTGGTTCACTTCATAAGATGACCAGTTTTTTCAACACGTGATTCGTACGCTGCCCGAAAGATGGGAAAAAGTAGTGGCCAGCGATGGACATTACTTTGAACCATAACCAGCATTTTACAATAAACCCTCGAATTTCGGGAAAAAATGGCAGAAGCAAAGTTGTACACCTAATACTATAATGGTATTTTGGCACAAGAGGATACGTGCGTTTCGAATATCGTGGCACTTTTTATATGTGTCTATTAATAGGTCGTGATGCTCATCTATGATTACATTATAGGTTATGTTTATATTTGCATGCTTGCCATACTAACCGAGGAAAAGTTCAAGGATCCGTTTAATGTTCATTTCTTATTACATACCTTTGAATGTAGTAACGTATTCGCGGATACCAACCTCCTTCAAAAACTTCTCCATTTGAGTAACGATCTAATAATCGGCGTTTCGCCGGTTTCGCGCTCTTGGTACAACACGGTTAGAAAAACCAAATGACGTCTCACGTCAAGCGGTAGCACGCACGATGCTGTCAAAGAAATATCTCTTTGAAACGGTCATTTCAAGTATAATATTATTCATTTGAATAGAATAAATCGTTTCTTCGGTAAGTACTCGAAGACAATGAAATATCCTCATCGTGGTTCAAATGCATCACATCATTGGAATCAAGTAATTACTTTCATTGAATCAAATACATATTTAGTTGATTCAATGAAAGAAATTTTAATGTGCCGATTTATTCGAATCAATGATATATTTTTTGTCGGTGCGGTGATGTGTAATATAGTGCATACATCTTCGAATTTGTTTATTACGCATAAATGATTTCTTAATCTCTCTTCTCCGCGTTTATCCTAATGAGACGTCTCATCGTATGGCATTGTCGAGAAACGTTGTTACCTCTCAATTCTCCTTGTTCGATACAACCTTTCAACCATCAGCTGAGTGCGAATGTATGTTTTCCCCGAGCTCTTCTAAAGATCATTTCGCTTTCCGAGGTGTACTGTAATATTCTGTCTAAGTAAAATCGGACTAGAGAGAGAGGTAGTTGGATCGAGCGGCTCTCGAATTATCTTTTTTTCTCTCTCAGGCTACCCGTCGTTCTTTTCTCGCCTTTATATCTTCTTATTTTCCTACACCCGCTACAAATACCCAATTTTATACGGTCGGTGAGAGAAGATTTTCGTGCGCACGAAGAGTTATTAAATTTGCACTCGTAAAAAAAACTTTTCACCGTCTCTTTTTCATCCCCTGTCTCATTTTTTCATTATAACTTTTGTGAAAGCGAGGGCCTTTTCTCGCTTATTATCTCCTTGTTAGTTTCAGTATCCGCCAACTCTTGAGTGAAATACACTGATAAAGAGACACTTGAAAAAAAAAATTAGTTTTTACTCTACGCGGTGACCATATCAGATGTCCATTAGGATCAAAGAAATCTGAGTGCCGCGACCACATCGACGAAGAAGTAAAAATTTCAACTTAATATTGGTTACCTATTCTAATCGATTTAACGTCGCAGACGCTCGAAAATAATTTGCTGAGCATCGAATACGGCTGAGTTAAAGTCGACTCACAATTAAGTTGCTTGTCATAGTTAACCACCTGTCATAAATCAATATCAGATATATAAAGAAGTTGTGAAAGACAAGAATAAATCTCGAGAAATCACGCGATGTGCGGATACCTCCAGCATTCTTCTTTGTATGATTGCGAAAATCTAATTTTACCTTTCTCATTTTTTACCTGTTTGGAGGCTAATTCGTTTTGAATAAAATATAAAAGATGAAAATATGCTTTCAATATCTTATTCCTTTCAAACTCTAAGGATCTCCGAAATTATTGTTGATGAGAATGAGATTAATTCTTAAGATATCAATTATTCTTATCGTCGTTGCTTAATCAATCTTGGCTTTGGAGATGCGTCAACATATTTTTGTTTAACTAAAAAAGCATTTTAATCTCTTTGATAGATCGGTTTATTTATTATAAGCTCGTAGTTCTAGAATTATCAATGACTCAAGTAAGTTGGTACGTGAAGTTACTTTATTCGCTTCAAAAGTATCCTTTGAAGGTTAAATTTCAACTTTTAAAAATTTCATGTACAATACAATCCGAATAAACATTAGGATATCAGTAAATACACATGAAGAGGGACAACGTTCAGACAGCATATTCTTTTGAATTGTTATTATTGTATTTATATACATCTAACGAACAAATGAATATGAGAAAAAATCTTTTAAACACTTTTAACCCGAATATTTTGTTTTGTTTTTAAAATGTTCATATCGTCAGTTTCCTTCATTCTACGGTCCGGGAATTCCAGTTGTGCTTGAAGTTTTTCCAAGAATGCTACCACAGATGCTTAAATTGTTTCCAGATTTGTTCCATCTGCCGATACCCACTGTCCGTAGATCGCGATGTCGATTAATTCCTCTTCGTATAACTCTTCCAGCTGCTTCACTGAATTTTCTGTACCTCGGTAACTCGTACTCCGCTTCAAATGGCAATTGGTCGATGGTGATTTAACATTTTGTTGTTTCGGCTTCCAATACAATTTCTTCTCCAATATGAAATATTTTCAAATCCTGTATACGTTGCAGCTTCTGTAATATTTATCGAGAATACTTTTTTGCAATAATCTTCTCTTGGTTGGTGATGCTTTTGTTCCAAGTAGACTCTTAATTAATCTAAAAATATCAACAGATCTTTTGGTTGACGTTGAATCCTCCTAGTGGCCTGACAAATGTACTGCACTTGTATTAGGTTGTCGGCCCTTGTTAAGCGAAAAACTGTCGCTGGTTTCCCTGATTTCAGTCATTTTTCATAGCCTTAACCAGCAGTAATCACAAATTTTCATATCTGTGTTCATATTTACGATTGTCAAATTCTACTTTCGTATCATCGATGGAAGTCCACGTCTAAAATTTTCCAAATATTCATTTTCGTGCTTTTCCAATTTAAACGAGTTGAAGCTATAGCTCATAGTTTTTTCGTTTCGTTGTCATAATAATTACGATGCGCTACACAAAATTCGCAATTCAATACCTCGAAATAATAAAATCGATATCTGTTGAACAAGCTTCAAGACGATTTTGAAATAATTAAACAATTTGATGTATTTCCCCGGCACTGATGAACACAAAAAGGAACGTTAAGTGCATTTCCACAGGTCAAATATAGTATCATAACCCAAGGATTGGAGCAAGGGAGTATCAAAGCAATGGATGGGTTATCGTACTACGCAGAAAACCGTTAGAAGTTGTCGATGATTAGGTATTCAGAATCCTACCAGACATTTATTACTATTATGAATATTCCTATAAGTCTGTTCGAAGCTTCGGAATAACAAACCAACGTAAGAACTTGTAAAATCCAATTATACGCTCTTACCTAAATTTAATTCCACGTAACTGTGCTTAAACAGCGTTGCCACATTCCAACGCGCATGGTCACTCATAAATCAATCGACGTTTAAAAATAATTTCAATTGGAGTTCCATTTTGCAATTTCAAATGTTTCGAAAAATTTTTTCCGTATTTGACTAATGTAAACGGCTTAAAGCAACAGTCAACATTTTTTCTTTTCCGTGCCACAATGATCGCGATGCACTGCACAAAAGTCGCAATTCGATACCACGAAACAAGAAAATCGATATATGTTGAAGACTGAAGTGATTAAACCATTAAATGTATTTATCCGACGCTGATGGACATAGAAGAAAATGCGAAGTGCATTTTCAAAGATCAGATAGCGTCGGTTTTCATATGTCACAACCTAAGGATCGGAGGAACCAAGTATCAAAGCAATGGATGGGTTATTGTACTATGCAGAAAATCGTTACAACTTATCGATGGTTAGATATTCAAAAACCAACTTAACAAAATGTTAAATTAAATTGTACCCTCTTACCTAATTCCATTTAAAAACTGAACAGATTCTAAGAGTAGTGATCATGGAATACGCTAATATATTTTACAAAAATTTGAAATTGTCATCTCATTTCGATTTCGAATTCGTTATACGAAGGATACGTTTCAAGAGCTTTAAAATTAGTATTCAAAGCAGTCTGTAAAGTAATGTAAACCGAATATATGGACTTTTAAAAGAGAGTGTATTTCCGATTTTGGGGCATTTTTGCTAAACTTCAACTATTTGTATCTTGCGAAATATTTATTATTTATTATATATTAAGTAAAAAAAGAATAAATGAGTGCGTGCATATCAATGGCACGTGACATAAGTACAATGTCTTTTCCGGCCTTTGTACGTATCAATGTATAATAAATCGTTATATTTTGCTTATAGGATATATATTACAAAAATAAGAAAACCTTGAGAATAATATCAATATAATTTAATTTATTTCTTCGATTTCCATCGTTTTGTCGGTTGGTGCATCGATCGGTATATATAGCCCAGTCGCTATGTACATTGGGAATTGCATTAATTAATAACAGCAATTTTTCTTCCCCAATCGTTTGAGGGGAGGGGGGGGGGGGTCGTTGTTAATCTAAAAATTCAGATTTTCGGGAATCCATTCCTTCACTGCTTCAATCGTCATCATTGAATTTAAGAGTGAATTTATTATTCATTAAATAACTTGTTTATTTTCTACTTTAGATTGCAAATGATTATAACCAAACTTGTAGCCAATGTTGTTCTTAATAACTTTAGTTATTACTATTTTCTTTCTGGGATTGATATTTTTCAATCTGGATTTGATAAAGGGAGGTGAGATTTATTTAGTGCATTATCTCGTTTATTGTTGATTTTTATGTATAAACGATAATAAACAAACTTGCAGGGGAATTGTATTCCCTACAACTTTGATTATTACCTTTTTTTTTGTACGATCGATATTTTCGGACGCATACTTACGGTAAAGGGACAGAGTACCCCTCTTTAATAATTGAAATTAATTGTTTCTCGAACCATTTGACAACTGCATTACTTTTTACAATGAATAAACTCAAGATTTATTTTTGTTCAAAGTACAATTCTCCAAACTGTCTAAACTTCCGCAACAGATCATGGATGACTCTGGCGTAAGTTTCCAAAATTCAAATTATGAAATCTAGGTCGAAAAAAAAATCGTTTCTAGAAAAAAAAAGATAAGGAATTTTATTCCTTACAAGTTTATTCATTATCGTTTATACTTAAAAGTCAATAATAAATTAATAAAATTTGCTTTAAAAGTTTCGTTATTACCATTTTCAATATAAAGTGAAAAATAAACGAGTTATTTAATAAATAATAAATTGACTCTTAAATTCAAGATGTACGACTAAAGCAGAGAGAGTGAATTCCCAAAAACATGGATTAAGACTACCAATGACCCTTCACTCCCTTCACAACAATAGTCGAAAAAAAATTGCTGTTATTAATTAATGCAATTTCAGCGATTTTTATGGTACATAGGGACTGGACTAAAAGCAGACACGTATGTCATTGGTTCAATATTTTTCAACCTATTTTGTTCTCTCTCTGATACAGGACACTCACGGCACCTATTCCCTTTCTCGAACAAAACGCGCATGTATGTAACCCTATCTACCTTCTTCCATCGCTTTCATCCGTCTATCTTGCTCTCTCTCCATACTCGCCCAAATCACTGCAACTGAGTATTTCTTGGTGAGTACACACACATATACAAAATATAAATGTGTATTAGAACCGCATAAAGCGGAGACGAAGAATAAGAAACGCTATGTATTAGATATACGACTTGTAACTCTCTCCCTACGTTACATATATCGTTTCTCTTGCGTTACGAAACGTTACAAAACGTAACGCTTGAAATGGCCTTGAAATTTTACAGTCAACGCGGTCAAAGAAGCTTCACTTGAAAAGATGGTATGATATTTCATTTTTTTCATAGAAGCTTTAATGAAAATATGCAGGAGAATCAGAAGCATCGAGTGATATTTATGATTTATTTCATCTCGCTTGACGTGGGATGACTCACATTTTCGATTATGCCTATCTCTAAATTAACTTCACCGTAATTGAAATGACATCACGCTTAGAGTGTTTGCCGTGTTAATGAACTTACCCCCCCCTCTCTCTCTCTCTCCCTCACTCTTCCGCCCTTCCGCGGTGCAGTAAAGTGCTTAGCTACATTATTTTTCGCAATTTCACCATTTCTTTTCTCGTAAAACGAGCACATGGATAATCGTCGATCTTGCTTGTCTGCAACAATACCTTTTGCTCATTCTTCCACTCCAATTAATCGACATTCAATCGGGAACGACGGCCCCCAAACGATCGATGATTTTCATCTCCCTAACACGAGTTCTTGCCTCGCAATACGTGTATTCGTTCATAACGAAGTACGCTCGATTCTCTCTCTCTCTCTCTCTCTCTCTCTCTCTCTCTCTCTCTCTCTCTCTCTTCGTTTCTCTCTGTCCCTCTCTCTCTCTCTCTTCGTTTCTCTCTGTCCCTCTCTCCATCTCTCTATGACGCTTTTACGCTATCTGGAATTTTATTTCCCATTTACAGCGACATACGAGCGATACCGGAAATGCTAGCTAGAGTACGGTAGAGAAGAGAATCGGGAAATGGTAACATCGAGCTTCCACAAATCCGTATAGTGTTCCGCACAAAAACTGCTGTCACGGACAATCCGATCATTGATTGGTGAAGAATTTATCGCCTACAATATTTGATTCTCGTTTTTTTTCATTCTTCTCCGGATGTTGGTAGCGTTCAATCGTTGTTTAATGAAACAGGGCCGAATTGCAGATTTTATCAGGTTACCATCCAGCCGCTACTCGTAAAATAAAATAATAACAATAAAATATTTATTTATATTATTAAAATTAAATTATAAAATCCACCATACCATCCAACCTTCGTCCGACGTCGGATGATAATCTGATCAAGTTCTCTGATTAGTTTCGGCTGAGTAACTAATAGAACGATGAACAGGCTCTGATCAGGCTTTGTAACTCGATTTAATGAGTTATTCGGTTGAAAAATTTCATTATTCAGGATTATATTTCGAGTCAATAAAATGTAGAACGTAACATTTGAGAGTATAAACATTTAAACAAAATTATTTAAATTGTTAAAGCACTGAACAGTGCGACTTTGAATAAAGATAAACTGCTGGCGTAATTGATACCGAGAATTTCTAATCAGATTTCTAATCAGTATGAGTGTTATTATTGTTTGGATCAGAATTGATTAGATTCATGAAAAATTAAGAAAATGGTGTAGGTATAAAGTTTAAATTCCAAAATTTGGTTAATTTAAAAATTATTTTTCACGCTAAAAAGTGCGAAATTGCGAATGGAAAAATATTTCTTTGGTCCTTGTGATAACTACTGATGTGATGAATAAATTATAAAAAAATTCGGACCGATTCAATCTATAGTTTTCTTGCAATGACATATGTCAATTGAACAAATGACGTTTAACCGGTAGCGCAATTCGTAACGCACTAGGATCGAACTCTCGATATTTCCGGTACGAAACCGGGTGGTCGAGGAATTTCTTTCAGTTTCTTTGTTGAATAATTGTCGAATGTGGTTGCTTAATCAATTCTAAGTCCATTGATTTAAGCAATTAGATTCGATCACGCCGCTCGCACCCTGAGTTGTGTTGTGCAAAATGTCCATCCTGCTGATCGTTGACAGACGCTAAATCTATATCAATATTGATATATTTCAAGTCAGAGTAAACCAAATCTGGCGTTAAAAGTCAATTGGACTGAGATATAATCAATTAATACGCGAGTACACGCTCAAAAAAAATAAAGTGAGGTTCGGCAAGTGAATGCAGTCACGCGAAGAAAAAGAAGTGACTGCAAAAAAACAAGTCAATAACGAAGCGACGTTGCCGTGTACGGTTATGAGAATAGTTGGTTGCACGCTCCATTCGCGTTTTAAGTGTGAAATGATCTTGGTGCTCCTATTATATTTTGGACAGAAGGAAAATAATACAAGCATCGTAAGTAAGGAGGCCATTGGCTGAGATTTCCGTAATCACAATACCCAATATAGGAGTCGATACGCGGATGGAGTCTCAGAAGTTCAGAATAGGGACCGGGATGGACGCCTCAAATCCCGCTAAGATTTTCGAAAAGAATCCGGGATCAAGTCCAGGAGAGATTTTCGGAGTCCGGGATGGAATTGAGGATGGAGTCCGGGATGTAGTCCAGGACAGATCTTTTAGTCCTGCTTGGACTTTTGACAAGAGTCCCGGATGGAATCCGAGCAGTCCTGGAGAATGACCAGATGGACTCTCTCTGGAACTGCCCAGACTCCATCCGGGGCTCGATTCGGGACTCCTTGGGAGACTCCTTCCGGGACTATTTCCTCCGCGCGGGCGATGAAATCAATGATAGTTTTTGATTCAGTGAGGGTTGACAACCTAGTAAAGGGTGGTTAAATTGTAAGGGCCGATGTTGAATGTGAACCACACCTAAACGTCAAGTTTTTTTCTGCATTTCATTTGACATTTCTCAATTTCAGACTAACTCAATTTGAACCATGGAAAGATACACAATCGAACAACGCGTTAAAGTTATTCAGGCTTATTATGAAAATGGGCGTTTAAATCAAAATGCATATCGTGGCCATTTGGCCGATATTTTGTTCCATACATAATTGAACCATACCATATTATCATAATAAAAAAAATTGACAATAATTTCCTAAATAATTTGTGTTTTATTCAAAATCAACATCGGCCCTTAAAATTTAACCACCCTTTACAAGTGCAGTATATTTGTCGGATTATTAGGACGATTCAACGCTAACCAATAAATCTGATGATATTTTTAGATTAAACGAGAGTCTACTTGGAGCGGGAGCATCATCAATCAATGAAAGAAGATTGTCGTAAAAAAGTATCCTCGAGAAACATTATAGAAGCTGCAACAAACACGGCCTTCGAAGATTTTTTATGCCAAAGCAGAATTTGGATTGAATGGAACAACAAAATGTAAAATCATCGAAGAATCTTAAGAATATTTAAAACTTGATCGTTCATCTAAATCGATTAAAAAGTTGATACCTCCAACGTCAATCACGATCATTTCGCGGTCGGAAAGAGATGCCTAGAAGGAGAGATTTTCCGCAAAAAAAAAAGATTATCTAACTCGTTATGGCTGAATTTATAGATTTTTTTATTGAGACTGAGAGCGTGCGAGCTACCGAGCAATCAGAGGTTTATTGATAGACAATTAAAGGGCCAACTCGACTCAACTGAAGGGCTAGAGAATGGCTCATGTATGTGTGTGTGTGTGTGAGCGCGCGCGTGTGCGTGTTGCAAGTATACGTGCGGTTCCAAGAATACTCAATTAAATGACAGGAGAGCTATATGATCGACGCGTCGCTAACATAAATCTAAAAAGTGAATTGAAATGTTAAAAATAAAATAATTTAACATTAGTGTTTATGACCAAGTGTGGTAGTTTCGTGTCTTTTCATGTGTGACGTATTGAAGTAATAGAATAAACGAATATTTACAATAAGATGTTGATCGTTTTTGTAGAAAATTCATATTTGTAACAGAAATTTTTTTATACAATATCATTTTACTCCTGTACTTTACAACTTATCATATATAAGTTTGATAGAGTGAGCTTCAATCACTATGAAAGTGACACGAGTAACGTATCGATTTTCGAAGAGCCTTTCCCCTCGAACATTCTATTTTCTGAGTAGAAAACCAGAAGCGGCAGAGGATAGGTCGTATAACAAGAGCTCCCACCGAGAGTTGACTTAACGTCTCCGAGGTACATATTGGCTGCCCTTGTGTCGTTAAATCTACATACACAACCCGTTCAAAAGCGGAGGAGCACATACTGTTACTATCGTAATATTGAGTGCGTACAGAGTGAGCTTCCTTTTCATATATTTACATTATGGAGAATCGCAACAGAGATCGCTGGGTCCGACATTTGTCGTTACAACCAAATGTATATGTGGTTCCTTGTTATTCGATCATGAAGCGTACGAACCAATACTCCAAAATTATAAAAATACCAATTAGGTTGGAAGATTATTCAGGTGCGTGTTTTATATTGTTTAAAACATTTTTTTTATAAGTTAATTGTACGCGCGCGCATTTTCCACATAAACAATATTTCCTTTACGAGGGACCAAAATAGACGAATTTTGTATTTAATTTGATAAATGTCAATAACGATTGGTAGGCTCTGTCATCTACACGGACAACGTTATATGGGTGGTGAGAGAAAAGGAAATAATAGTGCGGGTTTGTCGAAACCAATTTATTTGTTATTTGCACGCAACAAGAGTGTCATGTTGTAAATATCATTAGGATCCTTTTCGCCTAACTCGTAATTTCTACTTACTTTGGCTTGTCACTATGCGTGTTTATTATTTATGACTCTTGGTTATTTTTCTAGTTACTCTATTTTTTATGCACTAATTGACAACAGAACTTCTCCGATCGGATGATCCGTTCGATCGCTACGGCGATCAAGGATACCGAACCGCTCGAAATCAGAGGTTCGCAGCGCGGCTTCCACCACGGCCTTATGACGTCAGAACGATAAGTTTGTGTGTGAGGCACGAAGCCTAAGGACTGACCTATACTATCGTACATTTACATTTTACGTACGGCTTATTCTCAACGAGTAATTGTCAGAGATCCGAGAGCGAAATTTCGTGACGTTTACTTTCTGAATATCAGCGGCTGACTTTAAAGACGTTGTCACGTCAATATAAAACATTTGACAATACGCATTTCAGTCTCTTTGACAGCTTCGAGACTTCCCACTTTTATTTCTTTCTAACAAGATATCGGGCTCCCATAAAAATGTTTCTTGGAGTTTCTAGCGTCTGTACAAGGAAAGTTCCTTGAATCGTTTTTTTTTTTTTTTTTCATCAAGAACCTAAAATAGAACATTTTTTAGGTCTCTACCGAGATCTAAAGTGGGATACATATGAAGCTTAAACATAAACATTCTGTCCTCTGTTATGAAGTGTCGTCAAAATGTGTAACCGTGCATTACGACTTTCGTCGTGCGCTAGTAAAATAATTTACAGATCGTTGACTTCTTACACGTGTAGATTCCTCGAGCCCCGAAGGTTTCTTCACGCAAGAGGATATTCGACGAACAATTTGCCAAAGAAGTTGGTGGACAAGTCCAACGAGAATGTAGACGAGAAAGAGCAACATAACATCTCTGGGACCATTGTCTCGCGATATAAAACATTTTAGGACGAGGATGCCCCTGTTATATTTTACGTCGATGAAGAGAAGCGGAAGATGATTGACCTGAGACGATGAACGCTTTACACGAGTTTCGTGATCGCTACAAAGGTTTGAATATGAAATGTAAGCATTACAATAAATGAACGAAGCTTAATTCTTTTACCATGTCCCAGTCTGTGACAACAGCTAATTATTATTTTGGCACCTCGTTGACGAAGCTTTGTTTCAGTAAGAATATTTTTTCTTGAGTTCTTCATGTCAAGATACTTAAAATTGTCTGAAAAATTCATTTAAATGTTTAGCATTTGCACGGGTGCTTCAAAGAATTTGAGTGTAATGCGCTTATAATTCATTAATGGCTTAAAGGATTGTGCCGAATTGTTGCACTCAAGTAAAACACAAATTGCCTTTTATCTGTCGCGATATTCGTTGGAATCGTTAAGATTATTGGGGAATACTACGAAATCCAGGACACCATATTGTAATAATGGAATTCCCATATGTCTCGGACATAGTAATGATGACCTCATGAGCAAAGAGTCGATATCAGTGATTACTTTACCATGATTTTTTAAAAATTCCTTTAGATTTTTCAATTCAAATATTAATGATAGAGTGAAATGGTTTAATTTGGATTATACGTCATACGGTATCATTTCTGTACATGGCATGTACATTTTATTTTAAGTCATGTTGCACTGGAATGTATCTTTTATTTCAATGTAATAAGTACTTTTGCGACTTTAGCGTTTTGTTTGAATTTTTTCTGAGACTCGATGTTCGAAAGATCAATCAAGCTTTATGATTTTCCGATATGATGGATGCTGACATAGGTCATACGCATCTGAACTCTTTCTTATCAGCTTTGAATATTCCATCAGTTTCTGACACCTTGGTAACGTGCTATGAGCAACATGTCAGCCAAACGGTGGAGTCAGTGGCAAAAGAATCTTCCTCGAAGAGCTTACAAGTCGAAAAAGAATTGACTATTGCAGAAGTACACTGTACATAATTACATTTTAAAGTGCATTTCAAATAATTATTACAGTAAAATAGTATGGACTATAATCGATCATAAAATTTATTTTGTTTTCAATAATTGTTTTGCTAAAAAAATATTTAAAAATACAAATATGAACATTTTTTAGCTAAAAAATTTTTTTTTTTCTCTGCTTGCATTGTCATTTTCGATTATGATAAAGATGTTTTCATATTTACGAAATAGCTTCGCCCACTCTCTTGCTCCATGGAATACGAAATAAAACTCGGCGTATCTTACTGTATCATTAGTATTTGGATTACAAAATGTAAAAGTAATAAAATGCCATAAATTAATCAGTGATATCGATGGCTTGCATTTGGTTAATATTTCTATACTACAAAAAACATTTATTACGTAATTTCTGACGTATAAATGTTTACGAATGTGCAATCAATCAATATTATAATAGTTATAACAACTTAACACAACAAAAAATCATTTACAAAACGTTTTAATTAAGTTTTTGTAATTTTGAAAAGCCTCATTGAAGGATTTGACTGAATTTTTTAATATGGTTATGAGCGAAGGTTTTGTGTTTTTTTAAATAAACAATTTGCAGGTGGAATGAAATGTGTATACGACATCGAAGACTCTATAAATCTACTGAGAAAAGACAAAAGGCCAAAGAAATATTGTTGGCATCGTTACCCAAGGAACGTTCGTACGTCGATTATACAAGAATTACAAAAAGTATTGAAATCCCCACAAAAACTGATTCTCTATAAGGAAAAGGCATAAAGTACACGCTGTTAAAAATATCTTTACTCCCTACAAAACCATGAAATAAATTAAAATATCGTCTCTCAAAAAGAAACATTTGAAATCAATTATTATCGCCAAGTCTGGTATCAATTTATAAAAAAAAGAAATTTTTTAATTGAAATAAAACAAAAATGTTTTGTTTCTAATACAAAAAAAGACTTGGGGCGTTTCCAGTTCAACTGTAAATAATGTGAGGGATACGGAAAGCGAAACGCACTAAGTTTTTTTCGTATTTTTTGTTTTATTTCAATTACATTTTGTCAATTTTCGAAAAAGTTTTTATTTCAATTCAAACTTTTTTTTTTACAAATAATTAACGGACTTGGCGATTATATTTGATTCCAAATATCTTTTGACAGATGACATTTTTATTTACTTAATGGTTTTGTAGGAAATAAAAATATTTTTGGGCAGAGTGTACTTGGCGCCGTTTTTTTTTTTACAGAAAATCTGTTTTTGTAGGAATTATATGGACAAGAAAAGCTTTCTCTTTATAAAAACTGGTTTGAATAAAAAGATTAGGGATCTCAATCTTTGTGCTATAATTTGCATTCCCATCAATTTTACAATTTTACAATTTAAAAATTAAACAACATCAGATGAAATAAAGGATCGCGCATTTAGTTTCTAAAAAAATGCAAAAACCTCTAAATATAAAATCCACTCGTAGATGTTTTGCAAATAAACGCAAGAACCACTGAATAAAATCAACGGGACTGAGAGGTAACTTCACAAGTAAAAACATAAATAATATTAACATAAAATGTTAGAAAAGAAGGTAATGAATTATTGTTTAACCGAAGTCGAAAAAATTGTGAATCACAGACGTTCATTGGGTTAATCCTGGGAGCATGACGATGAACGACAAAAAAATTTTTAAACATGGTTTTTTTTAATGGTTTTTATCTCGAACTTTGAATTTCAACAAATAAATGTTTCTAGTTATATTCCATCTTAGTATGGGAACCTACAATTTTTGTTGTATTGGAGTAATTTTTCTTTCCGTTAAAGTCCAAAAAGAAGTGGCAATTAAGCGCTACTTTAAATCATAACAAAATTTCGTTTAATTATGAACATTTTTATGCAAAATCTTAGAGAACGACTACGTTTTTTTAAAACTAATACTCCAAACGATGTTTGAATACGAAATACCCTGACATCGCTTGTTTTTACAGTACCTTTCCTATTTCAAATGTGGAAAGTGAATTGACACAACGTGTAGTCCGGCAAGAGACCTCCGTGCTCTATCGACAAGTATGAACAAACGAGGAGTCGTAGCTTGAAGTGAAAAGAGCGGTTAGAACACATGAGATTGGTCGAGAACCAAACCGACGTGGTGGGTTGGTTCAACCACCAACGCGTAATTATCAGGTTATAACGAAGCAGGAATACGCGAACGGGAGCGACCTAAACGTTCGTTAATTGTGGTTTTAATTGGTCAAAAGCTGTAACCCTAGTAACCAGTGGTACGTAATATAATGGAGAGAAAGAGTATTCCCACGCTGGAAAAACGAAGCGTGCCAAGTTTCCACGAAGCACAATATACATAGTTAGACGTAATCGTCACATCACGTAGAGACTTGACCTGAGGAACGGAACTCGGTAAAGTTCGTCGTGACAAGCTGCGCACCGGCATCAGACTGTTTTTTTCCCCAAGTTCCTCCAACAAAAGTATCATAACAGACAAGAGTAAGAGACGATAAGAAAAAGTTATCGATCCATAACGAGAAGTTCGATTTTCTAGGAAAGATATATACATTTCGTTCCGACACGCGCGGTGATCATATACGCGTTCCAGAATTCCGCATGCTACCCAAAAAAAGAAATTTAATCAACGAGTGAGTCTTTACCTCCCACACTCACATTTCACTGAACGCGCTTGATCGTCCGACCATAACCCACTAACGGGGAGTGCAACTCTGCAGCCGTCACGGGATCGAAAAAACCTGATTCGTCCATCGATCAGTCGCAGGAGACTGCATGTATAGAAAAGCAAAAATGTCCGTTCATCAACGCAGAATGAGAGAGGGAATGGAATATATCTGGTGTCCTATAAGTAACGACTTTACAAGTGATACACAGAGAAGAATTGTCATTTGCGACATTTATCTAAATGGGGATGACTTGGAATCAATTGAGGTCAACTTAAAGACTGGAATCAATGTAGTCAACATGACCCCAAGTAACCACGGAGGATTAAATATACTACAGAAAATTGGTTACTTGACTAACAAACTAATCGGATGGCTAAACTAATCGATACGTTGTACCGACAAATGGTTAGCTCTACAGATAAGATACTAGTTAAACCATTAACTGATTAGTTGGTCCAGTTAATTAGATGGTCAGCCCAATAACTTATCGGTTGATCCAATAGTAAGCTCGAGTACGTAGATCGTTGACGCAATCAATTAATTTTCCGGATTATGTTCATTCAGTTGTCATAAATACGCAGTTTTCTTTGCATATTTTAGTCGCATTTGTTTAAGGTAACGGTGACAAACTAGTTAATAAATTTAACGAATGATCATGATTTTTCATTCGAAAGTGAGTCAGTTTACTCTCGAAAAAGACTCTTTTTAAAATACTGATTTTACAGCTGCATTTCAGGTCGCTTCGGTATGCAACTATTGTCTCATCTTGGACGCGTAACATTGTCATTTCGTTATTGTAGCGATAGAAAGCAACTCCAGCCTTAGTGCGCTTCTCTCACGATATAAGAACGACGGAAACTGCCGAAAATCGGTAAAGCCATCACGTACGAGACATTTCGGATTCCGCGGTGTGCTGTATCTAAGCTAAGGTCTTTGGCCTCTTCCGTATGTCATATCCACATGAAAATTGGATAATGCGCTTGAGCACTGCGTCTGAGACGAATGTACCTTCTATTTCTGCAGTGACACTATGTAAAATATAAAAGGATGCACCGACGACGATAACGACCACCAACAATCTTTGATCTCTTTATGTATTTTGATCTTAGGATATTCAAAATACAGTTTTCGAGGCTCTAGGTAATTCCAAGCACAATTCATCGGGTCAAGAATATTTATCAATTTTTCCGGAAAGCTTGTCATCGCAAAATTAGAACAAGCAGAGTGAGTTATTAAGTTGAACGTGCAATATTCATAAAGGTGTGAGCTGATAAATAATTATTTATTTACGAAATGAGTAGAAATAAGAAAATAGGTTATTGAAACTATGCATTACATCAAGTAGCGAGAGTTGAGAAAAAGAAAGTGCGAGAAAGCAACTCCAGGGGTTTTACGAGGGCTGCCGATAGATCCTTAAACGTCAAGCTTTCAATTGGAATTTCTCGGCCGCTCAAGGCAAAATAGCAGCAACGGATGGTGCTTCGTTGGTGTCGCAGCATTGATTTTATATTACGCCATAAATCATCGAGGTTCAACGGTGCCATACTACAATATTGGTCCAGGTGAGCGACGTCTATAACAATTTTCGTTCACGAGCACCGCTCTCTCGCTCGCTCGACATTCGACGTTCCGTTTGTTGCTAAGCCCGGGGATGCAACTCTCTCTCTCTCTCTCTCTCTCTCTCTCTCTCTCTCTCTCTCTCTCTCTCTCTCTCTCTCTCTCTCTCTCTCTCTTGCACAGGGGACCGCATGCCAAACTACCCCCTTTCTATACATTGCTTTCGTCAGCCCTACCTCTCGATAAAGGAGAATGGGTAACTCTGCCTCGCTTTTTCAAAGCCCTGGAGAGATTAATTCGTCCTCTGTCATCGAGGCCAAAGTTGGGCCATCCAAGGGATTGGCTCCGAGCCATCCACGAGCTTTGCAGGTCGAGAAGGTACGATCAAAAGCGGTAGGTCGAAGCTGAGAATGAAAGTAGCGAAAAATGACAACACTCTTTTTAAACCCCCGTGAACTCCCGTAGAAAATTCACTTGACAGCTGTGTAGAACTCATCCGAGTGTTTCCAAGCGGTTGACATCAGAAACGAATTCATTTCTGGTAAGTAGAATAAGTGTTTTTGGTAACAGCATGCCTTTGTGTAGATTATTTATTTATTTTATAGTGTTGGCCTGTTACCATTGTTATTAGTCCATTCATCCCATTGTGTAAACTGTCAAAACCAACTTGGACCAACGCTGGGTTGTTCAAAATTATCCGGATCTTCTGATCGCTCTCAAACGTCTACGTAACTCGCTAGTTCAAATTCTATTGTCTGTTATCTTCTTCTTCTTTTACATTAGTATATTTACAATTTAATTGGTCATGTTTTTTTGCAATAGGAAGCGATTGAATATGGTCACTAGATAATTCTCATGCCGAGCAACGTTTTTATTGGCCATTGCTATTTTCAGTTATGGCTACACTCAGCTATTTGATATACATACTTGTCCCTCTTTCTCGCACACTAATGACAGCCACGAGATGCCATTTCCTGCTACTCTCTCTGATCATCGCTGGGAAGTCCAACGATCGACTTGACACTAATTATGACAGATCAGCAGTCTGGTTAGCTATACGCTATGCAAGTAACACCAGGTGCATAATTTCTGTAGCTGGGATTGATAACAGTTGGACAACTGATTTTGCAGAGCTGAAATAACCCTACACAAAATAAATATCGAAACTTGTGATCCTTCAACCCTTCAGGTACGGTTGATGCACTGGTACTCGTACTTTATACGGATTCTATCGCATTCGACATGATCCGTCTACACATTGGTAGAGTCGCTGCGGAGACGTCAAATAATCGTCAAAAAACGGCGAAATAATACGGAGAATCGTGTTACAGTGTATTTTCCTTCATCGTACGAATTTAAAAAGATGTTTATTACGCCCAGGCGCTTTGATCCTAAAAAAAAAAACAAATCACGCTGTTCAACCATAACAAAAAATTTTTCGTATCTGACGCGTTTAATTATGCTCAATGCCGATTTCGTGATCCTAGATATGTACGGAATATAAAACTATTGATTTCGTAGTTCGGTATTTATTATTTCTACGTCTTAGAAATTCCTTCTAATAATTTCAAGAATCGTACACAACGATTGGCGCATGGCACGCGCCATGGCTCCTAGCAGAGCGTATAACGTCAACGAGTCAGGCTGCAGACCCCATTCGAGAATAAATTATTAATATTATAATTAATACATCGCCCTATTATCACAGTCGTAAGCTGTTGATTTTTACAAATGTAAATTCCATAAATATGTATGTGAATTATATATAAATGAACGATCTGCAAATATTTAAGTAAAGCCTGCAATTTATCTCATATCACAAAAATTAAATAAGTAATAAATATTGTTTAGCGAGTGAAAACTATATCAATATAAGCGGTTACGTCTCGATGCTGAGTTTAAGACAATTAGTAATATTGCTTATACATCTAATACACATGAATATACAAAATACACGTGAATACACCCAATACGCCTACATGCACCTAATTAACCAGCATAAAGATATCACGAAACCGATATTGTTAAGAAATATTGGGCAGAAAAAAGCACTCGACAAGCGTTTCAATTTATCTGTTGAAATCTTTTAAGAGAAACTTTTCATGAAAAATGTCAGAGTTTATAACGAGAATCGATAGAATGAGAAGAAAAAAAAACTAAAGAAAGTATCAATTTATCGAGCCCAGGAGACCTGACGAGAGAGTATAAGAAAATCCTTGAAAGCTTAACGGTAAAATAGTATATCGAACAAAAAGAAACATCGCTAGCCCGATACATACAGTAAATTATCAGCAGCTTGTAACGAAAAACTTATTGCACATTATATTTTCTATGGATTTATCAATTTGGTGGAAGCAACGCGCTGCTACTACGTCGAAAGCTCTTCTCTATTCCTATATCAATACATACTTTGTTATTACTACGTACTATATCTCTATATCATAGCAGTTGATCCTTACTCTTGTTTGTGAGTGCGCACATGGGCTTTTCCTCTGGGTGTCATATAACACTTTTCAAGGAGAGTCCAGAAAGATACCACCTTGAAATAAAGAGCAGGAAACGTTATTTATGTCGTCAGAGGAGGCTGGGAGGAAAAATGTGTATGTGTGTGTGTGTGTGTGTGTGTGTGTATCAGAGAAAGAGAGAGAATAAAGTTATGACGAAAACTCTAAGTTGTACCCATCGGAGATGTCAAGTTATTCGTAAGGTAAATGGACTTTGATATTATATATGTCACGGTATTTACTATAACAATAAAATACATTTGAATGGATAAATGTACCCCAGAAACCGTGAAGATCGCCATAATCTATTATATATATAACCTTCAGTAGTAGTATAGAAATGGAAAGATCAAGGAACGAGAGATATCCATTGAAAAAAGTGAGGTTAAACCAACTACGATGACGTGGCAACTAGATTTCGTTGAGCCAGCCGAAATTTGATTTCCTCAACCTTCCTGTGATAGGCTCAAATACGCGTGACGTTGGATACGGCGAAACCAATGGTTACATTGAGCCAACCATATTGTGTAAGTTAACCAATTACGGTGAGGTTATGACGGCTTAATTTCGGTTGGCTCATTCTAAGTACGGTTGGATCAACCTTATGTTCAGATCCGCTGCATCAAACTACACTTATTTTCAGTGTGCCAGACAGAAGAAAGAAAGAGGTCTACCGCCTACAAACTTATCCGAGATAAAGTTAAAATTGACTTTCGACCGTACCAGAAGCCAGAAGAAAACCAAAAGAGGAGGAAAACACCTAGACTTGAGGGCGTAAGGTTATGAGATGACGACGGCGATAACTAAGATAAGCGAGCTGTCCTGATAGGTTAATGTTATAATATGTTACTCTTGTGCATCGTCTGATTTTATTCTCGCACCCTCTTAAGCTCTTCACATTTATCTGTACATACTTCATTTCGAGGCAAATATATCACAATATACTGTTACATAAAGATTACGACTTTTTCACAGGAACGATTGTACAAATCACGGAGTGACAGCTTATGAACGTATTGGATGGAATATCGACGATTGAGATAGACATCACTCAGCTATAACGGGACCATTTCAATCTGTCGACACGTCAAGTTTTCGACAATTATAACAGAGTGCGAGAGATAACGGAGAGGATTGAACAAAGTGGAGACAGATAAATAAACAGATCGAATGTGATAGAACGGTTTTTACGAATTTATTCAACCGACAAAAGAAAAGCAATTGTGTCGTCGATTAGATTGGAATTGCCGAGCGATGTACCATAATGTATCGTTAGTTCAATCTTCGAAAAAAGAGATATCAGTGGATAGGTCAGCGTTCCAGCGTTGCACGCTGATATATACGCGTGTACCGGAGTGACGATGATCGGTAAGAAACGTGCTTTGAAGTGAGAGGTGTGCGCAGAGTCGGAATTACCTGAAAAAACAGTTGCTTGTAGTCTGAGCGCGTGTGACAGGAAGCAGTACGTTTTGGCGCCGCCGTTTGGGCGCGACCGTTTTGGCGCGACCGTTTTGGCGCGGGGACGTTTTGGCGCGGAGACGTTTTGGCGCGGGGACGTTTTGGCGCGGTTGAAGTTAGTTAATTTTGCTTTACACATTATAATCGAAGCACCAGAAACAAGCAACTGAACTGCTCCCGTGAACGCATATACGCCCGAGGCGGGTTATAATGTGTAAAGGACCTAAAGAACTTAAAGAACCTAAAGAACCTATTTAGAAGGTTCTTAGGTTCTAGGTTCTTAGGTTCTTTAGGTTCTTTAGGTCCTTTACACATTATAACCACCTATAATATAATATAATATAATATAAATATAATTTCATATTATGTTGCTTCCCTGCATAGGTACATTGCAGTAAAAAAATAGTGTAAGTTGTGTTGTTTTGTTATGTTTGGATTTGTTTGGATTTGCTTGCGCGCCGAAACGTCCCCTCGCCAAAACCTCCCCGCGCCAAAACGTCCCTGCGCCAAAACGTCCCCGCGCCAAAACGTCCCCGCGCCAAATCGTCCCCGCGCCAAATCGTCCCCGCGCCAGATCGTCCTCGCGCCAAAACGTCTCGCGCCAAAACGTCCTCGCGCCAAAACGGTCACGCCAAAACGGTCGCGCCCAAACGGCGGCGCCAAAACGTAACGTACCCGTGTGACATACAGACGATATTACCTGTCGAGTATTTTACAGTAACCCGTTGGAACGAAGACAGCCATGATTACAGCCATCCTAATGAACAAAAGGAAAATAGTAATCGAGATATACGCCCAAGCACCAACAGTATCAGTTGGAGGTTACGGGTGTTAAATTTTTTGTTCCGGTTTCCTCGGATAAAATATTCCACAATTTGGTCCTCAGTAAAAATCACCTCGAGATAAAATCTTCTTAATCGGAATGTTCTCTATCGTATGAATGATAATATTGGGAATTTTTATATTTAGACTAATTGCGCATATGCTTGACGTAAATGTTTACCGAATGGTTCTATCTCGTCGAACTGATATTATTCCTTGTACTGTTCATTAATTGGTTGTTCACTATTACGCTGGCGTATAACGTAAAATAATTATCATTTGGTTTGACCGAATAAAATGATTTAACAGCCGACACTGAATCCAATCTTGTCATGGACGATGTCCCAAAATGACGATAACTCATTCCGGTATGTAATACGAAGTATAGTAGTTCCACTTGAATTTACTATTGTTTGGGGTTGATTTTGGTTGGTTAGAATGAAATTGATCTAATAAAATCCAAGCAATAAATTGTCTATAGTTGTCTATCGAGCTGAGTAATGCTAGCATGAAATGTGTACCTGTTCGAGATTGTAATATATTGAGAAAATAATTAAACACGGTACACAGTTGTAGAATAACGTTGACGTTTATTGCCCACCTGTCAAGTGCAGTGGGAGAGAATACACATAAAAACATATAAAAGATATCACAAAATATATTAAAGTGAGCGCGAAAAAGGAGAGAATAAAAATTAGTGAACATTTATTACCGCACACGATTATATAAATCGGTGTGATGAGTTGAGCCGAGCTGTCGTCCACCGGCTTCGCGGTGATGCAGAAGCCAAGCGAACGGCACGTTGAGCCTCGAAGCTGATGCACAGTTGAGCCGATGCTTGGAGCACAGTGATGTTTTGTCGAGATGAAGATGGTAAAACACAGTAGATCGGCTGAGTAGAATGATGACAACTTTAACTGTTGCACAGAACAGAGACAACACGCACACATTACACGAGGTGATGTCTGAGCAGCGCAAGTTAAATTCGCAAGATGTTTGCCGTATTCAAAGTAGCCGTTGTCTTACGACGCTGGTTAAGAGCGCGTGCGCGCAGCAACCTGTTGCTTGGCACGCTGACCCAGTGATTTTTCACACTCGTGACGTGCTGCCGCTGTGCAGCCACAGCGAGCGGTTGCCCATGCTGGCCTGTAGTGCGCAGTTCAGCAACGCGCAGCACAATGCATTCTCAAACATTTCGATATCTTCAAAAAGTCGATAACACAAAAGAAACTAACGTAGAGTGTATACCGCGTCCACGTAGTCTGACTGTTTGCGGCAACGAGAATAGAGACGATATACACTCTTTTGCGTTATCGATTTTTTGACGATATTAAAATGTTTGGAAAACCTCAAAGAACATTGCGAGTGGCTATAATGGATGTTTCAAGGGTCAGCAATACACGATTATTATAATTTTTTGCACGTTTTCAACCAAAATTTGACCGGACGTCAAATCGTTTACGTTCATATTACATTGGACATACACAATGTGAGGCATATTCGTAGACTACGAAATATAGTTTATTTTGACCAACCAAAGTCGGTAAAAAAAAAAACAACGCGTTGTGAGAAGGATTGCCGTCCTTCTCTTTAATTGAATTAATAAATTTCGATTTTGTTGTTAATTTTTAGCTTCAACTAAAATTACGAATGGTTTAATTGTTATCTTCTTCACGTGCAAGTGACAGTTGCTAAATTTGCTATCAATCTTTTCTTTAATTATAACTTATCTTTTTAAATTCTTTATCAAATGATATTTTAGATTATAATCGGTTTACTTATCGTTAAATTTTCTATTTAAATAATAACTGCTCATGAAGTAATTATCCTCATAAAGTAAGAGCGTGAGAGAAGCGAAGAAGAGAAAAGGAGAAAAAACCGTAAAAACGCTCGACAAAGCACATAGCAACAGTTCTTTCGTGGCCTATAATGCCTGACGGCAGCACGCCGACGCCCCCTGGCTTTTTTATTCGCACGTACGCTCGTTCCAACCGCTATTTTGGTCTGTGATAAGGCATTAGGAAGAGTGTACGCCGGCTTGCTTTGGCGTATGGGGCGACTTTTTTGTCTTCAACGCTGCGATACGATGAAGGTTGAGTCGCGTTAGCCGTTTGATGCGCAGAGGGTCGACCAACTTGGCTCCTTCGTATGAGTTAAAGGTTTATTAGGGGAATGCGTCCCCTATCCGATATACCAGATTTCAATTCCCCAAATTTCGAAGTGAAACTTCTTTGCTGAGGAGGCAACAATTTTCTAGCGTTACGAAAATGAAGACCGCGTGGGGGGAATGACGAGGTACGTTGTTGGGGGACCGGCAGAGGAGGAGAGTGCCTCAGCGGCGTTGCCACTCCGATGTATGCGAGAGCGGTCGAAGGGGGTGACGGCAGGCGAGGTACGGAGCGTAGCATGTTGTGTGCTGGTTGTAACGGTCGGAAGGGGAGACGGTTGAGGAATGGTAGAAGTGACGCATCAGTGATGCTACTGAATTCTCGTAACGCTGCCTATGTTTGTCTATTCCTCGATTTTCGTAACGGCTAATGCTACCATATTTGTACCATTTTATTTGAAGAATCTACAATTTATTTATTCGTGATTTGTCTAATTTACTTCATAAATATAATGCATTTTTATGTGAATAGTGTGATTTGAAATGTAAAAAACACTTATAGACTTGTGAGGTTAGGTTTATAAGTGTAATTCATTTTTGTTGTGTAAATACTGTGATTTGAAATGTCAAAAGAACTTATAGACTTGTTTGATTGACTTTATAAGTGTAATTTATTTTTGAGTGAAGTGTCTTTTTGTTCTTTCGTTTTATTCAATTAAATAGAGATCGTGATTTAACGTCATGACTAAAAATATAATAATAAAAAGTTAGACACAAATAAAGCGTATTATGAGAGACAACGTGGAAATGAACTGCCAAATAAATCGCAAAAAGTACCAGTGAACGGATGCGAGAGTACAGTGCGCGAAAAAAAAAACCATTATTGAATACAGCCAATGCAAGTGCCTCAACAGAGTATTCTGGCATACCGACTGTCGCGTCACCACAAGAATTATTAGAACCTATGGAAATACCACCAGAAAATCAATTACCTGATCCTACGTACACAATTTTGCCATACAGTGATTTCATAGCCCACGGAAATATACGGAAAGAATTCCAGAAAAAGTGTAGAGATAATAGTTTTGGCCATGTGTGCAATATTTGTAACAGATTATGGTTCAAAAAGGATTTGAAAATCATACTAGAACGTCATCACGAGTTATTACAAAGAGATTTTTCGCAGATCGACATTACGAATTTTAAAGCACGTCAGTGTTGTTTTTCTGCATTAAACCAAAACAAAATTCTAACATATGCTATAACAAATGGATTTAAATATCCAGATAAACCAGCACATTTACCAGAGTTGGATTAAATATCTGAAAGACTTATTTCACCAAGAATTCCCTTCATGCAAATAACACGACTGCGGCACATGAGAGGTCGGTGTGGGATTCTCGGACAAGTTATCAATGTCCCTGTGGACGTAAATGTCATGGTAAATGCACTACCAAGGGACGTTAGCGATGATTACTGCATCAACGTGCATATCAAAAGTAATCAGATACACAAATCAAGCTATCTAATTGATTTCGTGAACAAAAGAAATCTGAAAATCTGGCTGCAGTATCTCTTCGTCACCCCACTGTACAAATTCTACAACACAAAAATTAATTAAAGTTTTTTCGATGAATTAATAAAGATATCCCTAATAAAGACTGTCTCACTACCCAGCAACAAACATTAATGTGGAATGAAGAGAAGTATTTAAGAATTGCACCGGATGAAAAAAAAGTACCTCAGAGTTTGTTCTTTGATTAACACGCAGAAGAATTATAATTTCTAGGAATTTATCTCGGACATTTCAGGGTTTTTAAAGAAAGAATTCATGTTGCGTCATTCATGATAGCTACCAGTGTACTGACGCGTGTCGATCGTCGTGGGGTCACTCCTCATCACTTCCTTTATGTTACTATGAAAATCATGCAATTAAGAGTTCGTGATTCCTTGACAATTGCATTTAAATATATTGGAAATGAGGTCAGAAGTTCTAGACAGCAAATTGAGTTTGAGGAGTGGATTAATCAGTCAATAGAAACCAATCTCGCTTTTTAAAAATGTTTACCAAATTCAATGTACTACTGGGCTGACAGAAAAAAGGACTTGTTCTCTATGATCAGGCAATATGGTAAGCCAACTATGTTTCTGAGATTGATTGCTAATGAAACCGGTTGGGTTAAGTTACTAAAATTATTTTATAAATTAAAAAACAATGGTAACGATCTTTCAGATGAATTACTAGAGGAAATGAGTTATATTCATAAATGCACATTAGTCAATGAAGACGCAGTAAAGTGTGCTATTTACTTCAATAAAATAGTCAATGTCATTATGAATTTGCTTACTTCAAAAAAAGCCAATCCCTTCGGTGAATACCGAGTGATTAATTACTTCAATCGCATTTGAATTCCAACACCGTGGGAGTCCTCATGCTCACATTTTGATTTGGATTCAGAATGCTCCAGTTGATGCACTTCATGTCAGCAGAGGTGATGCTATTGCAATGATTGATAAATTAATTTCAGTTTCGACTAAAGAGGCATCCGGAAATACAAATGTTCAAACACATAAGCACACTTTTACGTGTTACAAGACAGCAGTTGCAAATAGACTGCAAAAATGTCGATTCGAGGCTCCATTCGTGCTCCGCAAAAGGACGACGATACTGATTCCGATGAAGGATACGGAGGACAATTTCCAACAACTTCGTCAACAGCATGAGCATTATACAAATACTCTTCGTGCTGGAATAACACGACCATGAGTTTTCTTAAAACGTTAGCCTTGTGAAAAGTGGCACAATGCATTTAATCCATTCATTTTTAATGTTTTACAAGCGAATACGAACATTTAATTTATTTTGAATGAATATTCGTGTGCTGCATATGTACTTGAGTACGTGAATAAAACAAATAGAGGTGTCAGGAACTTACAGCGTCAAATACTTCAAGTAATTAATGATAATCTAGAGTTTGATCTGGTTGATGTCACTAGGAAAATGGGAGTGGATATGCTAAATGTCATGGAAATTACAAGCTAAGAGGCAGCATCGTTCTTACATCTTGAGCCAATATTCAAAATTTCATCTGTGATTGTATTCATTCCAACAATGTGGCCTGTGAAGCGTCAACGAGTGCGTAAAACACGAGAAGAAATGGAGAAAATGGGCTAAGAAGATGAATCGACACACATTCGGAAAGAGAATTGTTTCGAAAAATACCAAAGAAGACCCAAAAATCTCGAGGAGTGTACTCTGGCACAATGTGTCGCAAATTATAATATTTCTGGTGAGAACTACACGAAACGGAAAGAATCACGTGTTATACGGTATAGGAATTATGACATGGGGCCAGATCTCAACGAGTACAAGTGTGCGATGATCATGTTGCGTATTCTTTTTCGAGACGAGGAAAATGAAATTTTAAGTGAATTAAAATTTGTTAAAACTTATGATGAAAATGAAGAATTAATCGATGGAAAGAATTTAAGTCAAATTTAGATATCCGAAAAGCTATCGAATTTTGTAACAATTATGCCGGGAAGAGAATGAGGTAATTTATGATATACCATTGCTCGTTCATTATTTTGGTCTTTTTTTCACAAAAGCTTCATGAGGAAGACAAAATTAATCAAACTATTCTCAGAGCATGTTGTGTCGATGACGAATCAAATGAATGACGAAGCAAGGTCTGCATTTTATATATATTTTTTCAATATAATCAATGGTGACTAATCGGTTTATTGTGAGTTCTTAGAAGCCTTAAGTCGGATCTATGTGCACCAAACGAAAATGACGATTTATTAAGCACGATTTATGAATTTAGTGTCAGAATTCTGTCATTCTTCAACCCGGAAGGTAGAAACACCATATTTACCTTCTGACCTGAGCTTAGACCCGTCCCTCTCCGGCCACCTTCGATTCCTATCAAGCACTACGTCGTACATTTCTCACCTTGCTGTCGGCAATGAAACTGGGTCATTTATACTCGATTACGCTCTTCCTTCTACTCTTTGATCGTTAATTCAGAGTGCGGTGCACTCAAGCGTAGCATCGGGCTGCGATGCAGCTTCCTTTTTCGAGGTAATATCCTGATGGACCAATAACTTAGATTGCCTGTAAAGTCATCGTTACTTTAATATTTACCATTACCGTCTCCAAATATTGTTATACAATTAATCGTATGTTTACGATTACCTGAACGCGTTACAGAAAGGGAAAGACGTGCAAAATTTTGTCTATAAAATTACAAATCTTCCGGTGTTTGATAAACACGTTGACACTTTAAGCATTGTAATTACATTTCTTTAAAATTGCTTCATCATTCAATGTATTGCAACGGTATTTAACGTTAACATTACCCTCAAAAGGGTTGAGTTCGGACTCGTGTAGGGAGGAAATTAATTCAAGCTTCAATATTGGGTAAAAGTAGGGTTTATTCAATAAGATATAATAAATAACATAACGATACAAAGAAAAATAGAAATTTGTTAATAGTCATCATTTTGAATAGTTTATTGCAACCATACGCTTCACAGAAAGATTTACCTGGCCTCATGCATGTCTATATAATCGTATCCACGAAGAAATGGGAATTTATATTAATGGAACAATCTCTCAATTGGTATAATACCGTTCTGGATTATTCAAATCGAATTACTACTGATGGTAAGAAGTAGCGTATACCGGCCCTGTCTCTGGATAACTCATCATCGCGTCCTCAGTTATCTAAATCATACGTCGATAATGAAACGATGCGCAAACGTGGTCTATTGCCATTCTTCGATTGCTGATCTATCGTACCCTATATCTATGTCACGGGGACTTATGGTGACGATGGAGCTCTCGCTTGAGCTCCCCTGCTTACACTAACTGCTCGCTTGCCCAGTCGCCACTGCGGTGGAGGCGTCAACGAGATGCATTCTCGATGCATCGGTGACGCTTATGTTTTATGGGTTTTTTTATTGCTCGATCTAGGAGAATCTTCTGATTTTTATTTTTCCTATCCCTTGATATCTTTATGCCGTGTGGTATCGCCATCTTGAATGCCGTTCTGCGAACTCGAATATTTCGATGACTCAGCTACTGAACTTAGATGTCAGTGGAGATGTCCATCTTTGTCCCTCGGTATCAATCTTGGTCCTTGGAGTGGTGTTGGCTATCTGGTCCTCCTTCTGGTCGGCTGGGCTTTGGCATCGGCGAGTGTCTGTGAACAAATGCTCCCCGGTTGTAACATTTCGTACCCTTTTATACTGGCTTCCCCGCTCTCATTCCATATTCTGCCTGTATGAAAGGGTATTACTATATTTGGTAATCGTCCTGTGGCCCATCGATGCCGTTAATTTCTCATATCTGCTTATCGTGATATAATGTGTCCGTCTTTCAATCCTTTTGTTACATTATTTAGTACTCTAGCTGTTGTATTGTCTTAACTCGAGTAGCGGTAGTTGGTTTCTCGGCTCGCTGTTTTTCGTAGTATAGGTAATGCGCAGTACGATACCACGAGGTGTATGTATCGTGTGTACCTCGGCTAGTTGTTCTTCGTCGTGAGGATAACGCGTGGTACCGGTGCGTCGGTGTATCTGTATCGCGTGTATGAGACAAACCCGTCGTCTCAGTACATTATGAAAAATCTCAACAAGTGTTGGAAGGTACAGAACTATTACTCTTGGTAAATTGTATATCGCTGGTGCATCCTACCGACATTGCCTATACTAGTGTTTCTGGTCGTTGGAACGTGACAATCTCGTGGGACCAATTTTGCAATTTGCAATTACCGGTAATAACGAGCTATACGCAGTTCGGTGTTCTACGGGATTCTGGAACGAGACTGGGGACACACACACAAACACGTACGCACGCATACACATACACACAATTAGTTGGACCTACTTTACCGTGCCCCGCTTGCTCTCTCTTTACATTCTGTTCGGTCACCAGGTATATACGTGCTCCTCACTTAAGGATGGACGACTCGTCGTGTCCAACTATGGCCATAATTTCGTCTTCAGAATCCTCGCTACGGCAACTGTCTGTGCAATCTCCAGTGCACTGATAAGTTATTATAAGATTCCAGAAAACCGTGGAAAGCAATCAGACGACGGATTCAAAATTGAGTGTACGGTTTAAAAATTCGGGAATCTGCGAACTTTTCGCAGTCGTGAACACCGGCTCTCGATAATTCTTCGACTGGTAATAGCGCAACGAGTTTAATAAGGTCATTGTTTTATAACTATCATTCAATGATCTCTCTTGTATCCCAGAGAGTTCAGATACAAACCAGGGGGATTTGTTTCTAGATTTAATTACAGTGCCGTCATTACGTCACAAGTGAGAATAAATTTTCCCAATCCTTTCGAATTTAAGCTCCAAACTTTCTGGCACGAGATTTCCAATGCTCTGTATGGCCATACTTTATTCCGCATGTTGTTTGTTGTTATTATATCTCACTTGTAATTCTGACTTTCCATAGATAGTCATGCCTGCGCCATATATCTCATTAAAAGTTTGAAGGTTGTTTTACTCCGCCAAGCTATCGAATTTTCAAAGGGCACTTTTGTATTTGCGGTACCGCCAATATTCGTTTCGTAGACTCAAGGCGAGGCGAAACCTCAGTACTTCACCTATGAGTGCGAAAGAGTTAGGCTAGTATGGCGCTAACTGCGGAGTGAAAGAGAAGCGTGAATCTGTGTAAGTATGGAAATTTAGCCTCGCCTTAACGCTACAAAGATTTCACGCAGAGAGAAATATTTTTTCTATTTGATAAAGTAAATTTAATTATTTGATTGAATTATCGTTTGAAAATAAATTCCGCAACGACCCGAATTTTAACTGAGAACGCCAAGAGACATTTTTGTTCATAGTTTTTTAGTTAATAACTTGTTTACTGTGATCGGTTAATGTATTTATTAAGTTGATATAAACAATTAAAATCGATATTTTTTAAGTATCGAACTCGTGAGTATTTGAATCTCGATTCTCGTTTCCGCGCTTAGAGAATCTAACCATTGCGTGCTTATATATCGGATTTGTCATTCGAAAATTTCGATCTTTTCGATCACAGTCGCATAATCCAAATTTAAGTTCAAAGTAATGGAGTCGAGACCGATAGCTATATTCCCTTTAAAAATCAACTCTGGATGCTGACATTCTCATCGTTACGTCTCTGATTATGCTTAAAGCACAAGTGAACACTTACAGACCTATTGCGTGTCGGGCTGTGATAACAATTCAAGCGTTAATTTAAAAAATTATATTTCTAAAAGTATGAATAAGCTTCCTAAATCCGAACCAATGAAATGCGCTTTCAGCTCATCAACGCTTATTAATCACAAGACAATGTATATTATTTATTACTCTTTAGAATAATGATAAAAATGATTTTAATAATGATTAAAAGATTTTATATAAAATCAATTTTTGGATTAAAAAATGTTAAATATATACAATTAAATGAATATTTTTTCGATCAATTAAATTATTTAAAATAAATAATTAGGTTATTTAAATGCAACCGAAAATAATTTAAACATAAAATAATAAATATTGAGAAAGATAGATGGATATAGGAGAAAAGAGTTGCGGTTGCGAATAAACTGCAAATCAGCGATTTGCAGTTAAAACTCCTCTCTTTTATAACTTAATTATCTATCAGGAGGTTAAGAATGAAGTAATATCGTTTTATCGAAGGTAAGAAAATGATAAAAAAATTTGTAAATCAACGGCATATATTTAAGCATTCAAATAAAAATATTTTATTAGTATGTTTAGTTTAAAGGGTAGCGTACTCATCGTTAGGTAAGTAGTTGAGTAGGCGAGTCATAGATTCGAAATGGCAAAAATGTTTATGCATGTACTTTTAATAGCGTGAACAATGGTTAGAACGGCAACAACCTAAAAACATTTGTAAAAACAATTGTAGGTATGATGTACATATTACGAGGGCCATTTGAAAAGTTTCCGACCTCATCGACATAAAGTAACTGTGGAGAAAAATTTCTTTCGCCGTCCGATAGATGGTCTTGATGTATGTAAACCGTAAAAATTTCAAGTCATTCTGATCATTACTTTGTCTATGGCACTCCTCTGAAGTTGTCAGTTGACATTGTCTGTCAACAATAGAGAAAATTGAGCATCGCGCAATAAAAAAATTCCTTCATTTGCAAGGGAAAAAGACTCAGGAAATAAAAGATGAGTCAGACTCTGTATACAGTGAAGCCTTCCCTTCGTTTACAACAGTCAAACATTGGGTGGCCGAGTACAAACGTGGTCGTACGAGTATTTTAGACGAGAAACGGTCCGGGCGCCCGTAAACCGCTACAACTGACGAAATGGTCGATTTAGTGCATCAAACTGTGATGAAAGATGGTCGGTTGACTGTTAAGGATATTACTGAGGCTTGAAGGATATCATCTGAACGGGTGCACAAGATTTTACATCAAGATTTGGATGTGAGAAAATTATGCGCGCGCTGGGTGCCGCGCTTGTTGACGATCTATCAAAAGTACATACGGACAGACATGTCGCACGAGTGTCTTAACGCGTATGAAAAAAATCCAGCGGAATTTTTGCGGCGAATGATAACCGTCGATGAAACCTGGGTACACCACCATACGCCTGAGACCGAACAACAGTCAATATAGTGAATTGCGGTGGGGGAACCAACTCCGAAGAAGGCAAAGGTCTCGCTGCAGGAAAAGTGATGGCGACAGTTTTTTGGGATAGCTGTGGAATAATTCTTATCGGTTACCTTCCAAAGGGTGAAACAATCACTGGACAGTACTACGCTGCATTGCTGGATAAATTGAAGGCCACAATTAAGAAGAAATGTCCGCAACCACCCTATTCGCCAGATCTAACTCCCAGTGACTTTTTCCTGTTTCTTAATTTGAAAAAATTTCTCGGGGAAAAAAAATATTAGTCAAATGCTGAGGTGGAAAACGCTGTAAATCAGTATTTTTCAGATTTAGACAATTAATTTTTTTCTGACGGTTTGAAAGGATGGGAGAAACGTTGGACCAAATGTATGGAGTTGCAGGAAGACTACGTCGAGAAATAAATTTTGTTTTGTTGCGAAATATGTGTTTTTCTTAAAAAGGCCGGAAACTTTTCAAATAGCCCGCATATAAAAAAATGTATTTTTGCATTTGATAATGGTCATCCAGAGATCACCATTATCAATGGTAGGAATGGATAGAAAAATACATTTAATCTCTGGATTACCATTATCAATGAAATAATTACTGGATCGACATAAATATTTTATTAAAACAAATAAACATAAATGTGTTTGATTAATTTTAGTTATTCGATTGATTAAAATGACGCAGATAATTATTTAAGGGAATCAATAAAATATTTGATGACGATTATTGGATAAAAAATATTTGCTTCGAAGGAATGAAATAATTGATAAATTACCATAATTATTTATCTTGGTGAAGGTGTGCGGAAGCTCTGATACAAAAGTTTGCGTTGATCAAGCTCCCTTCGTACCAGTGAAGGCCTTGAAGTATATTCATGAACGAGAAAGCATGAAATATAGAACCGGAAAAAGTGATATAAGGGGTGGGAAGCTAGCTGGCTAACTGGTTGACTGGTTGAATGAGTAAGAGCATGAAATATATATGACCAAGTGGAATGAAAGAAGTGCGATAGAAAGTAAGAGAATTAGGGGAAGAAAGAAAAAAAGAAGACAAGTTCGGTGTGACGATGAATGAGAAGAGCGATACGAGACAATGGAAAGAGGAGGAGAAGGGTCATCAGACGTGGCAGGGCTGAAGAGAGCCCATGGTGAAGCGATGTGGTAGTGAAACGGGAAGATAAAAGGCACACTTTATAACAAGCAGCACTTAGGCAACTCGAGCCTCGTCGAGCGACGCCGCGGTGCGGCTAGCCGTTCTTCACGAGAACGAGGAGAAAAAGCAATGGCCGGGCTTTCGGCTATGAGCTTTGATGGTCTGGCTCCGTCTAATTAAGTGCAGAAATATTCCGCATTAAAGATTAAAGTCGCACGAAGGGTTATTTCGACGCAAGATTTACCTTCACTTGCTGTCACGTTTTCTCTCTTCCTTATTTTCTTGAAATTATTTCTTCCATTATTTGTGGCTTAGGATGCGAGTAACGCTCAATAAAACTTTAGTGTGACATTTGATTAAAGTCATTTTGTATTAAGTAACACTTGATAAAATTCAAGTTATACTGTGCAAAGCGTAATAAAAGACAAGTTTTATTGTGGGAAACTGGAAAATGGTCATGTGTTGTCAAGTTAGAATTGATAAAAGTTTCATTTTATCATATAAAACTTGATAAAAATTGGATAAATCGAAGTGAATCTTGATAAAACTTGAAAAAACCCGGATTTATCCAGTTGAATTTGTGAAAAAATCAGACAACTGCTCTCAAAGATAGCGCCAGCACTTTAATCAATCCCTACAGTACCTCTAAGCTTAGTTCTTACCATTTTCTTGTACGTATCGAATTTTTTCTCGTTGGAAGGTGTTTTATCTCTCGCAAGATACATCCGATATCTGTAGCCTTATATCCGGCGCAAAGCAGGCACTGCTAAGGCCCTGTCAAGGCAAATGTGGCCCTTAACAGGGTTTTAGCGGTACCTCATTCGCGTCAGATATAAATCCTACGGATTTTCTGTTGGGGTACAATGAGACAAAAAACGCTCATGTTTAAAGCTCGCTATTTTCAAGCTCAAGATTTCCTTTGATTCCTCCCGCGCGCTGTCATCGGTATATATGCACGATATAGGTACGTGATGTTAAAAAGGAAGGGGATATCCTCGGAGAACCAGAGATTGAAAGCAGCATTGTGCGAGAAATAGCATAGCTAGACGTACGAATGCAACGAACAATGGATCTCCGACTTCTACGAGGTATTTTCAAGAGTATGCTTACTTTGTAGAAAACGAAGAGAAGCAGAAAGAAGAGAAAAAACGTAAAAATAAGGCCAATAGGTAATACTCTGAAAGTAACGTTTCGAACAAATGCCTGTCCTTTTTATCTTTATCACAGAACAACAAACTTTCCAAGACTTGCTCTTCCGGCAGAGTAGGAATTTATAAAACTTTAGAATGCATCAAGTATGACGCTAGAAGAATGAGATTTATTGACGAATTTGGAATCATTGTTCAAGCATAATGAAAGCTGTACCTTCGTTACGGTTTGCAACAAGGTTATAATAATTTTTTTCTTTGTTTTTTTTTATAATTACGAGGGATATCCTTGATGTACCCTAATGAGAGGATAACATATCTTTCACGAGGTTATACGTTCCTGGATGTAATCTTTGACCACAAGTGTTATCGGTTATGACCCAAAATTCAGAAGGAGTAGAGGCAACTCATACTTCTTTTTCTACTTTCCACATGATAATTATGCTTAAAGATGGTTTCGACAACTCAATTATAATAATAATAATGAAATTCTTTTACTGGATAGTGAAACTGCTATCGGCAAATGCGTTTCTCTTATGGGAACTACTTATGTTGATGTTATCAAATGATAATCAGCGTATGTTGAAATTTTTTGAATTTGTATTAGCAAATCCTGTGGTACAACATAATCTTAAGATTGAATCCTCGAGCGACTATTTAGAGTCGGTGGTTTATATAACACATCGAATCGACGTGGTTACAACCTTCACTATTTGTCATTTGGTTTACAATTTTATGATATTGTTGTTACAATCTTAAAAAGCATACAACTTTTTTCTAATTTTTTTTTAGTCATCGCTTGTTTAAGAAAGATTGAAAAAAAAAATGTCAAAAAGTGTCAAATGAAAAGTTAAATGCTTCTTCTTATAAATTTGTCAAAATTATAAAAAATAGTTGGCAGGATATCAAAATTTTTAAGAAATACCCAAGAGTAAACCTACGTCGGCTTCTATTATTTTTACAATTTTTTTGTTGTTGTTTTGATAATTACTAAAAATAGCAAAACCGTAAGTCAGCTTGCTTCGGGGTATCTTTTCAGTCAAAAGTTAATTCAATTCCTCACCTTGTACGTTAATGAAAAAAATTTCTATCCGTCTTAAAGTTTTTCACATACATTAGGTTGAGAATACATTCGGTTGTGAGAATATTCTCGATATTTACATAAAAAGTCTAAAACAAATTACAGTAACTCCTAAGGTTTTAAGAATGAGAGGGTTTTTACGTTGTCGAAATCTCATGGGATTCTCCGTGTACCAGCGTCCGTTCGTTTTATAGTCAAATATCGTTGAAACTTGACAAGAAGTACATCGAATGTAGCTCGTTATCTCTATCATCGTCATAGCTTGACAGCACCTGCCTCTTGATATCCAATTTCGTTTACCATTAGCAACAACCAACACTTCACGTTCGAGAAGTGTACGTTGATCGTCATTCTCAGCGACATGACAGATGAGCCTTTCCGAAAGTCAAGTAGTATCTGCCGAAATGTGATCATAGCGAATATTGTCGATTCGTTTTATCGTTGCTCGGGACGCGAATACACGAGATATAACGCGTGAGTGTCGAAACGAAGAGCTGTCCCCCATTTACTCTCGACTACCCGTATGACAAAATGACGAGACAATGCATTTCACTGGGTATGGCGGGAATTTTCCAGTTCTCTTGGCATTCAATGTTCCCCAAAACAGTTAAAAATCTCTTACCACCCTCGGTACATCGCACAGTACAGACTCGATATACAGATGCTGTACATCGTAACCTGTATCTTCTTTCATAAATTGCCTAAAATAGGTGGAAATTCGAAAGGTTTTAAACGTTTGAAGAAATTTTTTGGTAAGCCCGTTTGTGCATATCTCAATGGTCCAAGATGGTCGTTATTACTACGCATACTCGTTCTATTCGTACCCAAATTCACAACTCTCACGAGTGTATCGAGAGTAGGCAGCGTTTGAGGTTCAGTCGATATTTTTCAACGATATAGCGTCACTGCTGTTATTACATTCGATAAAAAATAAGGATGCAAAGCAGAACCTTATACGTTGCTTCTTCATTTTTTTAATTCGTCATCGGCGAGCATGGTTGGGTCTGCCGCGAAAGTAACATCATGGTTTCGCGATCGAAGAAGGATCCAGAGACGCTACAAGCAATGATTACGCTACAAGCGAGTAAAAAATTAATGTTTAAAAGTATCCTGATTTTCCGGATAGTTGAGACGACGATCGGAGAAACTACGTAGTATGGAAACATTTATCAAAAAAATGTTAAATGCCATAAAATTCTAACGTTCTCACCGTGCATGGTAGCACCACAGGCTTGTCATGTAAATTTAGAGACATTTTTTAAACAGAATATCATCTGGAGAAATTCGTTTATGTAAGATAAAAATACGCGTTTGAGTGATAAGCCGTGATACGTTAAATAAATTAAGTAAATCCGGTATAAAGCTCCACGGAGCAGCACCATACTCACCGTGTCAATTTACAGCCAATTTTTCAATCTAAAAATCACTCATAATAAGCCGTCTACGTAATATTAAGAACATACGTTTTAGAAACAAGTCGTGATAAAAACTAAACATAGATAGAAAGTTGAGTGCTCAACGCGCCTGACCGAGTCATCAAAAAATTTAGGAAATTGAGTGTTCAGGTCAATACGACAACACCAAGTACGCCGTGTGAATTTCGAAACATTTCTGAACCAAATTTCACTCGTAGAAATCCCTTTAAGTAGAATAGCACCATGGCTTACTGTGTGAATTTTAAGTAATTTTTTCAATCTTAAAATCGCTTTGAATAATCCGCTTACATAATTTGTAGAACACGCGTTCTAGAGACAAGCCACGATGAAATTAAAGAAAAACAAAAAGCTGAGTGTCGAGTTTCATACAGCAGCACCCGGCTCATAACGCGAATTAAGCGAAATTTTTTAAATAATAATTTTATCTGGAGAAATCCGGGCTAGAAGCATTTCAAAACCTCCCTAGTAGTAGCTTTTAATACCGCGGTACTCACAGATGCAAGCTCCTCTTGGCCGAGAATCAAGCGTAGAAAAAATTATTTTTACGTTCAATAAACCGTGTGCTCTCCGACTGAGCACGGTTCTCACAAAAATTCACACAAAAGGATTTCACGATGAGTACAAATCTCTCAGTTTTGGATGATGAAAAATGAAAAGACCTCTCGTTATAAATACCGACTAAAAATACGGATCCAGTCCGAAAGATAAACTCAATTAAATAAATAATCTAACCGATGCAATTCCCCGTTTAGAAATAACACATAAACAAAAATAATAACATTGAAACAGTTAATATCTTTACAAAGGAAACGCAAAACGTTTCAGAATTTCCTATTTTTATTTGTTGTTTGACTTTATAAACAGATTTTTGAAAAAACGACGATGAAATAAATTAAGTTCCAGGATAAGAAAATAATTTAATGATAACTTAGAAAGATAGAAATGGAACTTGAATTGAGATTCTAACGAGTCCGTTTCCCCTCAATCGTTAACGCAAACAAGAAGTCATTACAAATTATCTGAGATTCAGAGAGAAAGAGCTTGAGAAATCGATCGTCGATGTAGAGAAGCAATGTATTCAATTGATACGAAAGTCTCGTAGTTTTCTCAGGCTACAAAGTAACAGAGGACCGTGGCAGAGTCCGATAACGAGCTTCATTTAACGATACCGATGAACGTTGGCGTTACTGGTCTTGATACCGATGCTGCTGCTGTCCGATTTTTGTATGTACGTGCTAGATTGTAAGTTCAAGCTGTTCTCCGTTGAGTTCCTATTCACATCCACAGAACGAATGGAACAGGGTTAGTTGATAGGCAGAAAGAGAGGAATAGAGTAACAGAGACAGAGAGTCGTAAGAGCACCCGCAACGGTGGCCTTCGTGGCTCGGTTACGTGGCTGGTTCAGCTACGTGGCTGGCTCGGTTACGCCTCTCCAAGTTCTCCACTAAATTTCGAAAGTTTAACCGTACAATTTACTCTCTGTGCCGCAGGGGTTGGCTCACGGGATTCCGGATAGGGTAGGAGATGCTTGAAAACGAGAAGAAAGGAGAAAGAGACTACGGGGACGATGAGAACGGTAAAGAGAGGCTGAAGGGGTCGCTACCAGACAGGGTGTGTAGTGTATAAGGCTTATACAATCTGGGGAACTCGTACTTACGTACGTTTGGCGTGTAAGCAAGTGCAAGCGTTTCCAAGATACAGTGCCATGACCATGGGACACCCACTCCATGGTTGCGCAAAGCTAGGGAACTTGGTTTGGAGGTTTAGTTCGGTGGCTGCTGCCGGGAGGAATGGAATCTCATTCGGAAACTGGATATATATACGATCCATGTGGTGAACGCTTATTTCACATTGCTTTATCGTTTATTATCCCTCTTGTCGTATTTTGTTGTATACGGGGCCCTTACATTTATACTTGAAAACAATATTTTTGTAAAATTCATGACTCCCAGTGGCTGCAAGTCAGAATTGAAGAATAAAGAGAGCAATTCTGAAAGGAGAAGAATCGAGGGGATAACGGATATCGCATGTTCGATATTATCTTTTACGGGGTTTGCGGGATACAAGGGGGTAGAAGAAGAAGAGGGTGGCGGATTAATTCTCTTCGTTTTTCTCAGGGCCTGGTCCGCAAGCTCTCTTACCCATCTCCGCTAACACCGTATCCCATTCGACCCAACACACATACAGTGGGACACGTATAGCCATACGCGTCCGCGCGCTCACTCGAAGCAGCCGAATAGCAACGCACCACTTATTCGTTCAGGAAGAGAAGAAGCAAACGAGGTAGATGGGTAGTATGCCTAGCCAGGCCACAGATAACCGACTTGGCCGCTATCCAGAATTTAGCTAGAAGGATCTGCGTTCCTACCGCAAGTCGGCTTTGTGCCATGAGCCAGCTAGCGCTTCTCTCATATATATTTTCTCTGTACATGGATGAAAATAGTGGCAGAAGAAGAAGAATAAGTGGTAGAAAAACGGTATCCTGAAAAGACATGAAAACCTCTCTCTTTGGATAAGTAAAAAATTCGAGAGCCTCAGGACTTTAAAGTGTAATGCAATGGAATGGAAAAAACATTGAAAACAGATTTTCTCAATGAATTGAAATAATAATTTCTAGCAAATCCGAATATTCATAGTCGCGAAGAAATAAAATTTACATTGCATTGAAAAATTTTTGTGATAATCTACTATTTATTGCGTCCAGATCAGCATTTGTTATGAGTTTTTTTCATTATTATTTTTTTTAGTAATTTATTTATTAGTAACTTAATGAATATAATTTATTTGTTAACCTTGATTCATTAAGCACTTCATGTAAATGACATGCTTCGTACAAGCGGCTTGTTTGCACCATCAGAATTAACCAGCATCCTACGTATTAAGAGGAAACAGGGAGAAAGAGAATTTCGCTACCTTGTATGCTCGGATTAACAACTTGTGACTTCTGGGTATGAGGTTAGATAATTGAATTGGAAAAAAAATGAACTGCAAACTGAGGCGAGATACGCTTGAAAGTTTGCGAACGATCAATCGTCAATCATCATTTGATTTCAATATTACGAATAAGGTCTTATGAATCCGGTGGCTTGCATAATAGTTGGTTCTCAATCAATCAATTGTTCGGTCCAATGAAACTAATCAGCTGGGATATATTTAATTATGCATTTGGAGTAACGCAGCCTTTTTCTCTGTGCATTATAGTTAATAGCGTTGGTTGCTCTTACAGTTTTACAGTGACAGTAACCATTTTTAATAGCCCGCGTAACTAATTGCTTTGTCGGTTTAACCAATTAGTTGGATTTAGTTTTTGCACAATACGTAAAAATATTTATACAAAAACATTTACGTAAGCAAACTCCTATGCTTAAAAAAACGGTAGAAGTTTTTTTCTCGTGTATTCTGATGTTGCATTAAAATTGTATTTTTATTTTGCAGATAAGTATTCCCAAGATCAGAGTTAATACACACAGCACACGGAAAGAAAAAAGTAGTTGGGGAATCGGACACATTGGTTTCGACATCCAACTGGAATAGTTAGCATAGCGCCAACTACTCAGTTGGTTTAAGAAACTACATGTCGTTGGTAAAATATCGGTAGTAACGGTATAACGGTTATAGGAGGAAAGCGGTTGGTAATGGGAACCAACTCCTAGATTGCCGGTTCTATCTAAATGCTTGTCGCAACTACTGAAATCGTTAGTTGCACTACCTAACGACTCGTGGTGGCGAGAGCACTGTGATTGGTTACATCAATCAAGTCATTGGTCTTCAGTACTATTCTTCGCTAACCAATCAAAAATGGTTTCTAATTTTTGAGAGTGGGGCTACGAAGTACCGCACAAAGAGGAGACCGAGGATATGGAATACTGTGTATAACGTTTTCTATCTCATTCTCTCTCTTACTTGGCTCTCTATGCCTCTTTTTTTAGTGTCGTTTCATTTTGAGGTTACATTTATTCAGCGTTACCCTCGCTAAAAAAATTGCACATCAAAAAGTTGTAAGTGTGGCTTATTAATTACATTTGGTAGACATTTATGTTTACATTGACACTATACAGGGTGCCCCTTTTTTGAAATATAATAATTGAAAAATGTTTCTCACAAATGTTATTGTATACGAAGGGTTACATCGGATGAACATATCAGTTTTTGGGTCAAAGGCCTCTGCTATGCCCATTGAGGCTCAAATTTTGTTTTTTTTTTTAAACGAAACTTCCTATTTCTTATTGCATTTTATTCTTTCTCGTTAAAAAATGAATAAATTTTACTCAAAGTCTTCATTTTTTTGTCTTTAAACAGGGCCAAAATGTTGTTCAAAATTTTCCCACGGAAAGAGTGGCATTACGTAAATTCTTTAACGAAAATGAATCTTGTCGCGTGCTATTGTTTGAAACAATAATACGGATTTTTATCAGGAATCCATTTTCGTGCCATCGGTAGAGATACACTTGGTAATATCCCTACAATTTATCTCAGTATTTAGCTACCACATTTATTTTTACTAACAGTTGCTAACCATCAGTTAAACGTAGTGACAGAAGAAGCTCCGTCGATTTGATAAAGATAAACACAAAAATACCAAATTGCGCAGTGCGAATTCGCACCAGAGTGCATTCGCCGGGTTAACCGTGTTAGTCGTTTTATTGTGTTCAATACAAAGTTCGGTTATAATAGTTTGGGTATGATATCATTACGATAGGGCATTATCCAGACCGCAAGCGACAATCGATATTATAACGAGGTATTCAACTGTAGCGTTATAAGAGCTTTGTGTTGTGCCTTCGATTTTTCATGAATGTCGACAGGAGCGTCGGAGTATCTCTCGGTGTGCGCAATAAGTCCGAACTTATGTATTGCATCGTACATAGCCATCCAGAAGATGGTAAAGGTAGTGGAGGAAAAGGAGGAGGAGAATGATGCATTACTCTTCGTCGTGCTGGTAGTCAAGCGACAGGCTTAGAATCTTATCACCACTCCGAGGTTAAGAGACAGCCAAAGGAGCAGCGAAACGTGCCAACAATAAAAGGTGCACTATGCCAGTCAGATAACGTGCAAACATACTGTTTAGCATCGAGGCACATATGGCGTACACGTGAAAAGTCTATTTTGCTAAAAGTAATGCGAATTTTTCTCAAGTTATATTTACTCTTTCCTCGTAAGATCTTTCAGCATTTACTTCATTATTTTCTTCCATTTTTGTCTATTATTCATGTTCCGTTCACTATTTTCAATGTTAAAGATATGGACATTTCATGATTCGAGTTTACGGTATGACCAGTAAGGTTCTCGAATTCGTAGCCGCAACGTCATATAACCCTCCAATTACGGTCTGGAAGTTTTCGTGGAAATTCTCGGACCTATCGTAGCGTCCAGCTGTTGTGGACGAGTATGTACGTACATAACCTTACCTTTTATTTCGTTCTATTTTCTACCATCCCTTTCGTCTTATATTGCTTTCCACAGTGTGTATAACGAACAACTCCGCAAGTTGTTCAGATTGTGCTCCTACTGGCTGATAGCTACACCGGGAACTTGTAGACTAACGAAACAAACGACTTGGCTCGGCAACAAGTAGCTTGCTAGGATGACAACGACGCCGAACGGTCTCAAGTGGACAGCACTGTAACCTTCTCAAGTTCTCTTTACCCTGTACCCTGCATTTTCTTCCTTGCTCCTCCTATATTCTTGAATGTAGTAAACTCTCAGCTGCACAGCGGTCGGTCTGCTTCAACGTATAATTTCTCTCAAGAAATTAGATGACAATGACACCGATACTGTGAGAATCAAGGGCTACGATAAAACAATTCTTTGAAAGGAGATCAGAGAATAAATTATTGATTCTTTTGCATAGACATTTTTAGAAAAATTATTTATCATTCAATTTAGATAATTTAGTGACAGAAAACCAAAGGCGAGCTCCGGTATCTCCTATTTTCCTATCGGCTGGTTTTTTGTGAACTGGTGAATAACACTCATTGAAATGCAACCCTTTTACCTAGGCATCAGAGCAATCGCAGCACGCTTGGTGCTATTACGCGTTGAGTTTGCACGGGTGAAGGGGAACGCCCATTATATCTGTATGTATTCGTGCTATATTCATGTAGAATAGGCGAGAATGTACGCTCGTATTAAAAGCCATAAGCATCAATTGGGTTGAATGGATGGGCACATTGTTTCCGGTGGCCGTGCGCCGAGTGGAGGAGTCGATGCGTTCTCCACCCTCGCTGTCTACCGAGGCTCTGCAAATGAATGGATCCTGCACGAATAGCTGAAAGCTTTTTTTCAACGTACCACACGTGAAAAACGTGGCCAGTATGGCATGCTTGCAAGCTCACTCGTTTCGTACTTTTCGTGAGCATCAATTATCTACAGACAAAGTATCTACGTGCCCGTACCGAAAAAGAGAGAAGGAGGGAAATAGATAGGAAACGAATGGAAGGCCTATACACAGATTCACTCGAGTGCGTTTCTTTACTGTATTCCATTCTATATCTTTTTCTTTCCAAGTTTTGTTTCGTGTTTTCGAGATAGGTCTAGAACATTTGCGCGATACGCCATACACTTAGCGCATTTGGTTCGAATGACGAGATAAACGTGAGTAGAAGGAAAACCGAGTAGAAATGAATTCGAGTCAATGAGCGCATTTGCCAGACTTATGAGTCGAGGAGAAAAGACATTCTATAAGCAACAAGAAACAAAACGTATATTAACTTCAGGAAAAACAGAAAGCGGAAGCTCGTCTGAGACTATATATTTCTTTCTTCCATGTAATTGAAAAAAAATTATTTTCAAATAATACAACTCGTGGAAGAGAACCTCTTAAGAACCATTTCATTCGCAATTTTTTTGTTCGCTTCATGCTTGTAAAACAATGAGTGCTGAATGTAATCAGTTACATAAACTATGTATCATCTAGTGTTTAGGGGAAGCACCTGTACCTTGGAACAGCACGTACCAAGGGACAGAGGCTTATTTTCGTTGTTTGAGTGAAGGAGCGGGAAAAATGTAAATATACTTATCGTAGCATCCGAGAGGTGTCACCTCCGATAGTTTCACCGAAATAAGACTTTGCCGTGGAACAAAGTCAGTATGGATCACGGTCTTCTAATTGGGTCTGGGCACTCGCTGCCCCCCCCCCCCCACTTCGCATTTTGTGGGACCCTAAAAGGGGCCATTAATTCTACATTCATACAATTCGACCTATAATCGGAAAGGTCGAAGTGCGAGAGAGACAATTATAGAGCTGTTGTCTTCTTCTACGACACATGCGCAGATATTTTTTTAACTTGAATGCATTATTTTCGTAGGACTGTGGCCTGTGGCAAAAAAAAGTGTTCGAAATCCGAATGAACGAATCACTTTAGTCTTTGCACACGTGTATAGTCACGTACTTACCTTTTCTGTATTGGATAGTCGCAATCCTGATAGATGATATGGGACACTGCCAGAAGATTGTCTTAAAAATCGTGAGAGGTGTATGTGCACCCTGGTGCGACTAAAAATTAATATAATATGAAAATAAATTATTCTACCTTTCCTAATAATGAATGAAAATAAGAATGAACCTCTTGCCCTCTTGTTCCGAAGTACAAATCGTCATGTCCCGAGGACATGTTTGTACTTTGGCACCAATGCAATATTGCAAAATACCGTTTTTTTTTTGTAATTACATCGCGTGAATATTTTTTTTCTAATTTTTTACTGTAGGTAATTGAAGCTTAACCGCACAATTCTACGCAAATTAAATGATTTTTCAGTGACAAATAGAAAAATTATAGCTCATCGAAAAATAGTGTCCCAGGTCCAAGAGCTTTCCCTATCTGAATTATTCTCAGGGAAACGACTATGATGTTTCGAGACGGAGAGAACCCAGAAATGACCGCTTTCTGCATTTGACTCGTCAGAAAGTCGGCATGCAGCCGACAGGCGGGTATAACCTGTAAGTTTGTGAGACGCGACGATGTTATCCTCCCGAGAACGCTGGTTGTGAGTACAGCATCAATTTTATTGTAAAGCAACGGTACAGCCGACAAGTTCGAAGAAGGGATTCCTGATACTTTGTCCGCTTGTCATCTCCGTCAACGGCGATTTTAACCTCACCGGGAGCCAAGTACTTGGTGACGTAAATAATCTTATTCTTGTAATCGAAGATGGCGTCGTGGTTGTTGGCTGTTATCTGCCTGACAGTGAAGAAGAAGACTCAATATGTCCGGAGGAGTAGGGCAAACATTGGCAGCTCGTCTACACCGTAAGAGCATCGACGTTGGTACAACACTCTTAAGACATCGTTGTGGCGATCGATGTATCCAGATGTCCGCATGGGTAGAGCATGCAGAAAGAATATGCATGACTGTCTCTGGCAAACATTTGTAGGCCCCGCATCTTGTATCAGGGACCTGTAAACCTGTTAATTAATTACGCCATCTTTGTGCCGCCTTGGCTGACACGAAACTCCAAGTCTAGAGATTTTGCTGCCTCTTCTCCTGCCCTGTGGGGAAATGCCCTAAATTCTGCCTTCTCATGCTCCTGCACAAAACGCAAGAGCGAATCCAAACTTTTCGTAACGTCGCGTGATACACCGTGGACCAAACGGTTGTGCAGGTACTCCGAACCCAGAAGACCACTTCTATTTATAATTATTGTTGTTGTTGTTGGTAGTGGTGTTGTTGTTGGTAGTGGTGTTGTTGTTGGTAATGTTGTTGTTGTTGTTGTTGTTGTACACACCAGTCATGTTGATTAAGGCAACTAATTAATTGCTTAAATGAGTAGAGCTTTCCAAATAAATATAAATTACTTACGCACCGCGTGTGTTAATTCACTTTCATGTTATTGTCATCCGTTGTACAATTGACAATGCAATATCATCCTCCTAGGTAGGAGGTTAGGTAACCCACCTAACGAAGAGTACGTTATACTTTCCATGCTGGATAACGATTGCATTTACTGAACTCACTGCAGTATTTGCTGTCTCTTTTTTTATCACAGCACGCTATCCTGTCAGTACTGTCGCAATTAATGGAATGCACGAATGTTTACTACTTCTACCGCTGTTACTGTTATTGTTACTGTTACTGCTACTGATACTGCTGCTGCTACTGATGCTACTAATGCTCCTCTTCTACTACTATTGTTGCTGCTGCTACTACTACTGATGCTGCTGCTACTGCCACTGCATACACGATCACTAAACTTTGCTAGCGATGTGCATCAATGCGAACAGCATACTCGAAGCGTTAATGTCATCGAAGCGTGCGTTAATGGTTCGCAGGTTTGATTCAGATAATTATTCAACGCACTTTATCCCGCTCATCTCGTCATTCTTGTGCACACAAGGCAATACCAGCTATCATTTTTCTATTCCCTGACTCCATTTGCATGCTTCACTAATACGCATCGCTTTAATTGCAATAGAAAATACTTTATGTCACTATTAGCGATTAGCGATTTCTCTCGGTACAATTATAATTTTATGGTTATTTTATCTTCCACGATAATGCGATACCAGCAATTACCTTTCCAGATAATAGGCCGACATCCAGGGTCCATTTGTAGGAATTTGCAACAATTCATTTATCGAATATTACGCTATTCCCAGAATAAGTGTAACATATTCTATCTGACAAATAATATTTTATTATTAACCAAAAATAATTCAGCGTTCCATTGTAATTTATTGGATTTAACAAAATAAGTCACTCGACATCAGCTCACGGAACTGTGATTCAACGTGTCTGGTTTCTCAAACGCATCTCGGTCTTCGTGGACCTCATTGAACTGTTTACTAAACAAATGCGTCACCCACAGACCATGGTGGGCATAAAGAACTTATAGGAAAGATTATGGTACTGAAACCAAGAGGCCCATGTGCTCTTTGTGAGTCGTAAGTCTTTATTCAAATCTTTATCAGAGAGTTAAATAATAAACTCAACATTTTTCTACCTCTCAACTATTGTTCCATTTTATTTCCACTGCCTGATGTACAATTTCCAATATAATTAGACTCGTAATTTGAATCTGTTCGTTCTTCATCTTTGTTTTCCGCCATAATGATAATTTGATATGTTGATCATAGGTTTCTTGTGATTCCGTTAGTTCATATACAAAACTATTTGCAGTGATAAATAGACAACTTTTCGTCCTCCATGCATTTATTATCGATTCAGTTTCTACTCCATTTCTAGACTTGGCTTCATCTCAGGGAATAAAATTATCGTAAGCCTAATTACAACCTATTAATAACGCAAAGATAAAAATTTTTTGGATCGATTAGTATGAAAACAGAACGTCAACCAAATACAGTGAAACCCTAAGTAAAAAATATGTAGCGTTACATCTAGCGCGAATCGAATATTACCGAGACATTGTCAGATCAGAAATTGTTCTTAAGAGGATCTCAGTATTTGCAGATTCGTGCTGGGTGTAATGCCACAGATATTTTATTCAGGTTATAAACCTCTTGCAGGTTAAGGAACGGAGTTCTTAAAGTAGCTACTGCATCAGCGAAAACAAAGATGTGTTTTTGACGTGGAATTATATTATTGTGCAGTGTATTAAACGTAATTGGGACAAATTTCAACGGTTGTCACCACTTAGTTACTTAAATATTGGTATTCAACGATGGCCAGTTTTACATCAAATTATCTAAGCGACAGATGTAAAATCACAATTCACGAGATTTTACCATTATACAGAATGAGTTTTATATATTAAGACATCGAAATATCGCAAGAAATACGCATCGTACAAAAAAGTGTCCAGAATAAAAGCTTTCTAATCTCGAAGGGGAAAACTGATCCCGTAAAAATCAACCCCCATCCCGATCCCTGAGTGCGGGAAAGGTAGTAACTTTGAGATTTTTAATGGGAACTCTAAATTTTTATTGCAGATTTGAATTCTTCATGAAAAAATACGCAAGTATTATTGGAAAAATTTCTTTAAAAAAAATTAAATTTTTTATTATTTCAAGAAATGCGCTTTGAATCGCAGATAAGAAAGTACGTGTTGAATGTTTTCAGGAGAACTATTCAATTGTGCGTAATTTCCCCTCAACCACATCCCTACTCCGGAGTGGGATTGAAAAATTAGAAAGTTCAATTTCACTTTTTAAACGCAAGCTTCTCATTGCAACAACAAGGATGGAGAGATTCAATGAACCAACTACTCTTAGCGCTACCCAAGAACAACGACGTGGACGTAGTAGTTTTTTGTTCCCTTCGGGGTGCTTGTTTTCAGTGAGTCCCCTCGCCTCTCACCATCGGGGTGCTTGCTTCGGATTTTTTTGCAATTCTAGCTCTGTATCTCGAATCGAAAGAAATTTTTTCAATAAAACGTGCGTATTTCTTTATGAAGAATTCGAATCTGCAATAAAAAATAGGGTTTCCTATTTAAAATTTCAAAGTTACTCTCCCTTTTACTCTCAGGGGTTAGGGGTTGATTTTTACGGGGTCAGTTTTCCCTTCGAGATTAAACATTTTTTATTCCTGACATTTTTTTGTGCGATAGGTATTTCTTGCGATATTACGATATCTCAAGATAAAAAACTCATCCTGTATTAAAAAACGATCGAGATTTGAAATACAAAAGGTCTTGTCAATTGGACCATGGCAAACAATTTTTTAAAAAAGTTAGATTACCATTTCAATAAAAATATACTTATTATTAAAACCAATAAAATGCAGTTAAAAGGCAAGCTTTGGATAGTCGGCCATCGAAACTTGGCAATAGCGCAACGTTCAGAAGCGAGGCGGCACCTAACCTTACTGTCGGCGCTAATTTCAAAATAGCCAGAGGCGTACTCAACATGCTGTGTAGCAATCCAAAGCACAAGGGTACAATTCAGTTGCAAATTATTATTCTGACATTGCACGGGAAATTACCCAGTACATTCTTTATACGAAGATATAGAGCCGCTAGTAACTGTATGTAGCACGTGTATATAGCACAAATCAACATGAGCTTAGGAGTGTGATCAATATCGAAATCCTGCAATGTTGCCACATTTCGGTTGCAATTTCGGTGCTCATAAAATTATAATGAACTATATAATGAATAATCCGAACCGTCAGAAAGTTACTTTTTATAACAATTGTCATAACTGAGAAACTCAAAACTGTAATGTACCTAAGTTTTTTAAATTTATTATCAGAGTCGTTTCGACGAAGTTGGTAACCCTACGTGAGATACTTCCTTTTTAATTAATTATCCGTATCTGGGATAAACAATATCGTGTTTTTCGAGATTGTCGTTTGACTCAACTGGACCGCTAGAGCTCTACCTCCACAATTATATTTTCGCCTCACTATCCGCCCCCCCCCGAACCGTTTATAGATGCCAACTGTTCGCCGCTCGACTGTCAATGCAGCAGGTGCCAAGAGGGAAGGGAATAATTGAAAAGTATAATTTATGAAAGATCCAACAGTAAAGTCCCATTAAATTAAGTTAATTCAAATATTATTCTTCTTAATGAATAAAGTGTTTGAAGTTACCTGTCTATTTGCTTAGTTCAAACAATTTTCTTGTCTGTGAACCAAGTATTTTATTGCATTACAATTTAATTAATTCTTAGATTTTAACAAAGTTCTCTACGTTTGCTTCGAGTTGCTCTCATCGGAATTGGATGTTTGTATAAGCAGATGCACATGCGTACCCATCTGAAATCTCTAATACTACTCTGTGTAGCATAATAACCTCAGTACCAAGTTTACATTGCAATGTGGCAAGTTTTATCATGAGCTTCACTATCATGTACTCTTCCGAAATCATAATACTAACATTTAAAGAGTGCCCCGGCAAAACGTTTTCACGGCGGATGGCTGCATAAACATTTAAAAAATTCTAAAATCATCCAGTCTCACGAGTATATCTTGTATAAACTCTCTGTGAAGGTGTACGCTACAAACGTGTAACCGAGTTAAGAGTTATAGTATATTGTGTGGCTAGGGGTGAAACAAGACTTGTGATCATATGAAATCATGTTTCATCCCGTGCCACACATTATATTTTTAAGGTTACCTGTATTAAAACGGGAAGTTTGAATGTTTGTAACGAGTCATAACGAGACAATTTCAGAACAATATTAAGAGGCATACAATAAACAAATGCGATTCTGACAGGGATGAAATGAAGTAAAAAACTAATGTAGCGGGCAGTCAATGTCAACTTCGTGTCCGATGTATCGGATTGGTCTGAAATTGGCTCGTTTCGATTGGCTAAATAGCCATTGAAACTCGCTGTTTCAATGCAGATTATAAGTATAAAAAATATATGTTCCAGTATCATAAATCGGAATAGATTCTCTTCTTTACTACGCGATATGAAACAATTGGTATTGAGATTTCTTTTCATACTATGTATACGTCAATTATATCTCGATGACAACTAGTTTTTTCATCAAATTACAAATTGGAGCTCTGTATACCTTTATAACAATTTTAATTAGAGGATGATAACAGGTGAAAAAAGCGAACTTCTATAAAAGCGAGACATATGATTTCAAATAAAGACAAATCGACATCACCATAATAAACCAATAGTGGGTTACTGGATTGGGTTCTCTCTCTCTCTCTCTCTCTCTCTCTCTCTCTCTCTCTCTCTCCCCACCTCTCTCTCTCTTTGGTGGCACTGGCTTTATCGATTTGTTAATTTAGAAACGGTTTCCGACGAAACCGAGGAATAATTTACTGACAATTCGACGGACCGCTTCAATCACTACTCGTGCGCATGTTTCACTAAACATTAACGAACTAATATGTGTTTTGCTTGACTGCCACAGACCAAGCTAACGTTTTATTCTCTGCCTCTACCGATCCATCTCGCGCATCATACGTGTAATGTTTGTCGATGGTATGTACCTTGTCACACTACTTGCTCACACCAATTGCACCAATTATATATAGAAACTCCGAATACCAAAGTGCAGATTTATGAGCCTTCCGGTACAATAGTAACTCACTATGCTCGAGCATGAATTCTCTGATATAATTTGCTTTTCACACATACGCAACATCCGCTAACGACGACAGAGTTTCTAATTCGAAATATATGAGTCGGCTTAATCTAGCGACAGCAACGACCTCAGAGAACCTATAGTTACTATCACACGAGTGAAGCGAAATGACAGCTGCTAATTGGATATTTTGGTCGTCTTGCAGTCATTGTCCCTAGTCACCTATATCACGCGTGTCGCTGCTTTTATAGCACCGACACATATCTCGTAATTGGAACCGAATATTGATTTCGTGCCTGATGAATCCAGAGATACGTTTGGAAACAATATTACTTTCCAAACTTTTTTTTCCACTACCGGGAATCCTGACAATTTCTTCTTGGTGTATGATGCTTACTCCGTAGTTCACTGTAACAAATCTGTGATGTAAACTGCAACAGTGTTAGCAGTAACAAAAATTAGTGTTAAGGTTACAACATTTTCGTTATTAAATGTACACTGGTCATGTTGTATACTGTTCGTACGGTGTACCGTAATAAAAATTAACACGAGATGGTGTGAACAACGGTGACCGTCAATGGTATTTTTTTTTTGTTACACGATGACACAAATCTCTGACGTGTGCCTAAAAAGTATTACATTTGCTTTTAACACTATCAAATACACATTAATTGACATCTTTATCCGTATTGTCTTGTGCTATACTCTTTTGTCTTGATTGATAACACCAACTTTCTTATAATGCGATATTACTTTCTTACAATGCGACTAGAAAAATAGCCGCATGGATCAATAATTAATAGATGTTACATAATAATTGCCAGAACTACCCTGATTTCTTTGTATTTATGCCACGCCGATCAGTTATCATCGCGGGTCAGTATGCCCAATCATCAACTGCTCTACCTCCATTCAATGCTTACGTAGCCATTTACAATTATCTGCGATATAACTACGATGAAACAATAAAACTCTCTCGGTCCGATCGAGTGAAGATCCCTGAATCACTGATTCCTGAGTCTTTTTCAGATTATATCAATTCGTCAGTTATATCGAAAAACTAGAATACACATAACGGCTGCGCATGATCACGTGTCTTAAAAATGTTACAAAATTTAAAATATGTACACAAGTGAGTTTAGTCAACACATAGAAAAGGCTCAACACAGAATGAATGAAGCCGACGTTTATCAATCAGAAAGTGTTTGCAACCAACACTCTGTGAGAAGTCTTTTCTGGATAACTATGCCGATGATTGACGTAAGAACACTCATTCGCATCATCAATGGTGTTAAAAGAAAACTGAACATTGAGTACTTCATCGCGGAATCCTTCGAGGTTAACCACAGGATGAGATAAAGTTCTGAAGAGGGTTCCCGCATTGAGTGATTGAAACGTAAACACATAAGTGAGAATTCTTTTACAAGAAATTCCTTCGCATCATGGCGATGGCCGATTCGTAGCTGCTTGCAACCCACAAGATTTTAAAAATTCGAATTTTTCTTGGTTCTTGAATCGCTGACTTCGATTTCGCTAATAAACATGGAAGAATCTCTTAACTTCACTCTAAATCTCTATTTCTGTCTCAATTTATTCTTCGAGACCCTTCATCCGTCGTTACAGGGAGTCCTTATCAAGAGAGTCTACGCCTGCATGAGACCGTCGATAAGGGTACCCTCGTCTATATAACAATTAACCTTTGCGCATTACAGATTTGTAAATATGTCCGTTCGACGCAAACATTAATGATTATTCAATCCTCGAACTATCATCCCGATGATTAAGTTTTGAGCGTGGTAACTGAATGGCCTCGTCTATCGCAAGATTTTGCCCACACCACAATGCGGATCCCATTTTACTTCTCCCGTGATCCATTTCGGCTTTGAACCTCCTCCCGCATTCGCCTAATGCACGAGGACCACCAAACTCGTCTCGCTTTCGGTCACGAATACGTGTACACTCGTGCGGTCTGGCCGTTGATGCGACCGCAGATCCTAGGCACCATCATCACGACGATTGCAGATTATTCTCGCGGGTGGAAATCAGTGACGGCGTTTACCGATGGGAAGTTTTTTCTGAAAGTACGAAGGTAGCTTGGCAAATGGAACGATAAGCTGAGAGGGATTATAGCAATAATGATCGCAGACAGGGATACAAGGGTATCGGTATAAGGTTGCTGACCACTGACGTAGATTTTAATGTCATTCCATGGAAACTGAAGCATGGTGACCAATTTCTTTTCACTTCCAGTTCTTTCCTCTCTGCGTTACAACTGTTAGCACCTAGATTTGGAAAGAAAACCGTGGAGGTTAAAGAATCGGGCAAGAAACGTGAGTGTCTTTTCAGCATATTCTACAGTATACTATGTGGGTACTTTGGTTTATTTCTTTAGCTCTACTACAACTAGGAGAGACATTCTCCAAGCAATGTGAAAGAAATGTTGAATAGTGGAAAACGGAAAATAGGAAAAAAGCTCGAGAAGGAGATAGTACATGAAAGAAAGAGCGGGAAACATCGAGAGCTGGCAGATTGCCGTTTTTCCCCTCTTTCTTGTTTTCGCTTAAATCGATAAAGTAAGAGAGAAAGGAGATGATCGTTCTCTTTATAGAAGCGGACGACACTTTCGTTGTAACTGTTCTCCGTTGCACCGAAGACGAGGCAGGGAACGTGCGACTAGATTCTCTCGCTTTACGTATTCTGGCACAAGAAAAGCAGCTGGTATCCCTCCTTCTTCTTGTCTTTTTCATTCTATTCCAATATCGATCATGACGTGCCGCCGATTTGATAAATTCGACGTTTATCATCTTTTTTCTCCGCTGCTCTGATCTGACTTTTCACCAAGGGAAATACTCTTCTTCTCGTTGAAAAGATATTTTCGCGATCCTTCTTGAGTTCTTTTTCGCTTCGTGTTATTTAGACACTGGTCCCGTCAAATTTCTTTCGTATAATCAGAATGCGAATATCATTTAGGTATTACGCATATTCAACTGAGTATAAATCTTTTTCCACAAGTATCTGTCATGACGCAATAATAATCTGCTAAAATAATTAAGTATAATTCGGTATGGTAATGTCGTGACCGGCGTGCTTCCATCTAAGCAAGAGTATCATCGGGTCGAAGATTTTAACCCCGGCGCCGTACTTTTGTTGATAATTAAAATATTTGGATACGTCGTACTATAGCGAAATCCCGCCGTTCTTCTCGCGGCTGCCGGAGCGTATAAGAATCCAGTGTGGTCAATAATATTGATAGAGGAGGTCAACGATAAAGACATGGGAGGTAAATTATAGGGACAAAGGGTCAACGATAGGAACAGGGAGTGGTTAATGATAGAGATAGAGGGAGCAATGATAAACAGGGAAGGCTCCCCAAGCCCTGATTATACTGAATCCTCCTAAGAAGCCATTTAGTCGTTTAAGAAAAAGATTACAATCGCTAATGGAATTATAACGAATCATTTTTAATGTTCACCGACAAAATGTGGATTGACAATAATTATTTTTCATAAGGCAGACGTGTCTTTATCAAACAGAGACAATGCACTATCAAAAAGTACCTCCGGGATAGTTTGGAAATCTTTTTTCAAATGGTGGTTAAGACATACGCGCACAGAGTGCAGGTGACGTAATTTTAATGTGATATCTTGGGTCTTTCATATAGCAATGACCGTTCAGATATTTTTATTATATATGTAGGCCAGTAGGTATATAGTGCGCGTAATTATCAGGGAACTAGAGCCGATATCATTAATAGGGACAAGGGAGTCAATGATAGGAAAAGAAGAGGTTCAATGATTGATCAACAGGACGCGTAGTGCCCTCTGTATATTATAAAAAGATCTTGCCGCTGCCACCGGCACTGTGTCAAGAATCAAGATATATAGAGAATGACATGTCAAGTGATAAATATATATAGAGCATTCGATGTCAAGTGTGATCTATATAATTAAAATTTTGAGGGCGAGCAGTATCAGGTTAGCTATGGAATCGAGGGGTGAGCGGTATAAAAATGGTCGTGGAATCGAAGGACAAGCGGTGTCCCAAAAATGGGCTTTCTTTAAAAATTCAACCTCTTACTCGCAGTAATGAAAAAAAGTGTTCTGGAATTAAAATTCGCCTTGGCACCATCATTTGACTCTCGTGAACTGTGTATGTGGGCCCTAACCATATTACATATGATTACAACAACGACTCTGTTGACTAGCTTATGTCGGTAGCATGAAAGCAAGATAAAAATCGCTGATAGATCAACCCCTCTGATCGGTAGAAAGGCGAGGTTACATGATTGATGCACAAAGTAAATTTAGGATTAGTGAAATATAACAAATTCTTTCAAAGTCCGACAAATAAAAAATTGCGCTAGATTCGACAACCGTTGTGACAATATTTTCCGTCTTCGATTTTGATAGATTCGACACAATTTGAACAAGAAAATAAGTCGATAAACAAATGAGACGATACTAAGTTACACAAGGTTTCGCGAAAGATATAAATTCACGATAACCGTAAGATCAATGACTTATTTAGTACACCGGGTATTCGTGGCCTTAGATACGTCCTGATTCTATGTTCCCATAAATAATCTAAGCTAATAGCACATCTCAATCATTATTAATTGCCTGAACTATTTGGAGAAAGTGGCGATGTTAAATCCACAGAGTTTTATAAAGTCGGATTCTGGCACGAAGGCATGAACTCTGATACGTCTGACTGAATTACGCGATAACCGAGAGCTTATTATTAAACGGAACGTTGCTTATTCCCAACCGGAATATCGCGAGCGGAGCATGGCTCCAGCTCAACAGTACAAATTTCGACAATGTAACTAATGTACAGATTAAAATTCAATTATCTTTTACAAACGTGACTGTACAAATCAGTTTTCTCGGTTCCATACTCTACTCTCTAATTTTCTATGATGAGCGACTTCTGTACAGAAAAAGTGGGATCAACCATAAATTCCCCAAGACGTTTTTCTGTAGTCGCACGAGAGTCTACCGATTGAAAACACGGCGTTGATGCATCAATTGAAAGTCTCATATTCGTATATAAATTGTGCAAAATAAGTGATTCAAGTTTCGTCTATCTTGAGTCTCATTGTAATTGTTGGATTGCTGCACCGCCATTCTACGGTTACACGAGTGTTAAGCCTCGCGTTTAAACAAGAAGACTTTGCTTTCGTATTCGTAGAACAATATCATAGGATAAGATTTTCTTCGGCGAACGTGACGCGGGAAGTTTTGTTTGCCGGTGCTCTGGTGTCGCGCTCTTCTGCCACAGTTTTATTTCATAGGACATGTAATATCTCTCGCTGCATCCGGTCTGCATACGCTGGGAATTATCGGTTCGCGGTGAGACACCGCCTCGTAGAGAAAGGGCCGAGATTTATCCTTTGTCTCGTGAGATGACATCCCCGCCTCTCTCCCCCTGCATGCTGCAGCGAGATGCATCGCGAGGTGAGGAATGATCGACAGAAGTCGTTGTGAAGCGATAGAGTGCGGAGGTCCTCTCTGCCGCAATTAGCTGCTGCGCTCATTGCTACGTATTAATAACGGAATAACAGAGACTCTAACTAATAACGCGGTGCATGTGCTACAATGTTCTACAAAGCGTTTATTCCGAGAAACTGTTATTTGTATCCGATAGCAAGTGATAATCGACGTGAATAAATATCACCATTCGCTTATAAATCGTGATTCTCTCCTTTGCGTAAAGCCCGAAGACATCTTCCAGATTCCTAGAAAGCTCTGATTCTTCGCCTGCTTCGCATCGTAATCATCAAGGTTCGTTACTCGCTCTCTGAAGACATCGTCTGTTTGCTGTAACGGAAGTCCTAGGAAACGAGACCTTTGATCAACATTTAGATAAATATATTCATACGCACGGCGTTCGACTCGCTTCTCATATTGATCCTGACTCTGACAATCGAAAGAAGACTGCGCCGTCGATAAAGACACCGTTGGGCTACAGACCTATTGTTACGCGTATTACCATCTGACGACGTAATACAGCCTTGGAAAGGCTTCACCAAAAAACTTGACCTGACGATTCGAAAACCTTAGGTTCTTTATTGTGACGGGTTCCCTTGTGATGTGTATTTTGCACAAGGACAGAGTTGATAACGAACGCTAGTTGGATTCAAGTCATTTTCTGAGCCATATGCGTAACACGAGGATCGCTCTGAAGACGATCAGAGGCATCGCATAAAAGTCTCATATAGATGTCAAACTTGCACAAAGCTACCGGTTGCATCGAAGTCTATTTCAAGTCCTGTAATAGTTAAACAAGTATTTTCGTAGCAGACTTACACTCGACGTCTGTGAGACACGAATGCGATCGCAGCGACAATATCATGACAGTTGCGTTTGTTTCGCTTGGAAATAGAGAAATGAACAAATAATAACTTCGGGTTTAGAATAGATCGGGTCTACGCGACCCCTCGCAATCCACCTTTCAACCTCCACTAACCCTACCATCGACACCTTCCAATCTTATCATTGAACCCTTTGTCCCTAAGCCTCAAGGAGAGGATGGGAGTGCTCTTAGGACATAGAATAACTGGATATGGGGAGGGGAGCTTTTAGGGGGAATTAAATTGTCTGTATGAGTGTCTGTGAGAGCAGTGAGTACCTGTAAGGGTTTGTGACTACCTTTGTTCCCTTATACGACGGACACAGTGGCATCAGTGACGAGATCTTTTGATAATACAAAGAGATAAAGTATAGTTGCCTGATGTCACAACCGAATCACACGGATATAAACACTCGAGAAATCATACCGATATAAACATTCTCATACCTTCACGTAGCTACTCCGAGACACTCGCACCAACATTGACACGAATACTTACAAACATAAACAATCACAGATTGATAACAAGACAAAAGAGTAACAGCTTATGAGAGGTTTGACGGTAGAATATAAATGGCTGGGAGCGAAAAATGAAGGCGATTAAGTGATATAAACGTTAGAGAAGAAAGCATACCAAGAAAAGGACGATGGGATAAGAAGCTTTAATAGAAAAGGATGAAAAGGTATTCAGAAAAGGAAACTATGTAAACCGAAGGAAATTTAAGGCAGAAATTATTACAAACAGAGGCTATCAAAAGACAGAATGAAGTCCTAGTTCGTATACAGCAAATTTACAAACTTGGAGATACACGAAAGGATATACGAGTATCACTTCGAGTAATCGGATTGTGCTTATTTTAGTCGAATTAATCGTCAAGGTGCATGGATTTTATGTTATTTGCATCCTTAACCTGTCAACTTGAGGGGTAATTAATAAATATGGTAGGTGAAGTTATAGAAGATTGTATATCTTCATCAGGTATTGCGTATGAAGTATTGGTTTTGTTATGATGAAAAAGAAAATGCGTTTTCCTACAAATCATAAGCTGGATCAACTGGTAAATTAGTTACCAATAGTAGATAACCAATTCGATTCTATGTTTCACCCACTCGGGGTGAAATCTCTCTAAATAAAATCCACTCGACGCAAAATATTTCCATAGAAAATAATTTCATTATTAATAATAATTATTCAATACTATTAAATAAACTGAGAACAATTCGACGTAATGCACGAATGAAGAAGGAAAGACGATTTTAATTCAATTAAAAAAAAACTTAGGAGGTTTTCATAAGCTCCGTGTAGACAACTAAGAATATCACACGTTCCAAAATCATCACGAGCTTTGCGTAGCCGAGCGTTGAAATCGCGATACTGTTCTACATCGAGAGAAAAAGTTTCATCGAATCAAATAGATTTCGTTGAAATATTGGCCTATGAAACTTTAATTTGTCAATCAATAAGTTAATACTATCGCGAATTGTATTAAATATGGTGGCATTCAATAAATGAAAATTGTATCGAAGACTACTAATCGCTTTTATTTATTTCAATGAAACTTTTATTTGTTGCTTAATCTCATAATGATAGTAGGATGCATTTTATTCAAATCATAAATTTTTAATCTTTCGAGCGAATTTCACCAAATTTTTTAGTGCCTACGGCATGCCATATCGGGTATGTTCACTTTGGATGCTTGTTTTTACTTTATTTTAATTTAAATGAGTTAAGATTAAGGTTTAGTAACAGAAACATTATAAGGAACCAATTCTTATTGCAAAGTTCCTCGGAGAAGAAGCTATGTGACGATGAAAAAATTTCCATGTCAACGTATTCAAAATGTCCCAAAACGACGAAAAATCATATTTAGAAACGATGTCCGGATGTATATATGCGTGCGCGCGCGCGCGCGCGCGCGTGTGTGTGTGTGTGTGTGTGTGTGCGTGTGTGCGCGCGCGCGCGCGCGTGTGTGTGTGTGTGTGTGTGTGTGTGTGGGCAATATATTCTGGGATGATAACGTCTATAGCTGATATTTAAACGTCTATAACTCAAGAACGGGTTGGGCTACAGCGCTCCCGTTTCTCACAGATGTTAATCTATATAACCTCTTTATTTTCACAGTAATTTTTGTTGAAATTACTTGAAAATGATAAATTGTACGGCATTTTGAAATTTTCAAAAAATGATCATACCGCTCTAATTTTTGCAATTTTCTGTACAAATTTTGTAGAGAATCAGGCTTTCACCTCCCCATAAATACGCTGGAAGTTCTCACGGAACCGAGAACTCGACTATCAATCGCATGAAGAATTAAAAAAAACGTAAGCCTGGCATTTCCTCAGAGGATAAACTGGCTAGTGAACACTGTGCCGTAAGAATAATCAGGTGATTACGTTAGATACTAGTTTACACATCCGTCCAGCAGAAATGATGACAACGGATGGTGGAATTTTGATAGACCTCGTGAAACAGAGAGTGGGAGAACAGTCGAATATTCGAATATTTCACGAAATATCGTCGGATGGGAGAGGGAGTATGGGGGTTGAAGCACATTTCTAACTCGTTTATTAATTTTTATACCAGAAAACATCTCTGCCATAACACAACTCTACCAGAAGCGAAAAAAATGAATATCCCTGCAACGAAATAACTCTAAATCTCGCCTCTCTTCTCTGTATTTTCTTTCTTTCGAGAACACTGACCATCAGTTTTAGACTTGCGGAGATGTTCCTTGGTAGAGATGTAAACTCATAGAATTGTTTTATGGTAGAGTTGCATTATAAGTGATTTCCGGAATTAAATCGTGGCAGAGAGATTGTGTAGCGTGCAGCTATGGTATAATGTGTATCTACTGACGCATACGGCTTACCGATCGAACACACGCGATAGATCTCTGCGTGGGGTCTCTCACAAGACACCGAATTTGACTATCGAGTGTACCGATGTGGTAAGCGACAGGTGAAATGAGTCACTTACACGGGTTGAGTGACTTCTCCTCTTCCTCCTCATTCTCCTCCTTATCCCGATAGTCGGCGAACTCTCACGAGTTGCTAAGCAATCCGAGCTGTGAACATATCATATTCTGTGTACGATTTGACAAACTGAAAATTTACTTAGCAATCCGTAGCATCACCAACGAAATTTAATCATAAAATTTGTAAAGATGTGATTGTAGTGGGAAGCAGAAATTGTAGTGGGAATCCATCTAGATTGTCGTAGTTATTCCTGGTCACTGAAATCGTTATGAGAATTTATTGTTAAAGTTCCAATAAATACGTTCGCACCAGAAATATGAGATCAAATAAATTTATCATTTACGTTTGACTGTAACGAAATGAAATGTGAGAAACAAAAATTTAGATAAACAAGAAACAAAGAAAAAAGTAAATGATGCGAAATCTGACGCATGCTTTTTTTTTTAATTACGTTTAGTTACGTAGTTATGATGTCTATTACTTGAGCGAAGTGGGTCTATATCCATCCCAGTCTTTAGAGTTAAAAATCACCTTCCTGGCACACTTCAACACTACGTGATCATTAACTTGGTATCGTGTAATCAATGCTCTACGCATATATCACGAGAGAATTCCAAATAATACTAATGCATAACACATATGCATTCATCGGTATGTCGATATTTATCGATAATGCACATATGCATTTATTAATATTGTCGAATGTACTAAAGCTTCGGACCTGTGTCAAAGGGTCAACCTCCTAATGGTTTATGGGTATAACGAGCCGGTTAAATCGATAAATCGTTTAACCGAATGCACATATTCAGTAGATTCCGATATATTATCTTTTCAGTTTTGGTGTATGCTCGCGAGATTGTTCTCCAAATTTTCATCATCATCACTGTCAATGTCTCCATACAATTTATCGTCGGTATGCTTGGAATCGATCATCGACTAAGCAGCGTTCGAACTCATACATTTGCATATGTATATACGCATCGTCGTGTATGCTAAATCACCCAATATAAATGAGCATCAATTTTGTTGAAAATCTATTTTACGAGGAGTGAGTTAGCTAGTCTCATCATTTTTAAGCGATGCGTCTGAGATCAGAAATCACTAGGATATCGTGAAGCCGAAGAGGTCGATCGTTACCTTGCAGGAAGTAAGTGACGTTGAAAACGGGAACACGCTAAACGGCTTCTTGTAATGAAAACAAAGCTGTAAATTTAAATTCCAACGGATAGGTGCCACTTGTGTATAATCAAAAACTAATACAAATACTAATCTGACCAAGAAAAAAAAGGACAGGAGTGGATTTGCGGTCGGAATGCCACTTTGGCAATGTTCCATGTTAACACTGTGCGGGGGCAGTAATCGGATGAGTGACCGCTTAGCGTGCACTGGTTTGCGTTCCGACTGCTGAGCGAGAGAGAGATAGTTTCTTTAAATTTCCTGATACTTTGCAGGTTTTCTGCAGTTTCCGTCTGTCCAAGTGCAAATACGTGATGGAGTAGCCGTGGTCTTATGCATTTATGTACATTTTGTTTTGCTTAATTGGGCTTCTAACCATTACCTAACCATTATCTTTAGTCCAAGTCATTACACTTCCACGAGCGATTGGATAGCGCTTCGTGGTAGGCTATTTCGAGTGAAAACATCTTGTATGCGACAGTCATATTTATCACTGCTGTGTATAACTGAAAGTTTTACTGTCACATATAATTGGGTCTAGGGCTGCATGAATTAAGTTAATAAATAAATGATAATTAGTAGCATTCCTTATTTTTTCCTGAAATATCAATGGAAATGTTGGATTAAATTTGTAGTATAGCAAGCGGTAGTGGAACAACCGATAGGCGAATGTCAAACCTTTCGGCAGGTCCGTAATGTAGCATATGTATTATTCCTGGAAAGAAAAACGAAGCAAATGACGTATCAATTGATAATTATATTACTATTGGCTGCGAATTCTACCTGGCGAGTATTGAGAAACAGCGCACAGTCATTTAAGGGTGCATTGCTGTCAAGATACGTAAGAATATCGAAGAAAAAGGGATAACCAATCCTACGCGAATTATAGTGAAGTGAGACTTCTTCTTAAACCTATATGAACATTCTGTATGCGCATTAACTAGATTGAATAGGAAAATTAGATCAGCTAAAGCGTTTCTTCTTTGCAATGTCTCTATTCTTGATAAAATAAGTAATAGTAGTAATAAAATTGAAATAATAATGAGAAGAAAGTATTTCGTATTCTTAACAACCTTCACAAAAACTACGTCATCCATACTGATGGGGTAACGAACCATTTTTCTCCACCCGTTCGATTGCTATTCGGTTGCATTTTTACATTTTTTTCCATGATGGGTAGTTGATGTAGCAATCCTGCATCAGTATTTATATAAGCATTTAAATTAACACGCGGCGATCATGTGTCTTATACAATATCTTGCGGTTCGCGAAGCATGTAAGATGAAATAGAAAAAGCTTCGGCAACATTCCGTCTATTTGATGTTAACGGTGCGATCCCAATGAGAAGGAATCAAGCTGGTTGTAGTTTTAGGACACGAGTAAAAGCGAACTGAAAGATAGAAGTTTTACAGAAGTCATGTCGTTTTACTATTTCTCTCTCTTTCTTTCTACTACTTTTGTTATATACTGCCTTATGGAGCGGTTTACCTCAGCTAGGGTCTGTTTCGTTGCGTAGTTCTTAACACATTAAGGGCAGCAACTCAGTAGGTTTTAAATAGTTTTTCAGTATGCTTCTCATTTGTTGACGGCGTCAATGCGTATGTGTTTAGCTTGGGCCTGCGCGGTGAACTGTAGGTTATTGTTCTTTTTTGTTAATTTTATTTTAGTTGTTAAGTATTCATGCGAGGATAAGCTCTTTGTGTAACATGCCACTTGTTATATCATTTTCACTTTTTCTTCGAAACTTAACCTCCGGTGGTTGGATGTTCAACTTCGAGACATTGTATGCGTGGTAACACTTTTAAATAACTTGCGACAAAATAACTTTACTTTTATTCAGATTCTTTATGTTCTTTCGTTCTTTCCATTTTTTTTTCTGTATTTGGGTTTTTCGAAGGCTTTGTTGCAAGTTCCGTTGTCGTAAGTTATTATTACTACGCATCATGAATCAATTCACAAACAGTTTAATTGTTTATCACAGTTCGATTGGATCGTCGAACTTGACCGATATATATCTATGACGCGTTGACGTTAATCACCTTCGCATATCGCACATGCACTTCGAAAGAATGACTCGGCAGCCCCTAAATGTAGATATTGTTACGTCAAATCCGCGCGGTGTTTTTACAAGAACCGACAAATTTAAGACGTGTGAGGCGTTTCGGCGTGAGTTTTCCGTACTCTGGTCAAGGAGAATGAATTCTCCCTTTACCACACCTGACAAGAAACACCGAAGACGCAAGCCCCCTTTTGAGTCTAACCCAGTGGTTCTTAACCTGGGTTCGATCGAACCCCAGGGGTTCGGTGAGTCAGTCTCGCGGGTTCGGCGGCGTTCAAAATCAACCCGCCCTCATCGTCTATATTAATTATTATGTTTTTGTGTGAAAATCTTGTTTTAATGGTAAATCGTGTTTTATTTTTCTAATTGGGAAGGGTTCGGTGAACGCGCATATGAAACTGGTGGGGGTCAGTACCTCCAACAAGGTTAAGAACCACTGGTCTAACCTTTCGGAAAATTACTCGGGACAGGGCTGAGAATGCTCGTTGATTATTCGCGTTAACCCGTCACTCGTCTCGATAAACTAAATTGATAAATAAACCCGCGGAGGAAGGGGTTTTTAGGGGGAAGGAAAATGGTAGGTTACTTTCACTTGGGGAAAAATTTACGGAAATATCAGATAAAATAAATTAGAAAAATTGCGTTGGTACTTACGTTTGGTTTGCTGGTGAAGTTGTTTCTCCGGTAACCGATGCATTGAAGGGAAAATTAATAGCAATCGTTTGTAAAAAAAATCGTTACACTCGATGAATCGTGAAGCTGTTAGAATTTATTCAAATAACCGAATAATTGATACACGTACGCTCGCTATGATTGTGCGCGAGCGATCGTTATTTCTCGACACAATATACTTAATGCGATACTTGTGGTTCGATAAAACAGTAAAACGAAATAAACAGTGTGAACTTGTACTAAAACGGCAGAAAACAATTGAATTCAATTTCTTCTAAACTTTAGATAAATTCCGTATGATTAAAACTGAGAAAAAGTAAGTTCGAACTGAATTTAGACTGTTCGACCGTTTGTACTTTCAGTACTCACTCTGGACTTTGATTGACTCTACAGGGTGGGGTTCCTCCGCGGTAATTATCCCCAACGGGCTGTCTACTGACTGCCCGGCGACTGACTGTACTATCAACTGTATACTCTTGGTGCTAACTGCTAACTGCCCTTTTTTCGGGCATTTTTCCGTCCTTATATAGGTCCTGGAGGGCTTAATTTTCTATGCGGGGGTTTCTCGGAATTACAATAGAACTCGGACTTTGGACTTTATCGATAATCCATTTTTTTCTTCTAGCTGTGACGTCGTCGTCGTTCGATTCCTTTCCTGAGTTGATACCACATGTCGTGAAGTAGTTGAAGGATTATTCCTTGCTTCGGTGGCACGCGTCGAGATAGAGAGAGAGAGAGAGAGAAAAGCGCCTTGGTCAGGCAGCGAGGTGTCGAGGGTTTCGGGCCACGCTGCGCTGTAGATCCGAGTCGCTTCCACTGTCCCTTTTATGACTAATACCGAATATAGTTCTTCGATAATGTTAAACTTATTTTAATTCTTAATAGCGTGTAACGTAAATGGGCATATATAACTACTATAGTAACAAACTATCTATGGTTTTTAAATCCTCTCACGATCCTAATTGTTTAGTTAAAACAATATATTGGCTTTTCGATGTTCATTAATGTTTAATTTTCATATTTGCAATTATTTCTTGTATCCTTTTAAGTAAGCATTTCTCTTCTGAGTTCCAATCATAATTTTAGCTTAAAATTGTTCATCAGTCCAAATGATTCTATATCAAATGGCTGCTTAGATTCATTCTGGGTCGCAAAGTATATGTTCTATAAATATGTATTGTTGCGAGGGAACACTCCTCGTCTTATGGTGTTAACACAGAGAGAGACGGGAAAGACGGCATCGGCTCGGGTGCGACCTGAGAGCGTTGAGCGGCATGCTCCTACGCCAATAACCGCTACCGTAGCTTCGAGTCGTCTTTGCCATCTATCCGATGACTAATATGAATCGTCTTTTCTTATTCTATCCTATTTTAACTCTGATTATCTGTATGATATTATTTCTTAACTCTTATATCGAACTTCCGTTTACATGGTTTATTCCTTTTAAATTATTGATTTACTTATTAAATATATATATTCCATAGTTTAAGTAATTACTTCGTAAAAAGTCCAAATCTTTGCTACGATTGTGTTTAAATTTATATTTAAACGTTCAGAGATTCTGAAGAAATACCTTTTGGGCTTTTGGTGTTCTGTAGTCAAAAACAAATTTCAATTTTCTATCAATACCATTAATAAGACACAGGTCTTCGTGTAATATTCTTGTTCATTGCATTAATCGTCATCGGATATAAGAACTTCCGAAGCAACGAGAACGTTGCCACGTCAGTTAGTATGTCTTCGTGTAATATTCTTGTTTATTGCATCATTCGTCGTAGCATATAGGGACTTCTAAAGCAACGAAAAGGTTGCCGCAGCAGTTGGTCTATCTTCGTGAGCCAGATACGGTATATGACGGGGGAAAGAAGCGACCACCCGACAGTCACCAATAGAACACGCGGCCATGAATCAATTAAAGATTTCGATGACACGCACCGCCGATGATATCCACCGGCCGTAGAGGGAAAATCTCTTGATACGAGATTCAAGTCCCTCTACGCTGGCCGTTTAGAGTGGGGCAGTGGCCTACCAACTCTTGGTTTTTCGTTGTCAAGTACAGTGGTGAACCTGGCCGTCCATTCCTGGCGCGCACCATGTGTTCCCACTACCCTGCCTCGGCGTAGCACTCGTCATAGCACTGTCAATTTATTCAACTAATTTAAGAACTCATAATTAATCTACACACGTTATGTTCTTATCAACGTACACTCTGATATCGTGAAACTTCTCGGAAGGTTGTGCGCATGTTTTTAAATTAGAAGTGACGCGTAGATTACCCAGTTACATTTTGAATTATCAGAATTGAGAAAATTAACAAGGTTTGGTCACGTCGACACCTCTTTTGATTACAACTGAAGAATGGGTTTCATTTATAAACGTTGTTCCAATATCGACAGCTGAAAGAACGATCAGCAGCTCAGAAAGCATGTCGATACTCCTAGCTTTTTTGTGCGCCACACTCGTCGTTTCGGTAAGTATACGCTGTACCCTTTCTTAAGTGAGCTATTACTTGAATAATCAATGAACAATAAGTCGATACAATATCTGGATATGAAAGATCGCGACGTAAGATTTTTTTCATATCTACCTTTAATGTTATGAATTTCTTAAACAAATTTTAGGCAGCGAATTCTAGTGTTTTCTTCTTGAGAGAGAATCGAATCTTTCATGAAAGTAAAGATGCCACGACAGATTTTATTAATCATCTTAATGGAAAATTAACATCTATTCAGAAAAGAGTCATAGCCAATGCCGCGTACCACAACAGCAATTTGGAGAAGGTAATGTCTTCCAATGCCTCGTGCATTAATTCATAAACGATTTAATTATTTATCACTGTTCGATCGGATTGTCGAATTTGGTCAATGTAACCACGACGATTTAACGTAAATCTTTTTCACAGGTCGAGGCTATATTTAATAATTCGCCCGAAGTAGTCAACATTGACATCGAAAATTGTACGATTCTTTCCAACGAATTAAACGCAACTCCAGGCAAACCCTTCGCAATTACGAAAACACGCGTTAACTGAAAGACGAAATTGCACTTACGATGGAGATAGATAAGAACATCACTAAAATGTTACCAAAGTTAAATGACGCTGCAATTGAACATTGCGGTAAATTTGTAAACGGTCTACTTGATCGTTGGACTACTGAACTCTGTTTGAGTAAAGTGAGTTGAATGATCGGTTATATACTTTTTTACTGTATCTGTTTTCGGAAGTCGCATAATTAAGTTTTACTAAATGTTTCTTGGTGGTTGTGGAACACGCGATGCACATAATACTGACAAGAAAGTGAATAAAATTATGTTTTCTTCTGACAGTACAAATCGGAGCTAAAGTCTGCCTATAGTGACATCAAAGCAGGCATGAGCAGACTTCGTATTTTCAAGAACACGCCTAATCTCCGTCTCTGGATCTGCAAGTACTTGGAAGAAGAAAACAGTTTCGTTCAAAAGACCTTGAATGTCGTTCAAAATATCCAGAAATTCATGAATGTAAAGAAGAAACATCTGTAAAATCATCTACAATTGTCATGCTAATTAGAAGATCGACTAATGTAGACACCAAACACAGACACTGACTACATTGGCACCACATCTTACCATTAACATGGAAAATTGTGACGCGAGTATGAGTTGATAAAAGAGTTTTAACTACCGGACTGCTATACACTTCTGTGAAGCGAACGTCTTCCGGAGATTGTACGAATAAGCAATCTTTGTAATGAGAAAAGGAACCTTACTCTTCTCTAAACCAACATTGTTATATTAAAAAAATCTCGTATGTCTGTTAATAAAATTTTTAAAACGTTTTAAAACTACCGCCTACAGAAAATTATAATAAACAGGACTTAAGCTTTAGACATTTTTCGCATGAAAATAAATCTGAAAAGGATGAAATTATTTCCGATGTCATTTTAGGTAACTTCATATTTAAAATACAATAATTAATTTACCGCTGTCACTATAGTCAGGAGACTTCTTCCTTTGCGTTGGAAAACGTCCATATCGTATATAATTGTTCTTTTAAATTAGAGTCTAGACGCCAGCATGTTTCTCGATATCTATTAAATCTCGACCTCTCCTGACTGTAATGACAGCGGTAAATGAATTATTGTAATTTAAATATGAAGTTTACTAAAATAAAATAGAAACTAATTCCACCCTTTTCATATTTATTTTTATATGAAAATTTCTCGAAGCTAAAGTCCTGTTTATTATAATTTTTTGCAGTCGGGAGTTTTTTTAATTATACCTACTTTTTTTTTATGTCATACTTTTTAAAGCTATTTCAATGTAATTTACTGCAGCATTTTTATAATTGCTAGATATTTTTATAGTTACTATATTTTTTTAAACTAAAACAGCGAAATAATTTTTAATATCTCTATTATATTTAATCGCTCAATCATTTTTGCACTCTTACATTTAGAATTAAAGCAACAAAGATAATGCCCGATTGTAAGTGCTAATATGTAAGGTTATGTTTTTGTTTCATCGGAAAAAAAATTATGCATACTGAAGCTATCAGTATGGAAAAGCATAATGTGAAATCTCAAGCTGGAATGCAAATATATATTTTAAAAATACATAAAGTAGATCGTTTAAAGAGAATTTTTCTAGCTCGAAAATATGTCACGTGTAGAAAGTTTATTGTTGCATATATATTTTTCGTCAGGAATTATTATAATAAATTTCAATCATTGACTCCCGACCCCAAAAGAAGGGGTGTTTTTATGTACGGATATATTATTTTCTGATAATTTTTGTGTTTGCACATGGTTCATTAGTATAATAACAGACGTATAGCGTGATTCGACCGGACGTCTGCTACAACACGCTGTTGCCAAACCACCGCGCCATTTTTATGCTGTGACGTGTATGTCAATCTGATCTAGTCCCGTGTCCGTTAACGTGAGATAACTTCTCCAAATGTCCCATGACTTGAACTTTTTTTTACAGGATATATGTAAAATGTAAAATGAAAAATAGTGAGGAATCAATGTGCCCGTTCTTTTCATTCCTAAATACACTGAAGTCCACCAAGTGATGTTCCGCGGAATTGATTCTTGTACCGAGTGTTACGTCCTGACGTAACTTCGTATTATCATTCTCATTTCGTGCATGATAAAGTTTCACTGCTTTAGTTTTGCTCCGACAAATACTTACGATATTTATTTAATATAGAATTTTTTGGAAAGAGAATGGAACGATCCAAATGAAGGGAAGAATGGAATCTATAACCGCACTGCATCCGAGCCATTAGTATTTTAGATGATGTAGTACTACTCGGTCGATAACAAAAACTGTAATGTGAATTTCTTTAGAATAAAAAAACTGTCGAGTCGGATTGTTGAAAAGTAAAAAATACACACCTTAAAAATATAATTATTCTATTTTAACACTGTTGAATTGCCGATTGACCCGTATCTTTTGTGACGAGAATTGTTGAGAATAAAATGTACAAGTTTTCGATAATTAGATAGATAGATACTTGCGTAAGTTATGTACTATTTTAAGTTTTGGAAATTAGTTCAAATATAATTAATAATCATTTGTAACATGAGAAAGGTCGCTTCGTGTTCTCAAGTGCACGGTTAATCAGAGCCTAATCTAACGCATCAACTTGGCAGCGTTGCTTGGCAGCTGTAGTGAGCGGCGAAGGCAGTTGACGATACGTAAACGAAAAACGTTTACTCTGCGAACTGTTATGGAATAACTACGCACGACCAATTTATTTTCAAACTACATTTAAATCGCGCGCGTCACACGAACAGTAGCAACGTTGCCAAGTCTCGGTCTCGCAACCGACGGTTGGAGAAAATAACTCTCGTTAAATCGCAATATCTTTCTTAATACATCAACATTTACGATTTTTACAAGTGCTATGTGATTCTAAGACTTTAATGTATCTGGGAAGCAATTCATAACAAATTATTTGCAAACCTACGCTTTTGCAGGAATTCTGTCCTCGGGCTCTGTCTCGTAATAGCCATATAACATAAAATTACTGAACTTTACTAATTTAATATCTCGGCAACCATGTGGGTAAAATATATTTTTTATTTAAAAAAAATTAATCGTACCTCACTGTGCAATATAAAAAGAGTGCGTGAAGTCCACGCACGACAAAATTAAAACTTCTTGATAATTAGTTGTAAATGGAGATAAATTATTAGTATTTTTTTATTCAAAAAGAAATAATAATTGGTAATAGTAAGGGTGCGGGTATGATCTGAAATGAAAAACCAATTTAAAGTTAATGTTTTCAAATATATTTTACACGAAATTCATTATTCAGTTTGACAAGGTCATGAATCAATAATGGTTATCAGTTCGTTATTTTTTATGAATCTGTATCCGCAGAATTATCAGTGTCTATCATAGTGATATATGGCTTATGATAGCTAAAATACGATACAAACGTTTGGAATTTAATAGATTCCTAGAGAATACAGCATCAATTGTTGTACCCGACCTGGTAGTTGAAGTATTTACATTATTTTTTATTTTTTAATTGAATTCTCTAGCCAAAAAGTCAATGAGAGGTTGACTTTCAGGTTTCGAGAACTGGACGTTGAAGTCACCGTTCATTAGCATTGGTAGAGTCCTCCAGTCCTTTCTCAGTAATTCTGCACTACCTGGTGTGTATGATAACAACACGTGATGAAGGAATTCGATAATATCATCAATTTGCTTGCTAGGTAATATACACACAGCAATAATTAACACGAATTGTCAATTAGCAACATGACATTTTGCAGCACAGATATCTCCAATGTCACATGTATTCACATCTATTGCATTCATTTACCGAAGAGATACAGTTAAATGTGGTGAGACGACGAATTCGTCTCATCCACCCAACACAGGGATACCGAAGTACCAGTACCACGAAACACCAGAACCACGCATTACCCAAAATCGACAGAGAACAACCAGCCTATGTACACCCGATACATACAGCCAGAGGGAACTGTACCAAACACTACCAACACTATGAAGCGTTCCGGGAAACCAACTATCGTTACCCGATCTATGATAGTACAATCCACTATAGTACTAAATGATGTATGGATAGGAATCAACAAGGGAGACGTTAATTACAATTATCGGAGATAAGAAATTAACAGGATAAATGAGCTACAGGACGACTATAAAATATAGTTATATCCTTTTATAAAGGGTGATTTTTTAAGAGCTTGAGAACTTTTTTTTAAAAAAAAACGCATAAAATTTGCAAAATCTCATCGGTTCTTTATTTGAAACGTTAGATTGGTCCATGACATTTACTTTTTGAAGATAATTTCATTTAAATGTTGACCGCGGCTGCGTCTTAGGTGGTCCATTCAGAAAGTCCAATTTTGGGCAACTTTTTCGAGCATTTGGGCCGGAATAGCCCGAATTTCTTCGGAAATGTTGTCTTCCAAAACTGGAATAGTTGCTGGCTTATTTCTGTAGACTTTAGACTTGACGTAGCCCCACAAAAAATAGTCTAATGGCGTCAAATCGCATGATCTTGGTAGCCAACTTACCGGGCCATTTCTTGAGATGAATTGTTCTGCTGTTGGACGCAACGTTACGGTGAATGGCGATCGCTATCGTTCGATGCTAACAAACTTTTTGTTGCCAAAAATGGAAGAACTGAACTTAGTTGACATGTGGTTTCAACAAGATGGCGCTACATGCCACACAGCTCGCGATTCTATGGCCATTTTGAGCGAAAACTTCGGAGAACAATTCATCTCAAGAAATGGCCCGGTAAGTTGGCCACCAAGATCATGCGATTTGACGCCTTTAGACTATTTTTTGTGGGGCTACGTCAAGTCTAAAGTCTACAGAAATAAGCCAGCAACTATTCCAGTTTTGGAAGACAACATTTCCGAAGAAATTCGGGCTATTCCGGCCCAAATGCTCGAAAAAGTTGCCCAAAATTGGACTTTCCGAATGGACCACCTAAGACGCAGCCGCGGTCAACATTTAAATGAAATTATCTTCAAAAAGTAAATGTCATGGACCAATCTAACGTTTCAAATAAAGAACCGATGAGATTTTGCAAATTTTATGCGTTTTTTTTTTTAAAAAAAGTTCTCAAGCTCTTAAAAAATCACCCTTTATATGCAGAACATGGAAGAAGAGCGGGGAAGCCAGTATGATAGGTCACGAAATGTGACAATCGACTAGCATTTGTTCACGGATTTTCGCCAATGTCCAGGACCAGCTAGCCAACCGAAGGAAGACCAGCTAACCAGCCACAAGAGGACCAGCCAAGCAACCAAAGGAGGAGCATATCACCAGCACCACTCCAAGGACCAGGCCTGATACCTCTGAGGTAGCTAAGAGGAACATCTCCAAAGGTATCAAAGTCTAGCCACTGAGCCACCGGAACATACAAGCAGCACAGCATCCGAGTCAACGATTCCTCATGGTGAAAGGATACCAATGTGATATGAATAAAAGATATGATATCCAGGGGACTAAAAAACACCCTTAAAAATAGCTAGGGACGCCCCTGTCGTCATCTTGATGCGCCGATGCACCGAAGATGTATCTTGCTGACGCCACCACCGCAGCGGCGGCGGGGCCAACGAGCAGATAGCATAGCCAGGAGAGCTCAAGCGAGAGCTCCGTTCCCACCACAGGTTGACGGTATACAGATATAGGGTACGGTAAATCCGAAGGCGAAGAATAGTAATATACCACGCTTACGTAGGTAAATTATCGATGAAGCCTCAAAAGAGGGCGGAGGTGGTCTTATTTTAGCACGAGTCAATCGACCCTTCAAAAACATTAACTTTTAATCTTGGACATTTTTTCGTACAATGCTTATTTTTCGAGATATTTCGATGTCTTCACTTCATTCGGCGACCCGATATATTAACGATTAATGTGACAAGTAACGAAATCGTACTGCTTGCTACATCACGTGTGCGCATGTGTTTAGTTAGAAGTTTTCAAATGAGATCATTGAAAAATCCTTATGACGTCAAACGAATAAGATCGATACTTTCGTCATGGCACTGTCAATTTATTCAACTAAGTTAAGAACTCATAATTAATCTACACACGTTATGTTCTTATCAACGTACACTCTGATATCGTGAAACTTCTCGGAAGGTTGTGCGCATGTTTTTAAATTAGAAGTGACGCGTAGATTACCCAGTTACATTTTGAATTATCAGAATTCAGAAAGCAGTACAGTTATAGAGGCGTAGAACGAAAAATTTCAGGCTATCGAGTTATTGTACAAATATTTAAAAGTTTCGCACGAATTCAATTTGATACATGAATTTGATGGATGAAGGTTACAAATTTAATATATCAATGATATAATCCAACTACAATACAGTAAAGCAATTTCATTCACTGCTTTCTTATTATTTTTAATTATTCGCAAAAAACCTCCTCTATGAGGAAACCAAAATTGCTCAAAATCCTATTTTATAGAGGTGGCTTTGTAAATTACAGCAAATTATATTGACAGGCTAAATATGGTAGAAGATAATAACATATAACGAATCTATAAAATCCGTCAATGTTATTTTTTTTTAAATCACTTCCCTTTCGTTCCGCAGTTATTTTCGTTACTTTTGTTTATTTTTTATTATGATTCTCATGAAAAATTTCCTAACTTAAACTGGTCCAACTTCAAAAACTTAAAGTAATTCGTCTCAGGATAAAGTTTCTCGAAATTAATACGAAGTTTTATTTTTCAAAAAATGTACACCGAACTGAATCATTTAAATAACCGATTTGAAATCTATTGAAACTTGAGAAATATTATTGTCTTCCTCTAAGAATTATACAATAGAATGTTTCAATAATCCAAATATATTCACACTTGAGATATCATGATCATCGAAATTAGGTGCCGGCCCGAGGAAAGAGATTCTCAAAACAAATGTGTCCTATCAGAATCATTATTGGTTTTTACGCGATTCTGTCGTATATTTTGATAAATTCTACTTTTTTCTATGAAAATTTTCGGTTTTTAAATTATAGTTTATACTTCTCAGCAGAATGATTATGACGTCTTAAGCTGTAATTGCACGCAGCTGAGTAACCATCCGGCATCGTAAAACTAACAGTAGGTAACACCGCATTCTCATTATAAGCAAAATACTAAGAAATGTTCCGAAACCAAATGTCGCTACTGATCGCTAGAATCGTTAGTGGTTACGTGATCATAACGTAAGATCAATTGACAACCAGCGACCGGAAATTAACTACGTTTGTTCACGTCGACACCTCTTTTTATAACGACTGAGGAATGGGTTTCATATATAAACGTTGTTTCAATATCGACAACTTAAAGAACGATCAGCAACTCAGAAAGCATGTCGATACTCCTACGTTTTTTGTGCGCCACACTCGTCGTTTCGGTAAGTATACGCTGTATACTTTCTTAAGTGAGCTATTACTTGAATAATCAATGAACAATAAGTCGATACAATATCTTGATATGAAAGATCGCGGCGTAAGATTGTTTTCATATCTACCGCTAATATTATGAATTTCTTAAACAAACGTTAGGCAGCGAATCCTAGTGTTTTCGTCTCAAGACGGAGTCAAATGTTTTATGAAAGTGAAAAGAACACGATAACTTTAATGAAACGTCTTACAAGGAAATTAAGACCTATTCAGAGAATAGTCGTAGCCAATGCCAAAATCCACAACAGAAATTTGAAGCAGGTAATGTCTTCCAATGCCTCGTGCATTAATTCATAAACGATTTAATTATTTATCACAGTTCGATTGGATTGTCGAATTTGGTCAATGTAACTACGACGATTTAACGTAAATCTTTTTCACAGGTCGAGGCTATATTTAATAATTCGTCCAAGGTAGTCAACATTGACATCGAAAATTGTAAGATTCTTTCCAACAAATTAAACGCAAGTCCAGGCAAACCCTTCGCAATTACGAAAACACGTGTTGACAGTTTACTGAAAAAGGAAATTGCACATAGGATGAAGATGGATGAGAACATCAATAAAATGTTACCAAAGTTAAACAACGCTGCAATTGAAGATTGCAGGAAATGTTGGTTTCCTGAAATCTGTTTGAATGATATGAGTTGAATGATCGGTTATATAATTTTTTACTCTATCTGATTTCGGAAGTCGCATAATTAAGTTTTACTGAATGTTTCTTGGTGATTGTGGAACACGCGATGCACATAATACTGACAAGAAAGTGAATAAAATTATGTTTTCTTCCGACAGTACAAATCGGAGCTAAAATCTGTCTATAATGACATCCAAGCAGGCATAGACGGACTTCGTATTATCGAGCACACGCCTAATCTTCGTCTCCGGATCTGCAATTACTTGAAAGAAAAAAACCGGTTTCGTTAAAAATATCATCTACCATTCTCATGCTAATTAGAAGATCAACTAATGTAGACAGCAAACACAAGACACCGACTACATTGGCGCCACATCTTACCATTAACATGGAAAACTGTGACGCGAGTATGGGTTGATAAAAGAGTTTTAACTACCGGATGGATATACACTTCTGTGAAACGAACGACCTCCGGAGGTTGTACAAATAAACAACCTTTGCAATGAGAAAAGGAACCTTACTCTTCTCTGAACCTACATTGTTGTATTAAAAAATTCTTGTATTCGTGTGAATCAAAAATTTAAAACGTTTTGAAACTATCGCCTACAGAAAATTATAATAAACAGGACTTAAGCTTTAGACATTTTTCTCATGAAAATAAATCTGAAAAGGATGAAATTATTTCCGATGTCATTTTAGGTAACTTCATATTTAAAATAACAATAATTAATTTACCGCTGTCACTACAGTCAGGAGACGTCTTCCTTTTCGTTGGAAAACGTCCATATCGTATATAATTGTTCTTTTAAATTAGAGTCCAGACGCCAGCATGTTTCTCGATATGTAAAAGACGGTTGGAATATTCGGGAGACGTCTCCTGACTATAGTGACAGCGGTAAATGAATTATTGTAAATTAAATATGAAGTTTGCTAAAATAACATAGAATTTTTTTATAAAGAACCTAAAGAACGTAAAATAACAGAGAAGATAATTCCATCCTTTTCATATTTATTTTCATATGAAAATTTCTCAAAGCTAAAGTCTTGTTTATTATAATTTATTATACTTTTTTTTTACATCATACTTTTTAAAGCTATTTCAATATAATTTAACTGCAGCATTTTTATAATTGCTAGATATTTTTATAGTTACTATATTTTCTTAAATTAAAACAGCGAAATAATTTTTAATAACTCTATTATATTTAATCGCACAATCATTTTTGCACTCTTACATTTAGAATTAACGCAACAAAGGTAATTAGAAAAGTATAAAGTTGTCATCATTTTAAATAAATTATCTTTGTTCTCTCGCTCAATAAGTTTTGTATTCGTGTATTTAGAATGAAATCAACAAACGCAATTGGATAATTGCATTGCGTTTTCATTAATCTCTAGTTGTTAACAACGTCACTGATGTACAACAAACTCATTAAATTTATATGCTGTTTAATAAAATATATATACAAAAATTGACTGAACGTGCTCTTTCTTACACTCCATAGTGTGCGCTCTGTCTCGGTCAAAATGACGACCATCTTGGAGCAATTTGATATATATACAACCGTGCTTCTCATATATCATTTTTAAAATGCATTTATCTTCAAGGAAATCTCACCTGATATATACAATCTAGGATAAAAATGGAGGTTACGATGCACAGAATCTGTGTACCCGGCTCTGTTAAGACATCTTTAGCCGATTCAGAGAACATCGCACGTATAGAAGCTGACATATTCGCACCACGCCAGTGAAACGAATACTCTCGTCGGAAGTAAAAAGGAACCTTGCTCTTTCCCTAACCGTCACTGTGGCGCAAAAAAAAACAGATATTTCTGTTCGATAATTAAAAATTTGCTCGACTCGGGAACTTTATAATAATTTTTCGTAAAATCCGAAATATATAAAATCTCATAATATTTAAAGGTTTCGATAATTTCTCGACAAATTTAATACTTATCATCTACCCGTACTTGTCTGTTTGTGAAGATCTGTTAACCCGATGACGCAAAAAATTGTAAGAACTAGCGTGCAAACAGACATTTATTTAACAAAACTCAAAAATACGTAGAATTCCACTGACTGCAAGCATTTTCCTAAAAATTTGTATAAGCAATGAAGGAATCCCGTCTACCTTCGTGATACAAAATTCAGCTTTGTAACCCAAGGCACTCTCAAGTTATAAAAGTTTTATTTTTTCGGGTCTGACACAGACACGCGCACGTGTGCTCGCGCATCCATACATTCCTAAAGTGACTTTTATATGTTTTGGAACGTTCTAAACGCTATACGAAAATCTTGCGACAAAAATGTCATGAAAACAAATAAGGTCCGTTTATAAGGAAGCAAATTCTAACGTCCTATTAATTACGTACCACTTCACCAATTTTTGTCGTAGTTTAATATAACTGGACCAGGTTTAATACCAAATACATCTGCATTTCACTTCGTTTATAAGAGAAGTTTTAGTGAAACTGCACAAGCTACGCACGCACACACACGCGCGCGCGCGCGCATATATATACACACACACAAAACTTTTTTTTACATTTGAGACCATATTAGGTATTCCGACACTGAAATACCTAAAACAAAATTGCATGGAAACAAAGCGTTCTCCATTAGAAAGTAAAAGCTACATTATTACGAATAGGAACATTCACATTAGAATACATTCTTTAATAATTCGTGTCTGTCTAAATCTATCATGGGACTGATTAACGAGGCATTCGATACTACAGAGATGTCCGCCTTTTGATCAATGATTATTTATGCTTACATTTAAAAAATGTATGACAATCGTTCCCTTAAATATATCTTGGTTTCTAACATATTAATTGAATTAAGAGAGTCGACGCAATTGTTGAAAAATCTTTACTTCGCTCAATTGAAAAAACTCGTGAAAATGTACTGGGTAAGCAATTGTCTGAATCTCTACAGTGTGAACTCGATGTCACGTGGTACAGAAATGATCGTGAATGCCACGAATTCCCCGAGGGCAAGTCGCTGATCGAAGCTTCGTTGAGCCGCCACTAGACACCAGAGACGAGTCCGTTCAACGCTTTTGACGAGTTATCGGTTTTATCGATGACGAAAAACGTGTTAAAAGGATATCCTTACTAGAATCGCAAGGGAGAAATAGCATAAGGGCTCGGCTGAACATCAACGAAATCGAAAGTCATTCATTTATTCGACTAACCTCAAAAACTAGACCGTGAATCATCGTCGAACTGATACTCTTGTTGCAATTCTGTACGTTAAATTCTATTGTTTACCGATATTTTCACGTAAAACTACTTAACTTTTAACACGCATTCCTAAAAAAATTGCATCGTGCATTTTTTAATTTTTTATATGCGAATAATTCAACGTACTTTTACACTACAAACTAGAGAAGCTTCATAACAATCAAACGGAAACTCGTTTCGAATCAACAGCGACTCATTATTACGTACTTAGAAATCAGTTATAAATGGAACGAGTCAGAAAAAAAATGTATAACTATTAATTACATCGTATAATTGAATAATTTTAAGTTTTCCTCTTCGTTTCATCTATTGCGAAACGAGATTATAATCATTTAACTCCGTATAACAGTTGACGAGGTCTAAATCACCACGAAACTCCAATATATATATAGAAAAAATGTTTTCGAGATATATCCAATACAATTTTTCAAGCTCATCACACACACGCACGGACATTTTTTCTAAACATGATATCTCGACGTTTTGGGGACTTTTAATCAAAAGTTAATAAAAGTATGACAATCCAACAAACATACAATTAAGATAAAAGCATAATTTCAGTATTGACGGTTGTATGAGAATATCGACGCAGCTTGTGCTCCACGAAAAAGCACAGGTATATTTCCTCTAGAGACGTTTGCGCACACGTGCGTGAACTGTGCACTAACTGGGACATTAATAATGTACGCGGAACAATAGGCGAAAGTGCAAGATAAACAAAGAGTGCTGCCGGGATTCCAAATGTATAGCCTCGTCGGCGCACTTCAATACCGATACATATACATGCGGTATCTATTTTTAGCAAAAGCTTTTATAGCTCGAGTATCTCCACGCTTCTTTGGGAACAAAAGAATGTATTCACTGCAGCAAAATTGTAATCGATTTGAGTTCTATATAAAACTATAATCAGCGTCTTTAGTCCAGAAGTTTTACTGCACAACAGATTATAATATACGACTTTAGCGGAAATTCCATTTAACGAAAACATGTAGCTAATGCATTTGCCTTAGCTATACACGAAATAAACAAACTTAGAGTCATAACGTCTAGCCTAAGTTGATTCTTAAGTTGTAACTACATTGCGTGTTCAGGCTTTAACTTAAGGCTTTGTCTTAATAAAACATAACACTGAACCCAGTTTTGAACTTAAGATTGAACTCAAACTTTATATTGAATGTTAACTCAAATTTGATCTTATGATACTGAAGTTGAAACTTATGATTATGTTCGGCACTTGTGACCGAATTTTAGAGTCGTATCCGTGTTATTAAGTTGAAACTTATAGCTGAACTTAAGAATAAACTTAAGATTGAACTCGAGATTGAAATGATGATTCAACAGTTAATTAAATGAAATATTGAACTCAAATTCGTAATTACGTTACTCTAAATTCAGCCTTAAGTATTCTCTTTGCGGGTCTCGCGCGATTCGATTGTGGTTACATCTGTGGTAAATGTTGCTCCAGGTATTTCGAGTAGATTTTAAAAAATGTTCTGATCAGGTTGAGAGATGAAGACAGAATTATGTATAACCCATAGTATCACTTCGCATATAGACAAGATGGCGTAATCCGTTCTTTCGGACTTGGAAACAGGACCCCCGAGCGTCTATAACCAATTTTCCCGGGTCAATGCTTTTCTCTCGGTAGTATTGGACCAAGAAGAGACAGCAGGAAGCTACGTAGAAGTGACAAACGATGAATCGAGAAGATATTAGAGGCTTTGCGCCTCGATCGTACCCGTAGACAACCAGTAGATAAACAAGAAGATGCTCGTCGATGGAAAGCCAATGTAAATATTGGTGATCGAAGTGAACAGCGCAGAGATGGAGAAGACCTGTGGCTGAAGCACTCAACTATCATTTCTCTACTACGCTGCACTTCTCTTTCAATGCAGTCTGATACTCGTTTGAATCTAGATCGATCATCGACGTGTCCACGATATTTCGAGTATGTACCTAGACCTGCGAGATACCACTAGAAATGCAAACTCGAATGATATTTCTATACTTGGCCACAATTTATCAGACTCCCTAGAGTCATTTTTACGATTACCTTGATATCCATCGTATTTGACTCAACCAAGTGCGACGTGATCTTCAAAGACGCGTCTTTGCTTCCGTCACTACTTAGAAATCTCGCATCAACAAAATCCCGTTGCTTCCTAGCTCATCTCTTTTCCTAGCTTTCTCGCTTCGAAATCCTACGAGAATCCTTTCACGGAGGCTTACAAACATTTCAAGAATCAACTACAGAAAAACCGAGTGACGGAGAATCGATAGAAAAGGTAAATATATATTTTCTTGATAAAATCTCGACGGTCGTGCGGTACGAGCTATCATTTACCGTCATTCAAGTTTATCCTAGCTTTTTAAGCCCCCTTTCAATTCATTTCATTCACAATTTATCTTTATATTATTAAGTTGGTAGAATATTAAAAATATCTGGTAAATTTACGAGTGACGATATTCCGTTTTGATTCTTTTTCCCCAAAATTTTGTTACTCTAATAAATATTTCATAGAATCACATACGTCTAGTGACATATTAGACGTATTCTAGCGACACGTTAGACTTGGGATGACTTTTTCAGAAGCAATCCAACTCTATCGAATTTTTCTGACAGAAGTGCAAAGGCAATAGAGATCAACGTAACCCCATTTTCCACTCGAATGTGCTCTTCAAGACGTCGGAGGATATAAATTCTTATTTACGGGATTCGCGAAGTAGCTATATATGTACGATATGTATATCATTGGAGTTGCTTGTGGCTTTCTTGCTCCGTATATCTATTGCCTTCTAAAAAAAAAAACAGTGATACCCTTACTATGTCAAGAAGAAAACCATATACAAGACCTATAACTTTCCCATGATAAATGTAACGAATCCGAGTATCTGGATCGTATGCGATATTTCATTTCGATAACCAACGCTGCGGTAGACCACGATGTTTGATGTCCCTTGTCTCTCGATTTTGTCACTGGTCGTGTAGGATTTTCCGAGGTATTGCTGACTTTGAAATAAATTGAATGTCATCCTATTAAGCGATAGCCGATGTTCATGGTTCCCCAAGCCCGCGTCATCGCTTCAAATAATTATTAGTTAAAAATACCCGCGTTCCAAGTACCAGTATCGATGTAAACTGACCTTTCAATACCGGCATCCGAAACGATTTTCTACCTATTATTTATTTTATTCTATTGTTTTTTATAAATAATGATCAAGTGGACTGATACTCGTTCGATAATATCTCTTATGTCCCGTATGTAAATTGAAATATTGGCCCATTATGAGATCAATAATGGTATGAGGTCGGTGCTGAAAAAAGAAACAATGGGATATTCGCAGTGTTGAATATTGATAATAGTGATGCAAGATGACAATTTTGAGGTAAAATATATAACTGTTGTTTTTTTATCATGTATAGTCAACCCCTACCAATTGAACCTACTCAGAACCACATGGATTCACTAATTGAACGCGGAGCGGGACCCCCATGCCTATCCCTAATCGTAACGCGGGTTTAGGAGAATTGGGATTCGTCCAATAGATTGAAACCGGTTAGTCAAATAAACCAATCGGGTTCATCGAACAAATGAAGTTGGAATAGTAGAGTTTGACTATATGTACATTTATTTATATTTTTAGATTTTTCCTATACACTACGTATATGCGATTTATATTTGCAACACCCATTGAGCGCATGGTTATAAACAAAATATATTTTATATTTAACTAAATAGATATAAATTTTCATCCGGGGAATGTATTCTTCTGTAGAAATATCGCGTAGAGGAAGGTGTAGCGATACTCTCACGCTTTCCCCAGCACGGTACTGATAACAGTGAAACAAATTTGCCATCCGCCCGAGTACCCGAACTGGTTACTCCATCGACGAGCCTTCGTTTTGGTCTCCAGATACCTCTGGCTACTGTCCAAGTACCTGCATACTGTATTACACTATAGCGCAATACAAGTATACATCCACTCGCTTCCTTTCGCTGTACCCACCAGGGAAATCAGTTTGGAAGAAGCCCGATTCCCAATGCGTTTTTCATCGAAAAATCTGTAGAAACTCCTTCACGCTCAAGTTTTTATTTATTTCTCTTTTATTTATTAGCAGCATGGTGACACGACTAACAACCGATGATTGAAGTAAAAAGAAAAGCGCGTGAGATAAGCATCCGTAGAATTGAATGCTCTAAAAATTCCCTAGCAAAAAAATGTTGGGAATATGACGTCAGTCAACACTGGGTTCAGCCGAAACGCTCGCCAGGAAGTTTACCGAGGGCTGTGAGACGGTTGCAATGTTCGGGAGACGTCTCCCGACTGTAGTGACAGCGTTAAATGAATTATTGTCATTTAAATATGAAGTTAACTAAAATAACATCGAAAGTTAATTCATTCCTTTTGAAGTACACTTTTTAAAGCAAAAGTCCTGTTGATTATAGTTTTTTGCAGTCGGGAGTTTTTAAAATTTTCATTTTTTAATTTCTTTTTTTTTTTAAAGCTAGTTCAATGTAACTTACACAGCATTTTTATAATCGCTATATATTTTCATAGTTACTTAATTTTTTTAAACTAAAACAGCTAAATAATTTTTAATAAATCTATTTTATTGAATCACTCAATCCTTTTTGCAGTCATGCATTTAGAATTAAAGCAACATAAGTAATTAAAAAAGTATAATGATGTCATCATTTTTAATAATTTATCTTGACTTTATTACGCAATAATTTATACACTTGTGTATTTAGAATTAAATCAATAAACTAGGTTAGAAATCTACATCGCGTTTTTATTAATGAACGACAAACTTATTACAATTTAGATGTTGTTGAATAAATTACATATAGAAATATTAACTGAATGGCCCACGTGCTTTGATATCATTCCACCGTAAGCGCTCTTAAGTTAGGTACAGATGAACGACTATAAAGTAGGAATAACGGCCATCTTGCAGCATTTCGATATATAGAATAGTGCTTCTCATATATTTTCCTTGAACGCTTTTATCTTTTTGAAATATCTCCTAATATATATAATCTAGGACAAAAATTATGTGTAACTAGATCTGTTAAGACATCTTTAGCCGATTCGGAGAACACGCACGTACAGAACTGGCATATTCGCTCCATGTCAGTGACACACATACTCCCATAGAGAGTTAAAACTGTTGAAAATCCGAAACTATACCGATTGGTATAGCCTAGTTCGCGTGCTCCTTGTATCTCAACGATAACCTATCCTACGTGTTCCAGAGGCTCCTATCGAATCAAAGCTAGTTTTATTCTATAGCAGAGTCGTTTAATTTCTTACTTGCATATTGCAAAAAAATTACGATCCGTGGACTACCGAGAGACTTTAAGTCATTCATCACGATGGAATTCAAACGTTTTATATTCGCCTGCAGACAATTGCGAATCCAAATGATTAATATACGTCGTAAATGATACAGCGAATTGAAATACGAATCTAGATTAAGTCAATATGTCAGTGTTTGAACAGTACCTCAGCAGTTGGTATTACGAAATATCACTCTATATGATAGATATCGCTTATTATCGAGGTATTATTGAAGTGACACGCAGAATGACGAACATAGTTTCGGTGCCGGTAAAATATGACTTATCTAGCTGACTAAATAAACCGATTGCTATAACGATAGAAATTTTGTTTTAATTCTTGGGCTTAAAGTAATAGAAAATATTGAAATAAAAACAAGAAACAGCTGCATTACAATATACGGTACGCTAAGATTCCATTGCATTTAATGAATTTCAAGAAAAGAATTAATCGCTCAGGAATATTTATTGAAAGAGAAATTAGCGATGATATTTGTTTCTAAGTAAATTACCATAGATACGAGTACATGTCCATATATACATGCTACGGCTTAAGCTTCATTATTTAGAAGTTTTGAGATTAGTATTTAGTATAAAACTCAATAAATTTTTCTGTGACAAAGAAAAATAGTTTGATTGTCATGTGCACATCCCGAGATGACTAGTGCATCTCATTTACACGTGCACCCTGATGTCGCGCTCCATGCACCCAAGTGAGATGGTGGTAGGTCTGCGACCCAACTACCGCCGTGACTTAAACAGAGAAATAATGAACAGGGTGCCACCTGGACAAGAAAAATAATGAAAAAATTTATACGTCGACAGCTACTGCAGCTTTGGAAAGAGAAAGTAGCGACTTTGATTTTTCAAGGCCATCGATGGGCTACAGGATGATGGACTACAGAGTCACTCTTGAAAACTCCACAAATTAATCATGCAGGGGAGACATAGATCGATAGAGGGAATTTCGTTATAAAATAGCGGAAAGTGCGACAGTCGATGCACACTTTGTTCACAGATAGCCGCCGATGCCGAAGCCCTGCAACTAATACTGAAAGAAGGGGGACCAGCCATCGAACAATCGAATGTCCTCTAGACGGCTCTGTGTTTCCGTCTGCAAAGAAGATTTCTTCATGGTGCCTATTGCGGTGCGTCCTCGCCAAGATGTTAGAGCACCTAACGTACATTAGGTTTACGGCATTTTCAACAACATGAGGTGGTATCGGATTCCTTGATTGCTGTTGTGTGTCGCTGATCTTACATTAACAGAGGTCGATTCAATAAGTAACGACTCAGTGGTTTTTAGATTTAGTTATTTCGGAGACACTCTGCTGCGACAAGTAGGTCACTCGCATGTACAAACATTATAACACAGCTCTCTACATAATGGGAAATATTAGCTGCTTCGTTAAGGTCTCGCTTCTTTCGACACGTCGATTATCGTGCGTCAGCGCTTACGGATCATACAAGTGAGATAAATTAAGAACAGTAGCGTTTATTCAACTCGCGCGTGCGTTGATACGCAATTCTTCACCTTGTTGTGGCGAATCGTAGAGAAAAATTCCATAGTTAATTACTGTTCCACGTGCTTTGCGATAAAAAAAGCCTCGCTTCCCATTCGATTTTTTTGTTGTTTGTTTTTTCCATTTAGCCCGGCTACGAAATTGTCACACGGCGAATATGTACGACGCAATACACTTTATCGACAATCCTTTTCAGTCGGATGAACACGATAAAGAGCTGCTCACGTGCAGGTACTCTATCTATGTCCCGAGCCAACTTTTCCTCCTAAAACTTACCAACAAGTCGGTCGTGGCCTGTTGTAGAGGAGATGAAAAATTATACTCCCAGAGATCTATGAAGGGTTGAAGTGTATTTTTCTAACCACTCTATCGTACTATTTATTTAGTCCTTTTCGTCTTATAATTTAGGACTCGTGAAATATTTTCTGGACAATGTATTTGAGTTGAAGGTCTTCTATACCGGGCTATAGTTCGATGGTCAACTGTACAATGCGAAAGGGTGACTCATCACTGACATGGAATCTGAAAATTCATCTTAATCTCAAATGTAACTGTTACGTAAAAATTGCAGTCTATTTTACCAAACTCACGAATTTAGCATAGATGCACGTTTCGGCGTATGTTTTCCGTACTCTGGTCAAGGAGAATAAATCCTCCTTTTACCACACCTGACGAGCAAATACCGAAGACGCAAACCCGTTTTTGATGGTGACTGTCGATTGACGAAAAGTTATTGAGCGGTGCTGTTTTCATAAGGTTTTCCTTAAACATTAATTAATAAACGTTCACGAAAACTCTAAGTACAGATTTAAACCAGTATAATAATACGTAATCTATAACAAAAGAAGAAAGAGTAATACGAATGAGAGGATATCATTTTATAACCAGAAAATAATATTGGTTTCACCAGTGTTCGAGGTACCTGGGTCACATTTTTTAAGAATTAAAATCGCGTACCATGGTAGCGACCGAAGGATTCGTCGATAGGTAGCGAAAAATCTTGCGGCTGCAATTCTTAACGAAATAGAGTAATTTTACGTGGCAGGCAATATGCCACCCCCAGCGACTCGGAACGGAATCAAGCGAGACCTTGATCGGAAAAGAACTTGCATGAGCCACAAGTATTCGGTGGATAGCCGAAGTTCGAGACTCGCAGCTATTGTAATTGTAAGAATCCCCCATTCCTCTATCATCGCATAGAAAATTAGATTATCCAGGACCTATATCAAGACGAATTGAGTCAGTCAGTACTCGGTCGAGCAGCAGCGATTGAAATTGGAGAGCCAAAAGGCTCCCACCGCGGAGGAACCTCACCCTTTAGATTCAGCTAAATTCAGCGTAAGTACTCTGAAGAAAACAATTGAATAGTTTAAATTCAGTTTAGTTCAAATCAGTTTCTGCTCTTGTAGCGATCCCGTTTCGTCAATCCAGCTCGTTCGTTTTGGGTATACAACTTTATAGGTGTTGTTGGACCGGTATCTAACCGAGCCCCGATCTTGCTTCATAAATGCTGCAGAGCTTGCCTCTTTGAGCGTCCTTATAATATTCGTGTAGCTCTTTTGTGTCAGCAAAAGTTAACGTTAATGTCACGTGTTTTTTAAAATAAATATGTGTAAACTCAATTTGTGAAACTAATTTGTGTCGCCCTTTTATAACACCTTTCACATCTCCTCGGTGTTTTTACTAATCCTTACGCTAGCTCGTTATTCTCAACCGTCGACCGCATTATCTCACATCTATTAACGACTCATTCTCATACAAGTATCCTGAAAAAACTCCAAGTACAACATTTTTGTTGGAAAATCAGCTGGCGCACGGCGATCGATATTCGCCGTGCGTCGACCTGTTGCTGCTGTGTAGCATGCCGCGCTCGGTTGGATCGGAGATAGCCGAGGAAGGGCCTCGCGGAGCCGAGGCTGTGCCTCGCAGGCATGCCGCGTTAATCGAGAGGTTATCTCTCTCGCTTGACTTCGGCTTCGCTCACCGGCTATCTCCCTCATTTGACTCCAGTGCTCAACGACGCTTTCGTATTACGCAGCCATATTGCTATTTTTGACACTTCTGTGAAAGACCGCCTTGACAGCGCACACATCCTCGGTACACTCTCGGATTTTTCACCAGCTCACCGGATTTTCTCAGCATTTTCAAGCTCAACAGGACTCAAATACACGGTAAGAGTACACCGTCACAATTCAGTGCAATTCAATGTCGGTGAGGAGTAGAAAATAAGTCGGTACATCAACATAAAGGTCTCGCACTTTGGCGTGCTCTGTAGCACTGGCTGTACCACGGTTTTCATCACTACAATTTGCCTGCTCGATTAATATAATTGCGCATGTGCTCTCTATTCACTGTATTTTCCCCCAGTAAACCTGCTGGGAAAATACTGTGAATATTTCTACTCATTTGTGCATCCTCATACTCTCATTTTGTTGTGCAGTGCAGCGTTGACTGCTTCACAGTCCGTTCTAGTAGAATTCCAGCACTCAAGTACGAGAGTTGCATGTGCCAGCACTCACTCTCTATGCATTCAAATTTTCTAGCTTATTAAGAAGTTCCTGGAATTAGTAAAATCAATCTGCGCACTCACATATCTCATTGCGTGGCGTGCTCCGCAGCACTGGCTGCAGCACGTACACTGCTCTCAATAATCACAGCACACAATTAATATAATTGTGTGCTGTATAATTGTGTGCACAATTAATATAATTGTGTGCTACTCAAGTAACTCATAAACGTAGCACACAATTAATGTAATTATGTGCTGCTCAAATGTTTCACTCAAATCAAAATTTAACTTCAATTCTTTGTATTTTAATTTATATCTGTATTTATTTTTGTCTATTTTAGATATTTTGTAGTGAAAGAGTGGATGGTAGAATAAAAACCACTTTCTCTATAGACCATCTTTCTGTCTGGTTTTATTTTTCCCTGCGTCGAGTGAATACTCATATTTTTTCAATATCTTCTTAGATTCCATCCAACACATCTGGACGGATTCTCAGACAATTTTCAATTTTTATATCGTAAGTAAGGATAAATGTGTGCTTTGAACGGTTATAAAAAATGTCCTACAAAATGACGAAAAAGATTACGTGCCTATTAAAAAATAATCAATGGTTGGTTATTCACATATATAATAGATTCACACGATTTAAATATGTTCTGAACCCTTTGGTGCCTCGTAAACATATAGCTTTTTTATACGAGTGTAAAGAAACGGGCTTTTCACGAAGGTTGTGAAGTTGGCTGCACAAAATAAAGGGTAGAGAGATAGAGAGAGAGAGAGATTCAGTTACCGCATATAGACCATGACGATTTAATCATAAATTTCACGATGTGTTAATGAGATATATTTATTTTTAAAAATTATTACGGCTGACGGAAGTGGTACGAAGAATCGTGTAATATGGAATTTTTCGTTGATTTCCCGAGGTTAACCTAGTTCTGAAACATCCATCATGACGTCACTTTTCATCATTGTCTGTTTATTAACGCGCGCAACTATACATGAGAATATTCGAAAATTGAATGCAAATTTCATTTAATCGACGTGTATGAGGATGAGGAAGAGAATTTTTGTTATATGGAACGAGTGAGTGACAGAATTGTTTAGATTGATTACTAAGCATACAAACAAATATAATTATCAAGCTTGCTATCGGAATTCGAATGAGAATATTATGAAGCTACATCTTTGCGAGAGACGAAAAAAGTCGTTGAGCTCGTTCGATCGGAATCCACAAGAGTGAACGAGCGTGCGAGAAAAAAGAGAAAAAGGTGATTTGGGAACATTACGAAGGGGCTTAGTCGCGCAGCTTGTGTTGCGATGCGAGGGCACGTTTTCACCATATTTTCCTACAAAATTAAATTCATATGAGCCCGGTTGCCCTTCGGGAGCCAGTGTCGATCGCGTATTCATTGGATGCGCGTCTCTTCTCATTTTTGTATTAGGGTTGGCTCTAAGAGCCAAAAGCCTGTCGACGAAAGAATAGAGAAAAGAAGGATTCCTGTGTCGGGTACCACCTATTTCTGACTTTTCGTGTCCCCTAAATACCAGCAGAGCTGCTAGTCGACAAAATCTTCAGTTATTTATTTTATTATTTCCAAAAAAGTTACACAAGTCGATCAACTGATTATTCATCTTTGTATTTTTTTTTCTACATTTGATTGGTTCAATCGACCGAACGTCATGACGAATCTGTTTTAAGGGAATCCCGAAATCGATTAGATTTCAGCTAATTTCGTATTAATCATACGTCAAATTTAACTTTAAACGAAATGCCAATTATATTCCCGATATATCTTTTATCTTGAATTGAAAAATACGTAAAAATAAAAAGTAAAATCGTTGGAGTCATATTGCTACATATTAAGCTTTATATTGATATTCAATTTAATGTAAAAATCTTGAGAAATTGAAAATGACGAGGTGTATATACGAATGATCAATGAGACAAAAGGGATGCAATTTAAAAACAAATTTGTATCCGTGATCATTTTAGTGGGGAAAACTGAATGAAGGCAACTAAACACGAATCACTATGTTAGTCGTAATGGACATACCCAATCAGAAGTATTGATAATAAATAATATCGCTGTGTAATATTAGTACATCACTACAATGTATACACCAATAATAATATCATTGACGATGAGTAGATCCGATCCATTAAGTATTATTGATTATTCCGTTAGCGAGATATGTAAATTGTGTCTCCCGGTACAAAGTGGAATGTCGGCTGGTCTGATTTATGACGAATTTTAAGGAGCGAAGAAAGAGCCAGACGTAGTGCAAGGGAGAAAGGAAAAATGACCGAGGTAGAGACCGAAATGTAGAAAACTGCAAGAAACAGTAGAGGAGTTATAAAGGATAAGACGTAAATCTTGAAATAGGAAGGTGAACGAGAAGGAGCATGGTGAGAGGATCTCGGGAGAACCTTTTTCGGCTCGAAACGGATCAGACATACCATATAGTTCCCGAACCGTGGGGGCTACAGTTGTTACGTTACACGTTGCGCCCATTCTTTTCTTACTAAGCAAGTGGTCAGGCGCACTGATAAAGTGAAAGAAAGTTGCTAGAATGATAAATTTTCTACCAGTTATTCGATGGGAATCTGCGTCGTTGTGTGAATAAAGTTCGGGCCAAGGACGATTCGGTCGAAGTGGTTTTTCGGATCGACAAAAAAAAACGTGAACGGCGAGACCAAAATGATTTAAAATATTATCAGAATTTGCCTCGATGGGGACTCTCACGGATAGCGATGCTCAAATTGTTGCAATTATATTAACGCATGATATTTAAGCATAACCAAACGTGTGACGGAATAATTGTTTTGTAAAATCGACATAAAAAATGTGTCGATTTTAAAAGAGCATGTTACTGTGCATGTGGTATTCAAATATATTGATTTGCATGTGGGGTATCATGCACCATCAGAGTACAAAGTCCCATTTCGAAATAAAGCGAGCCTCTGTAGATTTCGATCGGCCCAATAGCGATAAATATTGTATGGAGAATCCCATTGTTATTACCACTTTGCCAAGATAATATTTATTTATTTATTTATTTATTGCATAATACGTTTAGTCTACAATTGATAAAATTAAAGTTATGTCTGATTCTCATGAGAGAAGTAGATTTCAGTTCTTTCGATTATAAGGAACGTAGGATATCGCTTCGATTTCTCACATTGTAAAGGGTGATTTTTTAAGAGCTTGAGAACTTTTTTTTAAAAAAAAACGCATAAAATTTGCAAAATCTCATCGGTTCTTTATTTGAAACGTTAGATTGGTCCATGACATTTACTTTTTGAAGATAATTTCATTTAAATGTTGACCGCGGCTGCGTCTTAGGTGGTCCATTCGGAAAGTCCAATTTTGGGCAACTTTTTCGAGCATTTCGGCCGGAATAGCCCGAATTTCTTCGGAAATGTTGTCTTCCAAAACTGGAATAGTTGCTGGCTTATTTCTGTAGACTTTAGACTTGACGTAGCCCCACAAAAAATAGTCTAAAGGCGTCAAATCGCATGATCTTGGTGGCCAACTTACCGGGCCATTTCTTGAGATGAATTGTTCTCCGAAGTTTTCGCTCAAAATGGCCATAGAATCGCGAGCTGTGTGGCATGTAGCGCCATCTTGTTGAAACCACATGTCAACTAAGTTCAGTTCTTCCATTTTTGGCAACAAAAAGTTTGTTAGCATCGAACGATAGCGATCGCCATTCACCGTAACGTTGCGTCCAACAGCATCTTTGAAAAAATACGGTCCAATGATTCCACCAGCGTACAAACCACACCAAACAGTGCATTTTTCGGGATGCATGGGCAGTTCTTGAACGGCTTCTGGTTGCTCTTCACTCCAAATGCGGCAATTTTGCCTATTTACGTAGCCATTCAACCAGAAATGAGCCTCATCGCTGAACAAAATTTGTCGATAAAAAAGCGGACTTTCCGAATGGACCACCTAAGACGCAGCCGCGGTCAACATTTAAATGAAATTATCTTCAAAAAGTAAATGTCATGGACCAATCTAACGTTTCAAATAAAGAACCGATGAGATTTTGCAAATTTTATGCGTTTTTTTTTAAAAAAAAGTTCTCAAGCTCTTAAAAAATCACCCTTTATTACCGTCGCGAGGAGAAAAGGGTGAGCACGATAAGAAACAGTAACACGAGTCCCCTGTCAGTACATTTATAAAATCCCACCATTGTTCGAAGCATCGATCGGTGAAGCACACCACTAGCAAACCTTTTCTAACTGGTCCTTACTTTCCATCTCTCTTCGTCTTTACTATTTTAGCACATCCAATGCTCTCACGACTGCCCACGTGGAACGAGTTAGGTGAAAAGTGTTACGACGGCGTATGCGGAGCGAGAGAACAAGAACAGGATGGTTTTCGTCCTGGGAACGAGCTATAAGGCAGGCTACACATTCGCGATAAGAGCTTCTTCTCTGGTTCGATGCTTGGACAAATAACGTATATGGTTTTTTTGGCTGGTGATCGTTATCGTTATATAAAAGAGGTGATCGTTACCGAAACGAAGAAGAAGAAGAAAAATAATCAATCAACAAAATACGGATTTCATCCACATCTAAATTTATAAATTTATTATTAATTACTCTTGATAATTATATATTTTTCCTTCCTGTTGAAAGAACCTTTTTGTAATCATGGCATTTTTTTCTGTGGTTCATGTAGCGAGATCGAATGTCATAATTCTTTTAAAAATGTAAAAAAAGTTTAATCAAAAGAAAAATACTCAGAAATAATGTTTAATATGTACGCACTCCTGCGTGTGCGTATGTTTTGTGACGTGTCCCGATGTCCCTTATAATTGAATACATCAACTTTTCATCGCGCTGTAAAGCTTCAGTAAAATGTATCGCTAGACTTTTTTTTGTGTCCACGTAATATTTATTTGTTCTAACAGCGAGACGAGTAATGCACATCTTTATGTTTATCAAGAATAAGTATGCAAGCACGAAGCGAATATCTGAAATGTACGAAGGGCCAAGAGAGTACATGTGTCCAGATTATCTACAAGGGAAACAGGTGCACGATAACTTGGTATCGTGTAATCAATGCTCTACGCATATACCACGAGAGAATTCCAAATAATACTAATGCATAACACATATGCATTCATCGATATGTCGATATTTATCGATAATGCACATATGCATTTATTAATATTGTCGAATGTACTGAAATCTTCGGACCTGTGTCAAAGGGTCAACCTCCTAATGATTTATAGGTACAACGAGCCGGTTTAATCGATAAATCATTTAATCGAACGCACATATTCAGTAGATTCCGATATATTATCTTTTTAGTTTTGGTTTATGCTCGCGAAATTGTTCTCCAAACTTTCATCATCATCACTGTCAATGTCTCCATGCAATTGATCGTCGATATGCCTGGAATCGATCATCGACTAAGCAGCGTTCGAACTCGTACATTTGCATATGTATACGGATCGTTATGTGTACTAAATCACCGAATATAAATGAGCATCAATTTTGTTGAAAATCTGTTCTACGAGGAATGAGTTAGCTAGTCTCATCATCATCATTCGAGGCGATGGGCCAGAGATCAGAAATCACCAGGATATCGTGAAGCTGAAGAGGTTGATCGTTACGTTGCAGGAAGTGAGTGACGTTGAAGACGGATAAACGCTAAACGGCTTCTTGTAAAGAAATCAAAGCTGCAAATTGAAATTGCAACGAATAGGTTCCACTCACGTATAATCAAAAACCAATAAAAATCCATATCTGACCAAGAAAAAAAAAGACAGCGCGGTCTGAGTGCCGCTTTGGCAATATTTCATGTTAACATTGTACGGGGGCAGTATTCGGATGAGTGACCACTTAGCTTACACTGGTTTGCGATCCGACTGCTGAGCGAGAGAGACATAGTTTCTTTAAATTTCCTGATACTTTGCAGGTTTTCTGCAGTTTCCCTGTGTCCAAGTGCAACTTCGTGATGGAGTAGCCGTGGTCTTATGTATTTATGTGCATTATGTTTTGCTTAATTGGGCTTGACTGCCTTTTAATCCATGCATTATCTATCTGACGTCATCTATCTAACCATTATCTCTAGTCCAAATCATTACACTTCCACGAGCGATTGAATTGCGCTTCGTGGCAGTCTATTTCGAGTGAAAACATCTTGTATCCGACAGTCATATTTACCACTGTTGTGTATAACTTAAAGTTTTACTGTCACACATAATTGGGTCTAGGGCTGTATGAATTAAGTTAATAAATAAATGATAATTAGTAGCATTCCTTATTTTTTCCTGATATATCAATGGAAATGTTGGATCAAATTTGTAGTATAGCAAGCGGTAGTGGAACAAGCAATAGGCGAATGTCAAAACTTTTGGGAGTTCCGTTATGTAACATATGTATTTTTCCTGCAAAGAAAAACGGAGCAAATGACGTATGAATTGATAATTATATTACTATTGGCTGCGAATTCTACCAGGCGAGTATTGAGAAACAGCGCACAGTCATTTAAGGGTGCATTGCTGTCAAGATACGTAAGAATATCGAAGAAAAAGGGATAACCAATCGTACGCGAATTATAGTGAAGTGAGACTTCTTCTTAAACCTATATGAACATTCTGTATGAGCATTAACTAGATTGAATAGGAAAATTAGATCAGTTAAAGAGTGTCTTCTTTGCAATGTCTCTATTTTTAATATAATAAGTAATAGTAGTAATAAAATTGAAATAATAATGAGAAGAAAGTATTTCATATTCTTAACAACATTCACAAAAACTACGTCATCCATGTACATGGGGTAACGAACTATTTTTCTCCACTCGCGCGATTGCGATTCGGTTGCATTTTTACATTTTTTTCCACGCTAGGTAGTCGATGTAGCAATCCTCCATCAGTATTTATAAAACCATTTTTATTAACACGTGCCGATAATGTGTCTTACAATATCTTTCGATTCGCGAAGCATCTAAGATAAAATAGAAAAAGCTTCGGCAACGTTCCGTCTATTTTATGTTAACGGTGCGATCCCAATGAGTATCAAGCTGGTTGTAGTTTTAGGACACGAGTAAAAGCGAACTGAAAGATAGAAGTTTTACAGAAGTCATGTCGTTTCACTATTTCTCTCTCTTTCTTTCTACTACTTTTGGAATATACTGCCTTATAGAGCGGTGTACCTCAGCTAGGGTCTGTTTCATCGCGTAGTTCTTAACGCATTAAGGGCAGCAACTCAGTAGGTTTTAAGTAGTTTTTCGGTATGCTTCTCATTTGTTGACGGCATCAATGCGTAGGTGTTTGGCTTGGGCCTGCGCGGTGAGCTGTATGTTATCATTCTTTTTTGTTAATTTTATTTCAGTTGTTAAGTATCCGTGCAAGGATAAGTTCTTTTTGTAATATGCCACTTTTTATATCATTTATACTTTCGGATTCCTACAGGTTCGTATAAGTCTAGAGCATAATAAAGCTATCTATATCTATCTATATTTTCGTCTCTCTGTTCCTGGACGTACGAATTTCTCAAACAAGTGCTTGATTAGATCGTAAAATTCGCAAGCTTTACAGAGAAATATTGTATCGATAAACACCGAGAAACACGAGAATTTGTTGACCAGTAATTAGATAGAAAATCACGATAAACCCCAACGTATTTAAATAATAGCTAGGACGTTTAAAAAGAATAATATTAAATTCCGCTGTATTGCGTTTACCATTCATATTTCTGGACTCGATAATAATTGGAAACAATTTCCTTCGAAACTTAGCCTCCGGCGGTTGGATGTTCACCTTTGAAACATTGTGTGCGTAGTGACACTTCTAAATAACTTGCGACGAAATTACTTTACATATTCAAATTTTTTAGGTTCTTTCGTTCTTTCCGTTTTTTTCCTGTGTTTGGGTTCTTTGGAGGCTTTGTTGTCAGTTCTGTTGTCGTAAGTTATTATTGTGAAGTTATTCAGTAGCGGAACCTTCTGCACCGAGACTTGTCTTGATGCAAATGCAAAAGCTGCGTTTATGGAGAAGAACTAGATGCTTCTTTCGTACAGAATTTTACTGCTTCACTTATATGTAAGACTTGAAACTTTGTGGGTAATTATTTCATAGGATGAATACGACAATATCAATAGATACTTTGTTTGTGTCTATGAGCGAGTGTCTTAACCCCTTGCACTATTTTCACGAGTCCGACTCGTGATGAAAATTTTAGGCCAAACTTGAATATCACGAGTCAGGTTCGTTGTTTAATTTCATGTCAAACGTGAATATCACGAGTATGGCTCGTAATTGATATTTCGGTCCAAACATGAATATCACGAGCTGTACTCGTGGTCTTAATCTCGGGCTAAACAAGAACGTCTGAAGTTAGTCACGGTTTGTTCCGAATTTCAGCGTAGTGCAAGGGGTTAAGAAAAGTCTTCAAGGTAAAAACTTTCACCTTGCTTCCTCATTATCTTTCATCTGAAGCGAAGTAACCTCAGTGAGAATGTGTGTTGTCCAAATAAAATGACGAAGCGATACACAGTAAAGGAATTTGAAAGAACCTTGCTAATTAAATGGTCACATTTTCTTCTCATTCTTTTCGATCATTCGCAAAACTTCCTTTATGTGGAAATTAAAGTTGCTAAACATCAATTTTATAGAGGTGGCTTTGCAAGTAATGAAAAAAAATTAAAACAATTGCACTGACAGGCTAAATGAAAGATAATTTTTAAAATCCACCAATGTTGTTGTTTTCTTTTAATTACTTCTCTTCCATTCCTAAGTTATTTTCGTTATTTTTGTATATGTTTTATCATGCCTGGAGTCGAGAATAATTGTTTAACATTTGGTATTAAAAAGTTTCCTAACTTGGACCCATCTTTCAAAACTTCGAGTTATCCATCTTAAAATACATGCTTGAAATTCAGAGAAACTTTCATTTCTCAGAAGATTCATACTGTACAGAGAAATGTAAACGATCAATTTATTAATTAGTTTGTTTATTTAATATTCTTTATAATTCTTAGAGCGAAAAAAAAATTTTTTTTTAAGTTTCAAATACGTTTTTCCGTTCGAATAATCATTTTAACAAATTTTGAGCATAGTCCAAATACATTCACACCTGAGATGGTGAATAAAATTAGACGTCGGTCCGAGTAAAACGTTAACTATGTCAACCGAATAGACTTATAGATAACGTTCATTAAAATGATTATCCATCACGGTGATAGAAACGTGAAATTGAGCACCTGATGGAATTTTTATGAGACGTGTAAACTAAATTCTTGAAGAGTTAATGAGGGAGGAATAATTTTTTATTTCTTCCTGATAATAATAAATGACTGAAATTCATTTTGGCTTGTGTATTAAGAGGTTTCTCATTTTTTTTTTTTTTTTTAGTCTTCCATCGTTATTACTTTTATATCTTTGAAACAAAGAATAACTGAATGGCTCTATGCTACAATAATTCAATAATTGGTTGCGTGTATTTTTCAAAAACTGTGAGAATCCCTGCAGAATCATCCACATAATATTTTGTGTAATCTACAATTCCTGTAGCTCAACAAAAATATCTCGGCCACATAGATAAAAAGTTTTCAAATGTCAAGATTAATGCGTTCTGCCAGCATTCTTATAATTTATTGTCGTTATTCAATGTGAAATTTGATAAATTTTACTTTTGTGTATTTAAATTTGCTGTTTTTTAAATAATAGTTCATCATTCTCATGATTAAGAGTTATAACGTCTTAAACTGTAATGTCATCCGGCTCAATAAGCATCTGGTATCATAGAATCGATAACAGATCACTCCGTATTCTCCTAATAATAAAAAAATGCCAAGAAATGTTATGCGATCAAACGTTTTGTCACATCGCGAGAATCATTAGTGGTTTTGAGATCATGAAACAAGGTTAATTTACACAACTGGCCGAACATTCGTTCACCTTTTGTCCAATCGATCCCTCTTTTCATCACAACTGAAGCATACGTTTACTATATAAGCGCTATTTCGATATCGGTAACTCATAGTCTTTGCGACCAGCAACTCAGAAGCAATGTGGAAATCCGTAATTATTTTGTGCACCGCACTTTTCGCAGTGAGTATAAGCTATAGATAATGAATGAATGAATGAACGAATGAATGATAAGTCGATAAAATACTGGAAGTGGTAAGTTAAGAAAGACCCAAATCTTAAACTGAAACGCCGTTACGTGAGTAGTTTTCCATATTTACTTCTTATATTTTTAATTATTTAAACGATTTTAAGGTATCCAATTGTTCATTGACCAACAATACTCTCTTCAAATCTTTGTATGATGGGAAAAAAACTATTCTCCTCACAAAGCTTTCAATAAAACAAGAAAAGCTTATCGAGGTGAAAACCATGGCCTTGGAAATCAAGGAAAAAATCAACGAGGATTTGGCTGAGTTTCAAATAAAGGCTGAAGAAGACTACGAATTCGTAACAAAACAGGTAATGTCTTACCACGCACCGTGAATTAATTCACGAATAATTTAATTGTTTACTACAATTCGATTGGACTGCCGAACTTGACCGATAAATCTATGACGCGGTGACGTAAATTAATTTCGCAGATGGAGGCAGACCTTGACGAAGCTACGTCGCGCATCTGTTCATCTCATCTCGTGAATCTGCAGAGCGACAAACACAAAAGCATCAATAACTCGTTGAGTTGCGTGAATAGGATACTGAAAGCCGAACTCTCCCTGGTAAATCGGATTGAGGATAGGATCACGATCGCGGAATCCAAGATCGAATCTGCAATCGAAGGCATCGAAAAATGCGATGCGAACGCATATAATATCGCTGGCAAGACATGTTTACTGCGCGTGAGTGTTATGACCGTAATTTTTAACTACATCTGATAAAGAGGTGTCGCACGAATTATATTTGACTGAATTTTCGGTGGTAGTGGATCGAGCGATGCATATGATTCACAGTACGAGTGATCCACGAGATAAACTGAAACAAATTATTTTTTCTTCTGCAGATTTTTACAAATATGGTATCGATCTCCGTGGATGTCACGCAGACAATACCTCTGAAATACGCACTCAGAGTTAAACATTTTTTCCAAAGGAAGGCGCTCAATGCATGCCGGACTGCGAAAGCAGTAGGCAGTCTATTTTCAAGTAACTTAGATCAGTTCAAGAAATGCTTGAAGAAAAAAATTTTCTAACTCCGTCGTAACGATTGGAAAAACGACGAAGATGTCGATTGATTACATGACAGATAGCAAACACATTTCACCGACAACACCGAGTACCCATCTTGCTATTAATGTAAAAAATTGTTGCATCAGTTCGAGTTTTCGCATACTTGAATAACTAATATAATACAGTTTATAAAAATGTGTATTATAGCAATAATAAATTGCTTCTTTGCAAAAATTGACGAAAAGTAAACCCAGTCTCATTAATTTTCGAAACGTTGACCATACCTCATCGATGTTTAAATTAAAATTGTTTAATTTTAATTACATTCTGGTCATACTACTGGTAATCGACGGAAAATCAATTGCACATTTAGAGTTGTTTAACAATATCGGCTTTAGGCTACGCTACGTCTTAGATAAACGGAAAAATCAGTTGGTAAATATATTAAACACCTCGTCTTAATTCCAAACTTAAGATCGATCTCAAAATCAAACTTTAAATGGAACTTACGATCGAATTGACAACTAAAAATTTATCACGCCGAAAGGTCAATTAAAAAAATCAATCTAGTGAAAATATTTAAAGACTTTTACCGATTTTGGACAAATTTAATACCGAAAGTCTCTTAACGTTATTCAATTATCCAAAAAGATTTTGTTCGTTGTCTCAATATTTTCGAAAATTGAACCGGAGAGACAAATTGAAAAATTCAAAATCTTCTTTAATCTGAACCACTTTACATCAGATTGTGACTTAGCTTTTAATCAAATACCGCTAAATAGTACTTTGTTTGTACTCGTATAAAAGATATAAGCTCAACAGTTCCAGTTTTGACAAAGTTAGTGCAATAACGTTAATTTTTCTACATAAATCTAACTAACGATCGAGCATACAACGTAAATGTATCACGCAGGCAGATGAGTAAATCTCTATCGCTTGATTAAACTTTTATCGAAATGCTTGAAGTTGTCAAGATTATATACGTTTTTGGATTTTGTCAAAAATGTCTGTTCGTACGTTAGTTTATGCAATTTTTTAGCTACCAGGATGAATAATTATTCAGAAATAGACTGCTGTAAACAAATAATCGATATTGTATTTAGCGGAAAGCGTTCGAGCCTTTTGAATTTTAGAGATAAAAAATTTTTCGTAATTTTACGAAAAATGATTATAATGTTTCCGAATTGACCAAGAGATTAAAATAATTAGCAGAATCATAAATATGGTGACAATGAGGTTTTTAAATGTTACGTGAAGTTACTATAAAGATGCTGAGTCAATGAAATTTAGAGCTATCGAAATTTTGAGGAGATAATCTGCTGTACACGTTACTTTCTAAAGAATCCTGTAAACTAGAATCCTGTACATTGCTTCTTCATTACATTCCACCGTTCACAAAGATTCCTCTGTGAAAATACCAAAATAGATCAATATCACTTCATCATAAAGGTGACTTCGAAAAAGATGGATACTAATGAAAAAGCAATGTGAAAGATTCTACTTTACAGGCTTTTTCTATTGTTTCGATCCCGAGATCGATCTTAGGTAGACTGAAGGTCTGCTGGTAGACTGAAGTCACAGATCCTAGAGACTTCATTACTCAATAACAAGTGTATGCCGAATGTTGTAATAATAAGCACGATTAATTGGAAGCTTTCACTGTCGCGTAATTACGTGATGTGGCAGAATTGTCGAACAATTTATAATGATCAATGTTGATTTCACTCTGTTCAAGTTATAATTATCATTGAATCGACAAACTAGTCAGCAACGTAATAACGTCGTAACACGCGTCGTATGTACACGATGTACGGCTGCGCGATGCGCGATGCGCAAAACGTGGTTGCTCGATTGTGAGTGCTAATATGTGAGGTTATGTTTTTGTTTTATCCGAAAAAAAATTATGCATACAGAAGCTGTCACTAAGGAGAATCATAATGTGAAATCTCAAGATGGAAAGTAAATATATATTTTTTTAATACATAAAGTAGATCGTTTAAAGAGAAATTTTCTGGCCCGAATATATGTCACGTGTAGAAAATGTATTGTTACATATATTGGGTCTGAGAAAAAGTTCGTGGCGTTTTTCTCGATAGATGGCATCAATTGCAAATAAGTCAGGAAACACAGATCGCAGCGACACCACTAAACGCTCGTTGGAAAGGTGACACTTCGAGCGTTACTTTGAGTGTATAATAGTTATTTGTATGGCAAGGGCGTAATAATAGGGAATTTTAACGTTATAAAAATTTCAAAATTCCCTATTACGCCCGTGCCATACATCCTATTTTCTGTACCACCTGACGTCGGAAACGAGATTGAAGAAGTGAGATAAAATATGGCATGCGATCAATAGTAAATTGTGACGGGGTCCAGGGGCGAAGCCGTATTGGGGTCCAGGGGCGAAGCCCCGGTGGGGGGTGAAGCCCCTCACAATGAAGAAACCCAAAAAATAGGCTTTAGACAAAGGCAAATCAGTCTGAAGATAGTTCCGCACTTTCTAGTCACAAGAAACTAAGGTTGGCTGCACTGCTGCTGAGCCGAGATAGCAGAGGGAGCTGTATGTCCGCCTGTGTCTTTTCCGAATTTGCGTTGCCGTCGCGACTCTCTTTACCGCTGCGGTTTGCATGGGAATTGTATGTGAGACTGCGACTCGTTCTATTTTACCACACGAGGACCGGGAAATGCGCATGGAAACTGTAACTGCGCATGCGTCAACTCGATATGCCGAACGCAGCTGTTTTTGCGTGGTCAGGATACGGACACGGGAAATCGAGTTTCCGACGCAGGTCGTACAGAAGCATAGAAATTGGTGCAGTAGTTGGAAAGTTGTTTGCGTTTGACAATGGAGAAAAGTAATGAAAAATTGCGCTATATTTTGCAAAATTATTACGACAAAGGGAAGAACGCTGCGCAGGCTGGAGAAAAAATTTGTGCTGTGTACGGTGAAGGTAATTTATCAAAATCAGCTGCGCGGAAATGGTTCGCTCGCTTTCGTTCTGGTAATTTTTATGTGAAAGATGAGTCACGCTCTGGTCGTCCAATCACTGAAAAAGCTGATGAAATTCTTGAAAAAGTCCAGCAAAATAAGCATATCACCAGTGTCGATATTGGTATGGACCTAGGCATTGACAACAAAACTGTTTTGAACCATTTACACAAAGCTGGCTACAAAAAGAAGCTCGATGTATGGGTTCCTCATGAGTTGAGCGCGAAAAACATGATAGACCGAATTAACATTTGCGATGCACTGCTGAAACGCAATGAAATAGAGCTATTTCTGAAATGTGTCATGACCGGTGATGAAAAATGGACCACGTACGACAATCGGAAGCGTCAAAAATCGTGGACAAGGGATGGTGAGCGGTCACAAGCATTCGCGAAGCCAGGATTGACGGCGAAAAAGGTGATGCTGTGTGTGTGTGGGACTGGAAGGGAATCGTCCACCATGAGCTACTTCCAGTTGGCCAGACGATTGATTCTTAACTCTACTGTGGACAACTACAGAGATTACGCCAAGCAATTGAAAGAAAACGGCCCGAATTGATTAATAGGAAAGGTTGTCTTCCATCATGACAACGCCCGACCACACACTTCTTTGATGACCCGTCAAAAATTGCGAGAGCTTGGTTGGGAATTTTTGATGCATCCACCGTATAGTTCAAACATAGCACCCTCTGACTATCACTTATTCCGATCTCTGCTGAACTGTCTCAATGGAATTAAGCTGCTTTCAAAAGAAGCCTGTGAAAACCACTTGATTCAGTTTTTCAACCAGAAACCACAGAAGTTCTTCACCGATGGCATCATGGCTCTACCCGAAAAATGGCGAAGCATTGTCGATAATAATGGAGCATATTTGGTTTAAATAAATTCATTTTCACACTATAAGAAAACCAATTGAATTTTACTAAAAGAACGCCACGAACTTTTTCCCAGACCCAATATATTTTTCGTGACGAATTATTATAATAAATTTCAATCATTGACTCTCAACCTCAAAAGAAGGAGTGTTTGGCGTTTTTATGTACAGATCTATTATTCTCTGATAGTTTTTGTGCTTGCATATGGTTCATTGATATAATAATATACGTATAGCGTGGTTCGAACGGGCGTCTGCTACAATGCGCTGTTGCCAAACTCTCGCGCCATTTTTATACTGAAACGTGTACGTCAATCTGATCTAGTCCCGTGTCCGTTAACGTGAAATAACTCATGGAAATGTTCCGTGACCTGACCTTTTATTTTACAGGATATATCCGTAATGTCTAACGAACGCGTAAAGTATTTTCTATTTTATTAATCTTGTTTCGAAGTATACAAATAATTGACCTGAAGTCACGATTCTATCCTTCGGTCACAAGATTCCATACTAAAATATCGATTGTGGAGATTTTATTTCTCTTTCCAATAGCCCGTGACCGAATTAAAAATTTTGCTAACATCTCCATAATTATTGTACTTAAAACTGAGTACATAATAAATTGAGGTATCATCTTTTAAAACGCTTTCGCGGCAGAACTACCTTAAGCCGAGGTAAAATATGTGTTGGGTCGAGAGTGATAGAACAAATGGTGCTCACGGCTGAATGAGAATGAAACAATGAGAATATAATTCACCTATACGTAAGTTCCAACATAAGTTCAATCTTAAGATAGATTTTGCGATTGAAAATTTGACCCTTAGAGCTACACTTCAGACTGTACTAATTAATTTAAAAGATGGGTAATGAAAGGAATAAATTATAAATGGATGAGCATAGGTGGGGGCTTTCTAGACGGAAACTGATGATCCCATGCCGCACGCGAGATTGTGCACATATCGCGCTTAGGCGTCAGCCTAATCTTTATCTCACGATTCATCATATTAAAATTGATTCTACGGTAGAATTTTTTCGACTGTCGAACATTATACAGTCAAATATTGGTTTGACACACTTCATACGATACATCTAATAAGCGGGTGAGACAAGTATTTTTACCTTAATATACCGAGCGACAGCGAGACGCAACATAACTCTTGAAACGAGCGAACTTACTTTAGACGCATTTTGAAAGTTTATTACCTCAAATTAGCACAAAACATTTTGAATGGGACTTGAATGAATGCCTTTAATTGCAAAGCTAATTCGTTGAACTCCAATTTCTACCATTTTTTAAAAAATGGATGCGAAAATCGTTGGACATTATTTTCTCCTTATTTTCCATTCTCCACTCAGATCCATTTGGAAAGCTAAAATTGATCAACTTCCTATCTTCCTAATTAACAGATGAGACAAGTATTTTAAACTTAATTTACCGAACGATGGCGAGACGCAACAGAACTCTTTAAATGAGCCAACTTATTTTAATCACATATCTGGAGGTTGAAATTGGCAAACAGAAGAATTTACTAATTACTTTGTTAAAAATGAAAAATAGTGAGGGAGCAATGTGCACATTCCTTTCACTCCTAAATACACTGAAGTCCAGAAAGTGATGTTCGGAATTGATTCCTGTACCGAGTGTTACGTCCTGACGTAACTTCCTATTATCATTCTCATTTCGTGCATGATAAAGTTCCATTGCTTCAGTTTTACGGTCCTAATGACGGGAAGAATGGAATCTATAACCACACTGCATCCGAGCCATTAGTATTTAAGATGATGTGGTACTACTCGGTCGGTAACAAAAACTGTTATGTGAATTTCTTTAGAATAAAAAAACTGTCGAGTCGTACTAATCGTAGTCGATAAAAATTAGGAGTCGATAATTTAAGATCTTCCTGTAAAGGATGATCGATAACGTCGAAATCTAGGCGGTACTAGCCAAAAAGTCTATGTAATAATAAAAATGGTCACGACGACGCAACGCCAATTATTGTTATCTGAATGTCTTTATCACGGTTGATCTGTCAGATGAAACCCAAGAACGATGAGCTCCATTCAACAATCCAGCAAGGCGACGTTCTCGTCTTTTATCCGACAGATCATCCGTCGCAGAGAAATTCGGAATCGCGAGATTAGGTGTCTATCTCTCTTGTACCCATACATGTTTCACATCATCTTAAATACACACTAAGAGGAAATGAGGAGGCCGTACATTTATACCGACTACACGACAGGAAAATGAATCTCGTTAGAAAAGAAACATCTTCTTCGATTTTTAAACTCGCGATCTACCACGTACAGTTGATTATCGACTGCCATTCATGGATCGACGATCCAGCGCATCCGAGATCAAGGGGTTTGGCAAGTTACCGTCAAGCGCTGTAGGTAAACAGTTCAAAGAACTGTTGCTACGTGTTCTATTGGGAACTCCAGCGGTCCCAACTTGTCATCAGTTTCCCTCCAATGCTCTGTGTATCTTTCTTTATGAAGATAATTATTTTACGAGCTATTATTATTTAAATGAAAAACTAAGTGAAAGTCCCAGTAGATATAGAAAGAATAAATAAGACATTGAAATTATACTAAAAGGGAATATCAAGCGCAGATCAAGCAAGAGGGAATACGTTCCCTACTATTGATTCATTGACTAACTGTATGTGTAATATCATAAAATTGCATTTACCGACTAACAAAAATATCTAAAATATGCAGGTTATCAAGAAATTATGCTTACCATGCTGTAAAGTTAAAGATACACACCGTAAAAGTAGAATTTTTCTATTTTTACACTATTGAATTGCTGATTGACTCGTATCTTTCGTAACGAAAATTGTTGAGAATAAAATGTACAAGTTTTCGATAATGAGATACAGAGGTGCTTGCGTAAGTTATGTATTATTTTACGTTTTGGAAATGAGTTCAAATATAATTAATAAACATTTGTAATATGAGAAAGGTCGCTTCATGTTCAGCGGCAAAGGCAGTTGACGACACGTAAACGAAAAACGTTTACTCTGTAAACGGTTATGGAACGACTACGCATGACCGATTCATTTTCAAACTACATTTAAATCGCGCGCGCCACATGAGCAGTAGCGACGTTGCCAAGTCTCGGTCTCGCAACCGACGGTTGGAGAAAATAACTCTCGTTAAATTGGGAAGCTAATTTTTTTCATAACAAGTTATTTGCAAACCTAACGCTTTTGTACGAATTTTGACGATCCTCGTGTTCTGTCGCGCAATAGCCATATAAAATTACTGAACTTTACTAATTTAATGTCTCGGCAACCATTAGTGTAAATATATTTTTTTATTTAAAAAAAATCAATCGTACCTCACTCTGCGACATAAAACATTTGGGGAATCGAAATCTGGTATATTGGACAGGGGACGTATTCCCTTGATAAACCCTTACTCATACGAAGGGGCCAAACTGGTCGACCCTCTGCGCATCAATCGGCTAACGCGACTCAACGTTCATCGTATCGCAGCGTTAAACACAAAAAAGTCGCTCCATACGCCGAAGCAAGCGGGCGTACACTCTTCCCAATGCCTTATCACAGGCCAAAACAGCGGTCGGAACAAGTGTACGTGCGAATAAAAAAGCCAGAAGCGTCGGCGTATTGCCGTCAGGCATTATAGGCTATGAAAGAACTGTTGCTATGCGCTTTGTCGAGCGTTTTTACAATTTCTTCTTCTTTTCTCTTCCGCTCTTAATTTATAAAGACAATTACTTCATGAGCATTTATTATTTAAATATAAAATTTCACAATAAGTAAACTGATTATTATCTAAAATTTCATTTTACAAAAAAATGAAAAAGATGAGTTATAGTCAAAGAAAATATTGACAACAAATTTAACAACTGTCACTTGCACATGAAGAAGATAACAATAAGATCATTCGTAATTTTCATTGAAGCTAAAAACTAACAACAAAATCGAAATTGATTAACGCAATCAAAGAGAAAGACGGCAATTCCTCTCACCACGCGTTGTTTTTTTTTTTTCTTTTAAGAGGATACTGAAGTAGTTTTTTTTACCAACTTTTGTCGGTTAAAATACGCTATATTTCGTAGTCTATGGATATGCCTCACATTGTACGAGACTGTAATATGAACGTAAACGATTTGACGTCCAGTCAAATTTTGGTTGAAAACGTGCAAAAAGTGATAATTATCGTATATTACTGACTCTTGAAACATAGAATATGGCCGCTTGAAATGTCAACAACATCCGTTTTGTAGGATATAAATCTTACTGGAATTCGCATACGTCAAACCAGAACGGACGTCGATTCTTTGAGGTTTTCCAAACATTTTATTATCGTCAAAAAGTCGAGATAACAAAAGAAATTAACGTGGAGCGTTCACGTAGTCTGTCTCTATTCTCGTTTCCGAAAGCAGTCAGACTACGTGAACGCGGTATACACTCCACGTTTATTTCTTTTGTGTTATCGACTTTTTGAAGATATTCAAATTTTTGAAAATTAACGTAGAGTGTATACTACGTTCACGTATACTACGAAATAGCCTATTTTCACCAACCAAAATCGGTAAAAAAATGTACTCCAGCATTCTATTAAGGTGCCACGCGCCGTAACTGGCGGCAGAAAACAAATATATTCAAAACTATTTGCTAGATGCATATTTTAAATGTATGAACTTCGTTAGATCGCAAGACCACTTGTCACTTCGTGCGAGTAACAAATACGATGAGAAAATTACTGACACTCCTTCAATCTAGAGATCGCTCATGTAAACATTTTACCGATACTCTCAATATTGTATCCTTGAAAACATAAAATATATGGATGAATCATGAGAATTTGCAACGTTCGTGATTTTTTTATAATTGTTCAACGGAAATGTTAGATCAAGTTTTTAGTGGAGCAAGTGGTAGTGGAATAACCAATAGGCAAAAGCTTATTCTTTCGGAAGGTTCGTTATGTAAAATATATCTTTTTTTCTGCATAGAAACACCGATCATATCAGCATATCACGTATGAATTGAAAGATTTATTAATTGAATTTTACCTGACGAGTATTAAGCATCACCGCACAGTCGTTCAAGTGTGCACAGCTGTTGCGATATAAGGTTAACGTCCTTATTCGCGTCTATTTTCCTTCTACCGAACACTTCAACGAAGAAATAAAATCTCAGACGAGCTGAAAAAAATACCTGATAGTACGTGCAATAAAAAAAATCAACAATTCCTCCCGTACATAGCGATTGAAACGAGAAGAGTTAATGCATTACGTAAATCCAAGTTCTTTTCGCATTTCCTACCGCACGTCAAGATCCCAGACTATTCTTCATAGTGTGATTAGGACACGTCGACCTCTTTCAATGTCCGTTATTCGTAGTAGAAACTATGTACAACAAATAATAAGTACACATCCTAAGCGATTGCTTCCGGTAGCTAACTAACGAATATAGAAAAAATCGCCGGGAATCATGAATTCTTTTTAAAATGTTGTCATCAGTGATTGGGGACCAAATGCCTGCTTGACCCTATTACCGGAAGTAAACGTTAGCTTGCTGTCTACTATTAAACAATCTTTAAACATAGTATCAATTGATACCTTACTTGATTGCTTAGAGTTAGCGAGTTCGATAAAGATTAAATTCGTTTCATCGGAATCTATTTTTATTTATGGTACTTATTCATTTATTAGAATCTCCGTTCTGCATGCAGTAGAAAAGATTAACGGTGATAGGGGCATTGCTGATCGATATCGGGATCAGTTTTATCGATAAAGAGTGTCAGACACTGACAAGCGTGTGTTTATTTCCTTTTATCTATTAACATAATTAACGGATTGAATCGAATCAACGATATTTTGAAATAGTAATGATAATATTATACAGATCTATATAAATAATAGCCCAATTTACTCTTATCACGATAGAAAAGGCCATAACCTGTCGGGTTGGCTTTATGGGGGTCAAGAATAGGGATATTAACCTTATAAGAATATCGATGATTAACAATTAACCAATTCTACGAAAAAAAGTGTGTTAATACAAACCGATCGAACTTAAAGATCTTGAAGTTGTTGATATTAAGTCACTGCTTGAAAATCACAGAAAATTTTGTTTATCATAAGAATTACACCATATGGTAAAATTAAAATAAATTGTTTGAAATGTACAAAAAAAATTAAACAAAAACTTCCATGCCACATAATTCAATAATCGGTTTCGTATATTTTTTTTAACTGTGGAAATCTCTGTGGAATCATCTGCAGAATAGTTTAAGCAGCAAACAATTTCTTTAATTTACACATTTGTCTTGATGACATAGATAAAAAATTGATAAATCCCAAGATAAATTGATCGTACAAGAATTATTATCATTTTTTTCCATGATTCTGTATATACTTTGATAAAGGTAACCTTTTTCTATTAAAATTTTCTCTTTTTAAATAATAGTTGATACTTCTTAGCAGAATGAATTATGTCGTCTTAACTCCTTGAGTAACACTAACGCAAATATCGATAAAACTGAGAGGTACATTGAAATCTTGACTCTCAAGAGGTTAACCTGCAATTACACGCAGCTGAATAAGTATCTGGTATCGTAGAACCAATAACAGATCACTTCGCATTCTTATTATAATTAATAAATGTTACAAAATCAAACTATTTCGTACATCGCAAGAATCGTTAATGGTTTCGCGACTATGAAGTATTTGCACAACCGGCAGAACATTCGTTTACTCATTGTCTCGTCGACTCCTCCTTTTATTACAATTCAGGCTTAGCTTTTCTATATAAGCGTCGTTTTAATATCGATAACTTTACGACCAGCAACTCAGAAGCAATGTCGAACTTCGCACGTATTTTTTGCGCTATACTTTTCGTATCGGTAAGTGTAAGCTATAAATAATCCACAAGTCGATACAATACAGAAAATAGTGACTTAATAAAGCGTCTTATAATAAGAAAATCGTTACGTGTGACATTTTTCCATGTTTATCTCTAATATTTTAAGTAATTTAAATAAATTTTAGGCAGCGAATGCTAGTCTATACAATCAGACCTTTCACGTGAAACAACGAGCTGCCAAGACTTATGTCGAGGGGATTCGGATCATATTAACATCTACCCAGGCGTTGCTCTTGAACAATACTGCAGACCTTCTGTACCAATTGGAGGAACTCAGTGCGGAAGTTGAGGAAAAAATGCGATCCGTCACGGAGGATGTAATGTCTTACAATGATTTGGGAATTAATTCATAAACTATTTAATTATTTATAGTAATTCGATTGGTTCATCGAACTTGACTTATACATCTTTGACGGTTTTATGTAAATTAATTTCACAGGTCGATGGTCTATTGAAGAATAATTCCAACATAGACAACGTCAATGAATGTAAGAGGCATTTGAACGAACTGAAAACCAGCAAAGGTGCCGCTATCGCAAACACGAAAACATGCTACGACACCGTACTGGGAGAGGATCTTCAACTCGCGACGAAAGTTAATAATGCTGTCAATGAATTGCTACAAAAGCTCCCCAACATCACGAATTCCATTGACCATTGCGGTGATCAATTGGGCAGTTGGAAAGCAATTTTTACTGCTAAAATCTGTCTCGCAAAAGTGAGTTCAATGACCATTTTCATAATTTTTTACTACATTTAATTTTGACAATCACATGAATTAAATTTTACTGAATATTTATTGGTGGTTGTGGATCGTACGATGCACAGGACTTGCAATACAAGTGATCCACGAGATAAAGTGACTAAAATTATATTTTCTTTCTACAGATCGTATTAGATGTAGACGTCGCCTCTAAACAGATCGTTATAGACGTGATGAAACTCAAAAGTTCAAAGAAAACGCGTAAAGTCCGTCTCTTTGTCTGCCAGACGGTGAAAGCAAAGACCGATTTTCTTGCAAATGTATTTACCACCATCACAAAAACCAAACTATGCATCACTCAGAAGATAAACAATTTGTTGATGGAACATTCTTGAATGGAGAATTAATTTGATGGAAGACAGCGAACACTTATCAGCGACAATACAAGGACACACATCTTTCCATTATTTAATGCAAACTTGTGATGCGAGTTCATGTTTAAGCTTTAATTGTATAGCCAATAATAAGGTTGATAAAAATTTGTATTGTTGCATAAATAAATCGCTTCTGTGCAAAAATTGACGGCCCAGTCATTGATTTCCATAACGTCAACGCAAACTCACCGATGATTCAATCGAATGAAATTCAATGAATTTTTTATCATGTTACTGCGAAACAATTAATAATCAACGACGCGCTTGTCGATTAATGATCGGCTATAGGCGGTGTTACTTCTTAGACAAATGGAGAAAAATATTCTGGTTTATAACTCAATTAACAATGTAAATTGAGACGCCGAGTTGACAGGGAAATGTTCGTTTATTCTCCAAATTGTAAACCCACGCGAAACAATTTATAAATGTATTAATCACCTCATTTTTATTTGAAACTGAAGATCGATCTTAAGGACAAAATAAAAATTGAACTCGAGAGCGATATTAAAACTTAAATTTTCAATATTCTGTGAATTGCTTGCAGTTTCTATTTGCACGTTAACTCATACGATTCTTTAGCTATCGGGCTAAATAATTATTCGCAAATAAACTTCTATTGGGTAGATATTCGATCGATATTGAATTTAGCGAAAATCGATAGAACCCTTTAGATTTTATGAGATTAAGAATTTTTTTCATTTTATGAAAAATTATTATAAATTTCCCGATACAATCAAATCGTAAGTTACATTAGTTGGATTGTACATACGCACATTTAAGAGACTCAGAAGACTATGAAGATCGAATATCGTGACAAAAAGTGTAGGTGAATCGATTTAACGAGATATTGAATTTTAAGAATTTTACAAGAACTTGCAATATAGATGCTGTTTACTAAATCTTAAGCTGTCGAAATTTTTGAGAAATAATCTATCGTATAAAGTATTTAAACAAGTCTGTAAAGTAGAATCTTGCATGTTGCTTCTTTATTATTTTTTACCTTTCACAAGGCTTTTTCTATGAGAAAGCCAAAATCAAAACTTCCTCACAGAGCTAGCTTCAAAAATGTTAGATAATAATGAGAAAGCAATGTGTTAAGTTCTACTTTGCAGGCTTCTTTTAATATTTCGATCTAAAGATCGGTTTTAAGTCGACAACATGTGTTGGTTCGAGAAAGATAGAATTAATGACGCTCACAACAGAGAGAGGTAGAGAAACACTGAGAACATGATTCACCTTGACGTAATATCCAACTTAAGTTCAATCTGAAGATATAACTTACGACTGAAAGTTCAGCCCTTAGAGCTACAGTTACGACTGTACTAGTTGTTTATTTAAAAAAAAATACTAAATTCAAAAAATAGATTAAAAAAAGAGAAGCAATCATAAATATAAACTGCTGATCTCTCGTTGGTATAGTTCGCGTGGGTAGGCGTGAGCTCTCCCTCTATTCAACATATTTCAATCAATTGTACGGTGGAATTTTTTCTACTGTCGAACCTTATCTAATCAAATATTGGTTTGACACACTTTATGCGATACATCTAATTAGCGGACGAGACAAGTATTTTTACTTTGATTTACCGAGCGGCGTCGAGATCCAACAAGACTCTTTAAACAAGCCAACATATTTTGGCCGCAGTTGAATGCCTTTAATTTCCAAACGAATTCGTGAAATTTCAATTTCTATAATTTTTTTTAAATAGATGCGAAAAACGTCGTGCATTATTTTCGCTTTCCATTTTTCTCTCAGATCCATCTATGTGAAAGCCAAAATTGATCAACTTCCTAACTTCCTAGTTTCTTAATTAGCAGATGAGACAATTATTTTGACCTCAATTAAATGAGCGATGGCGAGACGCAACAAGACACTTTAGATGAGCCAACTTATTTTAATCACATATCCGAAGGTTGAAATAGGCAAATAGATGAATTTAGAATGTCCTGAAATAATTGTACGCTGCTCATCGATGCATTGAGTCAAAACGTGAGACGAGAATGAATGCTGTGATAGTTGATCTTGAAAAATTGATGTAATGACATTTATCGATTTCATCGTAGGGATATGGAAATGTGGTTGCGCCCAAGTCATCTTTTTATTCGTGTTCTGATTGATCGTGGTGTGTCACGATCCAGGTTACATTGGTTCCTAATGTCGACTTCCGGTACCAGGTTACACTGGAACCTTGAAAAAATTCGTTGCAGTCCAAAGAATTTTCATCGTGCAGTCGAATCGCCAGAAGCGAAATGCCGTTGTACGACAAAGCATTTCACGATCGTTTCGATCAAGTGTACAATTCTGGAATAATGACGGCGTGTGGACACACACACTAGTTGGAAAATGCATGTAAACGCGTTTATTGGTGATACAACTACAACGATCATCCTTGTCGGTTAATAAATTAATTTTAAAAGCCATGAAAAATGTGTAGGCCGTGAAAATGTTCATTTATCTCAATCTTTATAACCTCCAATGCTCTGTGTATAGTCGCATTGCTGTCGTGCATATGCTTGTGAATAACTATTGTGGTATTGTGGTATTAGCGTTACAAATGAGACGTTTTTATTCTCGCCGCAGTTCCGTATTATGGGAATTCTCGCAACAGGTCCTTTGAAAGCAAGATATGCAAGGAGGCTGTGTATCAATGTATATTCGACATTTGACCACATAAGATCTTCCAATATCAGTCATAAATGCACTGTTTAACAAAGCACTCTGTATTACAGAGAGCCTATTACTTTCGTACCTAAAGTATTTCACCGTACGAATAGCCCGCTTATGTAAAGTTGCTGCATATCCCCGAAGCTAAAGCTCATCCAGAAAGATTTCTACGGTGAGCATGGGGATCTAGACCGAAAAGTTGCCATCGCAGTAGCGAATATGACTTAATAGAGACTTGTGTTGAAATTTTTTACAACAGAAGAGCATGCGATCTGGTGCTTCCATCGTGTAACGAAGATACTCGATACCAAGAATTTCACATAATTCTATAACGAAGGAGATAATCTTTAGGAATAAGATAATGACGACCTAACTTCCTAGCATCCCTCCTTCGAAAATATCATTGATCTCGATTAAAACCCATTAAATGGACAGAAAATATATTCAAAACTAATTGGTTCGAATCGGTTCAAATGTGATTTTTTTCTGCAGATTTAATCAGATTCAATGGGATTTTCTAAGCGGGGATGGACAATGCGTAAGTAATATAATTGTTTAGTTTATATATCGCACCGCTAACGTCAATCCATGTACAAAAAACATTGTTTTTAAGCCAAAACGAAGCTTACAACGCTCCTTAGGTAACTTTTCGGTTTTCAATTGACGATAATAATTATAAATCTTTTCGTTAGCTGAGTATCATTCGGCTAGAGATGAGTGGGGCGAATTGCGCGTGCGGGTCCGTGTACATTGTACGAAACCGATTGATGTTCTCGCAGTCAATATCATTCTCTTCAATAGCATATCATGGACACTCGTACACGCGGCCTCGAACCTAAGCTACCATCCAAAAGAAAATTGTCAATAAATAATTACAATCTTTCAGTTATTCAAGAAAAACCCTGTTTCTCCGCATCGAAAATCATTACATTTTTCGAATGATTTTTATCGTCAAATTCGCTTTCGTTTGTTCCACCGTTTTCGAGATAGCAGCATGCTTTCAAGATTGTTATTGTAAAAATACTACGATACCTATAAACTTTGGGCTAGTCTCGATATTCGCAGCGCAAACAAGAATCACTCCTTGAATTATTTCAGATTTTGTTGACTCTCAAAATAAAATTAATAGCGAGTTGAAGTCAAACGAAATAGAAGTTATCGATGAAATTCACGTTTTTGTAAATTAACATTTATAAATTGAAAATAAACGAACGGTCGTACCGAGAAATTGCGTACTTGGCAATTAATTACAGAATATGCTACGGTTTTGAAAAAGCTTTGTGTCATGTTTTTCCGATATACGGTTTCAAAAGATATTGATATTAATATGTAAAGTTTGACGGTGCCGCGAAGGTCCCGACTCGTATAGTCTCTTGCGAGATGAGGATTCCGGACCTGAAGGGTGCAATCGACCCCATTGATAATATCTGGAATTTAAAAAGAAGAAAAATAATCAATAGCATAAAATGTATTTGATTCGATCGGGGAAACGACCTTTGAACTTTTGATATGAAATATTGATGTTTACCGAACGAAGGCGGAGATTTATGGTTAAATTTACCTTGTTACACAAATATTTTCAGACAGAGTTTTTATTTTTTAACTTTTCATATGCAATGGGGCACTGCGATGAAGAGGTTGACGTGCTTGCTTCCAAATCAGAGTATCGGCAGGTTGAGGGATCGAATTCCGGTTCTGTAAATTCAATGAAAATAATAATATTCGGACGCAACGTAGCGCGAGATATGGTTTCAAATGTTTTTGAAAGTTCTACTTTATTTTGTTTATGAAATTATCGAATCTAAGATATACAAAATCACAATTAAATAATTACCACGATAAAGAAGTAACGGAGATTGTGTTACGGATCGGTGAATAATTATTTTATATTATTGGGAATCTTCATTTGGAAGGTGAACATTGTATCGCGTGATATGTACCACGTGATATTGAGTGCGAGAGCAACAACATCATAAGGATTGCGTGAATGTGAGAGAGAGCTTACCACATCTCACGTGATAATTTGTGCAGTGAGGCTTTCACCTCCCCATAAGTAAGCTGGAAGTTCTCACTAAACCGAGAACTCGACTATCAATCGAATGAAGAATTTAAAAAAACGTGAGCCTGGCCTTTTCTCAGAGGATAATCTGGCTAGTGGACACTGTGCCGTAATAACAATCAGGTGATTACGTTAGATACTAGTTTACACATCCGTTCAGCAGAAATGATGACAACGGATGGTGGAATTCTGATAGACCTCGTGAAGCAGAGAGTGGGAGAACGGTCGAATATTCGAATATTTCACGAAATATCGTCGGATAGGAGAAGGAGTATGGGGGTTGAAGCACATTTCTAACTCGTCTATTAATTTTTATACCAGAAAACATCTCTACGACCATTTTATTCCAGCAAACATCTCTGCCATAACACAACTCTACCAGAAGCGAAAAAAATGAATATCCCTGCAACGAAATAACTCTAAATCTCGCCTCTCTTCTCTGTATTTTCTTTCTTTCGAGAACACTTACCATCAGTCTTAGAATTGCGGAGACGTTCCTTGGTAGAGATGTAAACTCATAGAATTGTTTTATGGTAGAGTCGCATTATAAGTGATTTCCGGAATTAAATCGTGGCAGAGAGATTTTGTAGCGTGCAGCTATGGTATAATGTATATCTCCTGACGCATACGGCTTACCGATCGAACACACGCGATAGATCTCTGCGTGGGGTCTCTCACAAAGCATCGAATTTGACTACCGAGTATACCTATGTGGTGAGCGACAGGTGAAATGGGTCAGCTACACGGGTGAGTGACTTCTCCTCTTCTTCCTCCTCCTCCTCCTCTCCCCGATAGTCAGCAAACTCTCACGAGGTGTTACGTAATCCGAGCTGTAAACATATAATATTCAGTCTACGATTTCACGAACTGAAAATTTACTTGGCAATCCAAAGCATCACCATCAAAATTCAAACATAACATTTGTAAAGTATGTGATTGTTTTCACAAAGATATGATATTCTTATATTTTGTGTATTACACGTGCAGAAATTGTAGTGGGAATCTGTCTAGATTGTCGTAGTTATTCCTGGTCACTGAAATCGTTATGAGAATTTGTTGTCAAAGTTCTAATAAATACATTCGCACCAGAAATATTAGATCAAATATATTTATCAATCACGTTTGACTGCAACGAAATGAAATGTGAGAAACAAAAATCTAGATAAACAAGAAACAAAGAAAAAAGTAAATGATGCGAAATGTGCTGGATGCTTTTTATTTACTTACGTTTATGTAAATAATGATGTTTATTACTTGGGCGAAGTGGGTCGACATCCATCCCAGTCTTTAGAGTTAATTATCACCTTCCTGGCACAATTCAACACTTCGTGATCATTAACTGGTATAACGATTGGTAACATGGTCATATCTTGTGGAGCAGTTGAAATTAGACATAAAAAAAAGTAAGTCCATCCATTTTGCATTATTATATTGTTACGTAGAAATAGATACCTTTTGTTTATTTATCTTATAATTGTTTAAGAACAATCATTTTACACCGATAAGTATAATGCAAGCTCTACGACTCGGGATTCATTTGGAATCCTAAAAAGATGTTCATTTCGGAGAATCTCCAAGAAATCCTGATTTAGATTTTACCGAAAAATTCTAATTAATATTGTCTGTCAGCCTTTTTCCCTAGATTCACCTAGGATTCTTGGATTCCTTTTTTATAGACATCCCTAACAAATCTCGATCGAGATACAATCGGATGCTAGGAGTCCTAGACCGATTTTTGGATCCAGTGCAGCTGGGCATTAGAAAACGGCGATTCTCGCCTTCTACACCAGCAATCTATAATTCTAACGTTACAATTTGACGAGCGAATTGTATTCTGACCACGATAAAGGTCGGGAATGGATTATACTTCGTAAGTTCCATCTTTTCATCGCCTCGCTAGTGAAACTTAGCGACCCAAGATGATGAGCCTTGTATACCGATGTCGTCGCGACGCTTCACACTGCCGGTACATGGTTTGCCTATAATCACTTCGTGACGACCTCGTTGAGCGTCTGTTCCAACAAGTGTGCCTCGTGGATCTTTTAATCGTGGCGACATCAATCGCTCAAGCAAAACAAGATAAGTGTGCCGTGTAATATATCGATCTACCGAGTGTTCGATTTAAGCGAAGACATCGAAAAATGTCTTGAAAAATAAGCATCGTACGAATAAATGTCACAGATGAAAAGTTAATATTTTTGAGGAGGAAATTGACTCGCCCTAAAATTAGACCCCCCCCCCACCGCCTTTGAAGTTTCCACTTTGTTAAAACTCAGCTTTTTAACGAATATTGAACACGTACACGTTTTTATTTTTCAGTCCAATATGTATTTCTCGAGAATTGTGAAAAATCTTATTTTCTTTTATTACGGCCATCTATCATGAATTTAAAAAAAAAGTTTCATACAAAACCTACGTGTTTTGTAGCGTAGAATACAAATCTGCAATAAAAAATGGGGTTTACCTTTTAAGATTTCAAAGTTACGCCCCCCACTGCCGTCAAAAGTGGGGGGAGGTGGTCTAATTTTGCACGAGTGAATTGTCTCTTCACAAATATTAACTTTTTATCTGGGACATTTTTTCGTACGTTACTTATTTTTCGAGATATTTCGATATCTTCACTCAAATCGACCACCCCGTATAAAGGCGGTATGCGTCGCGTGCGACAATTCGAACAAGATATATATATTAATTCAAATAATTCGTCAAACGGTAACAAGAACGTTGTAGCTGGCCCGTGCCATAAACAATATATTTCATATTTATTCACGTGTTATTCATCATAATGATAATATGTCTCGTGCGAATAATTAAAATAATAAGTAAGTGAATCGTGAAGACTGAATGTGGCTCGATTTATCCGCTTGATCGCTAATTTTACATGGGAGATTAAATAAGACGCCGATAACTAATTAGAATTATAAATTTTTTTATAAGTTTTTCCCAATTTTGGAATTTCACCATTATTTACCTTGACAAAAACTGACTTTGCCATTAACTCTAATAACAACGCACGTAGAAAGCTTAAAAAAATTGAATTTGGGCACATTTATGATTCACGTGTCACTAAATTTGAAAAATTACGACAGAGTCTCCCTAAAGATATTTCATATTAAATAAATTTTAATATTGTTCAGTGGGAGGCATTGCTACCACTGAAAAACACCAGAAAATTTAGCAGAGCCAATGCCCAGAGGGCAAGAAAAAAATATGAAGAAAAACTTTTGATATACAATATTGGCATTCATCGAGAAAATCAGAAAATTCTGATTCAATTGCAGTTAAATAAATTGTTAATATTATTCAATAGGAAGCATCCCTACCACCGAAAGACTCCAGAAAACTTAGCCGACCGAATGCCCAAAGAGTAGGGAGACAATACACAGAAAAGCTTTTGATTCGTAATATTAACATTCATCTACAAAATCGAATATTTCTCGTTGAATTTATTATTTATAGAATTAAAGATATTTTAAGTTGTAGTATTCGTGAATTTTAATTTATTTTTAGTGTAGATATGGTTCCGTTCAATTAAGATTCTTCAAAAGATACCGCTTTGATACAGCATAAGCAATCGTTATTAAACTTACACTGATCGTTGCCAGTCAGTTTCAACCATGTCCATTAAAAGTTAAAGTGTATTACATATGTCTCCCGTTAAACGTTCACTAACTGCACCTCAACCAGTCAACTGTCTTCATCGTTCGGTTTACAACTTCTTGCTGCGTATCCCAGGTGTGGTAAGCAAATCGACCAAGTGCCGATCGTATGTGTTATTACCGACAATTATAACCTAACATAATACCCCTCGGTCAAATGGGGTGAAATTGCCATCGAGTGCAGCAGCTGAATGGGTTAACGGAAAGTGATGAGGCCGACCATGAGAGAACAGAATACAGGGTAGTGAGATCACGACAAAACGTCGTTATTAAACGCCACCATCCATTAAGCCTATGACAATGGTACGAAATTACTGTATGAATTATTAAATTGTGTCGCGACGAGGGCAGCCATCGTGAGAAGAGAATGACGAGGGAAGGTGAGCTCGGTTCAACCTCTGGACCAACGTCAATACCATTGTCGCCTCGGGGATTGCAGATACGAGGACCGAGTACACCGATGCACAAAGAGCTGCTGGGTAAGCTCACCTGCAGCGTTATTCGGTGCGACCCCTCTGATCCATGATTGATGAGCATTGTCGTCGATGAAAACAGTGTCTCGTGAATCGTTCCGCAATAATTTATGCTGCATTAAATAATCGTTATAATTATAATTATGGTTGCACTAGTCAGCGTTAGTGACAATCCGGTTTATCTACGAATACGATAATATTAAAATTAAATAACGAAAGTGTAATGATAAGTATAGAAATAATTGAGAAATATTTATACTTACGCATGTGGAAAGCTATAAAATAGAATTATCAAGGATTCTTGTGTACACTAACGAACTAACGAAACGGTTGCATCAGTTTCGTGATTCGTTTAAACACAAGAAGAGGTAGATCGATCTAATAAGTGAGCAGCAGAAATACAATGGGTGGATTATGCTTCAAGTAGAAATTCCGAGGATCGATCGAACGTACTCGTATTATATACTTAATTCGACTCGACGCCCTCTTGGAGCATGTGGGTTCCGAATAAACCACCAAGTACACGCCGATGATGAACGAGAGAAGCGAGAGCAAGTGCAAGATGGGAACTGAGTAAAAGGTGTGCACGAGGAAGGACACGCGACTGTGGTCACTACGGTTTCAGTTGGATGAGCGACGATGGGTAAACTCTTGCCAGGATCAAGAGATAAGGACAATTTCCTGCGGGGATTCAACGGACGGAAGTGATGCCGACGAGTTGATCCCTCCTTTCCACGACAGCACCGCACGGACAAGCTTTCCTTCCTATCTCACTATACTCTCCTCTCTCTATCTCTCTCTCTCTTACTATTACTTCTAATTCTCTACCGTTCACTCGATTCTCTAGTTTCTCACTTTCTACATCCCTCTGTACTCGTCAGGCATGCTATACACGGAGTACAGAAAACCACTCCGCGTGGAGGTACCTTTCATCCCAACTCAACGCGCTGTCTCGCCAATTCAGGTTTTATCCTCCAGTACCTCCGTTCACTTAATTCTTTTTTTTTTTCGCGCCATTAACCTCTTGCCATGTCATAAACTCCTCGCAATACAGATACTTCTGGTGAGCGAAACCTCGCAACGATACTCATGATAGTGAAATGATGAGAAATTCTTTGAAACAATACTTCCGATTGCTTCCTCATAAAAAAAGCTTTTATTTTTTTAATACTCTCTTTTTGTTCTTCCAATGTCATATTAGATAGAATAGTTTACAATATTGTAAAAGAAGATTTAACTAAAAAAATGTAATGTAAATACGTTCGTATTCTTATTGAGCAACTGAACAATTCTTATCACGTTACACAAACAAAATCATGGCAACCTTCTCTTTGTCATCATTTTTATAAATATTGACAACCGGGTACAACATTTTATGAGTTCTACGCATATGAAACAATGGGGGGGGGGGGGGTGTACTGATATTTGGCATACAGGTAAAGCAGGTATCTTTGTCTGGTACAATTTTTGTGAAAATTGATTACGGATTAAAATTTTATGTTGTTTTGAATTTTCTGTAACATCTCTGTAGTTATTCTAGTTGTCGTAAATTGTTAGCTAAAATAGTTCTTTACGAATCGAATAATATTCAAGAACGTTTCGGATTGAATTTAAAACGAACCTATAAAGAGATTAAAATTGAATGGAGAACGTTTTGTATTGAATTCAAAGCGAATCTATCAAAAAGTTAGAATTGAATGGGATTTATAATGTTTTGAAAAATTAACGATTTCGCCCTAAACTTACATAAACTTCAATTCGTTGAACTCAAATGTTACACAGAAAGGAACTAACGGTCAGAGATATTGTATATTCGATTTGATGAAAATCGGTAAATGGTTTCAGTTTTTATAGGCATTAGCAATATTCAATTTATCGCTGCTTCTACTTCCGAAATATCTGACTAAACGAGCTATTATTTTACTTTATTGTTTCATTACTTTTCACATTTTGACAAAGCTTTCTCTATGAATGATCCATAATCGATCAACTTACTTACTCATAATGGTAGCTTTGTCAAAGGTGAAAAATAATGCGAAAACAACGTATAAGCTTCTACTTTGTATACTTCTTTTATTGTTAAAATACGGGAAAAAAAGGCATTTTTGAATATTCGTATAACTCGTAAAAAGTGCCAAGCTTCTTCCAAACTTGTTGACGGCCGATCACTTTTATTGTCATGCACGCTCGCTTGCGCAACGTGACTAGCGTATATCATTGTAATCTCTCGCGTACACTTTTGTTCCTCATAACCCGCACTCCGCACCTGCGTCACCAATGCTTTTTTAATTAAATTGTAACGAGTGACGTTATGCAGTCTTTTCACTTGCGCGTCAAATCCAAGATGGAACACTCTCGTTTGAAAACGTCAGTAACAACTATCTTTTTACACGCTCGTATAAAGCAGGGAGCCCATAGAAACCTAGATTCTCTACATAAAATATTATTTTCTCTATCTCTCTTTCTCTGTGCACAAGCTTGTGCACTGGATACGAAAAAGCACACTTGAACGAGAGAGGGAAAGCTTGCTCATAAAAAAATATATGAAAATTCCACAGAGGAGACGGAAAGTTAAGAGGAGAAGAAGAACGAACACAAAATTAAATTTAACGACGAAAAAATATTATCAAAACTCTTTAGAACATAGTTAATCGTTAGTCGTTTAATCAAGCAATCCACCGTCTCTGAATGCAAGCGAATGTTCTGACCTGGATTGCCCTTTGGTAAACGTATCCTAGGAATCGAAAGGACTGGAGGAAACTAAGTAAACACACTGCTCCACGATGCATATGCATCTGGAGTCGGGATTCTCGGTCGCGATCTCAACCATGGATCTCAATTTCAACTGACCCGCTACTACACTCACTATCCCCTTCACTGCATAAATTGTAACTGGATCGTGCAATTTACTCGAAGCAAAATTATGACCTGGTCTGGTAACGACCTGCAATATTTCTCTTAATTTGATGATTATTAAAAATTGACGCAATACGTAACTCTGCAATTTGGGTGATAAATAACCTATAGGTATCGTTTGGGACAACCCAAAATGGCAGACAAAAACTGAGTACCATAAAGTCTCCTTACGCCAAAGTCTCCTTACGCCAAAGTCTCCTTACGCCAAAGTCTCCTTACGCCAAAGGAGAGTTTGGCGTAAGGAACACTCGTTGTGCGAGACTTGTAAAAGTCGTGAAATATAGGTGATAACTTTGTCAAATAAAAAAGAAAAGAAGAGAAATTAAATAGATTTTTCAGTTGATAATATTTCTCACGGTTCAATATAAATTGTAACCAAGACTTTACATTAGAATTCTCTATTTGATACGTAATTTTCGACTTCTGCAAAACTTTGGCATAAGGAGACTTTGCTGTAATATACAGCAAACTCTACATTACTTCTTTCACGCTTTATATTATATTATTATTAGACCATTTAAAAAAATTAAAGATATTGCTATTATTTCAATTGATGAAATTTTGAGTCCTGTCACAAAAGCGATTTATATAAAGTTAAACTTATCTTAGTATAGCGTGTGTAAATCGGTGGCTCTTTTATTTTAACTCTGAGGCTCGTTGAACTCCAAAGGGTTCATTTTTCCAAACTCAAAATGCTATAAAATGGCCAGGCTCAACCAGGAACGTCCAACACGAGGTCCTCGCTATTTGTGGGTTTACAAATTAGCAGATAGTTATTTCGTCTGTCGAGCTCGCCGTCCCCAGAGAAAAAGAGATCGAGACTACTTTCGTTCATATCACCTGAACCTCCTTTTGGAGTATGCGTATTCACAATATTCGTACTGCGCAAGTCACACCGATACAATCGATTCTGGATCCTCGATCATCGAATCTAAAACTTTAAAAGTTCGCTTACAGATTTTATATTACTAGGCATCCTATCCTTATCATTAATCCCTCTCCTTAACTCTATCCTTTATCGCAATCATTGACCCATGGAGGGGGACAATTATAAGGACACCGATTGCCCTTCGATACCATGACGAATTTCATACGAAAGAGATGAAACTGGTATATCGTTCACGGCGGATTGAAAGAGTATTAACAATACATATTTGTAAGTATGGATGCTTCGCTTCCCCTTAATTCGAATCATCCTCATATATTATCTTGTAACAACTCATAATACAATAAACACAGTAAAATAACAATTTCCTAGAATTGATAAATATTCAGTAGAAGTGATTAGTTAATTATAGCGTTTGATGTCGAATAGATTAAGATTGAGACTGAGATAAGATTAAGAGATTATGTAATTGTCAAAATCTGCATGTAACGTTTTTTCTGATTTCACATCGTCTCAGAGATTTATATATATTTTTTATGAATGGTAGAGGTGTAACTTCTGAGACGATAAATTTTATATGAACTTCATAAAATTGTACAACCCATTTTAAGGGGACGTTGAAGTAGATTTTTTGCCGACCCCAGTCGGTAAAATTACGCTATTTTGTAGTCTACGGATATGCCTCACACTGTACAGGGCTGTAATACGAACGTAAACGTTTCGACGTCCGATGGAATTTTGGTTGAAAACATGCAAAAAATGATAATAATCGTAGATCACTGACCCTTGAGAAATCCAATATGGCCGCGCGAATTGTCAACAGCATCTGGTTTGTTGGATATAAACGTTTCTGGAACACGTATACGAAAATCTAGACCAGACGTCGATTCTTTAAGGTTTTCCAAACATTTAAATATCGTCAAAAAGTCGATCAAACAAAAGAAATTAACGTAGAGTATATCAGCTGATGCTTACGACAACGAGAATAGAGACAGACTACGCGAACGCCGAATACACTCTACGTTAATTTCTTCTGTATAATCGACTTTTTGACGATATTGAAATCTTCAGAGAACCTTAAAGAATCGACGTCTGGTCTGGTTTTTCGTATATGAGTTCGAGAAACGTTTATATCGAGCAAACCAGATCCTGTTGACAATTCGCACGGCCATATTAGAACACTGAAGGGACAGTAAGATAAGATTATTCTCATTTTTTGCACGTTTTCAACCGAAATTCGATCAGACGTCCAAGTGTTTATGTTCATACTACAGTCCTGTACAATTTGAAGCATATCCGTAGCGTATTGACGATGCTGGGTGTATATTACGAAATGGCCTATTATTACCGACCTAAGTTGGTTAAAAAATCTACTCTAGCATTTTCTTAACTGTATGTATCTGTAAGCCACATATTAAGTTTTCGTACGAACGCTTATTTAAGAATACGTTGTGTGGCTAAGGGTGAAATCGTGTTTGATCCCGTGCCACACACTATATTTTCCATATTACCGGTATTGAAACTGGGAATTAGAATGTCTATAACCAATCGAACACAACTGTCAGATTGTTTGATGGTAGAATGACTTAAATATTCAGAGTCTTACAATAAACAAATACTATTCTGACAGGGATAAAACGGAGTTAGAAACTAATGTTAGTACATTAGTTTCTAATGCTACACTAGTTAGTCTACCCTGGGCCAGAAAACGTCTACTTTTTGCCCACTGAATTGCATAGGTTTGAAATTGGTTCATTTCGACTGACTAAACAGACATTGAAACTCGCTGTTTCCACTGGCTAACGGGTATTGAAACAGCGAGTTTCAATGCCGGTAATATGAAAAAATTCATTTTATGTACTGCCTGATCGACATTCAATCGAGCGGACGTGCAGCCGTCGGGAGAGTAATAGGCCAAGTAGGCAAAGCAGAAGAACAGATAGAAGTGCTTGAAAAAAAATGGCTGAAAAATACCGTCTTACGAATCCTCTGTGCGGAAAACAAGATAACGCACACATGTCGAGCCTCGTAGCCTCACCGTACGAGACCGTTGCGCCTCTACCGGTGGGAATTAACATATTTCTTTGGAACATACAATAATATCAATATATCTATACGTGAAATATAATATTGATATATTGTTATATATAGAGATATAAGAATTCCAATGAATAGTTCGAACTTTTGCCATACTTACAGGCGGTAAGCGTTATTCCCAAGTTCCCGCAAGGTATATATAACGGCCAATTTATTTTATAATTACAATCGAGCTGGAGCCGCACACCCTGGAGAAATGTGAAAAAAACACAATCATCCCGTAAACACGTTAACTAATAAAATAAAGAAAAAACTTACGAACCCGTCTTTCGGAAAGCTTACAGATTTCAGACAAAAATAATTTTCGCAATTGATTTTCAGCAATCGATTGCACTGTGTACACGCACTACGATCAATATATATTCCTCGTCTCTCATTTTACGCTACAGTCAAGAGAACCAGAGATATAGAGGACTAGAAAAATAGAGCTGACGATTTACAGAATAACGGTTTTAGCGATTCGCGCGAACAAAACCGCCATCTCTTTTTTTTTTTTTCATCGCTGGATATGTCGCACGATGCTCGACATCCGTTCATTCTCACTGTCGCACGGATTTTATTATCCTCTTCTGCTCGGGATTATTGTTTTTTTTTTTGCCGTTCTTTAAATCTTTATTCACTTTTGATACGAGTCTCGGCCTGTTGAACGTGCATTCTCTCGATGACATACGATGCCCTCGGATTACAGAACAGACATTACTGACTGTAATGGTACACAAGCTTAAACAAGAGAAATTAATTTTAAACAAGTATACACAAGCGTTCCAATAAACGTACAACATATTAATCGTCGACCGTTTAGCGATACAAGGAAAGAGAAAGAAATTGTGTAAAAAAGTTGTACGAACTGTTGAAACAAGAAAACATATACGAAAAAAATATAAACGCGATACCATAGTTAAAACTATCGTTCGCTAAAAATATCGATGTTGATGCAACGTTGAGTAAATGCTAACAAACATTTTTATTTTATATTTTAAATAAATCATCGTAAGCTCTTTCTCTATATGGGAATTGAAACAATTTATCATTATTATTATAAATTATTAACTTCATGAATCTCGTACAGAAATATATCCAAAAGTACCAAGCCTCTTGTTCCCTTTTTTATTTTTATAATAACTGCACTCGCAATTTAACCATCTGTGCTGCTATCTTTTTTCTTTAATAAAATTAAATTTGTAAATAAAAAAAAACAAACTATCACTTGCTATGGAATATGGAAGGACGCGATCGCTGGGAAAATATAATATGTTTCCTCCCTCTACGATGCAAGCGAGGTAGCATATTTACGAAATTCAATTGCAAACGCGCAAAAGCCACAGAATTTATCGATCCATTTGGCGTAACCAACATACCGTAGAGAATAAACGCATTGAACTTGCGAATTTATACATTTTCAATAAACATCCGAAATCGTATCCCACGCACAGATGTATATATGTAATATTTAATATAGCTTGAAGCGTTGATTATCTGTAATTGGTACAGGGATTTCGTTTTACACGCTCCCAATCACAGCTGTCTATCTCGCTGTCTCTCTGCCTCTGTATACATATCTCGTTAAATTGGGGATTACGATATCGGATTGTATGAAGCAAGTGAAAAAGAATTATTCCCAATCGTTCTAAAATCAGCGAATGTTCCGCTTGCATCTTGTGTATAAAATATTTCACGTGTGTAGAACGGATTTTGGGTAAGGATACACAAAACTAATGCCTGTCAAGGATTTCGTTCATTGCCATCTACGAAGTATGTGGGGTACGTGTGCCCCCTACGTGTCTCCTTCGTATAAAATGCATTCTATAAACGAAAATCGGGTTTAAATATACAAAAATCTCTTCGTTTTTCAATAAGAAATAGAATGGCGCGTATTAAATTTAATTTTTAAAAACTGAAATTCATGATTACGGAGGGGGTCCAAACGAAAGAACGCCACCTACGATTTCATGTGGGTACTTTAAAATGGGAATGGGGTCCGTATGACCCCCACATGCTTCTTCTTCTAGGATTAATATCCTGCAACGATGCTTCGATAGTTGTTAGCTTCGAATAAAACTTGGTTTCTCTGGAGACCCGATTGAAAATTTATCATAATATTTATTTCCCGTACCTGCAATTCTATATTTCTGTCGATAACCGAAAAACAACATTTACCGATGTTTTTATGTTTGTGAAAAAAAAATTCAATCCCCCGTAACTAACATTTTTTTTTGTCTGACACTAGGGTGTCACTTTATTTACTTGAAAATGTTAGGGAACACCCTTCAAGATGTTACAAAAGCACACGGAGAGAAAAATATCGTAATGATTCCTAGATTCGTACAGCAATTCAAAGACAAAATGAAAAAATAGCATTTTGCATTAGACGCATCTACGCTGTTACAATGCATAGCCCGCTGTAGTATTTACGACGTATATTAATTATTTCTATACTTCTCGCTCAGATAACAGTTGCACGATGATTTCCAGATGCTTTCGCGTAAGCTCCCAAGTCTGTCGATATAGTGTTATGCTTATATCGATCGGCATCATATTAAGGGTATGTGCCTCCCGGAAAAGAACAAAAGGCCATTCGTCGATTCAGTGTTTACTGTGAAGTTCGTCGTGCTTCGTCGTGATCGGCTTCAAATGATACTTCTTTTCGGACGGAAATAATTATTTTATTTACATTGTACACGTGTCCTTTTACGGTGACTCGACTTCCTGAACGATTACTTTCATTATTAAAGCGAGCGACGGTTTTTGTTACAGTAACAAATGTTTGATTTGATCATTGTACAAATAAAAAAAATTCTACCCTAATAATCAATATCAATAATATGAGAATTCAAAATTTTCATCTTTAGTATTATCCTTTTTCTATGAATTCTGTTCCAGTGCATGCAATTTTATTTAAAGTGATGCGCTATATCGGTTGAGTCGCTCTAAGCGCAAGTGAGAGAGCACCGTTAACCATTGATACCGCCAGAAATTTGTAGCACACCATGTGCTACAATATTGTGTTTATCGCAGCTCTCATGAATAACCTGCTGATGGACACCATTTCGCACTGCTGCTAGACACAAAACAGTCTGAGAATTAATTCTAAACTATGTCTCATTTAATTTTCCCAAATTGTAAAGGAAACTCACAGATTTCCAACTCGTCTCACGTTTACTATGCTGCCTAGAGATTGTTTCTAAACTATTTTAGATGATATTACGATAAAATTCTCTTCGTGTATGATAAAATTATCAGCTTGTCTTATACTTAAAGTAATGATTGACCGACTAACTTCACCGCAATCACCAAGATGCCTGCAATAGAAAAACTCGAATGCCAGTCAGCATGTGTAATGTTATGTTTTATTTAGGACGACGGATTTCTAATACAAAAATAAGATACATGGAGATTGATTGGGGAATATGTTAATTGTTTTATCGGGTATGTTAATAATTATTCAACGTGGCGGGTTACGTTTGAACATGATTCATGTCGGTTTATAATTGATCTCACAAGATAGAAAATAAGAAAATTATAATGCGACGTAAAGAATATGCAGCGTTTAATGGAAATCAATATTCGTGAACCTTATATTCAATGAGTATTCGAGGTATTGTCACATTGCAATTAGTAAAGTCGAAGCAATGACTATTGTCTGCTAATCACATACGTGCATCCATTCTACCGATAAAAATTTACAAAATGATTCACCGTCGTTACGTGTCGATTATTTTGCTTCTCAAAGTCTGTCGATTTATCCACTCTCTTATACTCATTGAAAATAATTTTACAAAATTGGCAAAATCATATACAAAGTTTATACTTAATAATGAGTATTTTCTCGTCGATTGAATACGATGTCTATTGAGCACCAGATCTGGGTTTTGTCGTGAGTTTTTAATAGAAATATATATAGGTCGACGAGATAATAAATATATTTCTGATGAGTTATACTATGTCGATCGAAACTAATGAGTTATCGTCGCGACGACTGCCCGAGAGAGAGAGAAAGAGTAAACGATCGAGAGACGGGCCAAGTATTTCGGCACTTCTCGTCAACTTTCAGAAATATATATAGCGATTTTACTTCAAACGACCTTTTCACTACACATGTAATAATAATTTAGTATAATGTCGGTATTGCAGGAATCATACTCCAGATCAAAATACAAACCTACAGAAAAATAAATGCAGCGAAATTGTATCTACTATTGTAGAGGCGTGCGAGTGCCCAGAAAATACACGTCATGTCCGTATACATCAGAGATCTATAAATGACATTCAGAATATCAAGTCATATGATCATCTCTTAACGAACATATCTTTATCGAAAACGTCTATGTTTATTTCTGAACAGACCCTACTTTTACTTATTACACAAATCTAAATTAAATTTATCTCTGCTCGAGTCAGTACTCTTAATTATCTAGAGCTTAAAATGTAATATTCACGAGTAAATACCGTTACAATATAAAATAGTCATGAGAGTAGATATTCGTAGATGTCTGCATTTATTTGCAGACTTCAAAAGTTGATAATTCACCCAAGGACGGGCTACTTATGTATTTACCTATCATCCAAATAAAACTTGTCATATCGAATAAGGTAAGTCGGACTTTCGCAAAAAATATATTGAAATAGTATTTCTGAAGTATTAAAAGTCCGTGTATACCATAAAAGTTGATAATTCACCCAAGGACGGCCTACTTATGTATTTACCTATCATCCAAATAAAACTTGTCCTATCGAATAAGGTAAGTCAGACTTCCTTAGTCGGTGTATACCAACAAGTATGTCGTATTGAACTGAGATATACATAATTAATAATTCGGAAAAATTACTGCTGAATTTATATGGTTTCAAGCATTAACGTAAAATACCCATTGTTTCGACGTGATACGAACTCCGTAAGGTAGGGACATACGTATTAAAAGCACAATCTTAAGGAGTACGTTCGATGCGCTACAACTATAATACTACTGAAACAATCGTTATGAAACTTGAGCCGATTCTTGTCGGTAATATCACGATGAAAGTGATATTAAGTTTAACTCTGTAGCTATAACCGTTAACAACTGGCAATAATTCCAAGTAATCTCTTCTCCTGGCCAGTGTTGCAGTATTCACCGTGGAAATTCTAGAAATATTTCGATGAAATTTACAAGACGCATTTATAGAATGTGTCGCTTAGACAGAAGCCATATCTCTTCTTTTCTTTTTGTTTTGTTGTGGTTCGTTGTGTCAATTGTCTTTCAGATTTTCTTTTTAGTTCGGAAAGACTTTTGACAGAAATTTGCTTATGGTTTATGGTTAAGATACCTGATGTAGCAAGTAATTCTGTAAGTGAGACCTCTAAATTGCAGCGATATATGTCGAAACCCTTCGAACGTAAACTCTGTTACGTCAGTACGTAAACATGTAATCGTATGCAATCGTGTCACATATATTGTAATCGGTGCTAGTTTTTAATGTAGTAACTTACTAGATGCTGGACTGTTTGCGAAAAACGTCAGGGCCATTTTTATCCTCGAAGCCATCTAGCGGCGGACATGGCTCTTTATGAAAAGGACGCACATCAAAATGTGTCGTGTGCTGGTGCTTTTAGTTCCACAAAGTATATAGTTTACATAGCGTACACCTTTAGATAAAGTGTGTTGTTAGGTGTTACGTACATTTATTTCACCCACTTTACGCGTGTTATCATAAACCTGTGTTTTAATAAGACACTACGAAACGTGTTGTGTATTTAATACCGATTAGGTACAGTGCTGGCGTATCGTTTGAACAAATCTAATTGGTTCAACACACGTACAATGTATATCGTGTGTTGTTTAAAGACATTTAAGCACGTCAATTGTGTCACTCAATCTATTTTTATATCTCAACGCGGCTGCAGATGGCGTAGCGATGGTCGATAGATGTATTTTTTTATTATTCTATGATATATATCGTCGTCGTTGCTGTTTACCCAACTGATATGCACTACTGGCCAATAGCTACAACCTTAATGCGTTCCGTGATTGACATACGTCCATTAAAAATGTAACTGTCCGTAGTTACTTCTAGTAGGATTGATCATCTATGCTAACATAGATTTTAAGGTGATTACTTGCATACTGCCTACTCCCTCTGACCAATTTTCTCTCATTTCGAGATTACCATTTCCCACTTGCTGCTGTGTTTCGTTAAAATTTCCATGTCACGCAGCACACACGGTGTTTGTGGTTCCTTGGAAAATATATTACATCAAACGTGGTCCATGTACTCGCTTCAACTCTACATTCTATGGTCTTTCTCGCCCTTGGATATTCCTGCAGCTGCATCACTGCATACATTTTAGATATGTAACGTTCTCGTTATCACAGTAAACTATATTTGTGTTAAGCACAACTCGATATCCATAGTAGAAGAGTCAACTGCATTCATGACTTAGAGTAATAACTATTTACAATGGTCATAGCTGTACATAGCATATTCACAAGCTTTTCAAAGTATTGCTGAATTTTATCTTTCACCTTAATAATCCTTGAAAATTTACTTAAAATAATCAGAAGCGATTGTAAATACGGAAAATAAGAGCGGAAGTGGAAGTAAGAGGAAGGTAACGGTGTGAGTAATTTGTCGTTTCCACTAATCGATAGAGTTCGCCTATTAAAGATAAATTAGTGCCACTGTGATAATTACGAGAGAGGATCTCGAGTATTAGAAAGGGATTCGAACGAATGGAGCACAGCAGAGAGAGGCTGAGGGGATGTTAAAAATGGTGAGAGTACCGAATAAATATCGAATGGGATGAACACGCGTACAAACACCAATGTGAATGCAAAACAGTAGATTCCGACAATGTGTACACGTACATGTGGTGCTAGTGGTTATGGTCAATATCGTTCAGCCATAACCATCGGTAATGGAAAAAAGAAACAAGGGACTTCGTGAAATTGTCGAATTTCCATGCATTTTTTAATTATTCGATGTTTCTCTATCACAGCACGTGGCTTCACTAGTGAAAGACTGAAAATATAAAAAGAGAAAAAATGCGAACGATGCGAAAAACGTGCAAACACTGTGGTACTTGCTTGTTTGGAGTCTACAGAATTTGTCAATTCCCTTTCGCTCCGATCTCGAGAGTCCGAGACGTATTTTCGTTGCCCTTGCTTTTCATCAAATTTTCTTTTTGCGCAGCATCATCATCATTCTCGGCACTCACGGATCGTTGTGTCTGTGTGTCCTTGTAGAACAAGAAAGAATTCAGTGTCTTTAGAGATCAGTCTGATATCGATGGCAGAAGTAACAGTGGCAGTATCATTTTCTCTGACGCAGCAGGAAACTCGCCACGGTCTGCAGCAAAGTGTCGACTCGGTATATGCGAAGCTATGAGCTAAAGGTTGGGATTGTTGAGTATCCGAAATACAGGGAGACCAGCGGCTATGGTAGCATTGAAGGAAAAGGCGCGCTTGCGTCTTGCTTTCGCGTAAAAGAACTTTCGGACTGTCGTCTTTTTTCGCCCAATCTCGTTCGATTTTATGAAATCAATGGTTTTTACAAGCTGGATACCGAAGAAGCTAAATATTTCGTCGGTTTTTACTTTTCGTCTTTGGACCTATCGTCGACGATTGCCAATTCCGTTGAATGAAAAGTGGCAAACGACCGGTGTAACGAAGAAACCCGTACGAAGTATAGAAAATGTGTTGTCGCATTACGATACTTGCTCATAGCTGACGGAAAATAAAAATGATAGCGGAAACTCCGATTGAGAAACAACCGTACGTGTGTCTGCGTTTGAAAGAGGAAGAGAAAGGTAGAATGGAAATAAAATAGAGAGAACAGAGAAAAGAGAAGACACGGAATAAAGGGTTACCATAGATATGAGATCGGTACGTGGAACGAATAAATGTCGACGATCGAATGAAAATATGCTTGGTCGAAAGTAGAGCTCGAAAGTATCGCCATCCTCGAGAGCTACTCCTGAATCTTTGTGGTATCCTGCATCGCTGCTGTCACGAGAGGTACGACTCGAGCTTTAACTTCGGTGCCCGTAGAAGCACCTCTTCAACTCCTTTACCTTTACTTCTCTGTTGCGGATATTTATTTTATGCTTTACTCCTCGTAACACTTGTACTCGACGATTTTTAACAGTTTTGAAGCTCCCGGTTTGGCTTTTGAGTCAGCTATACGATCTTGCTTAACCTTTTTTCAAAGAAGGCGAAACAGAAATATTCGTCCTGAAAGTCGAGAGGAACATTTTCGAGAACACGACTATTGTTTCACATTTTCTCGGTAGTCCGGACCATCACCTAGAGAAACAAAAGTATATTCTCAATTCAGAATCCTCTTACTTTCTTATGCTGGAACGGAATATACAACAAAAGCTTGGGACACTAGTCAAGCCGAATAACGTGTCGCGAGTTACTTTATACGGTACACCCTGTATATCACTCGGCTTGTAGCTTTAACGGTTTCCAGTTTCTTCACACGGATTTATTGTTAACTTAATCAGATTCTAAAGCTTTGTGATCTATCCTTAAAGAGATAAACAAATGAAAAGGTGATTAGAATTTTCGTAATTGAATTATACACAAAGATTAACAACTATCCATGTAGCATTATTTATATTCGATCAGACACTTAATTGCATGAAACCTATGAATAATACGAATCTGCGAATACTGTATACTCAAGTGATTACAGATTATTGGATGATAATTTTCAATTTACTGCATTCCTCTCTATTGACGGATAAAAAATATATTATTTGTACTGTTATACACATTACACAAGTACAATAATTCATTTGTCATAGCTCGTTATTAGAAATTTTATTTTTACGCTCATTACTACTCATTAAAGTAAAAACAAATGAAAATCGAAATTAAAAAAGTATTTTTAATAAAACCAGCCGTGTAAATAAAAAATGTTCACATTGCTTCCTCATGATTCTCGCCAATCCACAGATTTTCCTCTACCGAGAATGGTCATTTCAATTATAACTTCCTCGCAGAGGAAGTGGTATTAAAATTTGAAATAAAATCGAATATTCAGTAAAATTGCAAATTTCATACCGTTTAAACCCCTTTATCGATTCTCACGAAATCCAAGACCAAGTACCTCTGTACCCTAACCAATTCGTAAACTAAATTTCAGTGTGATAGATGAAAATTTACGAAAGTTAGAGCAAAAATAGTTTTTTTTCGATTAATTACAAAAAACAAATCGTTTCAATAAAATCTCAACACCTTGATCGATTCATGCTAAACTAAATACCGAATAACCTTGTCCCTTAGCCTATTCTTGTAGAAAGTTTTAACTCTATAGCTAAAAATTCACAAAGGATACATAGCGGACTTACTTTTTCGAAAAATTCAAACAACGACAAATTGAGACATCCGTTAGCGATTAGCCGAAAATTGCAGCAAACTGATGGGGGTTTCGATCCGACACACACACACACGCGCGTGGACAGACGGATACGGACATTTTTTCTAAATATGATTTCTCGACGTTTTGAAATTTTTTTAAGTATTCCGACGTCAAAATCTCGAGAACGTTTTTTTTTTTTTTTTTAACGAAAACAGGTTCCTCTATGAGGAAGCAAAAAATGTATTTAAGTTTAAAGTTGACAACTTCCATAGCATATTTGCGCTACGTGTAGTCAGTAGTTAATAAAAATACAATGTTGAAAGAGTAAAAAAGTGAGAGACGGAAATACGGATTAACTTTGTAGACTGAGTTTTGTGTACAATTAAGTATCTGGGTGAACGTAATGTATGAAAACTATTTATGTGAAGGATAGCATGACAGTGAGGAGAAGAAGAAAAATTCTAACAAACGGAATAAATTCTATATCTATAAATGTACAAGGTATTGTGCTGTTCACAATAAGAGTGCATTTATTTTTTCAGTTTCTCCAACTTGTCAGAGAAAATTGGAAAGCATTGGAGAAACGATGTAAAAAGAATGATACTGTCCTTGTAACAAAAGCATTAAGCAAACGAATATAACTCTCTCGTTACAGATATATAGGATTGCAGTATTTGTTTAAAGTTAAACAAAGCGATCCATTATTTACACAAGTTCGTAGTTTCCTCCTGAATCATCAGGAAACCGGGTTGATCTACACCAGTAGACGGTTAGACGACCATCAAACACGCCACCAACATGGGAGCTAGGACTTCTTTTATCTTACTTAATATCCAGGCGTTATTTGACTCCCGATTAAAACCTCTATCATCAAGACCTACCCTTCTCTGTCTACATTTATTTCGTTCCGTACTTTATTCTCGATTCACTGACCGTATAATTTATTTAAAAACATGGCCCTGATATAAAAGCCAACAAAACAAGAAAATAAAGTTTCCTGTGTAATTTGTATCAAGTATAAGGAATAGTTTGTTTTTTGTTGTTGTTTTTATCTACTTTGCTTTTTATTTATTTTTTTTATTATTTTGTCTTAAGAAGCTTTTTTTATTTTGTCTTAAGAAAAATGCGTGAGACAGCAAGAAATTAATTAACGAAGATACAAAACTGAATCGACAAGAAAAATCGAACAAGTCAACGATGGGATATATGTAAGGGTCGCGGTATATAGAAATGACCAGGACGTCCACCATACTGTCGCAACATATCTGTCACAACGGAATATTCGATTATTTTTTTTTGTATGTGTGGTACAATTGTTAGCTGTCGGAGACGTGACAACGTCCACCTCGAATATCCCATCGTTCTGGAAATATTTCGTCTATCACTATGTATATATACTCTGAGGTTATCGCACTCCAGTGTCGAATCTGCTGTCACTTCTGCTGTCAAAGTCATCATCGAAGCTTCCTTTATATTTTTTCCATCGAAAAAGATCCTGGGACGACTGATATTCGAGTGTGATACGAGTAACCCGCGTTCGCGCGCTGCTTCGTTACGATTTATTGTACGTCCATCGACGTCTGTCGCATAGATTCTTTTTTTTTCCTCTGCTACCTTGTCCCATCCGACGTTGACTGACGCGATACAAACTCAGTCTTCTCGTTTTATATTTTTTTTCTTCGCGAGACAATGACGAATTATCGATGGGTATTACCCGTCACTGTCCCACAGAATTGTAAACTCTCTCGGTGCGTTTTTCAGTTCTACGATCAGAGCTATCCCGATGAATTACAGAAAAATTAATTTATTGAATTCGTTTGTAAAGCTAGTAAATTACACGCATCAACTACTTTGCATCTCGTCAAAGAAAATTTCTGACTACAGGACAGTTAAATAAAAATTAATTTAATACTTTTTTAATCTTCCGACCACTAAAGATGATAACAAACATAATGTTTACTTCAAAAAATTTTAATATGAAAATAAAGCTATAAAATGGATAAATTAATATCCGACATGATTATAATTAACGTATTACTAAAATTATAATAATTTATTAACTCTGCCGCCTATACAGCCAAAATATGTCTCCTGCGTTTGCAAACGTCCATATCGCTTACAATATTATTTTTTTTAAATAGTATCGAGACGCAAGCCTGTTTCTTGATAAATAAGAAACAATAACGATGTTCGGGAGATGCCTCTCAAATGTAGTGACAGCATTAAGTGATAAAATGTAACTCGAATAACAAAAGTTAACTAAAATCATTTTGAAAATTATTTTATTCTTTTACGCTTTATTTTCTTACGACAACTTTTTAACGTCAAAGTCCTGTTTATTATACTTTTTTTTCAGATCGAGAGTTGAAAAAAAAGTTATGTTGTCAGAAACTAGTTAAAAACCGAGCTTGTGATATGCAGAACAGATGTACAAATCGTTGGGTTAAGTAATTATTAGCTTATGTGGAGAAATTCAAAGACAACGAACTACCCCCCTGCCCTCCTTCTTGACAACTTATCGTAGTGAGACGCAGAACAAAAGCCTCCGAAAATTAAATTTAAATGAACCAAATGATCGCTAATGACATAACCAAATGAAGCAACATGCGATTAATAAATAATTCGGCAAAGGTACTGTGGCGAGTGATTAAATTGATGATATAACCGGAAATCCTTATGAAGGGATGCGTCAAGGGAAGCATGTGAGAGTCCACTCAAGCTTTAAACAAAAGCTATTGTGGATATTATCATATTGATCCAAAGGTGGACAGCACGCGTTTCTTTTGCCACTAGGTATTAAGTCTACTTTAAGAGAGCGTATTCCCTCACCCATACATAGCCTCAAGTAAATATATTATTATATACGAGGAATGGAGTAAGAAAGTAGTTGTGCTAGAAAATAATAGTAGTAATAATAGTAGAATAGATGAAATGTTTGTAAATAACTAACTCGTAAATGGTTTCGAAATGGGTTCAAAACCATTTAAAAAATATTTGGTGACATATTTAGGTTATCGTACCTTTAGAATACAATTTCAAACATTCTCTGTCATTATTATCACTCCACTTGGTCGATCAAGCTGAAACTATTAGAGGGATTATTGATTGAAGGGATGGAACCCTTATGTATAGCAGTTAATATCACTTTGATAATATTATGTACGTAAATAATTATTTTCCGACTTACAACTAGAATGAATAACAAACATTTAGGGAATAGTTCAATGTCGAAAACACAGCATTTTTATCTTTATTAAATATAAGAGATCTGGTAATAGAATTTATTCAAATTGAGGTTATGTGCATAGGTAGGAACTAAGTTTAAACAAAATTGAACAAATGTCAGACGTATATAATTTTTTTATTTTTGTAAAATTTTTACTTGGTAAAATCTTGCTAAAATTAGAATAACAAATATGCGTAGGGATCATTAAAAATGGCAGCAACGACAGAGTGTTTGTTGAAGCAATAATCAATTCTTTTTCAACACAGAAATCGTTATACAGTCGCCCCCGTTCACCCCCGAATTATACACATGACGGACTGTATGTCCAATTAAAAAAGAACAATTGGTCTCAAGTGTGAGGAACAGAATTTGACGAGTCCGAATGAAGTCTCCTCTTAAGGTAATCGCCTTACGATGATTGATTAACTTAAGGTTAAGCTTAAATGTTCTATAAAATAATAAATTATAAAAATGTTCGATCTTTTATGAATCAGATAACTAATTAACTTGTTTATTTCAACTGAATAGAGTGTCCAGATTATTTTATTTCTAGTGAAAGCAATACAATATCGGGCACTAGCTAACGATCTGAGATATCCCATCGACGCCTATGTTTATAAGAGAACCCTTAACGACCCTTGTGGGCCTCGTACGGAGGAGTCACCACTCTCGAGTATCTAGGGATGGAACGACTACCAGGGTGAGACATTCTACGAAGAGCCCTGAAGACGTTAACTTCTACCCGCGATTAACCATTGTACCAATATACTTTGTCAACAATATACAATCCTTCTTACCTATTGCTATTATCGGTTTCTTACAATAGAAATAAAATAAATCATTTTGGTTCAGGTGATTCAACAATTTTTGGATGGATTTGTCATTCTCTTGTATCGTACGACTGAATTTCCATTTAAAGAATGCGATAAGCGACACTCTTCATAGTTACGTCGGAATCATCACAGTATAACCTACAAGTAGCAGCTGTATTTTCAATACTATCTAATCGACATATACATACAAGTTCGTAATAAATTGTTTATTCAATGACTGTACCATACGACACAGTGTTAATTAAGTCAAAACTTGATGATGAAATTATCGGTAAGAGATTTAATAATTTTCTTAGAGCAAAGTTACAAGCGTAATGAAGAATTTATTTCAGTCACGACTATCTTAAGCTTTAACGGGATACTTACGTCTGTTTGTGGCTAGTTGAGGTTTAAGCCCGCGTCTATGGGGGGAGAGGTAGATGTTGCAGATGAAAGTTAGTCTCTTACGTCTCGGGCAACGCGTAAAGCGCGAGATAACGAAGCGTAACGAACCCTTGTGAGAAGCGCAGAGTTTACGTTTATTTTAATGTGGAAATGCCACGTAACCGTTCAAGATGGCCTCGGTCTCTCTAGAATACTGTGAATAGAACGTAACAGGGCCCATTAATTTTGTATTGTCTAATAATTTATAGGCAGGAAATCCAACAAGTTATAACTACTTTTAGAGGACTAATAAAAAAACCGATTTTCCAAACCGTTGGGTATCTGTATATTGGTCTCGTAAGCTTGTAAGAAAGTAAGAGTTTAAACAGGGAAGTGCAAAATAGAAGAGATAAAGCCGCAAAACAAAATAAGTAGAGGTCGATGGTTAACGAGAAAAATAAATGCCACTCTATATACATAACCTGCCTCCAACCTCTGAAATATTTTGTCAACGATGAACTTGTTTGTTTATAAAAGCTACGGTGCAAGTATCGAGGCAGTAGAAACTACAAGCGGTCTAGTAAATTTATACCGTACATAAATATTTGTTCGAAAGCGTTAGCGTGTTTCGCCATTGTTTCTCTTCCCACAAGTTTCATAGCGTATTGAGTCTCTTCACTCCCCAGCGATCTGTAACTGCGTCAGTAGGTCAGCTCGTTGTAGGATCAATTGAAATGTCATGCTATTAAAAATAAAAATAAGTCATTTGTGACGGAGATCGTGCAGATTTTTTTATGCTGGTCGAGGGCCCAATCGGCGGTTACAGTAAGGAGCCTTATAGCACTATCTCTGAAGTTTCGAAGCGCATCGAATAAACAGTAAAGCACTCTAGCTTGCTCTTCGAAGTGATACACGCTGTGTCAACATCGCTTCGCTTCAGTTTTAACCAACTACACCGAGCGAGGTAGAAGCACCGACTCTTCTCACTGCAAACTATCCGATAACGTTAACGATTTTCCATGAATAGCGATGATACACTGAGGGGATTACGGGGTAAAGGCTAGCTACACCAGTCTGTACAATTTTTTTTCCGCTCGATTCATTATTTTTACGCCGTCCAGGGAAATAACCTTTGAACGAAAACAAGGCCACGAGAAAATCTATAAATATAATTCTACCTCGTGAAAACATCGACAGGTTATATAAAATAAAAATATAAAACTCTTGCACTCTTAGTATTTTCGTTAACTACGCTCTATCTTGGAATTAATCTTATTCTCGGTTTAGAAATTATCTTTATAGCTTGCAATAATATTAAAGTACATATGACTGCATATGAAAAATAAGAAAATGAGCATAGATAATCGTCGCCTGAGTGTTAGCGAGATAGCCAATGAATTGGAAATGTCTCACATGTCCGTTCATAACATTTTGGTTGAAGTTTGAAGGTATGAAACGCGTCTCTGCAAGACTTGTTGCCGAAGACATGATTTCTCGAGTCTCTAGTGACCCTACCTTTATGAAGCGCATCATTACTGGCGACGAAACAGAGATTTCTGAGTACTACATGTAAACAAGTCATCAATCATCGGAATGGCGCTTTGAGAATGAACCAAAAGCTAAAAAACCGCGTCAGATTCGCTCAAAAATCAAGGTGCACGCTAACTGTCTTTTTCGATTATCGTGATGTTGTCTACTCGGAATTCCTTCCGGATGAAAAAACGGTTAATGAAGAATATTATTTAAGTGTCATGAAGCATTTGCGTGAGAGTATTCGTCGTAAGCAGCCCGATTTGTAGATAAACAATACTTTCATTTTGCACCACGATAATGCACCGTTGCACACATCGTTCCTGGTACGGAATTTCTTGGCCAATAACTCAATAAATCTCATAGATCAAACACCGTATTCACCACATATGGCCCTATGCGACTTTTTCCTGTTCCTGAAACTGAAATTACCACTTTGAGGAAATCGTTTCGAGTCAATTGCGACTATACAGGAAAATTCGCTGAAAGAGCTGAAAGCCATACCTTCTTCAGCCTTTGAGAAATATTTTTAAGGCTGATATAAGCATTGGCATACGTGTATTGCATCGCATGATGCCTATTTCGAAAGTGATAGAATAAATTTTGACGATTAAATAAATAGTTTGCGTTTTATTTCAACTACTTCTATTTGAAATATGTACGAGTAATATTGCTTTATTGTTATTATTATATATACAATTGTATTGGCGTGATATTGCTTTTAAAAAGACGAGTTAAATAGAATTTTACAGAAATTGATTAACTTCTGACGGAAACAGAGTTTTATAAGCAAATTAGATTTTTAACAAATTGCGAAATGATTAATAATTATTTGTATATTATAGTTGGAAGATTTCTTCTTCGTATATTAAATTTATTGTGCCGATTTATACATAAATACTTCCTTTACAAGTATACATTTTTCCAAATATTTTTAACGGTGCACAGTTTAAATCGCGAGAGAGAAACGGCGTTTCAACTCCAAAGCTAGAGATGCCTTGAATCATGCGATGGTATCAACGAAGGTAAGATTACAGCATTCGCAGAAAGTATACGGAATAATGTTTCTATATTTTCTCGAGGAAAGAATAAGGAAACGGCAAAGAAGAGCAAAGCGTAGAAAGAATCCGACGGGTTTAGTATTGCAAATCCGCGTTGGTTCTTACCGCGTACCGAGAACACATTTTACCGGGACGTCTTCCTATCCCAGTTACCACTGCAGGAAAGAGCGAGGGAGGAAGAGAGCTTACTTGTGGGATGCACAGGTTGATCGCAGGAGAAGTAATACCGCGTGTTTGAGTTCGTCCGAAAAGCTGCTACTAAAGGGTGTGCGCGGACAAGCAACTACCGGGTGGAAGGACGAACGATGTAAATCGCAGAAGAAATTCCGAGGCCGTCTCGACGGTGCGGCTTTCACCGTCGTGCGAACGAAATTGCGGCTGTTTATCTGAGCCAACCGACAGAAATTCCATTCCATCTCCTACCACCACTCCAGTGCTCCTGCTCTATCGTCCTTTCCTTTGCCTTAACGTTTTCTTTCTCTGGTTTTCTTACGTGTACCACTCGTACACGCCAGTGTCAGCCAACCCCCGTTCTCGTTTCTATTTATTTTGTTTGCGTCTTGTTTTTAAGAAAAGGATAAAGTTTGTAGACGAGAGAGAGAGAGAGAGAGAGAGAGAGAGAGAGAGAGAGAGAGAGACAACAGGACCGAATTTAACATGCTGGAGATCTGGAGCTGTTTAGGTATTTGGGAGCCCTTCGAAAGATGAATTTCACGTAATACATTTTGAACTCACGGTATTTATATGGAGAATCTCACGTCAAATCGAACTAGTTCGTACCCTGACCCTCTGGGATTTGTTCTACTATTTATTTACATTATTGTTACAAACATAAACACCAAGCATTTTTTTGTAGATTTTTTTGCATGCACCTATTTAAGAAGGATAATAAAAAAATTTTTTTATTTAAATAAATTAAATAAATTTGTCAAAATTCAGAAAAATGCTGTGCCGAGTTTAAAAATTGTTAATCCATATCACAGAGTGAACCGGAGATACCTTCTAATATTTTCGACTTTTTTTCGTTACGGTAATTAAATTAAAAAATTTAAATAAACGACACGTTTTAAGAATTACCTAAAAAAATATTTCAAACAAACCGAGAATCTGTCATCCCCAAAAATCAATATTCAATGACGGTGAAGGGGACAGTTAACATTTAAAAATCTGTTTAAATTCTCAATTATCCTGTGGTTTGATATAAAAATATTTAAATTACATTTCAGATATGTAAGTTAAAGTTGTAGGATTTCAGACATGCAGCTTTAAAGTTATTAGAATATTTCACTTAATAGAGACAAAAATATATGTCACCGTCAAATATTCCAGGTTCTTAGTAATTTCCTACTTTTACTTCCGTACACAATTCTGACTGGTATTCACGGTCTATGAAGCCCCCTAATTTGGAATTTACCGTAAAAACAAATAGATCTATACTCTGTGTTCAAGGGTTTCTGACCTCATGGGGCCCGGGACCCTCTAGTCCCCCCCCCCCCCCCCCATTTATATCTGCGAGAGAAAGAGCAGTGTGCTCGCTTTCTTTGATATCGTTTTATCTTATTCTCGCCATCTCTTCCTTATACGTATATACTCTCATTTCAAAGAAACGACCAGATACTGTTAAATTCGCACCCGCGTTCCCTAAGCTCATCCGTCCACGTCCCTTTCCGGCACCCTTTAACTAAGCTTCAGAATTTTGCTCCAACCACGCGGTCACGTCTTCGGGATTCGTAACGGTTCCCATTCACCTTCTTCCACTTTTCTTTCCTTGTCACTATCTTCTTTCTTTCGATACTGCACATTTTTACGAAGTTCCATTATCGCTCAAAGTCTACACTACTCTTCTCCGTGCATTCTCTTTCTTTGTCTATAATATATAACCCTCTCCTTCTTTTCTTATTTATCTTCTTACCTTCAAGATTATCCAAAAATCCTAATACTTCTTAAAAATATCCAACAACTTGCCTTTTCACTAGGACTTGGGGGAACATCATTAGGAGCATTCATTAGAGCTCGGTTCACAAGAAAATTAACGAAATAATGTTGATACTCGTGGCAAAACGTTAAGACACCAGTTTAACTAGTATACTGGGGAGGTCTCATAACAACCATGGGAGATACACGAAGTAATAAGATTGGCCCCATATCACATACCAACCCCGTTCTGTCAATGCTGATACACGTTGGTTTAATAATATTCCAACAAAAAACCAATGAAACTATGGTTGATGGCTTACGCATGCCTGCTCTCAGGCCAAGTGATATATCACTTTATACCAAGACTGACTTTGACGGAACGATGGCGTAATGTAAAAAAGCAATATTGAGCCATTGTTCTTTATAATCCACTCATTCTTTGAATACTATTGGAACTTGGAGTGCCTGTCAATAAACCCATTATGCCTATCTTTATGTATTAGAGGTTATGATAATATTGTATGGCGCGCCGTATTATTGATAAACGACATTGGTTCACAGTTTATCCATTAGTACATTGCTCCCGGTGTCGTTCAACTTCAATTGTAACTCTATATCGTCAATTCCAATTCAATTTCAAAGTAAAGACGAAAATAAATCTTACAAAAAAGGATTTTAATGAGAAATTGATATTTTTTTGAAATTGTGAAATAATAAATAATTCTTTGGATATTATTCTCGGAAGATTTGTTCATTCGAATAATTATTTATTACTGAAATATTATTTATTTCAATTCATGCACCACGTACTCTTGAGCCTGTCAAAGACTCTTAAGGGCTTACACCTGAGTAGAATGTTGTGAAAATCAATTTTTTTTTTTTGCATTTCTTGAAAGTAAATAGTTTTAAGAATATTTTGTTAAAATATTATTAAGACATTCGAAGAATTGTAGAAGTTATGAAGGTTTCACTGAAGCGAGGCAGAGCAACCCGAATAGGAAGGTAAAATTAGGAAATTGTTTGTTTTTTTAATTATTTCTTGTTAATAAAGAAGCAAAAAATTTGTTTATCGTTATTCATTATTTTTCGGCAAGATAAAACCTTTTTGTCTGTTGCATTTCTTTCGTAAGATGACCCGTTCTCGAGTTGTATCTAATAAACAATTAATTATACTCCAAATCTCTTTCCAAACTTTAAACGCGTTTTTCTCGAAACATGGTTTTCAAAACCGGTGCGCACGATATATCGAGATCCGATCGGTAGATCTTCTTCAAATTTCGATCGGATATTCTTCGATGCTTCGTTCCATTAGCTAAGATCAGACTTTACGAAAAAAATGTATACGAATGTTTAAAAAATGAATTGTGAACCTTAAAAAATTAGTAAATAATTGACCTCAAATTTCAGATAGCCGCCATTTTGCGATTTTTAATTTTTATTTATTTTTTACTCGCAGCTAATTCTGTTGTATATTACTAATTAGGAATTCAATGCCTATTTTTCTTTCGGATGACTTGGCAACCCAAAATGCTTCACACCGCAAAGGACATTTCTAAAAATGGGGGTTACACTAACACCAATTAACGATATTTATTGTTGATAAATTGTTGTTAAAAAATTCACATACATACGAGAATATATCCTTTTTTTTTAACAAAAAAAAGTTTTCCAATAGAGCAATATATTTTCCGAGAAAAAAAATCTGAAAAATATAGTCTCTCTTTTACCGATCTACTCAGGTGTAAGCCCTTAAATATGTGAGCTTCCCTTTGAACATCTGACGTTATCCCCAGGCGTATCACATCCCTGCCTACCTGCCTCACTCACTCACACCTGTTCCTCGATATTTGCATTATTTTAACGAGCCAGGTGCTCCACTTTGTGGCAAGAGACACGAGGCATCACTGAAGAAGGGAGAACGTTTATACCAACGCTGGGGAAAAGAAGGAATTTCCCCTTATTCTCTAACGTTTCCCTCTGGGTATGTCAGGTACTTGGTAAACTCGATATCTCGTCGAGAGAATAACTCATTCTTGTGTCCTATCGTTTATATTCCTATTCCCACAGGTCTTAGCTGACATCTGCTCCGTAACCCCCGAAAGGCTCCTCAATTCTCCATTTCCACAATTAATTCTAAAAAGTTTGTAATTAAATATGATAACATGTAATTACGTTTGATCATAAAAAACATAATAAATCTTCTTCTTCTTCTTCTTCTTTTCGTTCTGATATTGGATATTGCCATATATCGATCGCATATACCATTTCCTGTATGTAGAATAAAATTTATAAATATAATTTAGCAAGTTTATTTTTATTGGTTTATTTATCCCGGAATCTAAAGAAATCAAATCTATAGCTCGTGTCAATCTCATGCTATCGGACTAAAACTTTCTACATGAGTATAGTTATGATCAAGGTACCTTGGTATTCAGTTTGTTTGGCATTGACCATAACTATAAACATTTTAAACTTTTATGAAAATGTTTCACTTTCTCTTTCTCAATCTTGGGAAAGCAATGAACAAAGTTCTACTTATTTGTTTAGTAAATTAAGGTAAAGAGAAAGATAGTAATTTACCGTTATTTTCGATGATTAATACTTACTTGAATTAATTGTCGAAAAATATTAATGACACTGATATCAAAACGTTCCCGATGGTAATAAAAATATATTAATTATCAAAGATTTCGGAAAAATATATTTTTATATTAATAAGCTGTCTGAATATGAGTGAAAATACATTTTTCTGAAATAAATTGGCAGACATGTTGCAGACGTAATTATACATTTATATTGAATTATATAACTTTATTTGTGTGGAATTATACATTTATATTGAATTATATAACTTCTATGCCGAAATATATTTTGCTCATTCATTGTTCTATGTTGGATATGAAAAGAAATGCAACACAGCCTCTTCGTCGTCTCGTCATTAATCGTATGAATATATGTTACAAGAGGGAGAGACTTGAGAGTCAATAGTGTATAAAGAGATCAAATATTGAAATCTTAATTGCAGCGAAACGGCGCGTAATGATGTGAATTATTGCGAGGAGTAAAATATGCTGACTCTTATTAAATGAGGAAAGAAGAGAGTGGAAATGCGCGGCGCAGGGAGGGAATGGAAAAAAAAGAAGGGGTTACTCCAACCGAACCTTTTAATCCTCGTGTTCCGGAAAAAGCGCTGACGCACCAGTTTCACTGCCAATCTGTTAGGAATGTAGCGCTCCCTGAGAGACTATCGCTTCTATCCTCCTTGTCTAGGTATGAAAAATACCGAATTACTCGAAATGCTTTTCCTGTTGATGGAATGGGACCTCGGAAATGTTGAAATGATTCATAAAACTCACATAAATTGTATAGTTTCGGTATAATTATGGCAAGAAAATATAGGCTTGCAACCTAATGAAGTAAAACAAAAATGTTAATAAATCCAGACTAAAAACTCCCATAGAAAAGAAATATATTCAAAAATATATACAAAATTTATGACTTTTCGTCGTTTTGTATATCAGAAATACATCCTAAGTATATTTTGGAAATATATCAGATACATTTTTCGGTTGCATATATTTCGTATATTTGTATATCCTAAAATATTTCTAAAATATAGAATTTTGCGTCAAAATATATCTTATATATCGAAAATATATCTCTTATATATCTACCGTATACTTCATTTCCATGGTGGTGTAATACAGTTTAGGATAGATGCAAACGGGCGGAATTGCCAAGGAACTAAATAGGATTTATCAAAGAATATAGAATTTTTCATCAAAATATATCTTATAGATCGAAAATATATCTTTTATATATCTACCGTATACTTTATTTCCATGATGGTATTATACACTTTAGGATAGATACAAACGGCGCGGAATTGCAAAGGAACTAAATATATCCAAAAATATATCATTTTTCATCACAATATATCTTATAGATCGAAAAAATATCTTTTAAATATATAACTACCGTATTCTTCATTTCCGCGGTGGCATAGTACAGTCTAGGTTAGGTGCAAATGGGGCTAAATTGCTAAGGAACTAAATATATCCAAAAATATAGAATTTATAGAAAAATATAGAATTATGACCCATTTTATTGTAAAAGGTGTCCCAGCAAGAGCGCCGGATTTAAATTTGCCGCCATTTTCTTAATACGAGTTGTACAGTGATTTTTTTTATATTTGTCACGTACAGACCACGCGATTTAAGAATATGAAGAAGTATTCAAACCAACAACGTTTAATTATTGTAAAAACACATTACAAAAATGGTGAAAGTTTTGCGAATACAGTTCGCCAATTACGTCAAGTTTTTGGTCGCAATAATGCGCCAAATGAATCAACAGTGAGGCGTTTAATTACAAAATTTGAGACCAAATTTACGCTGATGGATCAGAAGATCATTGTTCGTCGTCGTCCTTGTCGGTCACTCGAAGTTATAGCCACAGTAACAGAATCTGTGGCCGAGAATCCAGGAACTTCCATTCGGCATCGTGGTCAACAATTAAACATTTCCAGTAGCACTATGCAATGAATTTTGATAAAAGATCTGCATTTGCACGCGTACAAGGTTCAATTGGTGCAAGAAATTAAGCCAAGGAACCCCATGCGCAGCGCCGTGAATTTGCTGATTGGGTGTTGGAACATCATCAAATTAATGCGGATTTTTCGAAGAAAATCATTTTTTCAGATGAGGCACATTTTCAACTCGACGGATACGTAAATAAGCAAAACTGTTGGATTCGGGGTGCTGAAAATCCTTGTGTGATACTCAAACAACCAATGCATCCACCGCGAGTAACTGTTTGGTGTGCATTTTGGGCTGGCAGAGTAATTGGGCCGTATTTCTTTAAAAATGCGGCTGGAAATGCGCTAACTGTTAATGGAGTGCGGTATCGCGAAATGTTAACCGAGTTTTTGTGGCCCGAATTGGATGTAATTGATGTGGAGGACATGTTTTTCCAACAAGACGGTGCGACCTGTCACACAGCACGTGAAACAATGATGTTACTGCAGACTAAGTTTCCAGGCCGTGTCATTTCTCGATTTGGCGATCAACATTGGCCACCAAGATCGTGCGATCTAACACCGATGGACTTTTTTCTTTGGGGCTAAGTGAAGGAAAAGGTGTATGCGAATAAACCTTAAACAGTTGAACATCTTAAAGAGGAAATACGGCGCGTTATTGGTGAAATACAGCCACATTTATGCAAAAACGTTATTCAAAATTTTAACAAAAGAATAACCGTGTGCCACAGGTTTCGTGGTGGTCATTTGCCTGATTTTGTATTTCACGGTTAATTGGAACTATTTTTCTTTACGTTAAAATAAAAATGTTTGCTTAATTAAAAAATAAATGTGTTTTTACTTTAAAATTAAATCCGACGCTCCTGTTGGGACATCCTTTATTTAGGGTCAGGTATCCTGTATTCTGTGTTTATTCTATGCATAAGTATTATATTATACCTTTTTATGTAAAATACACAATTTATTATAAGTCGCACATATATTTGAAAACCATCGAAGTGATGTAAATTTGAAAATAAATTTCACATTGCTTCGTCATGATCCTCGCCAATCCATAGGTTTTCCTATATGGGTTATCTCAATTCTGGTTTCCTCATGGAGGAAGAGATATTAAAAGTTTCAATAATATTACAAATTTGGTAACATTACAAATTTTATAAATTTAAAACCCCTTAAACGATTCTTACTAAATTCTAGACCACGGATCCTTGCACTGTAGCCAATTCGTGTTGTAAATTTTAGTTTGATAAATAAAAATTTACTAAAGTTAGGGCAAAAATATTTTTTTTTCAAAAAATTACAAAAATTCATGATTTTATAAAATTGGAATGCCTCGTTCGATTCTTGTCAAACTGAATTCCGAACAACTTTATCCCCTGGCCTATTATTGTAGAAAGTTTTAACTCGTTATCTAAATTTTACGAAAGCTGGAGAGCTTACCTCATTTTTACAAAAAAATTAAAACATGATGGGGGTTGCGACCCGACTCGTGTGCAAAGTATCAGGGTGACCAAGTAATCCGTACTCGAGATATATCCATTGCAGCTTTGCAAGCTCATCACACACATACATACGAACGGACATTTTTTTCTAAATATGATTCCTTCACGTTTTGGGAGTCTTTAAGTACTTTGATATAAAAATCTCGAGAACATTTTTTTTCACGAAAACAACTTCGTCTATGAGGAAGCAATTCATATATCATTAATTTCTTGTCGAGCTTCTCCTCTTTTATCAAAGATAAGGGGAGGTGAAACCTACTCAGTGGGTAACTAAAACTGTAAACAATAGCACTGTAAACTCTACTGGTGTATGAGAGAGACGATATATGAATTACTACCAGCGCCTCTCGCGAAATTCAGGTAAGGCGAAACTATACTAGTCCTATCTTTTTCGCACTCATGGGTTTTTTTTCGCCTCCCTTTCGTACAGTTGAGATATCGGCCATTTTCGTCGGTTGATTTTTCGAGATTGTCAACGATAGTTTCAATGGACAGTTTAGGTGCTTTTTTGTTTATAAATCGCAATCAGAATGAGTGTACCGTGTGTATTTTTGTGCTAGATTCCGGGTGACTAACAGCATTTTGTCGGTTTGTGCCCTAAATCATTTTATAAAGTGATTTCTCCATTACAGTTGTCTGCGGATAATTAATCTCTAGTTTTTTATTTCAATTTTAACAATTCTACGCTTGTCACCCGATAGATTCATGTTTTTACAACCTACTGACCGAATTTCATTCAATTGTATTCAGTGTACTTGGAGTGAGAAAGTGTGTTCCGAAAATTAGATGTGGTAGAGCGAGTGTTTCGCCTCCCCTTAATGTAATGTGATACTACTCGGTTGGTAACAGAAACCGTAATACAAATTTATCTGGAACGATTGATCATTCGAATAAAAGAGGAGAACGGTGAACCGCGTCTTACAATTCTACTGTTCACTGTTCTCATTTTTCATCCTAAAGATCAATCGTGACGGAGAAATTCGCGATGGGAAAGTTCTGCTATCTTTCTCGCACGCATAGCTATCTGAGGAAGAAAGATGACACGTAACACATCGTCTTAAGGGGAGGTGAAACATCCATGAGTGCGACAGAAGTAGAACTATAAGTATGGCGGGCAGGGTGGAATTAAAGAGAAACAGCACATCTGTGTAAGTATGAAGATTTCGCCTCGCCTTAAGTTAAAACAACAATTTTTTATTTTGTTTTCTAAATTATGTATTAATGACAACTGTATTTATAAAAATAATATTATCCATGACACATTTAAATAATATTAGACGTAAAAATTATCCGCTATATTCTTCTCTTTGATCCATGTGTTGCCTATATGATACACAGGAATAGTACATTACGCAACTCTTTCAGAATGTTGGTCATTCCGGTCGAGTGTATAATTTGGCCCTCGCCTTCGACTCAGGCCAAATTTGCACGAGACTGAATGACCAACATTTTGAAAGAGTTGCGTACAGTGCTTTTTGACATGAGTGCGAGAAATAGCTCAATTTTCGACAATTAATCAACGTTTTCCCACGTCACATCATTACACCATCGCGTCTGCTAGGTTAGCAGTTGACGTAAACAAAATAGTTATGTTCATTCCTGTCACATGGAAATTCTTGACAGAAAAACAGAAGAATAACAGTGAAGGAATGAAATAATCATAATATTAGAATGAAGGAATATAAAAACAGGGGAGGAATGTAAACAGCTGATTGCAAAACAAAAATGACTCGTTTTCTACCATGGAAACGGGTCAAAATTGAGCTATTTTCAAAGCACGTGTGTTAAAAAGTATTTTACATGTAATAAATGAATCATTATACGTCATTCATAATAGAAAATGCAAAAGTTTTAGAGAAATCGTGCCGAAAAGAATTTTTTTTTGTTCAAGTAAGATTTGCAGTATTTAAAAAAATTCAATAATCTTTTCATTAAAAAGTTTATGAATAAAAATCCCAACGTTAATGTATGAAACAATTTTGTTTGTCCGTCTTATGGTTATCCAAATATTGATGCGAGAATACTTTTCGATTCTCAAAGCAACAAATAAATTATTCTGTTCAACAAGAAAAATTTTTTAAAAATGACAAACATTCCTAGTTAACAAACTGTGCACCTCAAAGTCATACGATGCTTTATATTTTTAATATTACCATTGATTAAAAAATTTCTGCAGCTTATCGTCCTGTGCTCGGACTTTTCTCGATCGTTCAAATCTATGATGGGCTGTTGAAATGAGATGTAGAATTTGTATACGAATAACCATTTATGAAAAAAATTACAAAAGTGAACAAATATGGTTTTTTATAACTGCGATTAATTACTATAGGATTAAGTAAAAGTATAGTGAAGACGTACATTTAAATGAATTATTCAATTCATTATTTACGATAATTCAATTTTTTTCTAATTTTAGATTGAAATACTTTGTAAAAAGTTTCAGAAGAAAATGTTAAATTGGAAAATTCATCAAACTGCCTAATTACCCGTGAATTAATGAACGAGAGCCACGAGACTTAGCAGAATTTCATTATATTATTATTATTATTATTATTATTATTATTATTATTATTATTATTATTATTATTATTATTATTATTATTATTATTATTATTATTATTATTAAATGATATTTATTATTAATTATTATTAAATAATATTTATAATAATAATAATAATAATAATAATTATTATTAAATGATATTTATTATTAATTATTATTAAATAATATTTATAATAATAACAATAATAATAATAATAATAATAATAATAATAATAATAATAATAATAATAATAATAATAATAATAATAATAATAATAATAATAATAATAATAATAATAATAATAATAATAATAATAATAGCGGTATAGTGGGGCAACGACGGTATGTGTACCACAGTGTATAAAGGTTTACAGGGAGACGAGAGACCACGACCATCTCACCCCATCGGCGGTCGTTGCAAGGGGAAGCGCACGCGCCAGACCCAGGAGAGTTCTACATCAGTGATCCAGTCATCGGCGGTACCTGTAGCCTGAAGCGTCGTAACGCGCGCGTGTTATCCACGCTGTCGTTTTTGTACACACTAAAATGCAATGAAAGGTTCAACTTTTGGTCCAAAAAACCTAATGTACAGAAAGGAAAGTAGAAGTTACAATAATAGTTTATATGGATTGATGATGTAAACACGAAGCAAATGGAGTTGCGAAGAGGAGATGAATCAAGTCGTTGAAGATGCAGCCTGACGGTTGATTAACGAGCGGATGACAGAGCTACGCTATCCGCTACCCATGTGGATCCATAGCTTTCGGAGGTTGCTCGACGCAAGCCGGAAATGACGCTCGAGAGACGAAAACGTAAATGCGAGGCAGTCGTTGAAGCGTATCTCGTGGTACCCGTGATCTACCAGCGGTTTCTGGGCCTCAGCAATCGATCTCGCCGTTCCTAGATCGTGAGAGCGCCTCCCGGCCGTTGTCACGACTTCAACCGGTTGTATATGCATTGAAACTGGTCGGATCGGTGAGTGCGTGTGCCTATCCGTAATTCTCTTTGCATGCATATCCGTGCATGTGTGTGTATGCGCTTGTGCGAGCGTGCCAATGCACGTGACAGAATTAATTAGTCGGCGCGATACGGACCAGTGGCAACGAGAGAGCGGGCACACATCGATGCAAACGTGCCAGGGACACTGTACTCGCTATGTATGAGAGACATACGTTTATTCGACTCTCCGGTACACATACAAATTGATACAAACACAAACAATTGTCGGCAAGAGGGAAATAGAATGGAGAAACGGTGACAGTCAAGGTATCAGGATAGAGTACGCCGTTGAACCACAGGGAGAAACAGGTACAAGCGATGTACTATCATCGCACTCTCTTCCTACCTGTCGCTCTATCTCTCTTTCGGGATTTCTCTTATGCTCCGATGGCTTGGGTGCATGCCTGACTGACACCCTCGCGATATTGCTCGCTGCGAAGAGCGTTAACACGGCTCGCTTGACTATCTCTATCTACCGCCTCTCTCTCTCTCTCTCTCTCTCTCTCTCTCTCTCTCTCTCTCTCTCTCTCTCTCTCTCTCGCTGTTCCACCTGGTCCTGATTTTCCTTCAGCCTGTGGACCTGACGTGATTGTATGTTAGAACAGCATCAATCTTGTTCAACACGGTGTTTGTTTCTTGTGTTAAGCCCTCGTGTCATCGCTCAATAGACCTCCCAACGCCTCTATTGCATGCGATATAACTATGAATTAGACTTCCCGCAACTATCCATATTATAGTAAACACGCATATCCTGACGCGGTCAGATTTGAACTTAACGTTCAAGGAAATAAAGAACAGACGTTTGGATCGATTATAATGCCGCGTGCCATATTGCTGTAGGGAATTTCCTTTCGCAGCGGAAGAACCATATGTATCGCGGAGAAAAGCTTTGATTTCCGTTCAGTACGTCCTTTGGGTCGGCCCGAGTAAACCCGTCGGGAAATTTCGTATCTCTCGCTGGTGTTTTACACGCGCGCTCATACAGCATTGGAGCTTTGCGTTACGTAGAATGGAAAAATAGAAAAATATACATTTAGGCAGAAAAAGAGAGGAGAAACGAGAATAAAGAACAGAAATGGAACTGGCGAATAGGAAAATCGTAAAAGCGAGCTTTCCAATGTGTACCTCAGAGGAATTTCATTTTTGTGCCGGGCTTTATTGCTTTCTTACGTACCATTTACCTCTTCCGATCCATCGAATGCCTAACTCGACGGAAATTTCTCATGCGTGAAGAGAGATCCTGTTGCGGAACCCACAATCGACAAACGAAAAGTTGTCTGGTTAAAATGATTTCTCGAAGTGTCGAAATAACAGTACGATATACACGAGTCATTGATTTAAGGATATGAAAATGCCGCGGGCTCATCAATACACTATTTCAAATTTTTAATGATTAAGAAAAGCTCTCATATATACTTTAATATTATTGAAAGCTGTAAAGATAATTTGTAATCCGCGAATAAATTTAATTAAACGTTTTATCGGCACGCTCACCTATTCTAAATTGTTAACTTGACTCGATGATACGTAGAGAAGAAATTACTGCTGGCAACGCAGCATGCTCAACTTATATTTTCGTAACGAACATAACCTCTACAATATCTTAATAGTCTTGCGATCTTGCAGCTTATTGTGCTGCGCCTCACTTAGGGCAGTAAGTAATGAAAATTTATTACCAAAAGAAAGATCGACCGGACAACGAACGTGATAAATGCGAAAAAAAAATACGTTGAATTGACGCGCGACGTTGCCCATGATCAAATGACACCGCCATATTGATGAATTTTTTGGTTCAATTGGTTCAATCATTTGAGATAAAATAGCCAATTAACTTCTATTTTCACGGTATCTGTGGAATCTACGATATTTCATTAATGTCCTCAAATATTCCTCGCACCGGTTTATAGCTCCGGAACGTATTTAACTTTTAACTTAAAGTACGAAAATGTCAGTATAGTCATATGGGCGTCGTAAGCTTGGTATAAGATTTGTCGACTTTGGAAATTGATATAACGCTCGAATAGTCGGTAAAGGATCATTAAATTTGACAGATATCCCAACCTGTAACATATAACATTTCAAGAACTTATTCAACTGCCAAGCTTCGTGCTTCTACATCATTCAAGGGAGGCGGAACATCCATGAGTGCGAAAGAGTTAGAACTGGCATAGCGCTCGTGGTGGAGTAAGAGAGAAACGACAGGTCTGTGTAATTATAAAGATTTCATCTTCTCGACGACGTGCCCCTCGGTCGGTAAATAAAACTTTAATGCAAATTTCTCTACCATGATTGATCTTTCGAATAAAAGAGGAGAACAGTGAACTGAGTCTTACAATTCTACAGTTCACCGATCTAATTTTTTACTCCCGACGGGAGTATGCGTTTCACTGGCATGGCGCGAATATGTTCAGTTTCTATACGTGCAATGTTCTCCGAATCGGTTAAAGATGCCTTAACAGAACTGTGTACACAGATTCTGTGCATCATAACCTTTATTTTTATTCTAGATTTTATATATTAGAAATAAGTTGACGCAATAAACGGTCGAAGATAGAAAAACAGTTATTGGACATAATCGGCTACAGCCAGGCTATCTTTAAATTGTTAGAAAGGCGTACGTAGTGAAAACGATTCACAACGTATTTGATATTTTGATTCATGATGCAGAACCTCTTTGCATAACTTTGTATTTATACCTAAAATTACAATGAAATCAAAAAGTGAATGTAACAACAGTTTTAATAAATTTACGAGGAAATCAAATTTAAAAATGGCAGTGACTAACTCTTATTTATGTAAACAGGACAACTATAACTTATGACTAATTAACAATATTTTACTAAAAGTGCAGAGATGTACTAGTTAAAATTCATAAAATGTATTAATCACCATTTTCCCCGACTGATGCTTATATAAGAAACTCTGCGTTTGCACCATAGTCAGAAGAGAAACCATAGGAAGTAAAAGCTGTAATCAACCGTGTACCCCGGAGCAAGTGTTTGAATGCACATGTTACAGCTGCAATTTTTAGTTTGCATTTAAAAAATTGCAAACTAAAAGCCCGAGATATTGAGTTAACGAGTAATAAAATTAAAAAGTTAATTTACCATTGAACACCAACCTATGTCGATAGAATAAAAAAAATATACGAGACAAAGCGTATAACTATTAAACGTGCGCGCAAGATGGCGTTATGTGCTATGGACTTTAGCCGTTTTCGAGGTAGAGCCATTACAATTTTGCACGCTCGTCGTTATCGCACACATACACGGTCGCGCGCGCGGGTGCACGCATGGACTGACATTTTTTCTAATTATGATTGTTCGACGTTTTGGAACAGTTTAATTACTCTAACATAAAAAGTTCGAGTTAAACTTTTTTCTCTTAACGCCAAGCGAATTTTTTGTTCTTCTGTAAATCTATTATTAGGAGCGTATTTCGTAGGAGCTTAAGCAGGACCCACTAAAAATTTCAATATATAGCTCCGGACCCACGTAAAACGACGTTAGGACCTATTATTGTATGCAACAATTAACAAGAATAAAAATTTATCGACTTGTGTTTAAATTTTCGAATTCTTATTTTTTTTTTTGCAATTTGGCTTCGAGAACTAGACCACAACGTCTCATTGGCGCCTCTCAAGGCGCCACGTCTATACGGCCCTGTAACGTGTAGACGTGTATAAATGTTTCATCTACTGTAGCCACTCAATACATTTACAGCTCATAACATGCCAAATACTTATGTTGTGTCAGAAAATCGTATAAGCATAACTTATACACACAGGATACGGTCTTTTAACTTTAGGTCATCGCTGTATATACACGGTGTAACCGGTGTCAATAGCAAACAGCTGATGTAGGTAAACCATGACCGCGCAGCTTGCAACGTTGCCAAGCGGAACCGGCCCCCTCCGTATCGCGCTTCTAAAAATTCGTCTTTAAGCCAAATTTTATCGACTTCTAAAGTAAATATCTTTTTAAACACTCCGTGACTTTACATTTTTATCGGCGCTATGGGATCTATAGAATTCTTTGAATGCATACGGCAGCTAATATCAAATATCTCGCGTTTTTTGGTTCGCGAATTGTTAGAATGAAATATGAACAGCCGACCTTCTTCGTAAAGTCACGTATTAATTATCCTTTTTTCGAAGTCTTAATTCTTCTCTAAAAGCTCCGTGAATTGGCTCAATATTTTTCTGGCGCGATGGTATATGTTCTAACTACATTATACAGGAGAATGAGATAATTCTACTGTCTTCGAGTTCGTGGAGGAAATACCTTAAATGCATTTTGTGGCATTCATCTTGATTTCATTGTGCATTCAGATGTGAATAAAGAATTATCCGAAGGGAGTTCGCATCACGGACTATAAATGTTAAATAGCTTGTGAAATTTTTATTATTATTAACTCCTTACAAACACTTTAGAGATGTCGCTAACTATATTCGAGAAATGTTTCAAATTATTCCGGTACTGAGATCAACATTTTTTTTCCACAATGTTACAGTGAGAAGAAACTTTTTAGTCGTTTCAACAATAACTCGGTAAGATTTTTAGAGAAGAGGACAGTTTGTAAGCAAACGAAAACCTTGCAGATTTCTTCTTTTCGCACACTCGCTGCAACAGATATATAAACTAAACGAATTTCACGGGGAGAAAGAGAGTAAGAAAAAGAAAAGTAACGTATGAAATGCAAATGAATACATAGTGTTGATATATATATATACCGACTCTCTGTATATAACGACTCTGGGACGTTTCTCGCTATCACCATAAAATCTGAATTCTAAATGAAACTGTTGACCATGTCTTTCCCTAACTCTGCTTCTGCGCGGGTTCTTTGAATCTATAGAGAGGCGCGAACGTATACGTATCCGGTTTATCTCGTTTTCCTGCTCGCATGCCGAATGTAGCGAGATTTTACTCACATTTACGACAGATCACGAGAGGAGAGGGGTTAGGGCAAATTAACGTGCTGACCACTAACGAATGCACCGACACTTGCGGAAACATTTCGCGCAGCGATAACAATGTCAACGCGTTTCTATAATATAACGCGTTCAACTGCGTTATATGTATAACGCTGTCATTATTTAAATTAACTACGTGTTAAGCGGCTATAAAGTGCGTTTAATTACAAAATAAATTATTCATTGGCTCGAATGTAATACCCGTGACAATCAAATTGCTGGCTGTTTCGTTCGCTCAGTCGACGATTATCCTAATGTCCGGGTCTCGATCTGTGCACTTTATAAACCACATATCGTGACATACAGACCTTTTACCTAATCCGAAAATTGCGTGACCTACGCAAAAATGGTATTAATGACTGTCCTCGAATCGACTAACCCGTTTGTACGGGTCAAAGATCTCGTAACACTTGTACAAGCTAAATTGCGAGCTTCGGATTTCCGCCCACAATGACCTACGGTATACCGCACAACTTTGTCCGCACTATCTCTTTATCTCTCGCCTCTGCATAAAATTATTCAAATGATGATTCAAATTGGATGTACGAATATATTATTTAAACGAGCGGATCGCTCTCGCGGTTCCTGTCATTTTTAAATTAACCGCAACATCCATCACGATTTGTTAATAAGAAGATGGAGTTGCTTGAACGAATGTGAGGATATTGAAAAGATCATAATCCGTATGATCAGTTATTATTAATCCACTTATAGTGTTTGGAAAAATTACAAATTTTTCTTTATTTGAATATAAAAGATAATTCTCTGATGCAACTGATAGGACACCCCTGCGGGAAGGGGGGGAAGGTCATAACTGATACCGTAATTTGTCGAAAATTTCGCATTCAATTTATCTGACCTTATACGACCTCTTTCTAATTGGTATGGAAGTTCATTCTCGGGAACTCTTGATGTGGTTAGAGAATCTAAAGTCAACCTTCTACCTAAATATTGCAGATCGATAATGGTGGTTTATAAAATCAAAACTTCGTAATGTTGACGTGAAAATAAGTACTCAAAACTTTTCAATGGTTCGAAGCATAATGTTATGCCTATTTTAAATAATGTTTGCAGTCACTAAAGGTACTTTTTAAGGTATTCCAGTCATTGCTTTATAATATTTGGGTACTCAAGACGGCAATGTCCATCTAAGAAAAATTATTATGTTATTTTTAACCTAGCGGTCACTGTGACGTAAATAATTGTTAAGAAACAATAAGGATATTTAAGATAACATAATTATATGTCGATGTGTAGATGCTCAAAATTCAAAACCTTTTCATTTCAAAAATTGATCGAGCTATCGAGTTGATATTTGTCACGCAAGTAAAACAGGGACGCTCTTTGATTTTATACGATTTTTAATAAATTTCCTGCTTGTATTTTAATATTATCACTTTTTTGCTTCTTTATAGAGAAAGCCTAGTTATCGGAAAAAAACTTTTTTCGAGATTTTGATGCCAGAGTGCTTAAAAAGTCCCAAAACATCGAAAAATCAAATTTAGAAAAATGTGCGTGTGCGTGCGTGCGTGCGTGCGTGTGTGTGCGTGTGTGTACTCGAGAACGGATTCGAGAGGTAGACGAGTCTGGTGGTGTGTGTGTGTGTGTGTGTGCAACGAGCGTACAGCTCCATACCAGCGTCCGAAATCATAACACGAATTGCAAGCCGGGAATACCGAGAATCTGTGTACACGAAATAAAATAAGAATTATAAAATAATCATCAAAATTACGAAATTCAACGCGGTGTACGGGATATCGGTAACCAGAAATTAAATAGTGACGTTTTATCAAATTGTTTCTTTGTGAGTAAAGCCTCACTCTCAACCACCACGAAGTTTACATTAATTAGTCCTGTGATCGAGCCCGAAGTCCCACGAAAAATAAAAATATTTGTTAACGATAAAAAATTATCGTTACAATACTTGTACTCTAGCTAATTTGTATATCAAGTTTCAGTTTAATAGATGAAAATTCACGGTTCAATATATATATAAAAGATGGATATTATACATATATAAAGATGGATGGATATTATATACATATAAAGATGGATGAATATATATATATATGTTTAAACTTTATGAAATTCGGAATTTTAATACCACTTTCTCTATGAGAAAGCCAGAGTTGATATAATCATTACCCGTAGAGAAGAATCTGTGGGTCGGTAAGAGCCACGAGGAAACAATGTGCAAATTTCAAATTCGCGTGTTTTTTTATTTATTTTAATTCTATAAAATATTTTCACCAACACAGATTTTTAATTATTCTGCTAAAACGTTTTTCAGGAATGAGGTGATGCCCAAATCGCGAATCTATAAGTTATTTTTTCAAATAAAAATATTTTTCATTACTAATTTTAAGGATGATAAAAATTTCGTTGGTATAGAGTGGACGAAAATTATTTCGTTCGATCAATACATCGTGGTTTATTTTGCTCGAATTTTCACAATATTTACTATTCTTTGTCCTGTGTAATGAATTATTTTTATCCAAATCGTTGAAGCAATTGTTTGGAATAATGATTCTTTTCGAATTATGAAAAATAAGTACAGGAATATTACTAAGAAACAGTTAATTTTGTCAAAACTTTTAAAGGACCCCACAGATTTTTTGATGTTCGCAATATGATAATTTGTTATACAATCCGTTAGTTGATTTGCTTCTATACTTGGAAGCTTTATACTCGCAAATAAATCAAGGATCAAAAAGTACACCTGTTCAGGGCGACCACGAGCGAGCTAGAAATCGCAGCATAAAATACAGGGATCTCGTGAAAACGATATGCAGTCGTTGCACTCTTGTTCTCCTAGTTCCTTCTTCTGCCTTTCTACTTCACGACCCTGCCTTTTTCATTCCCTTTTCTTTTCACCACTGACAAAGACAGAGAAAGAAAGAGAGAGAGAGAAAGAGAGAGAGAGAGAGAGAGAGAGAGAGAGAGAGAGAGAGAGAGAGAGAGAGAGAGAGAGAGAACGCTGTTATGTTCGAGAGACAGCAAGGAGGGAAGAAGATCGCGATAGAGACTGAGCTCTTCACGAAAGTTTCCGTTCAAAAACTCATAAAAAGCTTCGTGTCCGAGCACTCGGCGCGCCTGCTTGGGTGCTTGCTCTCCAAATCCCCCCTCGCCAACCCCTTTTCGTGCGCGAGGTTACTCACCACCAACGACGACTCGACTCGACGACTATCTAGAAAGTCGTCACGTCTTTCTTTAGCTCTGCACTCACACGCAGATACCGTCTGACCTGACTCGTCCTTCTTCACTACCTTTTTTGCTACGACTGAGCTGGCAGGAAGACTGACAATGGGTTTCCAGGTTGTAGTACGCTCAAGGAAACACCAGACACTCTTGGTTCACGTCTCTACATCTCGTCTTGCATAACACAGAGTATTGTCGCTGTCTGTCATGTGGCAAACTCCCTTCTACTATTTTCATCTTTCTCCTCTTTGAATTCACTCGTTTCAATATTTACTTTCTGTCTGCCGAGCGCAACGTCGACTTACAGACAAGAAAACCGAGATGGAGCGCTTGTCCAATACCGCAAGGTCCGGTCGCATCGGAATGGGATATTTCACTCTACAAAAAAAAGGAGCAGAGAAAGAATGTCGTTCCAAAAGGGAATATCGAAGATTCTGGGTTCGAAAAGCCACGTAATCGTATTTCGCACGTGCTCCGTTCGTAGTATGTGGACTGACCTACCAATGTTACGTCAGTAGTTAACGTTTACATTAACCTTCATGTGATGTTAGGATCATAGACGATACCAACGACTCTCGATTAAAAAAAAAAGTAACACGGTTGATCAACAGCCGATTAATCAATAAATTCAACCCACTGGGACGATCCTGGACTGATGGTTTAATTATAGACAGTTTTATCGTTAATTTATTGTGATTTCCCATGAATCCCCTCGGTCGAGGAAAATAACAAATTTTAAATTTGCTCAAATAAAAATGATAATTCTCTTGTAAAACTAATCCGCGCTGCGCATTCCACAGATTGACACGTTGAATAAATATTCTGCGATAATTAGGCACTCGAACGATGATTGCGTAGCAAATTAGGGAGACCTCGCCTTATCCACTTTCCGACGCCCTCTTTCGATTCTCCTACACACCAGGTGTGGTGAGATATTTTTATAATAAAGAGAGATTATTAGTTTAGAAAGAAAGTTTTAGGATAATTTAGGGACCAATATCGCTCTTACAATACGTCAGTAATCTTTCAAGAAGAAAATTCACTCGTAACAATTAATTTCGAAAATAATTAGCAATCGAGCTATAGGAGTCGGGATCAAGTAAATATCATGGCGGGAGTCTTAGTTTCGTTTTCTCTATCCTGCCAATCGTTGTGACGATCCTCCATTACGAAAATTACTTTCGGGAACGAAGCAGGAGTGTCTGGTGTCGCCACGTTCAACCCTCTCCATTGGCAGTGGGTCTTGTTCGGAGCAGTCTCTAGTTAATTCCGTTCGAATTGTTTCGACGTGACGGCTCACAGGTTCCCCATTTTCTTGCCTCTTCTACGTCCCCTTGTTGAGAGCATATCTGATCCTTGAGAGAGCCTTTGGAGCTCGCAATTCGTCCTCTCCACTGGTATCGTAGTCTACAGGGAAATCGGTTAAGAACCATCCAGACACGTACATCAACTGGCAAGGGTAATGAAACGTAGGCAAAAATGTAAAAAAATAAATTAAGTTAAAAAAAGAACGAAGAAATAGATAAAACATTCGACATAAGAGGATTTATTTGCCATTGTTTCTTTGTATATTTAGACGCTAGATTATTCTACTAATCTGCGAGTGACGCTCTCGATCGTTATATCGTGAGGGAAAAAATCCGTGATGACGAGCAGGTACACATAAAATAAAGATGATATGCTTGATAACGAAGTCTCGTCTGCTCGATTATTAGTAACATTCGCTTACGCGGTACGCGAGATGCGAGGTAAGAAGAAAGTTGATAAAATGAGATGGCGCTGGGAGAAGTAGGTACGGAGTTCGAGGGTTGACGATGATGGGAATATTCATGACTGTGAAAGGATGGTTAGCTGTGCATTTGCCTACCTCGGTTCTGCTTTCCTCTTTCTCTCCGTTAGCACCCCGATGCTATCAAGTTTTCGCAAAGAAAGAGGATGAGTGGAAGTAAAGTTAGAGTCTAGAAGAGAAAGTTAACCGCAGAGTCATTAACAAAGTCGGGGGAGTTCCGGTTAATATTGCGCCTACTCTCGCTCTTTTCTAATCCCGGTTTCGTATAGATGAGTCTTACCGAGTCACGTGGGAAGGAGTAATATTCCATCGTCGCAAGTACAGCGAGAAACTTGATATGATTTCAGTGGCAAAGGGTGGAGCTAAGGGAGGGAGCCTTTAGTCTAGTTCCTACAGTGAGGTAAACTTACAGTCTGCGAAACCGAGCTTCATCTTCTTTAGCTATATTACATCTTCAGTGATCTCGTCATTGCGAAACGTCAGCTGTAACTAAAGGGACGAAAGGGAGTCTCTGGCGATGAGAGGTCTCGTCTGAAAGTAAGGAGGGTCTTCAGCTCCGAACCAAAGTGATTACCGTACATCAGCAATCCATAATTAGCCATCCCGCACTGAGCAACCATTTCTATCATCGATTGGTCCTTACTTAATATTTTGCTCAATAGTATTAACCAACGGAAGAAGAGTGGGAGGAGTATCGAGGAAAACGCCGTGTTGTAGGTTATAAACATCTTGTATAGGAACGGGGAATGGGTTGTCTTCAATTACGGCAACCCTGTGCATGCCTTAGCCAGATCCATTAAGTACAAGAAACCCTGGTGGTTCGATCACTCAAGATATGATTATGAAGTTATCAGATGAAGTGCTGTCGATAGCGCAAGGAAAGGGTCGCTATACATATCATCAGTGTCGTCGCTGTTGTGGCTATGCCTTGCGGCAGATACTCACGAACAAGTGACAAAGGTGTTTTTCGACTAAGCCAAATTCACTTATCGCGAAGCATCTCTTCAAAAACATGGAGGACATACATCAGCAGAGCACATATCTCTTTTTCTCCCCCGATATTTCTCTTCGGTTCATCATTATATTGTATATGAATCATCGTACTCAATTATCCCAACTGAACTTGCATTGTTTTGTCACTCTTGCCATAAATCGCTTCGCTGATAGTCTTTATTTCTTCCACTACATCCACTTGAATCATTCTACCACGCTCTCCTACCAATGCAATTTGTTATCAGTCTTCTTTTCATTTTTCTTCCGTTTATCTTCTTTCTCTATACACATGGGCGGTTTCCCTGTGTATACAGCATGCTCCCTTCTTTCCTGCTAATTCCTATTTCTTTACAACAAAACCTTGTCTCCTATCGCCCCGTGTCCTCGCGTAAACCAGCGCCCTTTCTGCTCTTTCTTTCCCTCTTCGTACTCACTGACGAGTGTCCACGACAGGAGTATCATCCTGCATCAATCTTGTTTCACTTCCAAGTTACAACCAAGACACGAAGAATGAATTGTTTGCCTTCTGTTCTTTTGATTACACTTGTTTCATTGCCAGAATGAATTCATCATGTGAAATTTTCATTCACGATAATAATTATAATAATGAGCTCCGACGCTCTCTGTACAGTCAAGCTTCAAATAAGTTCAAGACTCGGGATTAACAATTACCGATAAGTTTAATTTCTCATTCATCCCCACTTTTCCAATCCTTTCTTTGTTACAACACAGTGGTACTTGGCGATGACAATATTTTCTCTCCGAGTGGAAGAAACCGTTCTGGATAGTTTTTAAGAGAAGCTGTGTTTACAGCTTCCCTAGGTTTTGTAATGATTCTTTTGCTTTTATTATTATTTCCTTTAAACTAAAAATGGTTAAGTCGGCGAGCTTATTTTTTATTTCAAAGGGAAAACTTACACTGATAACAAAATATGTAGAATAGAGACATTTTAAATATAAATGAGCAACACAGTATTGTTGGTTTACTAAATATGATCGAATCAAATAAATCTTTATTATATAAATGATGACAAAGATGTAATGTGATGTAAGTAATCAAGTAAGCGTTTACAAGTCAAATCATTGCCTATATTCAATGCAATACAGAATACTATTGTATATTTGTACTGCGCACGCACACCTCGTTCATTAGAACTGAATCAAAATTATATGTGACGATTATATTTGTTTAGCGTACCGCCGAGTATAGAATTTATTATTGCAGTGGGCGCGAAATAAAGTTCGTTCATCGTATACAATGTCGGAAGCGTTCTATTCATCCTTTAAATGATTCAGGCATGCAGATATCATTGAGAACTCCAGACCGTGATTTTCCATAGCTTCCCTCAGACGGACATGATAAATCGAAGCTTCTCCAACACGCAGAGTAAGAATTCGTCGTTGATGAGTAGAACGTTCCAATAGGAAGAGAACTCGTGGATCCCAAAGGGTGAGACCTTTATTCGAAGGCAGCCCGTGGAGAACTGCTTTCTCAACGATCTCTTACGAATCGGGTTTCTAACGCATAGCTTTTACAAAGATCGCCGTAAATGAACGAATCCCCCATCAAATTCATTCACGCACTACACCTTTCACGGTGAATGATTTTATTATTAGTAAATTCGTTACAGTTTTAAGTTTTTACAGTAAATTAACTTATTGGAAAGTTCACTGTATTTTGGTCAAACGATTTCGACAGCACATCCGAGGTCGATACACGTTGATATCTACGCTGGGTACGGCGCGAAGAGACGAAGAGGGCAGGACGGGTATTACGGATTGAAACCCGGGAACGAGACGTAGATACCGTGGGGTGGCCGCAACCGCAAATTTCCAGCAATTATAACCTGATATCCGCGGGTCGACGAGTTAATCGAATCAGGCTTTCCCACATGCCCATTGCACCTCTCCCGATTCAACCAGAATTGTGCTCGACCAAGTTGCAAGCTGCCTCGAAATCGAAGGGTCGTAAATCGCGAGCAAATATGCTTTTTCCGAGGATCTCACTTCGTAACGGGTCACGTGGGAATTTGGTTATCAGCACATTTGTTGTATCGAAAGTCTCGGTAGCCCACCAGAACATGCTATATATGTCTAACGATCACCAATGTTAATTCGTAAATTCGTGAAAGATTGAAATAATTTAACAATCCTACCAATTCAGCGTGAATTATATTATCTCGTTTTTTTTTTGTTGTTTTACGAAAAAGATTATCAGGATACCAATTCCGGAGAGAACAATTCAATAGAATCTGCAAGATATTGAACATTAGCAGAGTTGCACGATGACGGGTAGTGCACAGTATATTTCCTCTAACCTATCGCAATGAATACTAAGCTTCCGTGATAAATCACCGAAAAAAACGAGTTAGCTGTAATAACAAGAAAAATTAAAACAAGCTGCAAATTGAAACTTGCAAATTGATTCCGCACGATGCTTGAATTCCTCTCGATTTTTCTTAATTTTGGTTTCCTCATAGAAAAAGCTTTGAGCATCGTGCGAAATCTCGTGGAAGCAATTTTCAAATTTCAATTTGAAGCTTGTTTGGATATCCGAACCGTTTGATCGATTGTCTCCAAAATTTATACCAACTTTACTTTTATAATAATCTGTTAAAAAAAAAAAAAAAAAAGAATCAGCACGATATCTTGAAATTTGCAAAAATTAGAGCGATTTTTCGAAAAATTCAAAAATTTATAAAATCTGAACCGTTCGGCCGATGATTTCCGAATTCAATATGAACCATCCTTTTATGGCGCTCTATTTATATTTAATAAATTAACCGGAAATCTCAAAATTTACGGAAACTAGAGTGTTCCCAGGCATTTTTTAAAAATTTCAAAATCCTGTCAATTTGGTCATTTTTGGGCATATGAATTACGTGTCAATCTTGACCAAAAACCCATAGAGACCGAATTGTTTCTCTAGGATGAAATTTTTGTCATGTCGCGACATGCTGGATATTAGTCAGCGTCGCCGAGATTCCTACGTTATCGATCTTTTGCCAGGAAGATCTCTATAATCGAATCATTCATTTTTGTCAGCTCTGATTGCCTCACTCACTCATTAATAGTCAATGAAGCAACCAGACCTGACGATTTAGAATTTCTAAAGAAATCCTTTCAATTTTACAGTATCAAAACAAACAAACACATACACAGACACCCGGACATTTTGTCTAAATATGATTTTTCGACATTTTCAGACATTTTGAACACGTTGACATTGAAAACTGGAAAAAACATGTTTCATTGTTACAAAGCTTCCTATATGTGGAAGCGAAAATAAAAAATGTTAATACATAAAAACTATAATAAATTAGACTTTAGCATTAGTTTTCATATGAAAATAAATTTAAAGAGGATGAAATTATTTCCGTCGTCATTTTAGTTAACTACATACTTTAATTACAATAATTCATTTACCGCTGTTACTACATTCGAAAGAGGTTTTCTTTTGTCGCTCCACCGTGAGCGCTCTGTTAGGTACAGATGAGCGATTATAGTAAAAATGACAGCCATCTTGTGGCATTTCGATATATACAACCGTGCTTCTCGTACATTTTTTTAAAACGCTTTTATCTTTCTGAAATCTCACCCAATATCTACAATCTAAGACAAAAATGGAGGTTACGATACACAGAATCTTTGAACCCAGCTCCGTTAAGATATCTTTAGCCGATTCGGAGAACATCGCACCTATAGAAACTGGCATATTCGTGCAATGCCAGTGAAATGCATACTACTTTACTCTCGGGAGTAAAAAGTTAATTGACTCAATCAATTGTTTTAGTATTCTGAGCGCCATGCGATAAATTAATTCAGTGAACTACTTTTATTTCGTTAGTTTGCTAATCGTCGGACTAAATTATTCTGTTATTAAGCCAACTTACACGTAAAATTGTTGGATTAACAATTTATTTGGTTACTCGAACCGACGTCTTCATTGCTTCAATGATTTACTTGTTTCATACGACGAGTCCATTTGGTTGATCCAACCTGTAGCAAGGGAAATATATACATTTTATTGATTTGGTTGATACAACCAATTGAGGCCGACTTACTTAGTTGATGAAACTAACAAGGATTTTGGAAGTATAGTTACTTATAAAATTGCGTAGTCGCAATTTATCTATTAAATATAAATCTTAACGCAACCAAGGTTGGTACCGACAATACACTATTAATTAAAGCATAGTTGACTGACCGGCGACAGGTTAACCCCCAGCATACATTACATTATTCAAAATATCAATTGGTATATCGATGCCACGTTACAAAAAGAAGCGCATACACATTGTACGGTATTCCGAATGTATAATGTGATGGCATAACAGATAAAAGTAATATTTAATAATTCAAAACAAAAACTACCGACTGCAAAAATCAATAAGAAAAAAATCTTTAATTGAAAAATGTTTTTATTTACAACCATTAATCTGAAAAGGATGACATTATTTTTTTAACACACGTGCTTTGAAAATAGCTCAATTTTGACCCGTTTCCATGGTAGAAAACGAGTCATTTTTGTTTTGCAATCAGCTGTTTACATTCCTCCCCTGTTTTTATATTCCTTCATTCTAATATTATGATTATTTCATTCCTTCACTGTTATTCTTCTGTTTTTCTGTCTAGAATTTCCATGTGACAGGAATGAACACAACTGTTTTGTTTACGTCAACTGCTAACCAAGCAGACGCGATGGTGTAATGATGTGACATGGGAAAACGTTGATTAATTCTCGAAAATTGAGCTATTTCTCGCACTCATGTCAAAAAGCACTGTACGCAACTCTTTCAAAATGTTGGTCATTCAGTCTCGTGCAAATTTGGCCTGAGCCGAAGGCGAGGGCCAAATTATGCACTCGACCGGAATGACCAACATTCTGAAAGAGTTGCGTAATGTAATATTTCATATTACCTGCATTGAAACAGCGAGTTTCAATGCGTGTTTGGTCGCTACATTAGTTTCTAACTTCATTTCATCTCTGTTAGAATCGCATTTGTTTATTATTCAGTTTCAATCAGATTACATGATAAATATAGTGTGTGGCACGGGATGATAGACGATTTCAGACTTCGCGTGATTTTGGAGCCTTCGGCTCGGGCAAGTTCGTACTTGTCTGAAAACATCTTCTTTCACCCCTAGCCACACAATGTACGGTTATCAATCAATAAATTATTAATGTATTATTGTTTTCTCCTAAACATCGCAATCATCTTTTACATTATATGCGGATACGGACGTTCGCTAACGCTAAATAAAGCTTCTTGCAATGGTAGTAACATCTGTAAATTAATGATTATAATAAAAGTAACTAGATAACTTGACCGATATTGGAAATTATTTCATCTTCTCCAGATAAATTTTTTATAAACAAAAGCTTTTTGAAATCAAAGTCCGCTTAATTATAACCTTTATGCAGTCGTGAGTTTCTTTTTTTTAATATTGAATTTATTTTTTGTTTCATACCTTTCGAAACTTTCGGTTTCAAGCAGAATTTCAAAAGATATTTATACGTTGCTACAAAAGAAATTTAAAAAATTGTGATACTAAGAATTCTCGTAACAACGAACACAGCAGACATTACGGTGTTGTGCAATCCCGCTGAATAAATTATTGACAAAAATTAACAAACACGTCGAGTACTTAAAAAATCATGAAATCGCATATATTAAAAGAGAATTCATTTTCAAATGTAACAACAGCCACTGTGATGCTGTAAGGATTACAAATATACACTGGATTCCGGTGCCAAAGAACATATATGGAAGGATAGGCCTTATGGGAGCGCTTGACACGATTATCGAGGTGATCGGTTTGTGATTAGCTCAGCTACCATGAGCGCTCCTTGTATCGGTGTGCACGAATACACCCCCATATGTGTAGCTGCCTCTCTTCCTGTACTACAAGCGAATATGATTGGATTGATAAGCGCGTCCCGGTCGCTATCACGCGGTTCCATGGCTTTGGGGTGATGTTGCGTCCTTCCTCACGCTCGCGCGCCTTCAATGCTTGAGATGATCGTACGTTCTCACCCATAATCATGCTCATATCATTCCTCCAAGGCAACCAAAACTGTATGTGGGAATATCGTTTCTTGATAGTTGATTAACTAAATTATTAATCATACTGTGACGAATAAGTATTGTGACGAATAGTACAAAGAATAAAATTATAATTCTTTACAAGCGGATGGTTGACGTTCGAACCAAGCAGGTTCACGAATTTTCAGGTACTTTCGCTGTTCATATACTTATTTATTCTAACAATTAGAAGATCCTAGTTCAATTCCGCGATATTTAATTACTTACTCATAGAGAAAGATTCATTTTCGTGAAAAAAATATCGAGATTTTCATGTCACTAAGCTCAGAATGATCTGAAACGTCGATAAAAATGGTTTAGAAATAAATGTCTGGATGCGTGCGTGCGTAGTTGGGATTTCTGTTGCCTATCCTTTCGAGATACGTTAAATTAAGAAAAAATGCAACATTTAATAGAATAATGAATATTTACATCTGAAAAAATTCACACAAAGTACCATCAAGTAGTTATAAAATCTGACAATTTACATAAAAAAAAATACCTGAGAGGTATGAAAGAAAAGTGGCTGAATGAACAAAAAATGCCACATACGACAATTACATTACCTGCATATACATGTACATGTACAATTTCATTACCTCCGGTACATATCACAACAAATACATGGTTACACTACATGCAATTTTCTTGTTATTTTGCCGCATTGCCTGCTTTGAAAATCCTATTAATTCCTATAACTAATGCTATGGAGACGGATTTTTTTAAGCAGAGATTTTTTTTTTTCATACGTGTATGTTTATGATTAAATGTGGCGTCACATGTGTCGTATTTATATGGGATATTTTGTGAAAAGTGATATAAATATTAATAAGTTTCTCTCGTCCTATTATGGAATGCGTATGGTTAAATAAATGTTGTACCTGTTCTCCGAAAAATCTGTTTTTCTAGATTTTGATCATCTGAACAATCGCTTATGAAATTTCTATTTAATTTCTAATAGAAAACATCACTGAATTTGTACAGTTGAATAGTAGTAATGCGTATCGAATTAATTATAATCATATTAAACATATTAAATCATATTCTTTACATATACTTAACGTTACTTTTACCATAGCATTCGAACTTGGAGTGAGGTTATCGGTTTAAAAAAAAAAGTAACTAAACTTGGAGATGAAATGGTTACCTCATGGTTACCATGCCCTGGTTACCGGGATTTAAAGAGGCCGCACAATAGACCGGTTAGCCACCGGATAATTTAAGTTTTTTTATAGTAAAGGTAGTTGAAAAGTTATGCGCCCGCTTGGCTTAACGCGATGTGCTACAAATTGATGTCGTCTCTCTCGCTCCATCGAGATCACGAATAGCACTATTTCACTCGCACTCATAGTAGCTCTGTCTGTATAGCATATCACCGTAAGTCGAAGAGCTACATGACGTATTTCTCTCTTGGATAGCCATCCATGTGAGAGAGATAGCAGAATTTTCCCATCGCGAATTTCTCCGACACGATTTATTTTTCGGATAAAAACTGAAAACAGTAAACTATAGAATTGTAAAACGCAGTTCACCGCTTTCTTCTTTTATTCGAAAGATCAATCTTGAGAGAGAAATTTGTATTACAGTTTTTGTTACCGACCGAGGAGTCGGCACATCATCTTAAGGAGATACTGGAGTAGGATTTTTTTACCGACTTTGGTTGATTTTGTAAACTGCGTTCGCATTGTTTGGCTACTTACGGCAACGGCACTTTACGTGGATTTCTGTTGCGTAATCGACGTTTTAACGATATTTAAATGTTCGGATAACCTCGAAGAATCGACGTCCTATCCGGTTTAACGTATGTGAGTTTTAGAAATGTTTATATCCTAAAAAAAAGATGCTGTTGACGTTTCGAGCCGGCATATTGATTTTCTGAAAGATCAAAAGAAAACCCTCGCGGACTTTTTGATTTGTGCAACAAACCAACCTCAATCTAATCGATTTTCAACCGTTCTGCGATATGATCGTTGGAACTCGGTTCATTAGAAATTGATTTCTTATAAAAATCAACCTTTTTCCGATTCTACCCAAATCCGACCACCAAATCCGAAAACCAACCGAAGTAAAGGTTGGACGAGTCTGCGCGTGAACAATTATTTTTTACTCGTTTTCAATCGAAATTCCACCGGACGTCGAAGCGTTTACGTTCATATTTTAGTTATGTACAGCGTGAAGTATATTCGCAGACTGGAAAATGGCTGCGAGGGACGTGACTCGAGACTTTCCATGTGTGTGGTGCATCGATACATCACCGAGCAGTTTACCATAAAAAATCTCAACTATGTTTTTCTCACAAATGTTAACATGGGACCTACGCTTCCATTTAATATATCGAAACCGTATTTACTTGTTAACATTAACTTATAAGCTCTGGAGAATCTCGTTTGCAGACTTAACCAGGGAGAAAATTAATTAAAAATTGTGTAATCGGTACAAGTAGAAAGTATTGAGAAAAGCACATTAGATGCCTTATAGCATTCGATACCCTTAATTTCATGCATTTTTCGGGCTATCGCACGCCTTTACTATTCGTTGTGCATTCTGTATCATCCGGAATACTATATTAGACCATCTCATCAAGTTTTTGTGTGCACTATCCATGTTAACTGTTGATGGTAGATAGAAATGAAATGCTAAAGTTTGTTATACTGACGAATCAGATAATAATGGCAATAACTTCATACTCGACTAATAAAAAATTATTAGGCGCAACCGAGCTTTTTTCCGTGTATCAGAGACGATGGTCCATAATATAAAAAGAGACTTACGCCATCATCTACGTTTCTAGTGTGCGCCGTGCTTATGTGTGAGTGTGAGTGTGTGCTATGTTGAACACTGAATAGTAGTGGTAACGACTTCCCCTCTCCGACATGCCACCGAGACAGAATCAAGAGTAAATGTCCTAGTAGAAAACGTTGATCGAGAGGGAGTGGATTGTAAGTCTCAAGGTTTATAACGGTTTTATTTATTACTAGTGGGAGCGTCAAGGGGAACACCGATGAATTATGGAAAATCATTGAACCTCTGATGGATGATTATAGTTGGAATTTTGTAAAGATTGGGGACGCTTAACGTTTGTAAGCCTCACTGGAGTGCAAGATCAGATCTGGAACGCGCACCAGCTATGGAGCAAAGGATTCCTATTGGTTTGTCGACGTTGACTATGTGGAATGGACTTCGAATTATGCCGCAGGAAGCTGGTGCTTACTACGTCGTAATCCGGTATAACGCAGGTCAGAATTGTGTTCGGAATTGGTCAGTCGAAGCTCGTGCGCCAACCAAGAGGGAAGAAAATGAGGAGAAGGAGGAGCAGGATGGAAAACGGGCTAAGGAAGAAGACAAAAGGAAAGAGAAGGGGATTCCAAGGAACGTATAAAGTGGGAAATGGACCAAGTTAAAGGGACAAAGACGAGGGAGATGACTCGAGCGAGCGATCGAGCTCACCTATCACAAATTTTTACGAGGATTTTAAGACCAAGCAAGGTTCCCGTCGTAAACCCTTTTATTTATAGGTGGAATACGAAATCTTACTACCGATAACACTGTAATAATTTTTTCTCTTTATCCTTGTTTGTTTATTAGTTTCTTTATTTACATTTTTGATCATAAGGCAGATAGGACGAAACATGAGTATCTCAATCTTTCGGTTCAATCTTACTTTATTTATTGTTTATGATGAGTAAAGAAGTATTTACGGGATACTACCACCGTAGTCTTTGTATGTTGTTTTTCTTTAATTATAATGATTAGAATCACAGAAGATAATACAAATCGCTTCTCCACTCAATTCGTGTTTGTCCCACTGTCCAAAAGTGGAGGGAAACAAGAGTAATAAAATTTAGTACCACTATATCAATGTATTCGACGAGCACATGTGGCATTTCGCCTTGGACTACCGTATAGCTGGCCTATTATTAAAGGCTTGTCCTGATCATGAGGATTCTTGGTTGTACAGACTAAATTGTTATTTCCTGTACATACTTTATTTTACACTCTAAATCAATTATAATATCACATAGCAGAGGTAATGGTTTATAGGTTATTCCCACCTATCATCGTATAAGAAATATCCAGATTTGTATTACTTTGATTAGCACATACCCAACAATAATGGACCAGCATTTAACAGGACTTCGGAACAATGATTCAAAAGTTGGTAAATTAATTTCATCTACATATGACAAATCGCATTTAGCAGAAATTCATATCAATCTTAATTATTGAATTATCTATAGATGCCAAAATTCAATGAGAACATTTCATCATATTTGAAAAATGGTATTTTAGAGGTTAAATTCAATCCACGCTCTCGGCTCAAAAAATTGAAATATTGGAATGAGCCTAGTCGCATTTTCTTTGTTTTCCTGTGCTCTTTCGAATCCAAGAAAATTTTAAGGATCGGTTGAACGATTCAAAAGTTATGACCTTTTTTAAGACTACCAAAATCAGGGAAAATCGATGATCCTGTATTAAGCCCCTTTTCGCTCTATCTCCCACAGGAGCCGAGAAAAACACGAAAAACGATTTTTGGGATATTTCCCACATGGGATGGACGTTATCTGATGTATTTCGTCGCGTTGATCACGAATCTGACCGTGGATTTGCGATATCTCCAACAGGAGCTGAGAAAATCGCAAAAAACCGAATTAACCGGAAACGACCTGCTGTACGTTTACAAAAATCACGATATCGATCGTTTTCTCTGTAATAGCGACTATTTCCGCTGCGCTTTGACTTTCTAACGAACAAGGCTTGATAATACATCAATTTCCATGCATTTAGGATAGTAGAATTATTTTTTTCAATTTTTTTGCGAAAGATAATCGATTTCTTAGTTATGTGAAAAATGTTATTTTGGTGGTGACACACAATCTGCGCTCTCGGATCGAAAAATTGAAATATCGGGATGAGCCTAATCGCATTTTCTTTGTTTTTCTGTGCTCTTTCGAATGCAATAAGAATTTTAAAGATCGGTTTAACCATTCAAAAGTTATGGCCTTTTTATCGATTAATAAAATCAGGGGAAATCAATGATCCTGTATTAAGCCCCTTTTTGCTCTATCTCCCACAGGAGCCGAGAAAAACGCGAAAAACGATTTTTGGGATATTTCCCACATGGGATGGACGTTATCTGATGTATTTCGTCGCGCTGATCACGAATCTGGCCGTGGATTTGCGATATCTCAAACAGGAGCTGAGAAAATCACAAAAAACCGAATTAGCCGAAAACCACCTGCTTTACGTTTACAAAAATCACGATATCGATCGTTTTCTCTGTAATAGCGACTATTTCCGCTGCGCTTTGACTTTCTAACGAACAAGGCTTGATAATACATCAATTTCCATGCATTTAGGATAGTAGAATTATTTTTTTCAATTTTTTTGCGAAAGATAATCGATTTCTTAGTTAGGTGAAAAATGTTATTTTGGTGGTGACACACAATCTGCGCTCTCGGATCGAAAAATTGAAATATCGGGATGAGCCTAATCGCATTTTCTTTGTTTTTCTGTGCTCTTTCGAATGCAAAAAGAATTTTAAGAATCGGTCGAACGATTTAAAAGTTATGAACTTTTTTACGACTACCAAAATCAGGGAAAATCGAGGATCCTGTCTTAAGCCCCTTTTTGCTCTATCTCCCACAGGAGCCGAGAAAAACACGAAAAACGATTTTTGGGATATTTCCCACATGGGATGGACGTTATCTGATGTATTTCGTCGCGCTGATCACGAATCTGGCCGTGGATTTGCGATATCTCCAACAGGAGCTGAGAAAATCGCAAAAAACCGAATTAGCCGAAAACCACCTGCTTTACGTTTACAAAAATCACGATATCGATCGTTTTCTCTGTAATAGCGACTGTTTCCGCTGCGCTTTGACTTTCTAACGAACAAGGCTTGATAATACATCAATTTCCATGCTTTTAGAACCATAGAATAATTTTTTTAATTTTTTTTGCGAAAGATAATCGATTTCTTAGTTATGTGAAAAATGCTATTTTGGAGGTGACACACAATCTGCGATCTCGGATCGAAAAATTGAAATATTGGGATGAGCCTAGTCGCATTTTCTTTGTTTTTCTGTGCTCTTTCGAATGGAAAAAGAATTTTGAGGATCGGTTCAACCATTCAAAAGTTATGGCCTTTTTATCGATTAACAAAATCAGGGGAAATCAAGGATCCTGTATTAGGCCCCTTTTTGCTCCCACAGGAGCCGAGAAAAACGCGAAAAACGATTTTTGGGATATTTCCCACATGGGATGGACGTTATCTGATGTATTTCGTCGCGCTGATCACGAATCTGGCCGTGGATTTGCGATATCTGCAACAGGAGCTGAGAAAATCGCAAAAAACCGAATTAGCCGAAAACCACCTGCTTTACGTTTACAAAAATCACGATATCGATCGTTTTCTCTGTAATAGCGACTGTTTCCGCTGCGCTTTGACTTTCTAACGAACAAGGCTTGATAATACATCAATTTCCATGCTTTTAGAACCATAGAATAATTTTTTAAATTTTTTTTGCGAAAGATAATCGATTTCTTAGTTATGTGAAAAATGCTATTTTGGAGGTGACACACAATCTGCGATCTCGGATCGAAAAATTGAAATATTGGGATGAGCCTAGTCGCATTTTCTTTGTTTTTCTGTGCTCTTTCGAATGGAAAAAGAATTTTAAGGATCGGTTGAACCATTCAAAAGTTATGGCCTTTTTATCGCATTATGAAATCAGGGGAAATCAAGCATCCTGTATTAAGCCCCTTTTCGCTCTATCTCCCACAAGAGCCGAGAAAAACGCGAAAAACGATTTTTGGGATATTTCCCACATGGGATGGACGTTATCCGATGTATTTCGTCGCGCTGATCACGAATCTGGCCGTGGATTTGCGATATCTCCAACAGGAGCTGAGAAAATCGCAAAAAACCGAATTAGCCGAAAACCACCTGCTTTACGTTTACAAAAATCACGATATCGATCGTTTTCTCTGTAATAGCGACTGTTTCCGCTGCGCTTTGACTTTCTAACGAACAAGGCTTGATAATACATCAATTTCCATGCTTTTAGAACCATAGAATAATTTTTTTCATTTTTTTTGCGAAAGATAATCAATTTCTTAGTTATGTGAAAAATGCTATTTTGGAGGTGACACACAATCTGCGATCTCGGAACGAAAAATTGAAATATAGGGATGAGCCCAGTCGCATTTTCTTTGTTTTTCTGTGCTCTTTCGTATGGAAAAAGAATTTTAAGGATCCATTAAACTATTTAAAAGTTATGGCCTTTTTATCGATTAACAAAATCAGGGGAAATCAAGGATCCTGTATTAAGCCCCTTTTTGCTCTATCTCCCACAGGAGCCGAGAAAAACGCGAAAAACGATTTTTGGGATATTTCCCACATGGGATGGACGTTATCTGATGTATTTCGTCGCGCTGATCACGAATCTGGCCGTGGATTTGCGATATCTCCAACAGGAGCTGAGAAAATCGCAAAAAACCGAATTAGCCGAAAACCACCTGCTTTACGTTTACAAAAATCACGATATCGATCGTTTTCTCTGTAATAGCGACTGTTTCCGCTGCGCTTTGACTTTCTAACGAACAAGGCTTGATAATACATCAATTTCCATGCTTTTAGAACCATAGAATAATTTTTTTCATTTTTTTTGCGAAAGATAATCAATTTCTTAGTTATGTGAAAAATGCTATTTTGGAGGTGACACACAATCTGCGATCTCGGATCGAAAAATTGAAATATTGGGATGAGCCTAGTCGCATTTTCTTTGTTTTTCTGTGCTCTTTCGAATGGAAAAAGAATTTTAAGGATCGGTTGAACCATTCAAAAGTTATGGCCTTTTTATCGATTAACAAAATCAAGGGAAATCAAGGATCCTGTATTAGGCCCCTTTTTGCTCCCACAGGAGCCGAGAAAAACGCGAAAAACGATTTTTGGGATATTTCCCACATGGGATGGACGTTATGTGATGTATTTCGTCGCGCTGATCACGAATCTGGCCGTGGATTTGCGATATCTCCAACAGGAGCTGAGAAAATCGCAAAAAACCGAATTAGCCGAAAACCACCTGCTTTACGTTTACAAAAATCACGATATCGATCGTTTTCTCTGTAATAGCGACTGTTTCCGCTGGAATTGACTTTTTAACGAACAAAGCTTGATAATACATCAATTTCCATGCTTTTAGAACCATAGAATAATTTTTTTCAAATTTTTTGCGAAAGATAATCGATTTCTTAGTTATGTGAAAAATGCTATTTTGGAGGTGACACACAATCTGCGATCTCGGATCGAAAAATTGAAATATTGGGATGAGCCTAGTCGCATTTTCTTTGTTTTTCTGTGCTCTTTCGAATGGAAAAAGAATTTTAAGGATCGGTTGAACCATTCAAAAGTTATGGCCTTTTTATCGATTAACAAAATCAAGGGAAATCAAGGATCCTGTATTAGGCCCCTTTTTGCTCCCACAGGAGCCGAGAAAAACGCGAAAAACGATTTTTGGGATATTTCCCACATGGGATGGACGTTATGTGATGTATTTCGTCGCGCTGATCACGAATCTGGCCGTGGATTTGCGATATCTCCAACAGGAGCTGAGAAAATCGCAAAAAACCGAATTAGCCGAAAACCACCTGCTTTACGTTTACAAAAATCACGATATCGATCGTTTTCTCTGTAATAGCGACTGTTTCCGCTGGAATTGACTTTTTAACGAACAAAGCTTGATAATACATCAATTTCCATGCTTTTAGAACCATAGAATAATTTTTTTCAAATTTTTTGCGAAAGATAATCGATTTCTTAGTTATGTGAAAAATGCTATTTTGGAGGTGACACACAATCTGCGATCTCGGATCGAAAAATTGAAATATTGGGATGAGCCTAGTCGCATTTTCTTTGTTTTTCTGTGCTCTTTCGAATGGAAAAAGAATTTTAAGGATCGGTTGAACCATTCAAAAGTTATGGCCTTTTTATCGATTAACAAAATCAAGGGAAATCAAGGATCCTGTATTAGGCCCCTTTTTGCTCCCACAGGAGCCGAGAAAAACGCGAAAAACGATTTTTGGGATATTTCCCACATGGGATGGACGTTATGTGATGTATTTCGTCGCGCTGATCACGAATCTGGCCGTGGATTTGCGATATCTCCAACAGGAGCTGAGAAAATCGCAAAAAACCGAATTAGCCGAAAACCACCTGCTTTACGTTTACAAAAATCACGATATCGATCGTTTTCTCTGTAATAGCGACTGTTTCCGCTGGAATTGACTTTTTAACGAACAAAGCTTGATAATACATCAATTTCCATGCTTTTAGAACCATAGAATAATTTTTTTCAAATTTTTTGCGAAAGATAATCGATTTCTTAGTTATGTGAAAAATGCTATTTTGGAGGTGACACACAATCTGCGATCTCGGATCGAAAAATTGAAATATTGGGATGAGCCTAGTCGCATTTTCTTTGTTTTTCTGTGCTCTTTCGAATGGAAAAAGAATTTTAAGGATCGGTTGAACTATTCAAAAGTTATGGCCTCTTTATCGAATTATGAAATCAGGGGAAATCAAGGATCCTGTATTAAGCCCTTTTTCGCTCTATCTCCCACAGGAGCCGAGAAAAACGCGAAAAACGATTTTTGGGATATTTCCCACATGGGATGGACGTTATCTGATGTATTTCGTCGCGCTGATCACGAATCTGGCCGTGGATTTGCGATATCTCCAACAGGAGCTGAGAAAATCGCAAAAAACCGAATTAGCCGAAAACCACCTGCTTTACGTTTACAAAAATCACGATATCGATCGTTTTCTCTGTAATAGCGACTGTTTCTGCTGCGCTTTGACTTTCTAACGAACAAGGCTTGATAATACATCAATTTCCATGCTTTTAGAACCATAGAATAATTTTTTTCATTTTTTTTGCGAAAGATAATCAATTTCTTAGTTATGTGAAAAATGCTATTTTGGAGGTGACACACAATCTGCGATCTCGGATCGAAAAATTGAAATATTGGGATGAGCCTAGTCGCATTTTCTTTGTTTTTCTGTGCTCTTTCGAATGGAAAAAGAATTTTAAGGATCGGTTGAACCATTCAAAAGTTATGGCCTTTTTATCGATTAACAAAATCAGGGGAAATCAAGGATCCTGTATTAGGCCCCTTTTTGCTCCCACAGGAGCCGAGAAAAACGCGAAAAACGATTTTTGGGATATTTCCCACATGGGATGGACGTTATCTGATGTATTTCGTCGCGCTGATCACGAATCTGGCCGTGGATTTGCGATATCTCCAACAGGAGCTGAGAAAATCGCAAAAAACCGAATTAGCCGAAAACCACCTGCTTTACGTTTACAAAAATCACGATATCGATCGTTTTCTCTGTAATAGCGACTGTTTCCGCTGCGCTTTGACTTTCTAACGAACAAGGCTTGATAATACATCAATTTCCATGCTTTTAGAACCATAGAATAATTTTTTTAATTTTTTTTGCGAAAGATAATTGATTTCTTAGTTATGTGAAAAATGCTATTTTGGAGGTGACACACAATCTGCGATCTCGGATCGAAAAATTGAAATATTGGGATGAGCCTAGTCGCATTTTCTTTGTTTTTCTGTGCTCTTTCGAATGGAAAAAGAATTTTAAGGATCGGTTGAACCATTCAAAAGTTATGGCCTTTTTATCGCATTATGAAATCAGGGGAAATCAAGGATCCTGTATTAAGCCCCTTTTCGCTCTATCTCCCACAAGAGCCGAGAAAAACGCGAAAAACGATTTTTGGGATATTTCCCACATGGGATGGACGTTATCTGATGTATTTCGTCGCGCTGATCACGAATCTGGCCGTGGATTTGCGATATCTCCAACAGGAGCTGAGAAAATCGCAAAAAACCGAATTAGCCGAAAACCACCTGCTTTACGTTTACAAAAATCACGATATCGATCGTTTTCTCTGTAATAGCGACTGTTTCCGCTGCGCTTTGACTTTCTAACGAACAAGGCTTGATAATACATCAATTTCCATGCTTTTAGAGCCATAGAATAATTTTTTAAATTTTTTTTGCGAAAGATAATCGATTTCTTAGTTATGTGAAAAATGCTATTTTGGAGGTGACACACAATCTGCGATCTCGGATCGAAAAATTGAAATATTGGGATGAGCCTAGTCGCATTTTCTTTGTTTTTCTGTGCTCTTTCGAATGGAAAAAGAATTTTAAGGATCGGTTGAACTATTCAAAAGTTATGGCCTTTTTATCGAATTATGAAATCAGGGGAAATCAAGGATCCTGTATTAAGCCCTTTTTCGCTCTATCTCCCACAGGAGCCGAGAAAAACGCGAAAAACGATTTTTGGGATATTTCCCACATGGGATGGACGTTATCTGATGTATTTCGTCGCGCTGATCACGAATCTGGCCGTGGATTTGCGATATCTCCAACAGGAGCTGAGAAAATCGCAAAAAACCGAATTAGCCGAAAACCACCTGCTTTACGTTTACAAAAATCACGATATCGATCGTTTTCTCTGTAATAGCGACTGTTTCCGCTGCGCTTTGACTTTCTAACGAACAAGGCTTGATAATACATCAATTTCCATGCTTTTAGAGCCATAGAATAATTTTTTAAATTTTTTTTGCGAAAGATAATCGATTTCTTAGTTATGTGAAAAATGCTATTTTGGAGGTGACACACAATCTGCGATCTCGGATCGAAAAATTGAAATATTGGGATGAGCCTAGTCGCATTTTCTTTGTTTTTCTGTGCTCTTTCGAATGGAAAAAGAATTTTAAGGATCGGTTGAACCATTCAAAAGTTATGGCCTTTTTATCGCATTATGAAATCAGGGGAAATCAAGGATCCTGTATTAAGCCCCTTTTTGCTCTATCTCCCACAGGAGCCGAGAAAAACGCGAAAAACGATTTTTGGGATATTTCCCACATGGGATGGACGTTATCTGATGTATTTCGTCGCGCTGATCACGAATCTGGCCGTGGATTTGCGATATCTCCAACAGGAGCTGAGAAAATCGCAAAAAACCGAATTAGCCGAAAACCACCTGCTTTACGTTTACAAAAATCACGATATCGATCGTTTTCTCTGTAATAGCGACTGTTTCTGCTGCGCTTTGACTTTCTAACGAACAAGGCTTGATAATACATCAATTTCCATGCTTTTAGAACCATAGAATAATTTTTTTCATTTTTTTTGCGAAAGATAATCAATTTCTTAGTTATGTGAAAAATGCTATTTTGGAGGTGACACACAATCTGCGATCTCGGATCGAAAAATTGAAATATTGGGATGAGCCTAGTCGCATTTTCTTTGTTTTTCTGTGCTCTTTCGAATGGAAAAAGAATTTTAAGGATCGGTTGAACCATTCAAAAGTTATGGCCTTTTTATCGATTAACAAAATCAGGGGAAATCAAGGATCCTGTATTAGGCCCCTTTTTGCTCCCACAGGAGCCGAGAAAAACGCGAAAAACGATTTTTGGGATATTTCCCACATGGGATGGACGTTATCTGATGTATTTCGTCGCGCTGATCACGAATCTGGCCGTGGATTTGCGATATCTCCAACAGGAGCTGAGAAAATCGCAAAAAACCGAATTAGCCGAAAACCACCTGCTTTACGTTTACAAAAATCACGATATCGATCGTTTTCTCTGTAATAGCGACTGTTTCCGCTGCGCTTTGACTTTCTAACGAACAAGGCTTGATAATACATCAATTTCCATGCTTTTAGAACCATAGAATAATTTTTTTAATTTTTTTTGCGAAAGATAATTGATTTCTTAGTTATGTGAAAAATGCTATTTTGGAGGTGACACACAATCTGCGATCTCGGATCGAAAAATTGAAATATTGGGATGAGCCTAGTCGCATTTTCTTTGTTTTTCTGTGCTCTTTCGAATGGAAAAAGAATTTTAAGGATCGGTTGAACCATTCAAAAGTTATGGCCTTTTTATCGCATTATGAAATCAGGGGAAATCAAGGATCCTGTATTAAGCCCCTTTTCGCTCTATCTCCCACAAGAGCCGAGAAAAACGCGAAAAACGATTTTTGGGATATTTCCCACATGGGATGGACGTTATCTGATGTATTTCGTCGCGCTGATCACGAATCTGGCCGTGGATTTGCGATATCTCCAACAGGAGCTGAGAAAATCGCAAAAAACCGAATTAGCCGAAAACCACCTGCTTTACGTTTACAAAAATCACGATATCGATCGTTTTCTCTGTAATAGCGACTGTTTCCGCTGCGCTTTGACTTTCTAACGAACAAGGCTTGATAATACATCAATTTCCATGCTTTTAGAGCCATAGAATAATTTTTTAAATTTTTTTTGCGAAAGATAATCGATTTCTTAGTTATGTGAAAAATGCTATTTTGGAGGTGACACACAATCTGCGATCTCGGATCGAAAAATTGAAATATTGGGATGAGCCTAGTCGCATTTTCTTTGTTTTTCTGTGCTCTTTCGAATGGAAAAAGAATTTTAAGGATCGGTTGAACTATTCAAAAGTTATGGCCTTTTTATCGAATTATGAAATCAGGGGAAATCAAGGATCCTGTATTAAGCCCTTTTTCGCTCTATCTCCCACAGGAGCCGAGAAAAACGCGAAAAACGATTTTTGGGATATTTCCCACATGGGATGGACGTTATCTGATGTATTTCGTCGCGCTGATCACGAATCTGGCCGTGGATTTGCGATATCTCCAACAGGAGCTGAGAAAATCGCAAAAAACCGAATTAGCCGAAAACCACCTGCTTTACGTTTACAAAAATCACGATATCGATCGTTTTCTCTGTAATAGCGACTGTTTCTGCTGCGCTTTGACTTTCTAACGAACAAGGCTTGATAATACATCAATTTCCATGCTTTTAGAACCATAGAATAATTTTTTTCATTTTTTTTGCGAAAGATAATCAATTTCTTAGTTATGTGAAAAATGCTATTTTGGAGGTGACACACAATCTGCGATCTCGGATCGAAAAATTGAAATATTGGGATGAGCCTAGTCGCATTTTCTTTGTTTTTCTGTGCTCTTTCGAATGGAAAAAGAATTTTAAGGATCGGTTGAACCATTCAAAAGTTATGGCCTTTTTATCGATTAACAAAATCAGGGGAAATCAAGGATCCTGTATTAGGCCCCTTTTTGCTCCCACAGGAGCCGAGAAAAACGCGAAAAACGATTTTTGGGATATTTCCCACATGGGATGGACGTTATCTGATGTATTTCGTCGCGCTGATCACGAATCTGGCCGTGGATTTGCGATATCTCCAACAGGAGCTGAGAAAATCGCAAAAAACCGAATTAGCCGAAAACCACCTGCTTTACGTTTACAAAAATCACGATATCGATCGTTTTCTCTGTAATAGCGACTGTTTCCGCTGCGCTTTGACTTTCTAACGAACAAGGCTTGATAATACATCAATTTCCATGCTTTTAGAACCATAGAATAATTTTTTTAATTTTTTTTGCGAAAGATAATTGATTTCTTAGTTATGTGAAAAATGCTATTTTGGAGGTGACACACAATCTGCGATCTCGGATCGAAAAATTGAAATATTGGGATGAGCCTAGTCGCATTTTCTTTGTTTTTCTGTGCTCTTTCGAATGGAAAAAGAATTTTAAGGATCGGTTGAACCATTCAAAAGTTATGGCCTTTTTATCGCATTATGAAATCAGGGGAAATCAAGGATCCTGTATTAAGCCCCTTTTCGCTCTATCTCCCACAAGAGCCGAGAAAAACGCGAAAAACGATTTTTGGGATATTTCCCACATGGGATGGACGTTATCTGATGTATTTCGTCGCGCTGATCACGAATCTGGCCGTGGATTTGCGATATCTCCAACAGGAGCTGAGAAAATCGCAAAAAACCGAATTAGCCGAAAACCACCTGCTTTACGTTTACAAAAATCACGATATCGATCGTTTTCTCTGTAATAGCGACTGTTTCCGCTGCGCTTTGACTTTCTAACGAACAAGGCTTGATAATACATCAATTTCCATGCTTTTAGAGCCATAGAATAATTTTTTAAATTTTTTTTGCGAAAGATAATCGATTTCTTAGTTATGTGAAAAATGCTATTTTGGAGGTGACACACAATCTGCGATCTCGGATCGAAAAATTGAAATATTGGGATGAGCCTAGTCGCATTTTCTTTGTTTTTCTGTGCTCTTTCGAATGGAAAAAGAATTTTAAGGATCGGTTGAACTATTCAAAAGTTATGGCCTTTTTATCGAATTATGAAATCAGGGGAAATCAAGGATCCTGTATTAAGCCCTTTTTCGCTCTATCTCCCACAGGAGCCGAGAAAAACGCGAAAAACGATTTTTGGGATATTTCCCACATGGGATGGACGTTATCTGATGTATTTCGTCGCGCTGATCACGAATCTGGCCGTGGATTTGCGATATCTCCAACAGGAGCTGAGAAAATCGCAAAAAACCGAATTAGCCGAAAACCACCTGCTTTACGTTTACAAAAATCACGATATCGATCGTTTTCTCTGTAATAGCGACTGTTTCCGCTGCGCTTTGACTTTCTAACGAACAAGGCTTGATAATACATCAATTTCCATGCTTTTAGAACCATAGAATAATTTTTTTAATTTTTTTTGCGAAAGATAATTGATTTCTTAGTTATGTGAAAAATGCTATTTTGGAGGTGACACACAATCTGCGATCTCGGATCGAAAAATTGAAATATTGGGATGAGCCTAGTCGCATTTTCTTTGTTTTTCTGTGCTCTTTCGAATGGAAAAAGAATTTTAAGGATCGGTTGAACCATTCAAAAGTTATGGCCTTTTTATCGCATTATGAAATCAGGGGAAATCAAGGATCCTGTATTAAGCCCCTTTTTGCTCTATCTCCCACAGGAGCCGAGAAAAACGCGAAAAACGATTTTTGGGATATTTCCCACATGGGATGGACGTTATCTGATGTATTTCGTCGCGCTGATCACGAATCTGGCCGTGGATTTGCGATATCTCCAACAGGAGCTGAGAAAATCGCAAAAAACCGAATTAGCCGAAAACCACCTGCTTTACGTTTACAAAAATCACGATATCGATCGTTTTCTCTGTAATAGCGACTGTTTCCGCTGCGCTTTGACTTTCTAACGAACAAGGCTTGATAATACATCAATTTCCATGCTTTTAGAGCCATAGAATAATTTTTTAAATTTTTTTTGCGAAAGATAATCGATTTCTTAGTTATGTGAAAAATGCTATTTTGGAGGTGACACACAATCTGCGATCTCGGATCGAAAAATTGAAATATTGGGATGAGCCTAGTCGCATTTTCTTTGTTTTTCTGTGCTCTTTCGAATGGAAAAAGAATTTTAAGGATCGGTTGAACCATTCAAAAGTTATGGCCTTTTTATCGCATTATGAAATCAGGGGAAATCAAGGATCCTGTATTAAGCCCCTTTTTGCTCTATCTCCCACAGGAGCCGAGAAAAACGCGAAAAACGATTTTTGGGATATTTCCCACATGGGATGGACGTTATCTGATGTATTTCGTCGCGCTGATCACGAATCTGGCCGTGGATTTGCGATATCTCCAACAGGAGCTGAGAAAATCGCAAAAAACCGAATTAGCCGAAAACCACCTGCTTTACGTTTACAAAAATCACGATATCGATCGTTTTCTCTGTAATAGCGACTGTTTCCGCTGCGCTTTGACTTTCTAACGAACAAGGCTTGATAATACATCAATTTCCATGCTTTTAGAACCATAGAATAATTTTTTTAATTTTTTTTGCGAAAGATAATCGATTTCTTAGTTATGTGAAAAATGCTATTTTGGAGGTGACACACAATCTGCGATCTCGGATCGAAAAATTGAAATATTGGGATGAGCCTAGTCGCATTTTCTTTGTTTTTCTGTGCTCTTTCGAATGGAAAAAGAATTTTAAGGATCGGTTAAACTATTTAAAAGTTATGGCCTTTTTATCGATTAACAAAATCGGGGGAAATCAAGGATCCTGTATTAAGCCCCTTTTTGCTCTATCTCCCACAGGAGCCGAGAAAAACGCGAAAAACGATTTTTGGGATATTTCCCACATGGGATGGACGTTATCTGATGTATTTCGTCGCGCTGATCACGAATCTGGCCGTGGATTTGCGATATCTCCAACAGGAGCTGAGAAAATCGCAAAAAACCGAATTAGCCGAAAACCACCTGCTTTACGTTTACAAAAATCACGATATCGATCGTTTTCTCTGTAATAGCGACTGTTTCCGCTGCGCTTTGACTTTCTAACGAACAAGGCTTGATAATACATCAATTTCCATGCTTTTAGAGCCATAGAATAATTTTTTAAATTTTTTTTGCGAAAGATAATCGATTTCTTAGTTATGTGAAAAATGCTATTTTGGAGGTGACACACAATCTGCGATCTCGGATCGAAAAATTGAAATATTGGGATGAGCCTAGTCGCATTTTCTTTGTTTTTCTGTGCTCTTTCGAATGGAAAAAGAATTTTAAGGATCGGTTGAACTATTCAAAAGTTATGGCCTTTTTATCGAATTATGAAATCAGGGGAAATCAAGGATCCTGTATTAAGCCCTTTTTCGCTCTATCTCCCACAGGAGCCGAGAAAAACGCGAAAAACGATTTTTGGGATATTTCCCACATGGGATGGACGTTATCTGATGTATTTCGTCGCGCTGATCACGAATCTGGCCGTGGATTTGCGATATCTCCAACAGGAGCTGAGAAAATCGCAAAAAACCGAATTAGCCGAAAACCACCTGCTTTACGTTTACAAAAATCACGATATCGATCGTTTTCTCTGTAATAGCGACTGTTTCCGCTGCGCTTTGACTTTCTAACGAACAAGGCTTGATAATACATCAATTTCCATGCTTTTAGAACCATAGAATAATTTTTTTAATTTTTTTTGCGAAAGATAATTGATTTCTTAGTTATGTGAAAAATGCTATTTTGGAGGTGACACACAATCTGCGATCTCGGATCGAAAAATTGAAATATTGGGATGAGCCTAGTCGCATTTTCTTTGTTTTTCTGTGCTCTTTCGAATGGAAAAAGAATTTTAAGGATCGGTTGAACCATTCAAAAGTTATGGCCTTTTTATCGCATTATGAAATCAGGGGAAATCAAGGATCCTGTATTAAGCCCCTTTTCGCTCTATCTCCCACAAGAGCCGAGAAAAACGCGAAAAACGATTTTTGGGATATTTCCCACATGGGATGGACGTTATCTGATGTATTTCGTCGCGCTGATCACGAATCTGGCCGTGGATTTGCGATATCTCCAACAGGAGCTGAGAAAATCGCAAAAAACCGAATTAGCCGAAAACCACCTGCTTTACGTTTACAAAAATCACGATATCGATCGTTTTCTCTGTAATAGCGACTGTTTCCGCTGCGCTTTGACTTTCTAACGAACAAGGCTTGATAATACATCAATTTCCATGCTTTTAGAACCATAGAATAATTTTTTTAATTTTTTTTGCGAAAGATAATCGATTTCTTAGTTATGTGAAAAATGCTATTTTGGAGGTGACACACAATCTGCGATCTCGGATCGAAAAATTGAAATATTGGGATGAGCCTAGTCGCATTTTCTTTGTTTTTCTGTGCTCTTTCGAATGGAAAAAGAATTTTAAGGATCGGTTAAACTATTTAAAAGTTATGGCCTTTTTATCGAATTATGAAATCAGGGGAAATCAAGGATCCTGTATTAAGCCCTTTTTCGCTCTATCTCCCACAGGAGCCGAGAAAAACGCGAAAAACGATTTTTGGGATATTTCCCACATGGGATGGACGTTATCTGATGTATTTCGTCGCGCTGATCACGAATCTGGCCGTGGATTTGCGATATCTCCAACAGGAGCTGAGAAAATCGCAAAAAACCGAATTAGCCGAAAACCACCTGCTTTACGTTTACAAAAATCACGATATCGATTGTTTTCTCTGTAATAGCGACTGTTTCCGCTGCGCTTTGACTTTCTAACGAACAAGGCTTGATAATACATCAATTTCCATGCTTTTAGAACCATAGAATAATTTTTTAAATTTTTTTTGCGAAAGATAATCGATTTCTTAGTTATGTGAAAAATGCTATTTTGGAGGTGACACACAATCTGCGATCTCGGATCGAAAAATTGAAATATTGGGATGAGCCTAGTCGCATTTTCTTTGTTTTTCTGTGCTCTTTCGAATGGAAAAAGAATTTTAAGGATCGGTTGAACTATTCAAAAGTTATGGCCTTTTTATCGAATTATGAAATCAGGGGAAATCAAGGATCCTGTATTAAGCCCTTTTTCGCTCTATCTCCCACAGGAGCCGAGAAAAACGCGAAAAACGATTTTTGGGATATTTCCCACATGGGATGGACGTTATCTGATGTATTTCGTCGCGCTGATCACGAATCTGGCCGTGGATTTGCGATATCTCCAACAGGAGCTGAGAAAATCGCAAAAAACCGAATTAGCCGAAAACCACCTGCTTTACGTTTACAAAAATCACGATATCGATCGTTTTCTCTGTAATAGCGACTGTTTCCGCTGCGCTTTGACTTTCTAACGAACAAGGCTTGATAATACATCAATTTCCATGCTTTTAGAACCATAGAATAATTTTTTTAATTTTTTTTGCGAAAGATAATCGATTTCTTAGTTATGTGAAAAATGCTATTTTGGAGGTGACACACAATCTGCGATCTCAGATCGAAAAATTGAAATATCGGGATGAGCCTAGTCGCATTTTCTTTGTTTTTCTGTGCTCTTTCGAATGGAAAAAGAATTTTAAGGATCGGTTGAACTATTCAAAAGTTATGGCCTTTTTATCGAATTATGAAATCAGGGGAAATCAAGGATCCTGTATTAAGCCCCTTTTCGCTCTATCTCCCACAGGAGCCGAGAAAAACGCGAAAAACGATTTTTGGGATATTTCCCACATGGGATGGACGTTATCTGATGTATTTCGTCGCGCTGATCACGAATCTGGCCGTGGATTTGCGATATCTCCAACAGGAGCTGAGAAAATCGCAAAAAACCGAATTAGCCGAAAACCACCTGCTTTACGTTTACAAAAATGACGATATCGATCGTTTTTTCTGTAATAGCGACTGTTTCCGCTGCGCTTTGACTTTCTAACGAACAAGGCTTGATAATACATCAATTTCCATGCTTTTAGAACCATAGAATAATTTTTTTCATTTTTTTTGCGAAAGATAATCGATTTCTTAGTTATGTGAAAAATGCTATTTTGGAGGTGACACACAATCTGCGATCTCGGAACGAAAAATTGAAATATAGGGATGAGCTCAGTCGCATTTTCTTTGTTTTTCTGTGCTCTTTCGTATGGAAAAAGAATTTTAAGGATCGGTTAAACTATTCAAAAGTTATGGCCTTTTTATCGATTAACAAAATCAGGGGAAATCAAGGATCCTGTATTAAGCCCCTTTTTGCTCTATCTCCCACAGGAGCCGAGAAAAACGCGAAAAACGATTTTTTGGATATTTCCCACATGGGATGGACGTTATCTGATGTATTTCGTCGCGCTGATCACGAATCTGGCCGTGGATTTGCGATATCTCCAACAGGAGCTGAGAAAATCGCAAAAAACCGAATTAGCCGAAAACCACCTGCTTTACGTTTACAAAAATCACGATATCGATCGTTTTCTCTGTAATAGCGACTGTTTCCGCTGCGCTTTGACTTTCTAACGAACAAGGCTTGATAATACATCAATTTCCATGCTTTTAGAACCATAGAATAATTTTTTAAATTTTTTTTGCGAAAGATAATCGATTTCTTAGTTATGTGAAAAATGCTATTTTGGAGGTGACACACAATCTGCGATCTCGGATCGAAAAATTGAAATATTGGGATGAGCCTAGTCGCATTTTCTTTGTTTTTCTGTGCTCTTTCGAATGGAAAAAGAATTTTAAGGATCGGTTGAACTATTCAAAAGTTATGGCCTTTTTATCGAATTATGAAATCAGGGGAAATCAAGGATCCTGTATTAAGCCCCTTTTCGCTCTATCTCCCACAGGAGCCGAGAAAAACGCGAAAAACGATTTTTGGGATATTTCCCACATGGGATGGACGTTATCTGATGTATTTCGTCGCGCTGATCACGAATCTGGCCGTGGATTTGCGATATCTCCAACAGGAGCTGAGAAAATCGCAAAAAACCGAATTAGCCGAAAACCACCTGCTTTACGTTTACAAAAATGACGATATCGATCGTTTTTTCTGTAATAGCGACTGTTTCCGCTGCGCTTTGACTTTCTAACGAACAAGGCTTGATAATACATCAATTTCCATGCTTTTAGAACCATAGAATAATTTTTTTCATTTTTTTTGCGAAAGATAATCGATTTCTTAGTTATGTGAAAAATGCTATTTTGGAGGTGACACACAATCTGCGATCTCGGAACGAAAAATTGAAATATAGGGATGAGCTCAGTCGCATTTTCTTTGTTTTTCTGTGCTCTTTCGTATGGAAAAAGAATTTTAAGGATCGGTTAAACTATTCAAAAGTTATGGCCTTTTTATCGATTAACAAAATCAGGGGAAATCAAGGATCCTGTATTAAGCCCCTTTTTGCTCTATCTCCCACAGGAGCCGAGAAAAACGCGAAAAACGATTTTTTGGATATTTCCCACATGGGATGGACGTTATCTGATGTATTTCGTCGCGCTGATCACGAATCTGGCCGTGGATTTGCGATATCTCCAACAGGAGCTGAGAAAATCGCAAAAAACCGAATTAGCCGAAAACCACCTGCTTTACGTTTACAAAAATCACGATATCGATCGTTTTCTCTGTAATAGCGACTGTTTCCGCTGCGCTTTGACTTTCTAACGAACAAGGCTTGATAATACATCAATTTCCATGCTTTTAGAACCATAGAATAATTTTTTAAATTTTTTTTGCGAAAGATAATCGATTTCTTAGTTATGTGAAAAATGCTATTTTGGAGGTGACACACAATCTGCGATCTCCGATCGAAAAATTAAAATATTGGGATGAGCCTAGTCGCATTTTCTTTGTTTTTCTGTGCTCTTTCGAATGGAAAAAGAATTTTAAGGATCGGTTGAACTATTCAAAAGTTATGGCCTTTTTATCGAATTATGAAATCAGGGGAAATCAAGGATCCTGTATTAAGCCCTCTTTTGCTCTATCTCCCACAGGAGCCGAGAAAAACGCGAAAAACGATTTTTGGGATATTTCCCACATGGGATGGACGTTATCTGATGTATTTCGTCGCGCTGATCACGAATCTGGCCGTGGATTTGCGATATCTCCAACAGGAGCTGAGAAAATCGCAAAAAACCGAATTAGCCGAAAACCACCTGCTTTACGTTTACAAAAATCACGATATCGATTGTTTTCTCTGTAATAGCGACTGTTTCCGCTGCGCTTTGACTTTCTAACGAACAAGGCTTGATAATACATCAATTTCCATGCTTTTAGAACCATAGAATAATTTTTTAAATTTTTTTTGCGAAAGATAATCGATTTCTTAGTTATGTGAAAAATGCTATTTTGGAGGTGACACACAATCTGCGATCTCGGATCGAAAAATTGAAATATTGGGATGAGCCTAGTCGCATTTTCTTTGTTTTTCTGTGCTCTTTCGAATGGAAAAAGAATTTTAAGGATCGGTTGAACTATTCAAAAGTTATGGCCTTTTTATCGAATTATGAAATCAGGGGAAATCAAGGATCCTGTATTAAGCCCTTTTTCGCTCTATCTCCCACAGGAGCCGAGAAAAACGCGAAAAACGATTTTTGGGATATTTCCCACATGGGATGGACGTTATCTGATGTATTTCGTCGCGCTGATCACGAATCTGGCCGTGGATTTGCGATATCTCCAACAGGAGCTGAGAAAATCGCAAAAAACCGAATTAGCCGAAAACCACCTGCTTTACGTTTACAAAAATCACGATATCGATCGTTTTCTCTGTAATAGCGACTGTTTCCGCTGCGCTTTGACTTTCTAACGAACAAGGCTTGATAATACATCAATTTCCATGCTTTTAGAACCATAGAATAATTTTTTAAATTTTTTTTGCGAAAGATAATCGATTTCTTAGTTATGTGAAAAATGCTATTTTGGAGGTGACACACAATCTGCGATCTCAGATCGAAAAATTGAAATATCGGGATGAGCCTAGTCGCATTTTCTTTGTTTTTCTGTGCTCTTTCGAATGGAAAAAGAATTTTAAGGATCGGTTGAACTATTCAAAAGTTATGGCCTTTTTATCGAATTATGAAATCAGGGGAAATCAAGGATCCTGTATTAAGCCCCTTTTCGCTCTATCTCCCACAGGAGCCGAGAAAAACGCGAAAAACGATTTTTGGGATATTTCCCACATGGGATGGACGTTATCTGATGTATTTCGTCGCGCTGATCACGAATCTGGCCGTGGATTTGCGATATCTCCAACAGGAGCTGAGAAAATCGCAAAAAACCGAATTAGCCGAAAACCACCTGCTTTACGTTTACAAAAATGACGATATCGATCGTTTTTTCTGTAATAGCGACTGTTTCCGCTGCGCTTTGACTTTCTAACGAACAAGGCTTGATAATACATCAATTTCCATGCTTTTAGAACCATAGAATAATTTTTTTCATTTTTTTTGCGAAAGATAATCGATTTCTTAGTTATGTGAAAAATGCTATTTTGGAGGTGACACACAATCTGCGATCTCGGAACGAAAAATTGAAATATAGGGATGAGCTCAGTCGCATTTTCTTTGTTTTTCTGTGCTCTTTCGTATGGAAGAAGAATTTTAAGGATCGGTTAAACTATTCAAAAGTTATGGCCTTTTTATCGATTAACAAAATCAGGGGAAATCAAGGATCCTGTATTAAGCCCCTTTTTGCTCTATCTCCCACAGGAGCCGAGAAAAACGCGAAAAACGATTTTTTGGATATTTCCCACATGGGATGGACGTTATCTGATGTATTTCGTCGCGCTGATCACGAATCTGGCCGTGGATTTGCGATATCTCCAACAGGAGCTGAGAAAATCGCAAAAAACCGAATTAGCCGAAAACCACCTGCTTTACGTTTACAAAAATCACGATATCGATCGTTTTCTCTGTAATAGCGACTGTTTCCGCTGCGCTTTGACTTTCTAACGAACAAGGCTTGATAATACATCAATTTCCATGCTTTTAGAACCATAGAATAATTTTTTAAATTTTTTTTGCGAAAGATAATCGATTTCTTAGTTATGTGAAAAATGCTATTTTGGAGGTGACACACAATCTGCGATCTCGGAACGAAAAATTGAAATATAGGGATGAGCTCAGTCGCATTTTCTTTGTTTTTCTGTGCTCTTTCGTATGGAAGAAGAATTTTAAGGATCGGTTAAACTATTCAAAAGTTATGGCCTTTTTATCGATTAACAAAATCAGGGGAAATCAAGGATCCTGTATTAAGCCCCTTTTTGCTCTATCTCCCACAGGAGCCGAGAAAAACGCGAAAAACGATTTTTTGGATATTTCCCACATGGGATGGACGTTATCTGATGTATTTCGTCGCGCTGATCACGAATCTGGCCGTGGATTTGCGATATCTCCAACAGGAGCTGAGAAAATCGCAAAAAACCGAATTAGCCGAAAACCACCTGCTTTACGTTTACAAAAATCACGATATCGATCGTTTTCTCTGTAATAGCGACTGTTTCCGCTGCGCTTTGACTTTCTAACGAACAAGGCTTGATAATACATCAATTTCCATGCTTTTAGAACCATAGAATAATTTTTTAAATTTTTTTTGCGAAAGATAATCGATTTCTTAGTTATGTGAAAAATGCTATTTTGGAGGTGACACACAATCTGCGATCTCCGATCGAAAAATTAAAATATTGGGATGAGCCTAGTCGCATTTTCTTTGTTTTTCTGTGCTCTTTCGAATGGAAAAAGAATTTTAAGGATCGGTTGAACTATTCAAAAGTTATGGCCTTTTTATCGAATTATGAAATCAGGGGAAATCAAGGATCCTGTATTAAGCCCTTTTTCGCTCTATCTCCCACAGGAGCCGAGAAAAACGCGAAAAACGATTTTTGGGATATTTCCTACATGGGATGGACGTTATCTGATGTATTTCGTCGCGCTGATCACGAATCTGGCCGTGGATTTGCGATATCTCCAACAGGAGCTGAGAAAATCGCAAAAAACCGAATTAGCCGAAAACCACCTGCTTTACGTTTACAAAAATCACGATATCGATCGTTTTCTCTGTAATAGCGACTGTTTCCGCTGCGCTTTGACTTTCTAACGGACAAGGCTTGATAATACATCAATTTCCATGCTTTTAGAACCATAGAATAATTTTTTTAATTTTTTTTGCGAAAGATAATCGATTTCTTAGTTATGTGAAAAATGCTATTTTGGAGGTGACACACAATCTGCGATCTCAGATCGAAAAATTGAAATATCGGGATGAGCCTAGTCGCATTTTCTTTGTTTTTCTGTGCTCTTTCGAATGGAAAAAGAATTTTAAGGATCGGTTGAACTATTCAAAAGTTATGGCCTTTTTATCGAATTATGAAATCAGGGGAAATCAAGGATCCTGTATTAAGCCCTCTTTCGCTCTATCTCCCACAGGAGCCGAGAAAAACGCGAAAAACGATTTTTGGGATATTTCCCACATGGGATGGACGTTATCTGATGTATTTCGTCGCGCTGATCACGAATCTGGCCGTGGATTTGCGATATCTCCAACAGGAGCTGAGAAAATCGCAAAAAACCGAATTAGCCGAAAACCACCTGCTTTACGTTTACAAAAATCACGATATCGATCGTTTTTTCTGTAATAGCGACTGTTTCCGCTGCGCTTTGACTTTCTAACGAACAAGGCTTGATAATACATCAATTTCCATGCTTTTAGAACCATAGAATAATTTTTTTCATTTTTTTTGCGAAAGATAATCGATTTCTTAGTTATGTGAAAAATGCTATTTTGGAGGTGACACACAATCTGCGATCTCGGAACGAAAAATTGAAATATAGGGATGAGCCCAGTCGCATTTTCTTTGTTTTTCTGTGCTCTTTCGTATGGAAAAAGAATTTTAAGGATCGGTTAAACTATTCAAAAGTTATGGCCTTTTTATCGATTAACAAAATCAGGGAAAATCAAGGATCCTGTATTAAGCCCCTTTTTGCTCTATCTCCCACAGGAGCCGAGAAAAACGCAAAAAACGATTTTTTGGATATTTCCCACATGGGATGGACGTTATCTGATGTATTTCGTCGCGCTGATCACGAATCTGGCCGTGGATTTGCGATATCTCCAACAGGAGCTGAGAAAATCGCAAAAAACCGAATTAGCCGAAAACCACCTGCCTTACGTTTACAAAAATCACGATATCGATCGTTTTCTCTGTAATAGCGACTGTTTCCGCTGCGCTTTGACTTTCTAACGAACAAGGCTTGATAATACATCAATTTCCATGCTTTTAGAACCATAGAATAATTTTTTAAATTTTTTTTGCGAAAGATAATCGATTTCTTAGTTATGTGAAAAATGCTATTTTGGAGGTGACACACAATCTGCGATCTCGGATCGAAAAATTGAAATATTGGGATGAGCCTAGTCGCATTTTCTTTGTTTTTCTGTGCTCTTTCGAATGGAAAAAGAATTTTAAGGATCGGTTGAACTATTCAAAAGTTATGGCCTTTTTATCGAATTATGAAATCAGGGGAAATCAAGGATCCTGTATTAAGCCCTTTTTCGCTCTATCTCCCACAGGAGCCGAGAAAAACGCGAAAAACGATTTTTGGGATATTTCCCACATGGGATGGACGTTATCTGATGTATTTCGTCGCGCTGATCACGAATCTGGCCGTGGATTTGCGATATCTCCAACAGGAGCTGAGAAAATCGCAAAAAACCGAATTAGCCGAAAACCACCTGCCTTACGTTTACAAAAATCACGATATCGATCGTTTTCTCTGTAATAGCGACTGTTTCCGCTGCGCTTTGACTTTCTAACGAACAAGGCTTGATAATACATCAATTTCCATGCTTTTAGAACCATAGAATAATTTTTTAAATTTTTTTTGCGAAAGATAATCGATTTCTTAGTTATGTGAAAAATGCTATTTTGGAGGTGACACACAATCTGCGATCTCGGATCGAAAAATTGAAATATTGGGATGAGCCTAGTCGCATTTTCTTTGTTTTTCTGTGCTCTTTCGAATGGAAAAAGAATTTTAAGGATCGGTTGAACTATTCAAAAGTTATGGCCTTTTTATCGAATTATGAAATCAGGGGAAATCAAGGATCCTGTATTAAGCCCTTTTTCGCTCTATCTCCCACAGGAGCCGAGAAAAACGCGAAAAACGATTTTTGGGATATTTCCCACATGGGATGGACGTTATCTGATGTATTTCGTCGCGCTGATCACGAATCTGGCCGTGGATTTGCGATATCTCCAACAGGAGCTGAGAAAATCGCAAAAAACCGAATTAGCCGAAAACCACCTGCTTTACGTTTACAAAAATCACGATATCGATCGTTTTCTCTGTAATAGCGACTGTTTCCGCTGCGCTTTGACTTTCTAACGAACAAGGCTTGATAATACATCAATTTCCATGCTTTTAGAACCATAGAATAATTTTTTTCATTTTTTTTGCGAAAGATAATCGATTTCTTAGTTATGTGAAAAATGCTATTTTGGAGGTGACACACAATCTGCGATCTCGGAACGAAAAATTGAAATATAGGGATGAGCCCAGTCGCATTTTCTTTGTTTTTCTGTGCTCTTTCGTATGGAAAAAGAATTTTAAGGATCGGTTAAACTATTCAAAAGTTATGGCCTTTTTATCGATTAACAAAATCAGGGGAAATCAAGGATCCTGTATTAAGCCCCTTTTTGCTCTATCTCCCACAGGAGCCGATAAAAACGCAAAAAACGATTTTTGGGATATTTCCTACATGGGATGGACGTTATCTGATGTATTTCGTCGCGCTGATCACGAATCTGGCCGTGGATTTGCGATATCTCCAACAGGAGCTGAGAAAATCGCAAAAAACCGAATTAGCCGAAAACCACCTGCTTTACGTTTACAAAAATCACGATATCGATCGTTTTCTCTGTAATAGCGACTGTTTCCGCTGCGCTTTGACTTTCTAACGAACAAGGCTTGATAATACATCAATTTCCATGCTTTTAGAACCATAGAATAATTTTTTTCATTTTTTTTGCGAAAGATAATCGATTTCTTAGTTATGTGAAAAATGCTATTTTGGAGGTGATACACAATCTGCGATCTCGGATCGAAAAATTGAAATATCGGGATGAGCCTAGTCGCATTTTCTTTGTTTTTCTGTGCTCTTTCGAATGGCAAAGGAATTTCAAGGATCGGTTGAACTATTCAAAAGTTATGGCCTTTTTATCGAATTATGAAATCAGGGGAAATCAAGGATCCTGTATTAGGCCCCTTTTTGCTCCCACAGGAGCCGAGAAAAACGCGAAAAACGATTTTTGGGATATTTCCCACATGGGATGGACGTTATCTGATGTATTTCGTCGCGCTGATCACGAATCTGGCCGTGGATTTGCCATATCTCCAACAGGAGCTGAGAAAATCGCAAAAAACCGAATTAGCCGAAAACCACCTGCTTTACGTTTACAAAAATCACGATATCGATCGTTTTCTCTGTAATAGCGACTGTTTCCGCTGCGCTTTGACTTTTTAACGAACAAAGCTTGATAATACATCAATTTCCATGCTTTTAGAACCATAGAATAATTTTTTTCAATTTTTTTGCGAAAGATAATCGATTTCTTAGTTATGTGAAAAATGCTATTTTGGAGGTGATACACAATCTGCGATCTCGGATCGAAAAATTGAAATATCGGGATGAGCCTAGTCGCATTTTCTTTGTTTTTCTGTGCTCTTTCGAATGGCAAAGGAATTTCAAGGATCGGTTGAACTATTCAAAAGTTATGGCCTTTTTATCGAATTATGAAATCAGGGGAAATCAAGGATCCTGTATTAAGCCCCTTTTTGCTCTATCTCCCACAGGAGCCGATAAAAACGCAAAAAACGATTTTTGGGATATTTCCTACATGGGATGGACGTTATCTGATGTATTTCGTCGCGCTGATCACGAATCTGGCCGTGGATTTGCGATATCTCCAACAGGAGCTGAGAAAATCGCAAAAAACCGAATTAGCCGAAAACCACCTGCTTTACGTTTACAAAAATCACGATATCGATCGTTTTCTCTGTAATAGCGACTGTTTCCGCTGCGCTTTGACTTTCTAACGAACAAGGCTTGATAATACATCAATTTCCATGCTTTTAGAACCATAGAATAATTTTTTTCATTTTTTTTGCGAAAGATAATCGATTTCTTAGTTATGTGAAAAATGCTATTTTGGAGGTGATACACAATCTGCGATCTCGGATCGAAAAATTGAAATATCGGGATGAGCCTAGTCGCATTTTCTTTGTTTTTCTGTGCTCTTTCGAATGGCAAAGGAATTTCAAGGATCGGTTGAACTATTCAAAAGTTATGGCCTTTTTATCGAATTATGAAATCAGGGGAAATCAAGGATCCTGTATTAGGCCCCTTTTTGCTCCCACAGGAGCCGAGAAAAACGCGAAAAACGATTTTTGGGATATTTCCCACATGGGATGGACGTTATCTGATGTATTTCGTCGCGCTGATCACGAATCTGGCCGTGGATTTGCGATATCTCCAACAGGAGCTGAGAAAATCGCAAAAAACCGAATTAGCCGAAAACCACCTGCTTTACGTTTACAAAAATCACGATATCGATCGTTTTCTCTGTAATAGCGACTGTTTCCGCTGCGCTTTGACTTTCTAACGAACAAGGCTTGATAATACATCAATTTCCATGCTTTTAGAACCATAGAATAATTTTTTTCATTTTTTTTGCGAAAGATAATCGATTTCTTAGTTATGTGAAAAATGCTATTTTGGAGGTGACACACAATCTGCGATCTCGGAACGAAAAATTGAAATATAGGGATGAGCCCAGTCGCATTTTCTTTGTTTTTCTGTGCTCTTTCGTATGGAAAAAGAATTTTAAGGATCGGTTAAACTATTCAAAAGTTATGGCCTTTTTATCGAATAACAAAATCAGGGGAAATCAAGGATCCTGTATTAAGCCCCTTTTTGCTCTATCTCCCACAGGAGCCGATAAAAACGCGAAAAACGATTTTTGGGATATTTCCTACATGGGATGGACGTTATCTGATGTATTTCGTCGCGCTGATCACGAATCTGGCCGTGGATTTGCGATATCTCTAACAGGAGCTGAGAAAATCGCAAAAAACCGAATTAGCCGAAAACCACCTGCTTTACGTTTACAAAAATCACGATATCGATCGTTTTCTCTGTAATAGCGACTGTTTCCGCTGCGCTTTGACTTTCTAACGAACAAGGCTTGATAATACATCAATTTCCATGCTTTTAGAACCATAGAATAATTTTTTTCATTTTTTTTTGCGAAAGATAATCGATTTCTTAGTTATGTGAAAAATGCTATTTTGGAGGTGACACACAATCTGCGATCTCGGATCGAAAAATTGAAATATTGGGATGAGCCTAGTCGCATTTTCTTTGTTTTTCTGTGCTCTTTCGAATGGAAAAAGAATTTTAAGGATCGGTTGAACTATTCAAAAGTTATGGCCTTTTTATCGAATTATGAAATCAGGGGAAATCAAGGATCCTGTATTAAGCCCCTTTTCGCTCTATCTCCCACAGGAGCCGAGAAAAACGCAAAAAACGATTTTTGGGATATTTCCCACATGGGATGGACGTTATCTGATGTATTTCGTCGCGCTGATCACGAATCTGGCCGTGGATTTGCGATATCTCCAACAGGAGCTGAGAAAATCGCAAAAAACCGAATTAGCCGAAAACCACCTGCTTTACGTTTACAAAAATCACGATATCGATCGTTTTCTCTGTAATAGCGACTGTTTCCGCTGCGCTTTGACTTTCTAACGAACAAGGCTTGATAATACATCAATTTCCATGCTTTTAGAGCCATAGAATAATTTTTTAAATTTTTTTTGCGAAAGATAATCGATTTCTTAGTTATGTGAAAAATGCTATTTTGGAGGTGACACACAATCTGCGATCTCGGATCGAAAAATTGAAATATTGGGATGAGCCTAGTCGCATTTTCTTTGTTTTTCTGTGCTCTTTCGAATGGAAAAAGAATTTTAAGGATCGGTTGAACTATTCAAAAGTTATGGCCTTTTTATCGAATTATGAAATCAGGGGAAATCAAGGATCCTGTATTAAGCCCTTTTTCGCTCTATCTCCCACAGGAGCCGAGAAAAACGCGAAAAACGATTTTTGGGATATTTCCCACATGGGATGGACGTTATCTGATGTATTTCGTCGCGCTGATCACGAATCTGGCCGTGGATTTGCGATATCTCCAACAGGAGCTGAGAAAATCGCAAAAAACCGAATTAGCCGAAAACCACCTGCTTTACGTTTACAAAAATCACGATATCGATCGTTTTCTCTGTAATAGCGACTGTTTCCGCTGCGCTTTGACTTTCTAACGAACAAGGCTTGATAATACATCAATTTCCATGCTTTTAGAACCATAGAATAATTTTTTTAATTTTTTTTGCGAAAGATAATCGATTTCTTAGTTATGTGAAAAATGCTATTTTGGAGGTGACACACAATCTGCGATCTCAGATCGAAAAATTGAAATATCGGGATGAGCCTAGTCGCATTTTCTTTGTTTTTCTGTGCTCTTTCGAATGGAAAAAGAATTTTAAGGATCGGTTGAACTATTCAAAAGTTATGGCCTTTTTATCGAATTATGAAATCAGGGGAAATCAAGGATCCTGTATTAAGCCCCTTTTCGCTCTATCTCCCACAGGAGCCGAGAAAAACGCGAAAAACGATTTTTGGGATATTTCCCACATGGGATGGACGTTATCTGATGTATTTCGTCGCGCTGATCACGAATCTGGCCGTGGATTTGCGATATCTCCAACAGGAGCTGAGAAAATCGCAAAAAACCGAATTAGCCGAAAACCACCTGCTTTACGTTTACAAAAATGACGATATCGATCGTTTTTTCTGTAATAGCGACTGTTTCCGCTGCGCTTTGACTTTCTAACGAACAAGGCTTGATAATACATCAATTTCCATGCTTTTAGAACCATAGAATAATTTTTTTCATTTTTTTTGCGAAAGATAATCGATTTCTTAGTTATGTGAAAAATGCTATTTTGGAGGTGACACACAATCTGCGATCTCGGAACGAAAAATTGAAATATAGGGATGAGCTCAGTCGCATTTTCTTTGTTTTTCTGTGCTCTTTCGTATGGAAAAAGAATTTTAAGGATCGGTTAAACTATTCAAAAGTTATGGCCTTTTTATCGATTAACAAAATCAGGGGAAATCAAGGATCCTGTATTAAGCCCCTTTTCGCTCTATCTCCCACAGGAGCCGAGAAAAACGCGAAAAACGATTTTTGGGATATTTCCCACATGGGATGGACGTTATCTGATGTATTTCGTCGCGCTGATCACGAATCTGGCCGTGGATTTGCGATATCTCCAACAGGAGCTGAGAAAATCGCAAAAAACCGAATTAGCCGAAAACCACCTGCTTTACGTTTACAAAAATGACGATATCGATCGTTTTTTCTGTAATAGCGACTGTTTCCGCTGCGCTTTGACTTTCTAACGAACAAGGCTTGATAATACATCAATTTCCATGCTTTTAGAACCATAGAATAATTTTTTTCATTTTTTTTGCGAAAGATAATCGATTTCTTAGTTATGTGAAAAATGCTATTTTGGAGGTGACACACAATCTGCGATCTCGGAACGAAAAATTGAAATATAGGGATGAGCTCAGTCGCATTTTCTTTGTTTTTCTGTGCTCTTTCGTATGGAAAAAGAATTTTAAGGATCGGTTAAACTATTCAAAAGTTATGGCCTTTTTATCGATTAACAAAATCAGGGGAAATCAAGGATCCTGTATTAAGCCCCTTTTTGCTCTATCTCCCACAGGAGCCGAGAAAAACGCGAAAAACGATTTTTTGGATATTTCCCACATGGGATGGACGTTATCTGATGTATTTCGTCGCGCTGATCACGAATCTGGCCGTGGATTTGCGATATCTCCAACAGGAGCTGAGAAAATCGCAAAAAACCGAATTAGCCGAAAACCACCTGCTTTACGTTTACAAAAATCACGATATCGATCGTTTTCTCTGTAATAGCGACTGTTTCCGCTGCGCTTTGACTTTCTAACGAACAAGGCTTGATAATACATCAATTTCCATGCTTTTAGAACCATAGAATAATTTTTTAAATTTTTTTTGCGAAAGATAATCGATTTCTTAGTTATGTGAAAAATGCTATTTTGGAGGTGACACACAATCTGCGATCTCCGATCGAAAAATTAAAATATTGGGATGAGCCTAGTCGCATTTTCTTTGTTTTTCTGTGCTCTTTCGAATGGAAAAAGAATTTTAAGGATCGGTTGAACTATTCAAAAGTTATGGCCTTTTTATCGAATTATGAAATCAGGGGAAATCAAGGATCCTGTATTAAGCCCTCTTTTGCTCTATCTCCCACAGGAGCCGAGAAAAACGCGAAAAACGATTTTTGGGATATTTCCCACATGGGATGGACGTTATCTGATGTATTTCGTCGCGCTGATCACGAATCTGGCCGTGGATTTGCGATATCTCCAACAGGAGCTGAGAAAATCGCAAAAAACCGAATTAGCCGAAAACCACCTGCTTTACGTTTACAAAAATCACGATATCGATTGTTTTCTCTGTAATAGCGACTGTTTCCGCTGCGCTTTGACTTTCTAACGAACAAGGCTTGATAATACATCAATTTCCATGCTTTTAGAACCATAGAATAATTTTTTAAATTTTTTTTGCGAAAGATAATCGATTTCTTAGTTATGTGAAAAATGCTATTTTGGAGGTGACACACAATCTGCGATCTCGGATCGAAAAATTGAAATATTGGGATGAGCCTAGTCGCATTTTCTTTGTTTTTCTGTGCTCTTTCGAATGGAAAAAGAATTTTAAGGATCGGTTGAACTATTCAAAAGTTATGGCCTTTTTATCGAATTATGAAATCAGGGGAAATCAAGGATCCTGTATTAAGCCCTTTTTCGCTCTATCTCCCACAGGAGCCGAGAAAAACGCGAAAAACGATTTTTGGGATATTTCCCACATGGGATGGACGTTATCTGATGTATTTCGTCGCGCTGATCACGAATCTGGCCGTGGATTTGCGATATCTCCAACAGGAGCTGAGAAAATCGCAAAAAACCGAATTAGCCGAAAACCACCTGCTTTACGTTTACAAAAATCACGATATCGATCGTTTTCTCTGTAATAGCGACTGTTTCCGCTGCGCTTTGACTTTCTAACGAACAAGGCTTGATAATACATCAATTTCCATGCTTTTAGAACCATAGAATAATTTTTTTAATTTTTTTTGCGAAAGATAATCGATTTCTTAGTTATGTGAAAAATGCTATTTTGGAGGTGACACACAATCTGCGATCTCAGATCGAAAAATTGAAATATCGGGATGAGCCTAGTCGCATTTTCTTTGTTTTTCTGTGCTCTTTCGAATGGAAAAAGAATTTTAAGGATCGGTTGAACTATTCAAAAGTTATGGCCTTTTTATCGAATTATGAAATCAGGGGAAATCAAGGATCCTGTATTAAGCCCCTTTTCGCTCTATCTCCCACAGGAGCCGAGAAAAACGCGAAAAACGATTTTTGGGATATTTCCCACATGGGATGGACGTTATCTGATGTATTTCGTCGCGCTGATCACGAATCTGGCCGTGGATTTGCGATATCTCCAACAGGAGCTGAGAAAATCGCAAAAAACCGAATTAGCCGAAAACCACCTGCTTTACGTTTACAAAAATGACGATATCGATCGTTTTTTCTGTAATAGCGACTGTTTCCGCTGCGCTTTGACTTTCTAACGAACAAGGCTTGATAATACATCAATTTCCATGCTTTTAGAACCATAGAATAATTTTTTTCATTTTTTTTGCGAAAGATAATCGATTTCTTAGTTATGTGAAAAATGCTATTTTGGAGGTGACACACAATCTGCGATCTCGGAACGAAAAATTGAAATATAGGGATGAGCTCAGTCGCATTTTCTTTGTTTTTCTGTGCTCTTTCGTATGGAAGAAGAATTTTAAGGATCGGTTAAACTATTCAAAAGTTATGGCCTTTTTATCGATTAACAAAATCAGGGGAAATCAAGGATCCTGTATTAAGCCCCTTTTTGCTCTATCTCCCACAGGAGCCGAGAAAAACGCGAAAAACGATTTTTTGGATATTTCCCACATGGGATGGACGTTATCTGATGTATTTCGTCGCGCTGATCACGAATCTGGCCGTGGATTTGCGATATCTCCAACAGGAGCTGAGAAAATCGCAAAAAACCGAATTAGCCGAAAACCACCTGCTTTACGTTTACAAAAATCACGATATCGATCGTTTTCTCTGTAATAGCGACTGTTTCCGCTGCGCTTTGACTTTCTAACGAACAAGGCTTGATAATACATCAATTTCCATGCTTTTAGAACCATAGAATAATTTTTTAAATTTTTTTTGCGAAAGATAATCGATTTCTTAGTTATGTGAAAAATGCTATTTTGGAGGTGACACACAATCTGCGATCTCCGATCGAAAAATTAAAATATTGGGATGAGCCTAGTCGCATTTTCTTTGTTTTTCTGTGCTCTTTCGAATGGAAAAAGAATTTTAAGGATCGGTTGAACTATTCAAAAGTTATGGCCTTTTTATCGAATTATGAAATCAGGGGAAATCAAGGATCCTGTATTAAGCCCTTTTTCGCTCTATCTCCCACAGGAGCCGAGAAAAACGCGAAAAACGATTTTTGGGATATTTCCTACATGGGATGGACGTTATCTGATGTATTTCGTCGCGCTGATCACGAATCTGGCCGTGGATTTGCGATATCTCCAACAGGAGCTGAGAAAATCGCAAAAAACCGAATTAGCCGAAAACCACCTGCTTTACGTTTACAAAAATCACGATATCGATCGTTTTCTCTGTAATAGCGACTGTTTCCGCTGCGCTTTGACTTTCTAACGGACAAGGCTTGATAATACATCAATTTCCATGCTTTTAGAACCATAGAATAATTTTTTTAATTTTTTTTGCGAAAGATAATCGATTTCTTAGTTATGTGAAAAATGCTATTTTGGAGGTGACACACAATCTGCGATCTCAGATCGAAAAATTGAAATATCGGGATGAGCCTAGTCGCATTTTCTTTGTTTTTCTGTGCTCTTTCGAATGGAAAAAGAATTTTAAGGATCGGTTGAACTATTCAAAAGTTATGGCCTTTTTATCGAATTATGAAATCAGGGGAAATCAAGGATCCTGTATTAAGCCCTCTTTCGCTCTATCTCCCACAGGAGCCGAGAAAAACGCGAAAAACGATTTTTGGGATATTTCCCACATGGGATGGACGTTATCTGATGTATTTCGTCGCGCTGATCACGAATCTGGCCGTGGATTTGCGATATCTCCAACAGGAGCTGAGAAAATCGCAAAAAACCGAATTAGCCGAAAACCACCTGCTTTACGTTTACAAAAATCACGATATCGATCGTTTTTTCTGTAATAGCGACTGTTTCCGCTGCGCTTTGACTTTCTAACGAACAAGGCTTGATAATACATCAATTTCCATGCTTTTAGAACCATAGAATAATTTTTTTCATTTTTTTTGCGAAAGATAATCGATTTCTTAGTTATGTGAAAAATGCTATTTTGGAGGTGACACACAATCTGCGATCTCGGAACGAAAAATTGAAATATAGGGATGAGCCCAGTCGCATTTTCTTTGTTTTTCTGTGCTCTTTCGTATGGAAAAAGAATTTTAAGGATCGGTTAAACTATTCAAAAGTTATGGCCTTTTTATCGATTAACAAAATCAGGGGAAATCAAGGATCCTGTATTAAGCCCCTTTTTGCTCTATCTCCCACAGGAGCCGAGAAAAACGCAAAAAACGATTTTTTGGATATTTCCCACATGGGATGGACGTTATCTGATGTATTTCGTCGCGCTGATCACGAATCTGGCCGTGGATTTGCGATATCTCCAACAGGAGCTGAGAAAATCGCAAAAAACCGAATTAGCCGAAAACCACCTGCCTTACGTTTACAAAAATCACGATATCGATCGTTTTCTCTGTAATAGCGACTGTTTCCGCTGCGCTTTGACTTTCTAACGAACAAGGCTTGATAATACATCAATTTCCATGCTTTTAGAACCATAGAATAATTTTTTAAATTTTTTTTGCGAAAGATAATCGATTTCTTAGTTATGTGAAAAATGCTATTTTGGAGGTGACACACAATCTGCGATCTCGGATCGAAAAATTGAAATATTGGGATGAGCCTAGTCGCATTTTCTTTGTTTTTCTGTGCTCTTTCGAATGGAAAAAGAATTTTAAGGATCGGTTGAACTATTCAAAAGTTATGGCCTTTTTATCGAATTATGAAATCAGGGGAAATCAAGGATCCTGTATTAAGCCCTTTTTCGCTCTATCTCCCACAGGAGCCGAGAAAAACGCGAAAAACGATTTTTGGGATATTTCCCACATGGGATGGACGTTATCTGATGTATTTCGTCGCGCTGATCACGAATCTGGCCGTGGATTTGCGATATCTCCAACAGGAGCTGAGAAAATCGCAAAAAACCGAATTAGCCGAAAACCACCTGCTTTACGTTTACAAAAATCACGATATCGATCGTTTTCTCTGTAATAGCGACTGTTTCCGCTGCGCTTTGACTTTCTAACGAACAAGGCTTGATAATACATCAATTTCCATGCTTTTAGAACCATAGAATAATTTTTTTCATTTTTTTTGCGAAAGATAATCGATTTCTTAGTTATGTGAAAAATGCTATTTTGGAGGTGACACACAATCTGCGATCTCGGAACGAAAAATTGAAATATAGGGATGAGCCCAGTCGCATTTTCTTTGTTTTTCTGTGCTCTTTCGTATGGAAAAAGAATTTTAAGGATCGGTTAAACTATTCAAAAGTTATGGCCTTTTTATCGATTAACAAAATCAGGGGAAATCAAGGATCCTGTATTAAGCCCCTTTTTGCTCTATCTCCCACAGGAGCCGATAAAAACGCAAAAAACGATTTTTGGGATATTTCCTACATGGGATGGACGTTATCTGATGTATTTCGTCGCGCTGATCACGAATCTGGCCGTGGATTTGCGATATCTCCAACAGGAGCTGAGAAAATCGCAAAAAACCGAATTAGCCGAAAACCACCTGCTTTACGTTTACAAAAATCACGATATCGATCGTTTTCTCTGTAATAGCGACTGTTTCCGCTGCGCTTTGACTTTTTAACGAACAAAGCTTGATAATACATCAATTTCCATGCTTTTAGAACCATAGAATAATTTTTTAAATTTTTTTTGCGAAAGATAATCAATTTCTTAGTTATGTGAAAAATGCTATTTTGGAGGTGACACACAATCTGCGATCTCGGATCGAAAAATTGAAATATTGGGATGAGCCTAGTCGCATTTTCTTTGTTTTTCTGTGCTCTTTCGAATGGAAAAAGAATTTTAAGGATCGGTTGAACCATTCAAAAGTTATGGCCTTTTTATCGATTAACAAAATCAGGGGAAATCAAGGATCCTGTATTAGGCCCCTTTTTGCTCCCACAGGAGCCGAGAAAAACGCGAAAAACGATTTTTGGGATTGTTCCCACATGGGATGGACGTTATCTGATGTATTTCGTCGCGCTGATCACGAATCGGGCCGTGGATTTGCGATATCTCCAACAGGAGCTGAGAAAATCGCAAAAAACCGAATTAGCCGAAAACCACCTGCTTTACGTTTACAAAAATCACGATATCGATCGTTTTCTCTGTAATAGCGACTGTTTCCGCTGCGCTTTGACTTTTTAACGAACAAAGCTTGATAATACATCAATTTCCATGCTTTTAGAACCATAGAATAATTTTTTTCAATTTTTTTGCGAAAGATAATCGATTTCTTAGTTATGTGAAAAATGCTATTTTGGAGGTGATACACAATCTGCGATCTCGGATCGAAAAATTGAAATATCGGGATGAGCCTAGTCGCATTTTCTTTGTTTTTCTGTGCTCTTTCGAATGGCAAAGGAATTTCAAGGATCGGTTGAACTATTCAAAAGTTATGGCCTTTTTATCGAATTATGAAATCAGGGGAAATCAAGGATCCTGTATTAAGCCCCTTTTCGCTCTATCTCCCACAGGAGCCGAGAAAAACGCGAAAAACGATTTTTGGGATATTTCCCACATGGGATGGACGTTATCTGATGTATTTCGTCGCGCTGATCACGAATCTGGCCGTGGATTTGCGATATCTCCAACAGGAGCTGAGAAAATCGCAAAAAACCGAATTAGCCGAAAACCACCTGCTTTACGTTTACAAAAATCACGATATCGATCGTTTTCTCTGTAATAGCGACTGTTTCCGCTGCGCTTTGACTTTCTAACGAACAAGGCTTGATAATACATCAATTTCCATGCTTTTAGAACCATAGAATAATTTTTTTAATTTTTTTTGCGAAAGATAATCGATTTCTTAGTTATGTGAAAAATGCTATTTTGGAGGTGACACACAATCTGCGATCTCGGATCGAAAAATTGAAATATTGGGATGAGCCTAGTCGCATTTTCTTTGTTTTTCTGTGCTCTTTCGATTGGAAAAAGAATTTTAAGGATCGGTTGAACCATTCAAAAGTTATGGCCTTTTTATCGATTAGCAAAATCAGGGGAAATCAAGGATCCTGTATTAAGCCCCTTTTTGCTCTATCTCCCACAGGAGCCGAGAAAAACGCGAAAAACGATTTTTGGGATATTTCCTACATGGAATGGACGTTATCTGATGTATTTCGTCGCGCTGATCACGAATCTGGCCGTGGATTTGCGATATCTCCAACAGGAGCTGAGAAAATCGCAAAAAACCGAATTAGCCGAAAACCACCTGCTTTACGTTTACAAAAATCACGATATCGATCGTTTTCTCTGTAATAGCGACTGTTTCCGCTGCGCTTTGACTTTCTAACGAACAAGGCTTGATAATACATCAATTTCCAAGCTTTTAGAACCATAGAATAATTTTTTTCAATTTTTTTGCGAAAGATAATCGATTTCTTAGTTATGTGAAAAATGCTATTTTGGAGGTGATACACAATCTGCGATCTCGGATCGAAAAATTGAAATATCGGGATGAGCCTAGTCGCATTTTCTTTGTTTTTCTGTGCTCTTTCGAATGGCAAAGGAATTTCAAGGATCGGTTGAACTATTCAAAAGTTATGGCCTTTTTATCGAATTATGAAATCAGGGGAAATCAAGGATCCTGTATTAGGCCCCTTTTTGCTCCCACAGGAGCCGAGAAAAACGCGAAAAACGATTTTTGGGATATTTCCCACATGGGATGGACGTTATCTGATGTATTTCGTCGCGCTGATCACGAATCTGGCCGTTGATTTGCGATATCTCCAACAGGAGCTGAGAAAATCGCAAAAAACCGAATTAGCCGAAAACCACCTGCTTTACGTTTACAAAAATCACGATATCGATCGTTTTCTCTGTAATAGCGACTGTTTCCGCTGCGCTTTGACTTTCTAACGTACAAGGCTTGATAATACATCAATTTCCATGCTTTTAGAACCATATAATAATTTTTTAAATTTTTTTTGCGAAAGATAATCGATTTCTTAGTTATGTGAAAAATGCTATTTTGGAGGTGACACACAATCTGCGATCTCGGATCGAAAAATTGAAATATTGGGATGAGCCTAGTCGCATTTTCTTTGTTTTTCTGTGCTCTTTCGATTGGAAAAAGAATTTTAAGGATCGGTTGAACCATTCAAAAGTTATGGCCTTTTTATCGATTAGCAAAATCAGGGGAAATCAAGGATCCTGTATTGAGCCCCTTTTTGCTCTATCTCCCACAGGAGCCGAGAAAAACGCGAAAAACGATTTTTGGGATATTTCCTACATGGAATGGACGTTATCTGATGTATTTCGTCGCGCTGATCACGAATCTGGCCGTGGATTTGCGATATCTCCAACAGGAGCTGAGAAAATCGCAAAAAACCGAATTAGCCGAAAACCACCTGCTTTACGTTTACAAAAATCACGATATCGATCGTTTTCTCTGTAATAGCGACTGTTTCCGCTGCGCTTTGACTTTCTAACGAACAAGGCTTGATAATACATCAATTTCCATGCTTTTAGAACCATAGAATAATTTTTTAATTTTTTTTTGCGAAAGATAATCGATTTCTTAGTTATGTGAAAAATGCTATTTTGGAGGTGACACACAATCTGCGATCTCGGATCGAAAAATTGAAATATTGGGATGAGCCTAGTCGCATTTTCTTTGTTTTTCTGTGCTCTTTCGAATGGAAAAAGAATTTTAAGGATCGGTTGAACTATTCAAAAGTTATGGCCTTTTTATCGAATTATGAAATCAGGGGAAATCAAGGATCCTGTATTAAGCCCCTTTTCGCTCTATCTCCCACAGGAGCCGAGAAAAACGCGAAAAACGATTTTTGGGATATTTCCCACATGGGATGGACGTTATCTGATGTATTTCGTCGCGCTGATCACGAATCTGGCCGTGGATTTGCGATATCTCCAACAGGAGCTGAGAAAATCGCAAAAAACCGAATTAGCCGAAAACCACCTGCTTTACGTTTACAAAAATCACGATATCGATCGTTTTCTCTGTAATAGCGACTGTTTCCGCTGCGCTTTGACTTTCTAACGAACAAGGCTTGATAATACATCAATTTCCATGCTTTTAGAACCATAGAATAATTTTTTTAATTTTTTTTGCGAAAGATAATCGATTTCTTAGTTATGTGAAAAATGCTATTTTGGAGGTGACACACAATCTGCGATCTCAGATCGAAAAATTGAAATATCGGGATGAGCCTAGTCGCATTTTCTTTGTTTTTCTGTGCTCTTTCGAATGGAAAAAGAATTTTAAGGATCGGTTGAACTATTCAAAAGTTATGGCCTTTTTATCGAATTATGAAATCAGGGGAAATCAAGGATCCTGTATTAAGCCCCTTTTCGCTCTATCTCCCACAGGAGCCGAGAAAAACGCGAAAAACGATTTTTGGGATATTTCCCACATGGGATGGACGTTATCTGATGTATTTCGTCGCGCTGATCACGAATCTGGCCGTGGATTTGCGATATCTCCAACAGGAGCTGAGAAAATCGCAAAAAACCGAATTAGCCGAAAACCACCTGCTTTACGTTTACAAAAATGACGATATCGATCGTTTTTTCTGTAATAGCGACTGTTTCCGCTGCGCTTTGACTTTCTAACGAACAAGGCTTGATAATACATCAATTTCCATGCTTTTAGAACCATAGAATAATTTTTTTCATTTTTTTTGCGAAAGATAATCGATTTCTTAGTTATGTGAAAAATGCTATTTTGGAGGTGACACACAATCTGCGATCTCGGAACGAAAAATTGAAATATAGGGATGAGCTCAGTCGCATTTTCTTTGTTTTTCTGTGCTCTTTCGTATGGAAAAAGAATTTTAAGGATCGGTTAAACTATTCAAAAGTTATGGCCTTTTTATCGATTAACAAAATCAGGGGAAATCAAGGATCCTGTATTAAGCCCCTTTTCGCTCTATCTCCCACAGGAGCCGAGAAAAACGCGAAAAACGATTTTTGGGATATTTCCCACATGGGATGGACGTTATCTGATGTATTTCGTCGCGCTGATCACGAATCTGGCCGTGGATTTGCGATATCTCCAACAGGAGCTGAGAAAATCGCAAAAAACCGAATTAGCCGAAAACCACCTGCTTTACGTTTACAAAAATGACGATATCGATCGTTTTTTCTGTAATAGCGACTGTTTCCGCTGCGCTTTGACTTTCTAACGAACAAGGCTTGATAATACATCAATTTCCATGCTTTTAGAACCATAGAATAATTTTTTTCATTTTTTTTGCGAAAGATAATCGATTTCTTAGTTATGTGAAAAATGCTATTTTGGAGGTGACACACAATCTGCGATCTCGGAACGAAAAATTGAAATATAGGGATGAGCTCAGTCGCATTTTCTTTGTTTTTCTGTGCTCTTTCGTATGGAAAAAGAATTTTAAGGATCGGTTAAACTATTCAAAAGTTATGGCCTTTTTATCGATTAACAAAATCAGGGGAAATCAAGGATCCTGTATTAAGCCCCTTTTTGCTCTATCTCCCACAGGAGCCGAGAAAAACGCGAAAAACGATTTTTTGGATATTTCCCACATGGGATGGACGTTATCTGATGTATTTCGTCGCGCTGATCACGAATCTGGCCGTGGATTTGCGATATCTCCAACAGGAGCTGAGAAAATCGCAAAAAACCGAATTAGCCGAAAACCACCTGCTTTACGTTTACAAAAATCACGATATCGATCGTTTTCTCTGTAATAGCGACTGTTTCCGCTGCGCTTTGACTTTCTAACGAACAAGGCTTGATAATACATCAATTTCCATGCTTTTAGAACCATAGAATAATTTTTTAAATTTTTTTTGCGAAAGATAATCGATTTCTTAGTTATGTGAAAAATGCTATTTTGGAGGTGACACACAATCTGCGATCTCCGATCGAAAAATTAAAATATTGGGATGAGCCTAGTCGCATTTTCTTTGTTTTTCTGTGCTCTTTCGAATGGAAAAAGAATTTTAAGGATCGGTTGAACTATTCAAAAGTTATGGCCTTTTTATCGAATTATGAAATCAGGGGAAATCAAGGATCCTGTATTAAGCCCTCTTTTGCTCTATCTCCCACAGGAGCCGAGAAAAACGCGAAAAACGATTTTTGGGATATTTCCCACATGGGATGGACGTTATCTGATGTATTTCGTCGCGCTGATCACGAATCTGGCCGTGGATTTGCGATATCTCCAACAGGAGCTGAGAAAATCGCAAAAAACCGAATTAGCCGAAAACCACCTGCTTTACGTTTACAAAAATCACGATATCGATTGTTTTCTCTGTAATAGCGACTGTTTCCGCTGCGCTTTGACTTTCTAACGAACAAGGCTTGATAATACATCAATTTCCATGCTTTTAGAACCATAGAATAATTTTTTAAATTTTTTTTGCGAAAGATAATCGATTTCTTAGTTATGTGAAAAATGCTATTTTGGAGGTGACACACAATCTGCGATCTCGGATCGAAAAATTGAAATATTGGGATGAGCCTAGTCGCATTTTCTTTGTTTTTCTGTGCTCTTTCGAATGGAAAAAGAATTTTAAGGATCGGTTGAACTATTCAAAAGTTATGGCCTTTTTATCGAATTATGAAATCAGGGGAAATCAAGGATCCTGTATTAAGCCCTTTTTCGCTCTATCTCCCACAGGAGCCGAGAAAAACGCGAAAAACGATTTTTGGGATATTTCCCACATGGGATGGACGTTATCTGATGTATTTCGTCGCGCTGATCACGAATCTGGCCGTGGATTTGCGATATCTCCAACAGGAGCTGAGAAAATCGCAAAAAACCGAATTAGCCGAAAACCACCTGCTTTACGTTTACAAAAATCACGATATCGATCGTTTTCTCTGTAATAGCGACTGTTTCCGCTGCGCTTTGACTTTCTAACGAACAAGGCTTGATAATACATCAATTTCCATGCTTTTAGAACCATAGAATAATTTTTTTAATTTTTTTTGCGAAAGATAATCGATTTCTTAGTTATGTGAAAAATGCTATTTTGGAGGTGACACACAATCTGCGATCTCAGATCGAAAAATTGAAATATCGGGATGAGCCTAGTCGCATTTTCTTTGTTTTTCTGTGCTCTTTCGAATGGAAAAAGAATTTTAAGGATCGGTTGAACTATTCAAAAGTTATGGCCTTTTTATCGAATTATGAAATCAGGGGAAATCAAGGATCCTGTATTAAGCCCCTTTTCGCTCTATCTCCCACAGGAGCCGAGAAAAACGCGAAAAACGATTTTTGGGATATTTCCCACATGGGATGGACGTTATCTGATGTATTTCGTCGCGCTGATCACGAATCTGGCCGTGGATTTGCGATATCTCCAACAGGAGCTGAGAAAATCGCAAAAAACCGAATTAGCCGAAAACCACCTGCTTTACGTTTACAAAAATGACGATATCGATCGTTTTTTCTGTAATAGCGACTGTTTCCGCTGCGCTTTGACTTTCTAACGAACAAGGCTTGATAATACATCAATTTCCATGCTTTTAGAACCATAGAATAATTTTTTTCATTTTTTTTGCGAAAGATAATCGATTTCTTAGTTATGTGAAAAATGCTATTTTGGAGGTGACACACAATCTGCGATCTCGGAACGAAAAATTGAAATATAGGGATGAGCTCAGTCGCATTTTCTTTGTTTTTCTGTGCTCTTTCGTATGGAAGAAGAATTTTAAGGATCGGTTAAACTATTCAAAAGTTATGGCCTTTTTATCGATTAACAAAATCAGGGGAAATCAAGGATCCTGTATTAAGCCCCTTTTTGCTCTATCTCCCACAGGAGCCGAGAAAAACGCGAAAAACGATTTTTTGGATATTTCCCACATGGGATGGACGTTATCTGATGTATTTCGTCGCGCTGATCACGAATCTGGCCGTGGATTTGCGATATCTCCAACAGGAGCTGAGAAAATCGCAAAAAACCGAATTAGCCGAAAACCACCTGCTTTACGTTTACAAAAATCACGATATCGATCGTTTTCTCTGTAATAGCGACTGTTTCCGCTGCGCTTTGACTTTCTAACGAACAAGGCTTGATAATACATCAATTTCCATGCTTTTAGAACCATAGAATAATTTTTTAAATTTTTTTTGCGAAAGATAATCGATTTCTTAGTTATGTGAAAAATGCTATTTTGGAGGTGACACACAATCTGCGATCTCCGATCGAAAAATTAAAATATTGGGATGAGCCTAGTCGCATTTTCTTTGTTTTTCTGTGCTCTTTCGAATGGAAAAAGAATTTTAAGGATCGGTTGAACTATTCAAAAGTTATGGCCTTTTTATCGAATTATGAAATCAGGGGAAATCAAGGATCCTGTATTAAGCCCTTTTTCGCTCTATCTCCCACAGGAGCCGAGAAAAACGCGAAAAACGATTTTTGGGATATTTCCTACATGGGATGGACGTTATCTGATGTATTTCGTCGCGCTGATCACGAATCTGGCCGTGGATTTGCGATATCTCCAACAGGAGCTGAGAAAATCGCAAAAAACCGAATTAGCCGAAAACCACCTGCTTTACGTTTACAAAAATCACGATATCGATCGTTTTCTCTGTAATAGCGACTGTTTCCGCTGCGCTTTGACTTTCTAACGGACAAGGCTTGATAATACATCAATTTCCATGCTTTTAGAACCATAGAATAATTTTTTTAATTTTTTTTGCGAAAGATAATCGATTTCTTAGTTATGTGAAAAATGCTATTTTGGAGGTGACACACAATCTGCGATCTCAGATCGAAAAATTGAAATATCGGGATGAGCCTAGTCGCATTTTCTTTGTTTTTCTGTGCTCTTTCGAATGGAAAAAGAATTTTAAGGATCGGTTGAACTATTCAAAAGTTATGGCCTTTTTATCGAATTATGAAATCAGGGGAAATCAAGGATCCTGTATTAAGCCCTCTTTCGCTCTATCTCCCACAGGAGCCGAGAAAAACGCGAAAAACGATTTTTGGGATATTTCCCACATGGGATGGACGTTATCTGATGTATTTCGTCGCGCTGATCACGAATCTGGCCGTGGATTTGCGATATCTCCAACAGGAGCTGAGAAAATCGCAAAAAACCGAATTAGCCGAAAACCACCTGCTTTACGTTTACAAAAATCACGATATCGATCGTTTTTTCTGTAATAGCGACTGTTTCCGCTGCGCTTTGACTTTCTAACGAACAAGGCTTGATAATACATCAATTTCCATGCTTTTAGAACCATAGAATAATTTTTTTCATTTTTTTTGCGAAAGATAATCGATTTCTTAGTTATGTGAAAAATGCTATTTTGGAGGTGACACACAATCTGCGATCTCGGAACGAAAAATTGAAATATAGGGATGAGCCCAGTCGCATTTTCTTTGTTTTTCTGTGCTCTTTCGTATGGAAAAAGAATTTTAAGGATCGGTTAAACTATTCAAAAGTTATGGCCTTTTTATCGATTAACAAAATCAGGGGAAATCAAGGATCCTGTATTAAGCCCCTTTTTGCTCTATCTCCCACAGGAGCCGAGAAAAACGCAAAAAACGATTTTTTGGATATTTCCCACATGGGATGGACGTTATCTGATGTATTTCGTCGCGCTGATCACGAATCTGGCCGTGGATTTGCGATATCTCCAACAGGAGCTGAGAAAATCGCAAAAAACCGAATTAGCCGAAAACCACCTGCCTTACGTTTACAAAAATCACGATATCGATCGTTTTCTCTGTAATAGCGACTGTTTCCGCTGCGCTTTGACTTTCTAACGAACAAGGCTTGATAATACATCAATTTCCATGCTTTTAGAACCATAGAATAATTTTTTAAATTTTTTTTGCGAAAGATAATCGATTTCTTAGTTATGTGAAAAATGCTATTTTGGAGGTGACACACAATCTGCGATCTCGGATCGAAAAATTGAAATATTGGGATGAGCCTAGTCGCATTTTCTTTGTTTTTCTGTGCTCTTTCGAATGGAAAAAGAATTTTAAGGATCGGTTGAACTATTCAAAAGTTATGGCCTTTTTATCGAATTATGAAATCAGGGGAAATCAAGGATCCTGTATTAAGCCCTTTTTCGCTCTATCTCCCACAGGAGCCGAGAAAAACGCGAAAAACGATTTTTGGGATATTTCCCACATGGGATGGACGTTATCTGATGTATTTCGTCGCGCTGATCACGAATCTGGCCGTGGATTTGCGATATCTCCAACAGGAGCTGAGAAAATCGCAAAAAACCGAATTAGCCGAAAACCACCTGCTTTACGTTTACAAAAATCACGATATCGATCGTTTTCTCTGTAATAGCGACTGTTTCCGCTGCGCTTTGACTTTCTAACGAACAAGGCTTGATAATACATCAATTTCCATGCTTTTAGAACCATAGAATAATTTTTTTCATTTTTTTTGCGAAAGATAATCGATTTCTTAGTTATGTGAAAAATGCTATTTTGGAGGTGACACACAATCTGCGATCTCGGAACGAAAAATTGAAATATAGGGATGAGCCCAGTCGCATTTTCTTTGTTTTTCTGTGCTCTTTCGTATGGAAAAAGAATTTTAAGGATCGGTTAAACTATTCAAAAGTTATGGCCTTTTTATCGATTAACAAAATCAGGGGAAATCAAGGATCCTGTATTAAGCCCCTTTTTGCTCTATCTCCCACAGGAGCCGATAAAAACGCAAAAAACGATTTTTGGGATATTTCCTACATGGGATGGACGTTATCTGATGTATTTCGTCGCGCTGATCACGAATCTGGCCGTGGATTTGCGATATCTCCAACAGGAGCTGAGAAAATCGCAAAAAACCGAATTAGCCGAAAACCACCTGCTTTACGTTTACAAAAATCACGATATCGATCGTTTTCTCTGTAATAGCGACTGTTTCCGCTGCGCTTTGACTTTTTAACGAACAAAGCTTGATAATACATCAATTTCCATGCTTTTAGAACCATAGAATAATTTTTTAAATTTTTTTTGCGAAAGATAATCAATTTCTTAGTTATGTGAAAAATGCTATTTTGGAGGTGACACACAATCTGCGATCTCGGATCGAAAAATTGAAATATTGGGATGAGCCTAGTCGCATTTTCTTTGTTTTTCTGTGCTCTTTCGAATGGAAAAAGAATTTTAAGGATCGGTTGAACCATTCAAAAGTTATGGCCTTTTTATCGATTAACAAAATCAGGGGAAATCAAGGATCCTGTATTAGGCCCCTTTTTGCTCCCACAGGAGCCGAGAAAAACGCGAAAAACGATTTTTGGGATTGTTCCCACATGGGATGGACGTTATCTGATGTATTTCGTCGCGCTGATCACGAATCGGGCCGTGGATTTGCGATATCTCCAACAGGAGCTGAGAAAATCGCAAAAAACCGAATTAGCCGAAAACCACCTGCTTTACGTTTACAAAAATCACGATATCGATCGTTTTCTCTGTAATAGCGACTGTTTCCGCTGCGCTTTGACTTTTTAACGAACAAAGCTTGATAATACATCAATTTCCATGCTTTTAGAACCATAGAATAATTTTTTTCAATTTTTTTGCGAAAGATAATCGATTTCTTAGTTATGTGAAAAATGCTATTTTGGAGGTGATACACAATCTGCGATCTCGGATCGAAAAATTGAAATATCGGGATGAGCCTAGTCGCATTTTCTTTGTTTTTCTGTGCTCTTTCGAATGGCAAAGGAATTTCAAGGATCGGTTGAACTATTCAAAAGTTATGGCCTTTTTATCGAATTATGAAATCAGGGGAAATCAAGGATCCTGTATTAAGCCCCTTTTCGCTCTATCTCCCACAGGAGCCGAGAAAAACGCGAAAAACGATTTTTGGGATATTTCCCACATGGGATGGACGTTATCTGATGTATTTCGTCGCGCTGATCACGAATCTGGCCGTGGATTTGCGATATCTCCAACAGGAGCTGAGAAAATCGCAAAAAACCGAATTAGCCGAAAACCACCTGCTTTACGTTTACAAAAATCACGATATCGATCGTTTTCTCTGTAATAGCGACTGTTTCCGCTGCGCTTTGACTTTCTAACGAACAAGGCTTGATAATACATCAATTTCCATGCTTTTAGAACCATAGAATAATTTTTTTAATTTTTTTTGCGAAAGATAATCGATTTCTTAGTTATGTGAAAAATGCTATTTTGGAGGTGACACACAATCTGCGATCTCGGATCGAAAAATTGAAATATTGGGATGAGCCTAGTCGCATTTTCTTTGTTTTTCTGTGCTCTTTCGATTGGAAAAAGAATTTTAAGGATCGGTTGAACCATTCAAAAGTTATGGCCTTTTTATCGATTAGCAAAATCAGGGGAAATCAAGGATCCTGTATTAAGCCCCTTTTTGCTCTATCTCCCACAGGAGCCGAGAAAAACGCGAAAAACGATTTTTGGGATATTTCCTACATGGAATGGACGTTATCTGATGTATTTCGTCGCGCTGATCACGAATCTGGCCGTGGATTTGCGATATCTCCAACAGGAGCTGAGAAAATCGCAAAAAACCGAATTAGCCGAAAACCACCTGCTTTACGTTTACAAAAATCACGATATCGATCGTTTTCTCTGTAATAGCGACTGTTTCCGCTGCGCTTTGACTTTCTAACGAACAAGGCTTGATAATACATCAATTTCCAAGCTTTTAGAACCATAGAATAATTTTTTTCAATTTTTTTGCGAAAGATAATCGATTTCTTAGTTATGTGAAAAATGCTATTTTGGAGGTGATACACAATCTGCGATCTCGGATCGAAAAATTGAAATATCGGGATGAGCCTAGTCGCATTTTCTTTGTTTTTCTGTGCTCTTTCGAATGGCAAAGGAATTTCAAGGATCGGTTGAACTATTCAAAAGTTATGGCCTTTTTATCGAATTATGAAATCAGGGGAAATCAAGGATCCTGTATTAGGCCCCTTTTTGCTCCCACAGGAGCCGAGAAAAACGCGAAAAACGATTTTTGGGATATTTCCCACATGGGATGGACGTTATCTGATGTATTTCGTCGCGCTGATCACGAATCTGGCCGTTGATTTGCGATATCTCCAACAGGAGCTGAGAAAATCGCAAAAAACCGAATTAGCCGAAAACCACCTGCTTTACGTTTACAAAAATCACGATATCGATCGTTTTCTCTGTAATAGCGACTGTTTCCGCTGCGCTTTGACTTTCTAACGTACAAGGCTTGATAATACATCAATTTCCATGCTTTTAGAACCATATAATAATTTTTTAAATTTTTTTTGCGAAAGATAATCGATTTCTTAGTTATGTGAAAAATGCTATTTTGGAGGTGACACACAATCTGCGATCTCGGATCGAAAAATTGAAATATTGGGATGAGCCTAGTCGCATTTTCTTTGTTTTTCTGTGCTCTTTCGATTGGAAAAAGAATTTTAAGGATCGGTTGAACCATTCAAAAGTTATGGCCTTTTTATCGATTAGCAAAATCAGGGGAAATCAAGGATCCTGTATTGAGCCCCTTTTTGCTCTATCTCCCACAGGAGCCGAGAAAAACGCGAAAAACGATTTTTGGGATATTTCCTACATGGAATGGACGTTATCTGATGTATTTCGTCGCGCTGATCACGAATCTGGCCGTGGATTTGCGATATCTCCAACAGGAGCTGAGAAAATCGCAAAAAACCGAATTAGCCGAAAACCACCTGCTTTACGTTTACAAAAATCACGATATCGATCGTTTTCTCTGTAATAGCGACTGTTTCCGCTGCGCTTTGACTTTCTAACGAACAAGGCTTGATAATACATCAATTTCCATGCTTTTAGAACCATAGAATAATTTTTTAATTTTTTTTTGCGAAAGATAATCGATTTCTTAGTTATGTGAAAAATGCTATTTTGGAGGTGACACACAATCTGCGATCTCGGATCGAAAAATTGAAATATTGGGATGAGCCTAGTCGCATTTTCTTTGTTTTTCTGTGCTCTTTCGAATGGAAAAAGAATTTTAAGGATCGGTTGAACTATTCAAAAGTTATGGCCTTTTTATCGAATTATGAAATCAGGGGAAATCAAGGATCCTGTATTAAGCCCCTTTTCGCTCTATCTCCCACAGGAGCCGAGAAAAACGCGAAAAACGATTTTTGGGATATTTCCCACATGGGATGGACGTTATCTGATGTATTTCGTCGCGCTGATCACGAATCTGGCCGTGGATTTGCGATATCTCCAACAGGAGCTGAGAAAATCGCAAAAAACCGAATTAGCCGAAAACCACCTGCTTTACGTTTACAAAAATCACGATATCGATCGTTTTCTCTGTAATAGCGACTGTTTCCGCTGCGCTTTGACTTTCTAACGAACAAGGCTTGATAATACATCAATTTCCATGCTTTTAGAACCATAGAATAATTTTTTTAATTTTTTTTGCGAAAGATAATCGATTTCTTAGTTATGTGAAAAATGCTATTTTGGAGGTGACACACAATCTGCGATCTCGGATCGAAAAATTGAAATATTGGGATGAGCCTAGTCGCATTTTCTTTGTTTTTCTGTGCTCTTTCGAATGGAAAAAGAATTTTAAGGATCGGTTAAACTATTCAAAAGTTATGGCCTTTTTATCGATTAACAAAATCAGGGGAAATCAAGGATCCTGTATTAAGCCCCTTTTTGCTCTATCTCCCACAGGAGCCGATAAAAACGCAAAAAACGATTTTTGGGATATTTCCTACATGGGATGGACGTTATCTGATGTATTTCGTCGCGCTGATCACGAATCTGGCCGTGGATTTGCGATATCTCCAACAGGAGCTGAGAAAATCGCAAAAAACCGAATTAGCCGAAAACCACCTGCTTTACGTTTACAAAAATCACGATATCGATCGTTTTCTCTGTAATAGCGACTGTTTCCGCTGCGCTTTGACTTTTTAACGAACAAAGCTTGATAATACATCAATTTCCATGCTTTTAGAACCATAGAATAATTTTTTAAATTTTTTTTGCGAAAGATAATCAATTTCTTAGTTATGTGAAAAATGCTATTTTGGAGGTGACACACAATCTGCGATCTCGGATCGAAAAATTGAAATATTGGGATGAGCCTAGTCGCATTTTCTTTGTTTTTCTGTGCTCTTTCGAATGGAAAAAGAATTTTAAGGATCGGTTGAACCATTCAAAAGTTATGGCCTTTTTATCGATTAGCAAAATCAGGGGAAATCAAGGATCCTGTATTGAGCCCCTTTTTGCTCTATCTCCCACAGGAGCCGAGAAAAACGCGAAAAACGATTTTTGGGATATTTCCTACATGGAATGGACGTTATCTGATGTATTTCGTCGCGCTGATCACGAATCTGGCCGTGGATTTGCGATATCTCCAACAGGAGCTGAGAAAATCGCAAAAAACCGAATTAGCCGAAAACCACCTGCTTTACGTTTACAAAAATCACGATATCGATCGTTTTCTCTGTAATAGCGACTGTTTCCGCTGCGCTTTGACTTTCTAACGAACAAGGCTTGATAATACATCAATTTCCATGCTTTTAGAACCATAGAATAATTTTTTAATTTTTTTTTGCGAAAGATAATCGATTTCTTAGTTATGTGAAAAATGCTATTTTGGAGGTGACACACAATCTGCGATCTCGGATCGAAAAATTGAAATATTGGGATGAGCCTAGTCGCATTTTCTTTGTTTTTCTGTGCTCTTTCGAATGGAAAAAGAATTTTAAGGATCGGTTGAACTATTCAAAAGTTATGGCCTTTTTATCGAATTATGAAATCAGGGGAAATCAAGGATCCTGTATTAAGCCCCTTTTCGCTCTATCTCCCACAGGAGCCGAGAAAAACGCGAAAAACGATTTTTGGGATATTTCCCACATGGGATGGACGTTATCTGATGTATTTCGTCGCGCTGATCACGAATCTGGCCGTGGATTTGCGATATCTCCAACAGGAGCTGAGAAAATCGCAAAAAACCGAATTAGCCGAAAACCACCTGCTTTACGTTTACAAAAATCACGATATCGATCGTTTTCTCTGTAATAGCGACTGTTTCCGCTGCGCTTTGACTTTCTAACGAACAAGGCTTGATAATACATCAATTTCCATGCTTTTAGAACCATAGAATAATTTTTTAAATTTTTTTTGCGAAAGATAATCGATTTCTTAGTTATGTGAAAAATGCTATTTTGGAGGTGACACACAATCTGCGATCTCGGATCGAAAAATTGAAATATTGGGATGAGCCTAGTCGCATTTTCTTTGTTTTTCTGTGCTCTTTCGAATGGCAAAGGAATTTCAAGGATCGGTTGAACTATTCAAAAGTTATGGCCTTTTTATCGAATTATGAAATCAGGGGAAATCAAGGATCCTGTATTAGGCCCCTTTTTGCTCCCACAGGAGCCGAGAAAAACGCGAAAAACGATTTTTGGGATATTTCCCACATGGGATGGACGTTATCTGATGTATTTCGTCGCGCTGATCACGAATCTGGCCGTGGATTTGCGATATCTCCAACAGGAGCTGAGAAAATCGCAAAAAACCGAATTAGCCGAAAACCACCTGCTTTACGTTTACAAAAATCACGATATCGATCGTTTTCTCTGTAATAGCGACTGTTTCCGCTGCGCTTTGACTTTCTAACGAACAAGGCTTGATAATACATCAATTTCCATGCTTTTAGAACCATAGAATAATTTTTTAATTTTTTTTTGCGAAAGATAATCGATTTCTTAGTTATGTGAAAAATGCTATTTTGGAGGTGACACACAATCTGCGATCTCGGATCGAAAAATTGAAATATTGGGATGAGCCTAGTCGCATTTTCTTTGTTTTTCTGTGCTCTTTCGAATGGAAAAAGAATTTTAAGGATCGGTTGAACTATTCAAAAGTTATGGCCTTTTTATCGAATTATGAAATCAGGGGAAATCAAGGATCCTGTATTAAGCCCCTTTTCGCTCTATCTCCCACAGGAGCCGAGAAAAACGCGAAAAACGATTTTTGGGATATTTCCCACATGGGATGGACGTTATCTGATGTATTTCGTCGCGCTGATCACGAATCTGGCCGTGGATTTGCGATATCTCCAACAGGAGCTGAGAAAATCGCAAAAAACCGAATTAGCCGAAAACCACCTGCTTTACGTTTACAAAAATCACGATATCGATCGTTTTCTCTGTAATAGCGACTGTTTCCGCTGCGCTTTGACTTTCTAACGAACAAGGCTTGATAATACATCAATTTCCATGCTTTTAGAACCATAGAATAATTTTTTTAATTTTTTTTGCGAAAGATAATCGATTTCTTAGTTATGTGAAAAATGCTATTTTGGAGGTGACACACAATCTGCGATCTCGGATCGAAAAATTGAAATATTGGGATGAGCCTAGTCGCATTTTCTTTGTTTTTCTGTGCTCTTTCGAATGGAAAAAGAATTTTAAGGATCGGTTGAACCATTCAAAAGTTATGGCCTTTTTATCGATTAGCAAAATCAGGGGAAATCAAGGATCCTGTATTGAGCCCCTTTTTGCTCTATCTCCCACAGGAGCCGAGAAAAACGCGAAAAACGATTTTTGGGATATTTCCTACATGGAATGGACGTTATCTGATGTATTTCGTCGCGCTGATCACGAATCTGGCCGTGGATTTGCGATATCTCCAACAGGAGCTGAGAAAATCGCAAAAAACCGAATTAGCCGAAAACCACCTGCTTTACGTTTACAAAAATCACGATATCGATCGTTTTCTCTGTAATAGCGACTGTTTCCGCTGCGCTTTGACTTTCTAACGAACAAGGCTTGATAATACATCAATTTCCATGCTTTTAGAACCATAGAATAATTTTTTAATTTTTTTTTGCGAAAGATAATCGATTTCTTAGTTATGTGAAAAATGCTATTTTGGAGGTGACACACAATCTGCGATCTCGGATCGAAAAATTGAAATATTGGGATGAGCCTAGTCGCATTTTCTTTGTTTTTCTGTGCTCTTTCGAATGGAAAAAGAATTTTAAGGATCGGTTGAACTATTCAAAAGTTATGGCCTTTTTATCGAATTATGAAATCAGGGGAAATCAAGGATCCTGTATTAAGCCCCTTTTCGCTCTATCTCCCACAGGAGCCGAGAAAAACGCGAAAAACGATTTTTGGGATATTTCCCACATGGGATGGACGTTATCTGATGTATTTCGTCGCGCTGATCACGAATCTGGCCGTGGATTTGCGATATCTCCAACAGGAGCTGAGAAAATCGCAAAAAACCGAATTAGCCGAAAACCACCTGCTTTACGTTTACAAAAATCACGATATCGATCGTTTTCTCTGTAATAGCGACTGTTTCCGCTGCGCTTTGACTTTCTAACGAACAAGGCTTGATAATACATCAATTTCCATGCTTTTAGAACCATAGAATAATTTTTTTAATTTTTTTTGCGAAAGATAATCGATTTCTTAGTTATGTGAAAAATGCTATTTTGGAGGTGACACACAATCTGCGATCTCGGATCGAAAAATTGAAATATTGGGATGAGCCTAGTCGCATTTTCTTTGTTTTTCTGTGCTCTTTCGAATGGAAAAAGAATTTTAAGGATCGGTTAAACTATTCAAAAGTTATGGCCTTTTTATCGATTAACAAAATCAGGGGAAATCAAGGATCCTGTATTAAGCCCCTTTTTGCTCTATCTCCCACAGGAGCCGATAAAAACGCAAAAAACGATTTTTGGGATATTTCCTACATGGGATGGACGTTATCTGATGTATTTCGTCGCGCTGATCACGAATCTGGCCGTGGATTTGCGATATCTCCAACAGGAGCTGAGAAAATCGCAAAAAACCGAATTAGCCGAAAACCACCTGCTTTACGTTTACAAAAATCACGATATCGATCGTTTTCTCTGTAATAGCGACTGTTTCCGCTGCGCTTTGACTTTTTAACGAACAAAGCTTGATAATACATCAATTTCCATGCTTTTAGAACCATAGAATAATTTTTTAAATTTTTTTTGCGAAAGATAATCAATTTCTTAGTTATGTGAAAAATGCTATTTTGGAGGTGACACACAATCTGCGATCTCGGATCGAAAAATTGAAATATTGGGATGAGCCTAGTCGCATTTTCTTTGTTTTTCTGTGCTCTTTCGAATGGAAAAAGAATTTTAAGGATCGGTTGAACCATTCAAAAGTTATGGCCTTTTTATCGATTAACAAAATCAGGGGAAATCAAGGATCCTGTATTAGGCCCCTTTTTGCTCCCACAGGAGCCGAGAAAAACGCGAAAAACGATTTTTGGGATTGTTCCCACATGGGATGGACGTTATCTGATGTATTTCGTCGCGCTGATCACGAATCGGGCCGTGGATTTGCGATATCTCCAACAGGAGCTGAGAAAATCGCAAAAAACCGAATTAGCCGAAAACCACCTGCTTTACGTTTACAAAAATCACGATATCGATCGTTTTCTCTGTAATAGCGACTGTTTCCGCTGCGCTTTGACTTTTTAACGAACAAAGCTTGATAATACATCAATTTCCATGCTTTTAGAACCATAGAATAATTTTTTTCAATTTTTTTGCGAAAGATAATCGATTTCTTAGTTATGTGAAAAATGCTATTTTGGAGGTGATACACAATCTGCGATCTCGGATCGAAAAATTGAAATATCGGGATGAGCCTAGTCGCATTTTCTTTGTTTTTCTGTGCTCTTTCGAATGGCAAAGGAATTTCAAGGATCGGTTGAACTATTCAAAAGTTATGGCCTTTTTATCGAATTATGAAATCAGGGGAAATCAAGGATCCTGTATTAGGCCCCTTTTTGCTCCCACAGGAGCCGAGAAAAACGCGAAAAACGATTTTTGGGATATTTCCCACATGGGATGGACGTTATCTGATGTATTTCGTCGCGCTGATCACGAATCTGGCCGTGGATTTGCGATATCTCCAACAGGAGCTGAGAAAATCGCAAAAAACCGAATTAGCCGAAAACCACCTGCTTTACGTTTACAAAAATCACGATATCGATCGTTTTCTCTGTAATAGCGACTGTTTCCGCTGCGCTTTGACTTTTTAACGAACAAAGCTTGATAATACATCAATTTCCATGCTTTTAGAACCATAGAATAATTTTTTTCAATTTTTTTGCGAAAGATAATCGATTTCTTAGTTATGTGAAAAATGCTATTTTGGAGGTGATACACAATCTGCGATCTCGGATCGAAAAATTGAAATATCGGGATGAGCCTAGTCGCATTTTCTTTGTTTTTCTGTGCTCTTTCGAATGGCAAAGGAATTTCAAGGATCGGTTGAACTATTCAAAAGTTATGGCCTTTTTATCGAATTATGAAATCAGGGGAAATCAAGGATCCTGTATTAGGCCCCTTTTTGCTCCCACAGGAGCCGAGAAAAACGCGAAAAACGATTTTTGGGATATTTCCCACATGGGATGGACGTTATCTGATGTATTTCGTCGCGCTGATCACGAATCTGGCCGTGGATTTGCGATATCTCCAACAGGAGCTGAGAAAATCGCAAAAAACCGAATTAGCCGAAAACCACCTGCTTTACGTTTACAAAAATCACGATATCGATCGTTTTCTCTGTAATAGCGACTGTTTCCGCTGCGCTTTGACTTTCTAACGAACAAGGCTTGATAATACATCAATTTCCATGCTTTTAGAACCATAGAATAATTTTTTTCATTTTTTTTGCGAAAGATAATCGATTTCTTAGTTATGTGAAAAATGCTATTTTGGAGGTGACACACAATCTGCGATCTCGGAACGAAAAATTGAAATATAGGGATGAGCCCAGTCGCATTTTCTTTGTTTTTCTGTGCTCTTTCGTATGGAAAAAGAATTTTAAGGATCGGTTAAACTATTCAAAAGTTATGGCCTTTTTATCGAATAACAAAATCAGGGGAAATCAAGGATCCTGTATTAAGCCCCTTTTTGCTCTATCTCCCACAGGAGCCGATAAAAACGCGAAAAACGATTTTTGGGATATTTCCTACATGGGATGGACGTTATCTGATGTATTTCGTCGCGCTGATCACGAATCTGGCCGTGGATTTGCGATATCTCTAACAGGAGCTGAGAAAATCGCAAAAAACCGAATTAGCCGAAAACCACCTGCTTTACGTTTACAAAAATCACGATATCGATCGTTTTCTCTGTAATAGCGACTGTTTCCGCTGCGCTTTGACTTTCTAACGAACAAGGCTTGATAATACATCAATTTCCATGCTTTTAGAACCATAGAATAATTTTTAAAATTTTTTTTGCGAAAGATAATCGATTTCTTAGTTATGTGAAAAATGCTATTTTGGAGGTGACACACAATCTGCGATCTCGGATCGAAAAATTGAAATATTGGGATGAGCCTAGTCGCATTTTCTTTGTTTTTCTGTGCTCTTTCGAATGGAAAAAGAATTTTAAGGATCGGTTGAACCATTCAAAAGTTATGGCCTTTTTATCGATTAACAAAATCAGGGGAAATCAAGGATCCTGTATTAGGCCCCTTTTTGCTCCCACAGGAGCCGAGAAAAACGCGAAAAACGATTTTTGGGATATTTCACACATGGGATGGACGTTATCTGATGTATTTCGTCGCGCTGATCACGAATCTGGCCGTGGATTTGCCATATCTCGAACAGGAGCTGAGAAAATCGCAAAAAACCGAATTAGCCGAAAACCACCTGCTTTACGTTTACAAAAATCACGATATCGATCGTTTTCTCTGTAATAGCGACTGTTTCCGCTGCGCTTTGACTTTTTAACGAACAAAGCTTGATAATACATCAATTTCCATGCTTTTAGAACCATAGAATAATTTTTTTCATTTTTTTTGCGAAAGATAATCGATTTCTTAGTTATGTGAAAAATGCTATTTTGGAGGTGACACACAATCTGCGATCTCGGAACGAAAAATTGAAATATAGGGATGAGCCCAGTCGCATTTTCTTTGTTTTTCTGTGCTCTTTCGTATGGAAAAAGAATTTTAAGGATCGGTTAAACTATTCAAAAGTTATGGCCTTTTTATCGAATAACAAAATCAGGGGAAATCAAGGATCCTGTATTAAGCCCCTTTTTGCTCTATCTCCCACAGGAGCCGATAAAAACGCGAAAAACGATTTTTGGGATATTTCCTACATGGGATGGACGTTATCTGATGTATTTCGTCGCGCTGATCACGAATCTGGCCGTGGATTTGCGATATCTCTAACAGGAGCTGAGAAAATCGCAAAAAACCGAATTAACCGAAAACCACCTGCTTTACGTTTACAAAAATCACGATATCGATCGTTTTCTCTGTAATAGCGACTGTTTCCGCTGCGCTTTGACTTTCTAACGAACAAGGCTTGATAATACATCAATTTCCATGCTTTTAGAACCATAGAATAATTTTTAAAATTTTTTTTGCGAAAGATAATCGATTTCTTAGTTATGTGAAAAATGCTATTTTGGAGGTGACACACAATCTGCGATCTCGGATCGAAAAATTGAAATATTGGGATGAGCCTAGTCGCATTTTCTTTGTTTTTCTGTGCTCTTTCGAATGGAAAAAGAATTTTAAGGATCGGTTGAACCATTCAAAAGTTATGGCCTTTTTATCGATTAACAAAATCAGGGGAAATCAAGGATCCTGTATTAGGCCCCTTTTTGCTCCCACAGGAGCCGAGAAAAACGCGAAAAACGATTTTTGGGATATTTCACACATGGGATGGACGTTATCTGATGTATTTCGTCGCGCTGATCACGAATCTGGCCGTGGATTTGCCATATCTCGAACAGGAGCTGAGAAAATCGCAAAAAACCGAATTAGCCGAAAACCACCTGCTTTACGTTTACAAAAATCACGATATCGATCGTTTTCTCTGTAATAGCGACTGTTTCCGCTGCGCTTTGACTTTTTAACGAACAAAGCTTGATAATACATCAATTTCCATGCTTTTAGAACCATAGAATAATTTTTTAAATTTTTTTTGCGAAAGATAATCAATTTCTTAGTTATGTGAAAAATGCTATTTTGGAGGTGACACACAATCTGCGATCTCGGATCGAAAAATTGAAATATTGGGATGAGCCTAGTCGCATTTTCTTTGTTTTTCTGTGCTCTTTCGAATGGAAAAAGAATTTTAAGGATCGGTTGAACCATTCAAAAGTTATGGCCTTTTTATCGATTAACAAAATCAGGGGAAATCAAGGATCCTGTATTAGGCCCCTTTTTGCTCCCACAGGAGCCGAGAAAAACGCGAAAAACGATTTTTGGGATATTTCACACATGGGATGGACGTTATCTGATGTATTTCGTCGCGCTGATCACGAATCTGGCCGTGGATTTGCCATATCTCGAACAGGAGCTGAGAAAATCGCAAAAAACCGAATTAGCCGAAAACCACCTGCTTTACGTTTACAAAAATCACGATATCGATCGTTTTCTCTGTAATAGCGACTGTTTCCGCTGCGCTTTGACTTTTTAACGAACAAAGCTTGATAATACATCAATTTCCATGCTTTTAGAACCATAGAATAATTTTTTAAATTTTTTTTGCGAAAGATAATCAATTTCTTAGTTATGTGAAAAATGCTATTTTGGAGGTGACACACAATCTGCGATCTCGGATCGAAAAATTGAAATATTGGGATGAGCCTAGTCGCATTTTCTTTGTTTTTCTGTGCTCTTTCGAATGGAAAAAGAATTTTAAGGATCGGTTGAACCATTCAAAAGTTATGGCCTTTTTATCGATTAACAAAATCAGGGGAAATCAAGGATCCTGTATTAGGCCCCTTTTTGCTCCCACAGGAGCCGAGAAAAACGCGAAAAACGATTTTTGGGATTGTTCCCACATGGGATGGACGTTATCTGATGTATTTCGTCGCGCTGATCACGAATCGGGCCGTGGATTTGCGATATCTCCAACAGGAGCTGAGAAAATCGCAAAAAACCGAATTAGCCGAAAACCACCTGCTTTACGTTTACAAAAATCACGATATCGATCGTTTTCTCTGTAATAGCGACTGTTTCCGCTGCGCTTTGACTTTTTAACGAACAAAGCTTGATAATACATCAATTTCCATGCTTTTAGAACCATATAATAATTTTTTAAATTTTTTTTGCGAAAGATAATCGATTTCTTAGTTATGTGAAAAATGCTATTTTGGAGGTGACACACAATCTGCGATCTCGGATCGAAAAATTGAAATATTGGGATGAGCCTAGTCGCATTTTCTTTGTTTTTCTGTGCTCTTTCGATTGGAAAAAGAATTTTAAGGATCGGTTGAACCATTCAAAAGTTATGGCCTTTTTATCGATTACCAAAATCAGGGGAAATCAAGGATCCTGTATTAAGCCCCTTTTTGCTCTATCTCCCACAGGAGCCGAGAAAAACGCGAAAAACGATTTTTGGGATATTTCCTACATGGAATGGACGTTATCTGATGTATTTCGTCGCGCTGATCACGAATCTGGCCGTGGATTTGCGATATCTCCAACAGGAGCTGAGAAAATCGCAAAAAACCGAATTAGCCGAAAACCACCTGCTTTACGTTTACAAAAATCACGATATCGATCGTTTTCTCTGTAATAGCGACTGTTTCCGCTGCGCTTTGACTTTCTAACGTACAAGGCTTGATAATACATCAATTTCCATGCTTTTAGAACCATATAATAATTTTTTAAATTTTTTTTGCGAAAGATAATCGATTTCTTAGTTATGTGAAAAATGCTATTTTGGAGGTGACACACAATCTGCGATCTCGGATCGAAAAATTGAAATATTGGGATGAGCCTAGTCGCATTTTCTTTGTTTTTCTGTGCTCTTTCGATTGGAAAAAGAATTTTAAGGATCGGTTGAACCATTCAAAAGTTATGGCCTTTTTATCGATTACCAAAATCAGGGGAAATCAAGGATCCTGTATTAAGCCCCTTTTTGCTCTATCTCCCACAGGAGCCGAGAAAAACGCGAAAAACGATTTTTGGGATATTTCCTACATGGAATGGACGTTATCTGATGTATTTCGTCGCGCTGATCACGAATCTGGCCGTGGATTTGCGATATCTCCAACAGGAGCTGAGAAAATCGCAAAAAACCGAATTAGCCGAAAACCACCTGCTTTACGTTTACAAAAATCACGATATCGATCGTTTTCTCTGTAATAGCGACTGTTTCCGCTGCGCTTTGACTTTCTAACGAACAAGGCTTGATAATACATCAATTTCCATGCTTTTAGAACCATAGAATAATTTTTTTCAATTTTTTTGCGAAAGATAATCGATTTCTTAGTTATGTGAAAAATGCTATTTTGGAGGTGATACACAATCTGCGATCTCGGATCGAAAAATTGAAATATCGGGATGAGCCTAGTCGCATTTTCTTTGTTTTTCTGTGCTCTTTCGAATGGCAAAGGAATTTCAAGGATCGGTTGAACTATTCAAAAGTTATGGCCTTTTTATCGAATTATGAAATCAGGGGAAATCAAGGATCCTGTATTAGGCCCCTTTTTGCTCCCACAGGAGCCGAGAAAAACGCGAAAAACGATTTTTGGGATATTTCCCACATGGGATGGACGTTATCTGATGTATTTCGTCGCGCTGATCACGAATCTGGCCGTTGATTTGCGATATCTCCAACAGGAGCTGAGAAAATCGCAAAAAACCGAATTAGCCGAAAACCACCTGCTTTACGTTTACAAAAATCACGATATCGATCGTTTTCTCTGTAATAGCGACTGTTTCCGCTGCGCTTTGACTTTCTAACGTACAAGGCTTGATAATACATCAATTTCCATGCTTTTAGAACCATATAATAATTTTTTAAATTTTTTTTGCGAAAGATAATCGATTTCTTAGTTATGTGAAAAATGCTATTTTGGAGGTGACACACAATCTGCGATCTCGGATCGAAAAATTGAAATATTGGGATGAGCCTAGTCGCATTTTCTTTGTTTTTCTGTGCTCTTTCGATTGGAAAAAAAATTTTAAGGATCGGTTGAACCATTCAAAAGTTATGGCCTTTTTATCGATTAGCAAAATCAGGGGAAATCAAGGATCCTGTATTGAGCCCCTTTTTGCTCTATCTCCCACAGGAGCCGAGAAAAACGCGAAAAACGATTTTTGGGATATTTCCTACATGGAATGGACGTTATCTGATGTATTTCGTCGCGCTGATCACGAATCTGGCCGTGGATTTGCGATATCTCCAACAGGAGCTGAGAAAATCGCAAAAAACCGAATTAGCCGAAAACCACCTGCTTTACGTTTACAAAAATCACGATATCGATCGTTTTCTCTGTAATAGCGACTGTTTCCGCTGCGCTTTGACTTTCTAACGAACAAGGCTTGATAATACATCAATTTCCATGCTTTTAGAACCATAGAATAATTTTTTAATTTTTTTTTGCGAAAGATAATCGATTTCTTAGTTATGTGAAAAATGCTATTTTGGAGGTGACACACAATCTGCGATCTCGGATCGAAAAATTGAAATATTGGGATGAGCCTAGTCGCATTTTCTTTGTTTTTCTGTGCTCTTTCGAATGGAAAAAGAATTTTAAGGATCGGTTGAACTATTCAAAAGTTATGGCCTTTTTATCGAATTATGAAATCAGGGGAAATCAAGGATCCTGTATTAAGCCCCTTTTCGCTCTATCTCCCACAGGAGCCGAGAAAAACGCGAAAAACGATTTTTGGGATATTTCCCACATGGGATGGACGTTATCTGATGTATTTCGTCGCGCTGATCACGAATCTGGCCGTTGATTTGCGATATCTCCAACAGGAGCTGAGAAAATCGCAAAAAACCGAATTAGCCGAAAACCACCTGCTTTACGTTTACAAAAATCACGATATCGATCGTTTTCTCTGTAATAGCGACTGTTTCCGCTGCGCTTTGACTTTCTAACGTACAAGGCTTGATAATACATCAATTTCCATGCTTTTAGAACCATATAATAATTTTTTAAATTTTTTTTGCGAAAGATAATCGATTTCTTAGTTATGTGAAAAATGCTATTTTGGAGGTGACACACAATCTGCGATCTCGGATCGAAAAATTGAAATATTGGGATGAGCCTAGTCGCATTTTCTTTGTTTTTCTGTGCTCTTTCGATTGGAAAAAGAATTTTAAGGATCGGTTGAACCATTCAAAAGTTATGGCCTTTTTATCGATTACCAAAATCAGAGGAAATCAAGGATCCTGTATTAAGCCCCTTTTTGCTCTATCTCCCACAGGAGCCGAGAAAAACGCGAAAAACGATTTTTGGGATATTTCCTACATGGAATGGACGTTATCTGATGTATTTCGTCGCGCTGATCACGAATCTGGCCGTGGATTTGCGATATCTCCAACAGGAGCTGAGAAAATCGCAAAAAACCGAATTAGCCGAAAACCACCTGCTTTACGTTTACAAAAATCACGATATCGATCGTTTTCTCTGTAATAGCGACTGTTTCCGCTGCGCTTTGACTTTCTAACGAACAAGGCTTGATAATACATCAATTTCCATGCTTTTAGAACCATAGAATAATTTTTTTCAATTTTTTTGCGAAAGATAATCGATTTCTTAGTTATGTGAAAAATGCTATTTTGGAGGTGATACACAATCTGCGATCTCGGATCGAAAAATTGAAATATCGGGATGAGCCTAGTCGCATTTTCTTTGTTTTTCTGTGCTCTTTCGAATGGCAAAGGAATTTCAAGGATCGGTTGAACTATTCAAAAGTTATGGCCTTTTTATCGAATTATGAAATCAGGGGAAATCAAGGATCCTGTATTAGGCCCCTTTTTGCTCCCACAGGAGCCGAGAAAAACGCGAAAAACGATTTTTGGGATATTTCCCACATGGGATGGACGTTATCTGATGTATTTCGTCGCGCTGATCACGAATCTGGCCGTTGATTTGCGATATCTCCAACAGGAGCTGAGAAAATCGCAAAAAACCGAATTAGCCGAAAACCACCTGCTTTACGTTTACAAAAATCACGATATCGATCGTTTTCTCTGTAATAGCGACTGTTTCCGCTGCGCTTTGACTTTCTAACGTACAAGGCTTGATAATACATCAATTTCCATGCTTTTAGAACCATATAATAATTTTTTAAATTTTTTTTGCGAAAGATAATCGATTTCTTAGTTATGTGAAAAATGCTATTTTGGAGGTGACACACAATCTGCGATCTCGGATCGAAAAATTGAAATATTGGGATGAGCCTAGTCGCATTTTCTTTGTTTTTCTGTGCTCTTTCGATTGGAAAAAAAATTTTAAGGATCGGTTGAACCATTCAAAAGTTATGGCCTTTTTATCGATTAGCAAAATCAGGGGAAATCAAGGATCCTGTATTGAGCCCCTTTTTGCTCTATCTCCCACAGGAGCCGAGAAAAACGCGAAAAACGATTTTTGGGATATTTCCTACATGGAATGGACGTTATCTGATGTATTTCGTCGCGCTGATCACGAATCTGGCCGTGGATTTGCGATATCTCCAACAGGAGCTGAGAAAATCGCAAAAAACCGAATTAGCCGAAAACCACCTGCTTTACGTTTACAAAAATCACGATATCGATCGTTTTCTCTGTAATAGCGACTGTTTCCGCTGCGCTTTGACTTTCTAACGAACAAGGCTTGATAATACATCAATTTCCATGCTTTTAGAACCATAGAATAATTTTTTAATTTTTTTTTGCGAAAGATAATCGATTTCTTAGTTATGTGAAAAATGCTATTTTGGAGGTGACACACAATCTGCGATCTCGGATCGAAAAATTGAAATATTGGGATGAGCCTAGTCGCATTTTCTTTGTTTTTCTGTGCTCTTTCGAATGGAAAAAGAATTTTAAGGATCGGTTGAACTATTCAAAAGTTATGGCCTTTTTATCGAATTATGAAATCAGGGGAAATCAAGGATCCTGTATTAAGCCCCTTTTCGCTCTATCTCCCACAGGAGCCGAGAAAAACGCGAAAAACGATTTTTGGGATATTTCCTACATGGAATGGACGTTATCTGATGTATTTCGTCGCGCTGATCACGAATCTGGCCGTGGATTTGCGATATCTCCAACAGGAGCTGAGAAAATCGCAAAAAACCGAATTAGCCGAAAACCACCTGCTTTACGTTTACAAAAATCACGATATCGATCGTTTTCTCTGTAATAGCGACTGTTTCCGCTGCGCTTTGACTTTCTAACGAACAAGGCTTGATAATACATCAATTTCCATGCTTTTAGAACCATAGAATAATTTTTTAAATTTTTTTTGCGAAAGATAATCGATTTCTTAGTTATGTGAAAAATGCTATTTTGGAGGTGACACACAATCTGCGATCTCGGATCGAAAAATTGAAATATTGGGATGAGCCTAGTCGCATTTTCTTTGTTTTTCTGTGCTCTTTCGAATGGAAAAAGAATTTTAAGGATCGGTTGAACTATTCAAAAGTTATGGCCTTTTTATCGAATTATGAAATCAGGGGAAATCAAGGATCCTGTATTAAGCCCCTTTTCGCTCTATCTCCCACAGGAGCCGAGAAAAACGCGAAAAACGATTTTTGGGATATTTCCCACATGGGATGGACGTTATCTGATGTATTTCGTCGCGCTGATCACGAATCTGGCCGTGGATTTGCGATATCTCCAACAGGAGCTGAGAAAATCGCAAAAAACCGAATTAGCCGAAAACCACCTGCTTTACGTTTACAAAAATCACGATATCGATCGTTTTCTCTGTAATAGCGACTGTTTCCGCTGCGCTTTGACTTTCTAACGAACAAGGCTTGATAATACATCAATTTCCATGCTTTTAGAACCATAGAATAATTTTTTTCATTTTTTTTGCGAAAGATAATCGATTTCTTAGTTATGTGAAAAATGCTATTTTGGAGGTGACACACAATCTGCGATCTCGGAACGAAAACTTGAAATATAGGGATGAGCCCAGTCGCATTTTCTTTGTTTTTCTGTGCTCTTTCGTATGGAAAAAGAATTTTAAGGATCGATTAAACTATTCAAAAGTTATGGCCTTTTTATCGATTAACAAAATCAGGGGAAATCAAGGATCCTGTATTAAGCCCCTTTTTGCTCTATCTCCCACAGGAGCCGAGAAAAACGCGAAAAACGATTTTTGGGATATTTCCTACATGGGATGGACGTTATCTGATGTATTTTGTCGCGCTGATCACGAATCTGGCCGTGGATTTGCGATATCTCCAACAGGAGCTGAGAAAATCGCAAAAAACCGAATTAGCCGAAAACCACCTGCTTTACGTTTACAAAAATCACGATATCGATCGTTTTCTCTGTAATAGCGACTGTTTCCGCTGCGCTTTGACTTTCTAACGAACAAGGCTTGATAATACATCAATTTCCATGCTTTTAGAACCATAGAATAATTTTTTTCATTTTTTTTGCGAAAGATAATCGATTTCTTAGTTATGTGAAAAATGCTATTTTGGAGGTGACACACAATCTGCGATCTCGGATCGAAAAATTGAAATATCGGGATGAGCCTAGTCGCATTTTCTTTGTTTTTCTGTGCTCTTTCGAATGGCAAAGGAATTTCAAGGATCGGTTGAACTATTCAAAAGTTATGGCCTTTTTATCGAATTATGAAATCAGGGGAAATCAAGGATCCTGTATTAGGCCCCTTTTTGCTCCCACAGGAGCCGAGAAAAACGCGAAAAACGATTTTTGGGATATTTCCCACATGGGATGGACGTTATCTGATGTATTTCGTCGCGCTGATCACGAATCTGGCCGTTGATTTGCGATATCTCCAACAGGAGCTGAGAAAATCGCAAAAAACCGAATTAGCCGAAAACCACCTGCTTTACGTTTACAAAAATCACGATATCGATCGTTTTCTCTGTAATAGCGACTGTTTCCGCTGCGCTTTGACTTTCTAACGTACAAGGCTTGATAATACATCAATTTCCATGCTTTTAGAACCATATAATAATTTTTTAAATTTTTTTTGCGAAAGATAATCGATTTCTTAGTTATGTGAAAAATGCTATTTTGGAGGTGACACACAATCTGCGATCTCGGATCGAAAAATTGAAATATTGGGATGAGCCTAGTCGCATTTTCTTTGTTTTTCTGTGCTCTTTCGATTGGAAAAAGAATTTTAAGGATCGGTTGAACCATTCAAAAGTTATGGCCTTTTTATCGATTAGCAAAATCAGGGGAAATCAAGGATCCTGTATTGAGCCCCTTTTTGCTCTATCTCCCACAGGAGCCGAGAAAAACGCGAAAAACGATTTTTGGGATATTTCCTACATGGAATGGACGTTATCTGATGTATTTCGTCGCGCTGATCACGAATCTGGCCGTGGATTTGCGATATCTCCAACAGGAGCTGAGAAAATCGCAAAAAACCGAATTAGCCGAAAACCACCTGCTTTACGTTTACAAAAATCACGATATCGATCGTTTTCTCTGTAATAGCGACTGTTTCCGCTGCGCTTTGACTTTCTAACGAACAAGGCTTGATAATACATCAATTTCCATGCTTTTAGAACCATAGAATAATTTTTTAATTTTTTTTTGCGAAAGATAATCGATTTCTTAGTTATGTGAAAAATGCTATTTTGGAGGTGACACACAATCTGCGATCTCGGATCGAAAAATTGAAATATTGGGATGAGCCTAGTCGCATTTTCTTTGTTTTTCTGTGCTCTTTCGAATGGAAAAAGAATTTTAAGGATCGGTTGAACTATTCAAAAGTTATGGCCTTTTTATCGAATTATGAAATCAGGGGAAATCAAGGATCCTGTATTAAGCCCCTTTTCGCTCTATCTCCCACAGGAGCCGAGAAAAACGCGAAAAACGATTTTTGGGATATTTCCCACATGGGATGGACGTTATCTGATGTATTTCGTCGCGCTGATCACGAATCTGGCCGTGGATTTGCGATATCTCCAACAGGAGCTGAGAAAATCGCAAAAAACCGAATTAGCCGAAAACCACCTGCTTTACGTTTACAAAAATCACGATATCGATCGTTTTCTCTGTAATAGCGACTGTTTCCGCTGCGCTTTGACTTTCTAACGAACAAGGCTTGATAATACATCAATTTCCATGCTTTTAGAACCATAGAATAATTTTTTTAATTTTTTTTGCGAAAGATAATCGATTTCTTAGTTATGTGAAAAATGCTATTTTGGAGGTGACACACAATCTGCGATCTCGGATCGAAAAATTGAAATATTGGGATGAGCCTAGTCGCATTTTCTTTGTTTTTCTGTGCTCTTTCGAATGGAAAAAGAATTTTAAGGATCGGTTGAACTATTGAAAAGTTATGGCCTTTTTATCGAATTATGAAATCAGGGGAAATCAAGGATCCTGTATTAAGCCCCTTTTCGCTCTATCTCCCACAGGAGCCGAGAAAAACGCGAAAAACGATTTTTGGGATATTTCCCACATGGGATGGACGTTATCTGATGTATTTCGTCGCGCTGATCACGAATCTGGCCGTGGATTTGCGATATCTCCAACAGGAGCTGAGAAAATCGCAAAAAACCGAATTAGCCGAAAACCACCTGCTTTACGTTTACAAAAATCACGATATCGATCGTTTTCTCTGTAATAGCGACTGTTTCCGCTGCGCTTTGACTTTCTAACGAACAAGGCTTGATAATACATCAATTTCCATGCTTTTAGAACCATAGAATAATTTTTTTAATTTTTTTTGCGAAAGATAATCGATTTCTTAGTTATGTGAAAAATGCTATTTTGGAGGTGACACACAATCTGCGATCTCGGATCGAAAAATTGAAATATTGGGATGAGCCTAGTCGCATTTTCTTTGTTTTTCTGTGCTCTTTCGAATGGCAAAGGAATTTCAAGGATCGGTTGAACTATTCAAAAGTTATGGCCTTTTTATCGAATTATGAAATCAGGGGAAATCAAGGATCCTGTATTAAGCCCCTTTTCGCTCTATCTCCCACAGGAGCCGAGAAAAACGCGAAAAACGATTTTTGGGATATTTCCTACATGGAATGGACGTTATCTGATGTATTTCGTCGCGCTGATCACGAATCTGGCCGTGGATTTGCGATATCTCCAACAGGAGCTGAGAAAATCGCAAAAAACCGAATTAGCCGAAAACCACCTGCTTTACGTTTACAAAAATCACGATATCGATCGTTTTCTCTGTAATAGCGACTGTTTCCGCTGCGCTTTGACTTTCTAACGAACAAGGCTTGATAATACATCAATTTCCATGCTTTTAGAACCATAGAATAATTTTTTAAATTTTTTTTGCGAAAGATAATCGATTTCTTAGTTATGTGAAAAATGCTATTTTGGAGGTGACACACAATCTGCGATCTCGGATCGAAAAATTGAAATATTGGGATGAGCCTAGTCGCATTTTCTTTGTTTTTCTGTGCTCTTTCGAATGGAAAAAGAATTTTAAGGATCGGTTGAACTATTCAAAAGTTATGGCCTTTTTATCGAATTATGAAATCAGGGGAAATCAAGGATCCTGTATTAAGCCCCTTTTCGCTCTATCTCCCACAGGAGCCGAGAAAAACGCGAAAAACGATTTTTGGGATATTTCCCACATGGGATGGACGTTATCTGATGTATTTCGTCGCGCTGATCACGAATCTGGCCGTGGATTTGCGATATCTCCAACAGGAGCTGAGAAAATCGCAAAAAACCGAATTAGCCGAAAACCACCTGCTTTACGTTTACAAAAATCACGATATCGATCGTTTTCTCTGTAATAGCGACTGTTTCCGCTGCGCTTTGACTTTCTAACGAACAAGGCTTGATAATACATCAATTTCCATGCTTTTAGAACCATAGAATAATTTTTTTCATTTTTTTTGCGAAAGATAATCGATTTCTTAGTTATGTGAAAAATGCTATTTTGGAGGTGACACACAATCTGCGATCTCGGAACGAAAAATTGAAATATAGGGATGAGCCCAGTCGCATTTTCTTTGTTTTTCTGTGCTCTTTCTTATGGAAAAAGAATTTTAAGGATCGGTTAAACTATTCAAAAGTTATGGCCTTTTTATCGATTAACAAAATCAGGGGAAATCAAGGATCCTGTATTAAGCCCCTTTTTGCTCTATCTCCCACAGGAGCCGAGAAAAACGCGAAAAACGATTTTTGGGATATTTCCTACATGGGATGGACGTTATCCGATGTATTTCGTCGCGCTGATCACGAATCTGGCCGTGGATTTGCGATATCTCCAACAGGAGCTGAGAAAATCGCAAAAAACCGAATTAGCCGAAAACCACCGGCTTTACGTTTACAAAAATCACGATATCGATCGTTTTCTCTGTAATAGCGACTGTTTCCGCTGCGCTTTGACTTTCTAACGAACAAGGCTTGATAATACATCAATTTCCATGCTTTTAGAACCATAGAATAATTTTTTTAATTTTTTTTGCGAAAGATAATCGATTTCTTAGTTATGTGAAAAATGCTATTTTGGAGGTGACACACAATCTGCGATCTCGGATCGAAAAATTGAAATATTGGGATGAGCCTAGTCGCATTTCCTTTGTTTTTCTGTGCTCTTTCGAATGGAAAAAGAATTTTAAGGATCGGTTGAACCATTCAAAAGTTATGGCCTTTTTATCGATTAACAAAATCAGGGGAAATCAAGGATCCTAAATTAGGCCCCTTTTTGCTCCCACAGGAGCCGAGAAAAACGCGAAAAACGATTTTTGGGATATTTCCCACATGGGATGGACGTTATCTGATGTATTTCGTCGCGCTGATCACGAATCGGGCCGTGGATTTGCGATATCTCCAACAGGAGCTGAGAAAATCGCAAAAAACCGAATTAGCCGAAAACCATTTGCTTTACGTTTACAAAAATCACGATATCGATCGTTTTCTCTGTAATAGCGACTGTTTCCGCTGCGCTTTGACTTTTTAACGAACAAAGCTTGATAATACATCAATTTCCATGCTTTTAGAACCATAGAATAATTTTTTTCAATTTTCTTGCGAAAGATAATCGATTTCTTAGTTATGTGAAAAATGCTATTTTGGAGGTGACACACAATCTGCGATCTCGGATCGAAAAATTGAAATATCGGGATGAGCCTAGTCGCATTTTCTTTGTTTTTCTGTGCTCTTTCGAATGGAAAAAGAATTTTAAGGATCGGTTGAACCATTCAAAAGTTATGGCCTTTTTATCGATTAGCAAAATCAGGGGAAATCAAGGATCCTGTATTAAGCCCCTTTTTGCTTTATCTCCCACAGGAGCCGAGAAAAACGCGAAAAACGATTTTTGGGATATTTCCCACTTGGGATGGACGTTATCTGATGTATTTCGTCGCGCTGATCACGAATCTGGCCGTGGATTTGCGATATCTCCAACAGGAGCTGAAAAAATCGCAAAAAACCGAATTAGCCGAAAACCACCTGCTTTACGTTTACAAAAATCACGATATCGATCGTTTTCTCTGTAATAGCGACTGTTTCCGCTGCGTTTTGACTTTCTAACGAACAAGGCTTGATAATACATCAATTTCCATGCTTTTAGAACCATAGAATAATTTTTTAAATTTTTTTTGCGAAAGATAATCGATTTCTTAGTTATGTGAAAAATGCTATTTTGGAGGTGACACACAATCTGCGATCTCGGATCGAAAAATTGAAATAATGGGATGAGCCTAGTCGCATTTTCTTTGTTTTTCTGTGCTCTTTCGAATGGAAAAAGAATTTTAAGGATCGGTTGAACTATTCAAAAGTTATGGCCTTTTTATCGAATTATGAAATCAGGGGAAATCAAGGATCCTGTATTAAGCCCCTTTTCGCTCTATCTCCCACAGGAGCCGAGAAAAACGCGAAAAACGATTTTTGGGATATTTCCCACATGGGATGGACGTTATCTGATGTATTTCGTCGCGCTGATCACGAATCTGGCCGTGGATTTGCGATATCTCCAACAGGAGCTGAGAAAATCGCAAAAAACCGAATTAGCCGAAAACCACCTGCTTTACGTTTACAAAAATCACGATATCGATCGTTTTCGCTGTAATAGCGACTGTTTCCGCTGCGCTTTGACTTTCTAACGAACAAGGCTTGATAATACATCAATTTCCATGCTTTTAGAACCATAGAATAATTTTTTAAATTTTTTTTGCGAAAGATAATCGATTTCTTAGTTATGTGAAAAATGCTATTTTGGAGGTGACACACAATCTGCGATCTCGGATCGAAAAATTGAAATATTGGGATGAGCCTAGTCGCATTTTCTTTGTTTTTCTGTGCTCTTTCGAATGGAAAAAGAATTTTAAGGATCGGTTGAACTATTCAAAAGTTATGGCCTTTTTATCGAATTATGAAATCAGGGGAAATCAAGGATCCTGTATTAGGCCCCTTTTTGCTCCCACAGGAGCCGAGAAAAACGCGAAAAACGATTTTTGGGATATTTCCCACATGGGATGGACGTTATCTGATGTATTTCGTCGCGCTGATCACGAATCTGGCCGTGGATTTGCGATATCTCCAACAGGAGCTGAGAAAATCGCAAAAAACCGAATTAGCCGAAAACCACCTGCTTTACGTTTACAAAAATCACGATATCGATCGTTTTCTCTGTAATAGCGACTGTTTCCGCTGCGCTTAGACTTTCTAACGAACAAGGCTTGATAATACATCAATTTCCATGCTTTTAGAACCATAGAATAATTTTTTAAATTTTTTTTGCGAAAGATAATCGATTTCTTAGTTATGTGAAAAATGCTATTTTGGAGGTGACACACAATCTGCGATCTCGGATCGAAAAATTGAAATATTGGGATGAGCCTAGTCGCATTTTCTTTGTTTTTCTGTGCTCTTTCGAATGGAAAAAGAATTTTAAGGATCGGTTGAACTATTCAAAAGTTATGGCCTTTTTATCGAATTATGAAATCAGGGGAAATCAAGGATCCTGTATTAGGCCCCTTTTTGCTCCCACAGGAGCCGAGAAAAACGCGAAAAACGATTTTTGGGATATTTCCCACATGGGATGGACGTTATCTGATGTATTTCGTCGCGCTGATCACGAATCTGGCCGTGGATTTGCGATATCTCCAACAGGAGCTGAGAAAATCGCAAAAAACCGAATTAGCCGAAAACCACCTGCTTTACGTTTACAAAAATCACGATATCGATCGTTTTCTCTGTAATAGCGACTGTTTCCGCTGCGCTTAGACTTTCTAACGAACAAGGCTTGATAATACATCAATTTCCATGCTTTTAGAACCATAGAATAATTTTTTAAATTTTTTTTGCGAAAGATAATCGATTTCTTAGTTATGTGAAAAATGCTATTTTGGAGGTGACACACAATCTGCGATCTCGGATCGAAAAATTGAAATATTGGGATGAGCCTAGTCGCATTTTCTTTGTTTTTCTGTGCTCTTTCGAATGGAAAAAGAATTTTAAGCATCGGTTGAACTATTCAAAAGTTATGGCCTTTTTATCGATTAGCAAAATCAGGGGAAATCAAGGATCCTGTATTAAGCCCCTTTTTGCTCTATCTCCCACAGGAGCCGAGAAAAACGCGAAAAACGATTTTTGGGATATTTCCCACATGGGATGGACGTTATCTGATGTATTTCGTCGCGCTGATCACGAATCGGGCCGTGGATTTGCGATATCTCCAACAGGAGCTGAGAAAATCGCAAAAAACCGAATTAGCCGAAAACCACCTGCTTTACGTTTACAAAAATCACGATATCGATCGTTTTCTCTGTAATAGCGACTGTTTACGCTGCGCTTTGACTTTTTAACGAACAAAGCTTGATAATACATCAATTTCCATGCTTTTAGAACCATAGAATAATTTTTTTCAATTTTTTTGCGAAAGATAATCGATTTCTTAGTTATGTGAAAAATGTTATTTTGGAGGTGACACACAATCTGCGATCTCGGATCGAAAAATTGAAATATTGGGATGAGCCTAGTCGCATTTTCTTTGTTTTTCTGTGCTCTTTCGAATGGAAAAAGAATTTTAAGCATCGGTTGAACTATTCAAAAGTTATGGCCTTTTTATCGATTAGCAAAATCAGGGGAAATCAAGGATCCTGTATTAAGCCCCTTTTTGCTCTATCTCGCACAGGAGCCGAGAAAAACGCGAAAAACGATTTTTGGGATATTTCCCACATGGGATGGACGTTATCTGATGTATTTCGTCGCGCTGATCACGAATCGGGCCGTGGATTTGCGATATCTCCAACAGGAGCTGAGAAAATCGCAAAAAACCGAATTAGCCGAAAACCACCTGCTTTACGTTTACAAAAATCACGATATCGATCGTTTTCTCTGTAATAGCGACTGTTTACGCTGCGCTTTGACTTTTTAACGAACAAAGCTTGATAATACATCAATTTCCATGCTTTTAGAACCATAGAATAATTTTTTTCAATTTTTTTGCGAAAGATAATCGATTTCTTAGTTATGTGAAAAATGTTATTTTGGAGGTGACACACAATCTGCGATCTCGGATCGAAAAATTGAAATATTGGGATGAGCCTAGTCGCATTTTCTTTGTTTTTCTGTGCTCTTTCGAATGGAAAAAGAATTTTAAGGATCGGTTGAACTATTCAAAAGTTATGGCCTTTTTATCGAATTATGAAATCAGGGGAAATCAAGGATCCTGTATTAGGCCCGTTTTTGCTCCCACAGGAGCCGAGAAAAACGCGAAAAACGATTTTTGGGATATTTCCCACATGGGATGGACGTTATCTGATGTATTTCGTCGCGCTGATCACGAATCTGGCCGTGGATTTGCGATATCTCCAACAGGAGCTGAGAAAATCGCAAAAAACCGAATTAGCCGAAAACCACCTGCTTTACGTTTACAAAAATCACGATATCGATCGTTTTCTCTGTAATAGCGACTGTTTCCGCTGCGCTTAGACTTTCTAACGAACAAGGCTTGATAATACATCAATTTCCATGCTTTTAGAACCATAGAATAATTTTTTAAATTTTTTTTGCGAAAGATAATCGATTTCTTAGTTATGTGAAAAATGCTATTTTGGAGGTGACACACAATCTGCGATCTCGGATCGAAAAATTGAAATATTGGGATGAGCCTAGTCGCATTTTCTTTGTTTTTCTGTGCTCTTTCGAATGGAAAAAGAATTTTAAGCATCGGTTGAACTATTCAAAAGTTATGGCCTTTTTATCGAATTATGAAATCAGGGGAAATCAAGGATCCTGTATTAGGCCCCTTTTTGCTCCCACAGGAGCCGAGAAAAACGCGAAAAACGATTTTTGGGATATTTCCCACTCGGGATGGACGTTATCTGATGTATTTTGTCGCGCTGATCACGAATCTGGCCGTGGATTTGCGATATCTCCAACAGGAGCTGAGAAAATCGCAAAAAACCGAATTAGCCGAAAACCACCTGCTTTACGTTTACAAAAATCACGATATCGATCGTTTTCTCTGTAATAGCGACTGTTTCCGCTGCGCTTAGACTTTCTAAAGAACAAGGCTTGATAATACATCAATTTCCATGCTTTTAGAACCATAGAATAATTTTTTAAATTTTTTTTGCGAAAGATAATCGATTTCTTAGTTATGTGAAAAATGCTATTTTGGAGGTGACACACAATCTGCGATCTCAGATCGAAAAATTGAAATATCGGGATGAGCCTAGTCGCATTTTCTTTGTTTTTCTGTGCTCTTTCGAATGGAAAAAGAATTTTAAGGATCGGTTGAACTATTCAAAAGTTATGGCCTTTTTATCGATTAGCAAAATCAGGGGAAATCAAGGATCCTGTATTAAGCCCCTTTTTGCTCTATCTCGCACAGGAGCCGAGAAAAACGCGAAAAACGATTTTTGGGATATTTCCCACATGGGATGGACGTTATCTGATGTATTTCGTCGCGCTGATCACGAATCGGGCCGTGGATTTGCGATATCTCCAACAGGAGCTGAGAAAATCGCAAAAAACCGAATTAGCCGAAAACCACCTGCTTTACGTTTACAAAAATCACGATATCGATCGTTTTCTCTGTAATAGCGACTGTTTACGCTGCGCTTTGACTTTTTAACGAACAAAGCTTGATAATACATCAATTTCCATGCTTTTAGAACCATAGAATAATTTTTTTCAATTTTTTTGCGAAAGATAATCGATTTCTTAGTTATGTGAAAAATGTTATTTTGGAGGTGACACACAATCTGCGATCTCGGATCGAAAAATTGAAATATTGGGATGAGCCTAGTCGCATTTTCTTTGTTTTTCTGTGCTCTTTCGAATGGAAAAAGAATTTTAAGGATCGGTTGAACTATTCAAAAGTTATGGCCTTTTTATCGAATTATGAAATCAGGGGAAATCAAGGATCCTGTATTAGGCCCGTTTTTGCTCCCACAGGAGCCGAGAAAAACGCGAAAAACGATTTTTGGGATATTTCCCACATGGGATGGACGTTATCTGATGTATTTCGTCGCGCTGATCACGAATCTGGCCGTGGATTTGCGATATCTCCAACAGGAGCTGAGAAAATCGCAAAAAACCGAATTAGCCGAAAACCACCTGCTTTACGTTTACAAAAATCACGATATCGATCGTTTTCTCTGTAATAGCGACTGTTTCCGCTGCGCTTAGACTTTCTAACGAACAAGGCTTGATAATACATCAATTTCCATGCTTTTAGAACCATAGAATAATTTTTTAAATTTTTTTTGCGAAAGATAATCGATTTCTTAGTTATGTGAAAAATGCTATTTTGGAGGTGACACACAATCTGCGATCTCGGATCGAAAAATTGAAATATTGGGATGAGCCTAGTCGCATTTTCTTTGTTTTTCTGTGCTCTTTCGAATGGAAAAAGAATTTTAAGCATCGGTTGAACTATTCAAAAGTTATGGCCTTTTTATCGAATTATGAAATCAGGGGAAATCAAGGATCCTGTATTAGGCCCCTTTTTGCTCCCACAGGAGCCGAGAAAAACGCGAAAAACGATTTTTGGGATATTTCCCACATGGGATGGACGTTATCTGATGTATTTCGTCGCGCTGATCACGAATCTGGCCGTGGATTTGCGATATCTCCAACAGGAGCTGAGAAAATCGCAAAAAACCGAATTAGCCGAAAACCACCTGCTTTACGTTTACAAAAATCACGATATCGATCGTTTTCTCTGTAATAGCGACTGTTTACGCTGCGCTTTGACTTTTTAACGAACAAAGCTTGATAATACATCAATTTCCATGCTTTTAGAACCATAGAATAATTTTTTTCAATTTTTTTGCGAAAGATAATCGATTTCTTAGTTATGTGAAAAATGTTATTTTGGAGGTGACACACAATCTGCGATCTCGGATCGAAAAATTGAAATATTGGGATGAGCCTAGTCGCATTTTCTTTGTTTTTCTGTGCTCTTTCGAATGGAAAAAGAATTTTAAGGATCGGTTGAACTATTCAAAAGTTATGGCCTTTTTATCGAATTATGAAATCAGGGGAAATCAAGGATCCTGTATTAGGCCCGTTTTTGCTCCCACAGGAGCCGAGAAAAACGCGAAAAACGATTTTTGGGATATTTCCCACATGGGATGGACGTTATCTGATGTATTTCGTCGCGCTGATCACGAATCTGGCCGTGGATTTGCGATATCTCCAACAGGAGCTGAGAAAATCGCAAAAAACCGAATTAGCCGAAAACCACCTGCTTTACGTTTACAAAAATCACGATATCGATCGTTTTCTCTGTAATAGCGACTGTTTCCGCTGCGCTTAGACTTTCTAACGAACAAGGCTTGATAATACATCAATTTCCATGCTTTTAGAACCATAGAATAATTTTTTAAATTTTTTTTGCGAAAGATAATCGATTTCTTAGTTATGTGAAAAATGCTATTTTGGAGGTGACACACAATCTGCGATCTCGGATCGAAAAATTGAAATATTGGGATGAGCCTAGTCGCATTTTCTTTGTTTTTCTGTGCTCTTTCGAATGGAAAAAGAATTTTAAGCATCGGTTGAACTATTCAAAAGTTATGGCCTTTTTATCGAATTATGAAATCAGGGGAAATCAAGGATCCTGTATTAGGCCCCTTTTTGCTCCCACAGGAGCCGAGAAAAACGCGAAAAACGATTTTTGGGATATTTCCCACATGGGATGGACGTTATCTGATGTATTTCGTCGCGCTGATCACGAATCTGGCCGTGGATTTGCGATATCTCCAACAGGAGCTGAGAAAATCGCAAAAAACCGAATTAGCCGAAAACCACCTGCTTTACGTTTACAAAAATCACGATATCGATCGTTTTCTCTGTAATAGCGACTGTTTACGCTGCGCTTTGACTTTTTAACGAACAAAGCTTGATAATACATCAATTTCCATGCTTTTAGAACCATAGAATAATTTTTTTCAATTTTTTTGCGAAAGATAATCGATTTCTTAGTTATGTGAAAAATGTTATTTTGGAGGTGACACACAATCTGCGATCTCGGATCGAAAAATTGAAATATTGGGATGAGCCTAGTCGCATTTTCTTTGTTTTTCTGTGCTCTTTCGAATGGAAAAAGAATTTTAAGGATCGGTTGAACTATTCAAAAGTTATGGCCTTTTTATCGAATTATGAAATCAGGGGAAATCAAGGATCCTGTATTAGGCCCGTTTTTGCTCCCACAGGAGCCGAGAAAAACGCGAAAAACGATTTTTGGGATATTTCCCACATGGGATGGACGTTATCTGATGTATTTCGTCGCGCTGATCACGAATCTGGCCGTGGATTTGCGATATCTCCAACAGGAGCTGAGAAAATCGCAAAAAACCGAATTAGCCGAAAACCACCTGCTTTACGTTTACAAAAATCACGATATCGATCGTTTTCTCTGTAATAGCGACTGTTTCCGCTGCGCTTAGACTTTCTAACGAACAAGGCTTGATAATACATCAATTTCCATGCTTTTAGAACCATAGAATAATTTTTTAAATTTTTTTTGCGAAAGATAATCGATTTCTTAGTTATGTGAAAAATGCTATTTTGGAGGTGACACACAATCTGCGATCTCGGATCGAAAAATTGAAATATTGGGATGAGCCTAGTCGCATTTTCTTTGTTTTTCTGTGCTCTTTCGAATGGAAAAAGAATTTTAAGCATCGGTTGAACTATTCAAAAGTTATGGCCTTTTTATCGAATTATGAAATCAGGGGAAATCAAGGATCCTGTATTAGGCCCCTTTTTGCTCCCACAGGAGCCGAGAAAAACGCGAAAAACGATTTTTGGGATATTTCCCACTCGGGATGGACGTTATCTGATGTATTTTGTCGCGCTGATCACGAATCTGGCCGTGGATTTGCGATATCTCCAACAGGAGCTGAGAAAATCGCAAAAAACCGAATTAGCCGAAAACCACCTGCTTTACGTTTACAAAAATCACGATATCGATCGTTTTCTCTGTAATAGCGACTGTTTCCGCTGCGCTTAGACTTTCTAACGAACAAGGCTTGATAATACATCAATTTCCATGCTTTTAGAACCATAGAATAATTTTTTAAATTTTTTTTGCGAAAGATAATCGATTTCTTAGTTATGTGAAAAATGCTATTTTGGAGGTGACACACAATCTGCGATCTCAGATCGAAAAATTGAAATATCGGGATGAGCCTAGTCGCATTTTCTTTGTTTTTCTGTGCTCTTTCGAATGGAAAAAGAATTTTAAGGATCGGTTGAACTATTCAAAAGTTATGGCCTTTTTATCGATTAGCAAAATCAGGGGAAATCAAGGATCCTGTATTAAGCCCCTTTTTGCTCTATCTCCCACAGGAGCCGAGAAAAACGCGAAAAACGATTTTTGGGATATTTCCCACATGGGATGGACGTTATCTGATGTATTTCGTCGCGCTGATCACGAATCGGGCCGTGGATTTGCGATATCTCCAACAGGAGCTGAGAAAATCGCAAAAAACCGAATTAGCCGAAAACCACCTGCTTTACGTTTACAAAAATCACGATATCGATCGTTTTCTCTGTAATAGCGACTGTTTACGCTGCGCTTTGACTTTTTAACGAACAAAGCTTGATAATACATCAATTTCCATGCTTTTAGAACCATAGAATAATTTTTTTCAATTTTTTTGCGAAAGATAATCGATTTCTTAGTTATGTGAAAAATGTTATTTTGGAGGTGACACACAATCTGCGATCTCGGATCGAAAAATTGAAATATTGGGATGAGCCTAGTCGCATTTTCTTTGTTTTTCTGTGCTCTTTCGAATGGAAAAAGAATTTTAAGCATCGGTTGAACTATTCAAAAGTTATGGCCTTTTTATCGATTAGCAAAATCAGGGGAAATCAAGGATCCTGTATTAAGCCCCTTTTTGCTCTATCTCGCACAGGAGCCGAGAAAAACGCGAAAAACGATTTTTGGGATATTTCCCACATGGGATGGACGTTATCTGATGTATTTCGTCGCGCTGATCACGAATCGGGCCGTGGATTTGCGATATCTCCAACAGGAGCTGAGAAAATCGCAAAAAACCGAATTAGCCGAAAACCACCTGCTTTACGTTTACAAAAATCACGATATCGATCGTTTTCTCTGTAATAGCGACTGTTTACGCTGCGCTTTGACTTTTTAACGAACAAAGCTTGATAATACATCAATTTCCATGCTTTTAGAACCATAGAATAATTTTTTTCAATTTTTTTGCGAAAGATAATCGATTTCTTAGTTATGTGAAAAATGTTATTTTGGAGGTGACACACAATCTGCGATCTCGGATCGAAAAATTGAAATATTGGGATGAGCCTAGTCGCATTTTCTTTGTTTTTCTGTGCTCTTTCGAATGGAAAAAGAATTTTAAGGATCGGTTGAACTATTCAAAAGTTATGGCCTTTTTATCGAATTATGAAATCAGGGGAAATCAAGGATCCTGTATTAGGCCCGTTTTTGCTCCCACAGGAGCCGAGAAAAACGCGAAAAACGATTTTTGGGATATTTCCCACATGGGATGGACGTTATCTGATGTATTTCGTCGCGCTGATCACGAATCTGGCCGTGGATTTGCGATATCTCCAACAGGAGCTGAGAAAATCGCAAAAAACCGAATTAGCCGAAAACCACCTGCTTTACGTTTACAAAAATCACGATATCGATCGTTTTCTCTGTAATAGCGACTGTTTCCGCTGCGCTTAGACTTTCTAACGAACAAGGCTTGATAATACATCAATTTCCATGCTTTTAGAACCATAGAATCATTTTTTAAATTTTTTTTGCGAAAGATAATCGATTTCTTAGTTATGTGAAAAATGCTATTTTGGAGGTGACACACAATCTGCGATCTCGGATCGAAAAATTGAAATATTGGGATGAGCCTAGTCGCATTTTCTTTGTTTTTCTGTGCTCTTTCGAATGGAAAAAGAATTTTAAGCATCGGTTGAACTATTCAAAAGTTATGGCCTTTTTATCGAATTATGAAATCAGGGGAAATCAAGGATCCTGTATTAGGCCCCTTTTTGCTCCCACAGGAGCCGAGAAAAACGCGAAAAACGATTTTTGGGATATTTCCCACATGGGATGGACGTTATCTGATGTATTTCGTCGCGCTGATCACGAATCTGGCCGTGGATTTGCGATATCTCCAACAGGAGCTGAGAAAATCGCAAAAAACCGAATTAGCCGAAAACCACCTGCTTTACGTTTACAAAAATCACGATATCGATCGTTTTCTCTGTAATAGCGACTGTTTACGCTGCGCTTTGACTTTTTAACGAACAAAGCTTGATAATACATCAATTTCCATGCTTTTAGAACCATAGAATAATTTTTTTCAATTTTTTTGCGAAAGATAATCGATTTCTTAGTTATGTGAAAAATGTTATTTTGGAGGTGACACACAATCTGCGATCTCGGATCGAAAAATTGAAATATTGGGATGAGCCTAGTCGCATTTTCTTTGTTTTTCTGTGCTCTTTCGAATGGAAAAAGAATTTTAAGGATCGGTTGAACTATTCAAAAGTTATGGCCTTTTTATCGAATTATGAAATCAGGGGAAATCAAGGATCCTGTATTAGGCCCGTTTTTGCTCCCACAGGAGCCGAGAAAAACGCGAAAAACGATTTTTGGGATATTTCCCACATGGGATGGACGTTATCTGATGTATTTCGTCGCGCTGATCACGAATCTGGCCGTGGATTTGCGATATCTCCAACAGGAGCTGAGAAAATCGCAAAAAACCGAATTAGCCGAAAACCACCTGCTTTACGTTTACAAAAATCACGATATCGATCGTTTTCTCTGTAATAGCGACTGTTTCCGCTGCGCTTAGACTTTCTAACGAACAAGGCTTGATAATACATCAATTTCCATGCTTTTAGAACCATAGAATAATTTTTTAAATTTTTTTTGCGAAAGATAATCGATTTCTTAGTTATGTGAAAAATGCTATTTTGGAGGTGACACACAATCTGCGATCTCGGATCGAAAAATTGAAATATTGGGATGAGCCTAGTCGCATTTTCTTTGTTTTTCTGTGCTCTTTCGAATGGAAAAAGAATTTTAAGCATCGGTTGAACTATTCAAAAGTTATGGCCTTTTTATCGAATTATGAAATCAGGGGAAATCAAGGATCCTGTATTAGGCCCCTTTTTGCTCCCACAGGAGCCGAGAAAAACGCGAAAAACGATTTTTGGGATATTTCCCACTCGGGATGGACGTTATCTGATGTATTTTGTCGCGCTGATCACGAATCTGGCCGTGGATTTGCGATATCTCCAACAGGAGCTGAGAAAATCGCAAAAAACCGAATTAGCCGAAAACCACCTGCTTTACGTTTACAAAAATCACGATATCGATCGTTTTCTCTGTAATAGCGACTGTTTCCGCTGCGCTTAGACTTTCTAACGAACAAGGCTTGATAATACATCAATTTCCATGCTTTTAGAACCATAGAATAATTTTTTAAATTTTTTTTGCGAAAGATAATCGATTTCTTAGTTATGTGAAAAATGCTATTTTGGAGGTGACACACAATCTGCGATCTCAGATCGAAAAATTGAAATATCGGGATGAGCCTAGTCGCATTTTCTTTGTTTTTCTGTGCTCTTTCGAATGGAAAAAGAATTTTAAGGATCGGTTGAACTATTCAAAAGTTATGGCCTTTTTATCGATTAGCAAAATCAGGGGAAATCAAGGATCCTGTATTAAGCCCCTTTTTGCTCTATCTCCCACAGGAGCCGAGAAAAACGCGAAAAACGATTTTTGGGATATTTCCCACATGGGATGGACGTTATCTGATGTATTTCGTCGCGCTGATCACGAATCGGGCCGTGGATTTGCGATATCTCCAACAGGAGCTGAGAAAATCGCAAAAAACCGAATTAGCCGAAAACCACCTGCTTTACGTTTACAAAAATCACGATATCGATCGTTTTCTCTGTAATAGCGACTGTTTACGCTGCGCTTTGACTTTTTAACGAACAAAGCTTGATAATACATCAATTTCCATGCTTTTAGAACCATAGAATAATTTTTTTCAATTTTTTTGCGAAAGATAATCGATTTCTTAGTTATGTGAAAAATGTTATTTTGGAGGTGACACACAATCTGCGATCTCGGATCGAAAAATTGAAATATTGGGATGAGCCTAGTCGCATTTTCTTTGTTTTTCTGTGCTCTTTCGAATGGAAAAAGAATTTTAAGGATCGGTTGAACCATTCAAAAGTTATGGCCTTTTTATCGATTAGCAAAATCAGGGGAAATCAAGGATCCTGTATTAAGCCCCTTTTTGCTTTATCTCCCACAGGAGCCGAGAAAAACGCGAAAAACGATTTTTGGGATATTTCCCACATGGGATGGACGTTATCTGATGTATTTCGTCGCGCTGATCACGAATCTGGCCGTGGATTTGCGATATCTCCAACAGGAGCTGAAAAAATCGCAAAAAACCGAATTAGCCGAAAACCACCTGCTTTACGTTTACAAAAATCACGATATCGATCGTTTTCTCTGTAATAGCGACTGTTTCCGCTGCGCTTTGACTTTTTAACGAACAAAGCTTGATAATACATCAATTTCCATGCTTTTAGAACCATAGAATAATTTTTTTCAATTTTTTTGCGAAAGATAATCGATTTCTTAGTTATGTGAAAAATGTTATTTTGGAGGTGACACACAATCTGCGATCTCGGATCGAAAAATTGAAATATTGGGATGAGCCTAGTCGCATTTTCTTTGTTTTTCTGTGCTCTTTCGAATGGAAAAAGAATTTTAAGGATCGGTTGAACTATTCAAAAGTTATGGCCTTTTTATCGAATTATGAAATCAGGGGAAATCAAGGATCCTGTATTAGGCCCGTTTTTGCTCCCACAGGAGCCGAGAAAAACGCGAAAAACGATTTTTGGGATATTTCCCACATGGGATGGACGTTATCTGATGTATTTCGTCGCGCTGATCACGAATCGGGCCGTGGATTTGCGATATCTCCAACAGGAGCTGAGAAAATCGCAAAAAACCGAATTAGCCGAAAACCACCTGCTTTACGTTTACAAAAATCACGATATCGATCGTTTTCTCTGTAATAGCGACTGTTTCCGCTGCGCTTAGACTTTCTAACGAACAAGGCTTGATAATACATCAATTTCCATGCTTTTAGAACCATAGAATAATTTTTTAAATTTTTTTTGCGAAAGATAATCGATTTCTTAGTTATGTGAAAAATGCTATTTTGGAGGTGACACACAATCTGCGATCTCGGATCGAAAAATTGAAATATTGGGATGAGCCTAGTCGCATTTTCTTTGTTTTTCTGTGCTCTTTCGAATGGAAAAAGAATTTTAAGCATCGGTTGAACTATTCAAAAGTTATGGCCTTTTTATCGAATTATGAAATCAGGGGAAATCAAGGATCCTGTATTAGGCCCCTTTTTGCTCCCACAGGAGCCGAGAAAAACGCGAAAAACGATTTTTGGGATATTTCCCACTCGGGATGGACGTTATCTGATGTATTTTGTCGCGCTGATCACGAATCTGGCCGTGGATTTGCGATATCTCCAACAGGAGCTGAGAAAATCGCAAAAAACCGAATTAGCCGAAAACCACCTGCTTTACGTTTACAAAAATCACGATATCGATCGTTTTCTCTGTAATAGCGACTGTTTCCGCTGCGCTTAGACTTTCTAACGAACAAGGCTTGATAATACATCAATTTCCATGCTTTTAGAACCATAGAATAATTTTTTAAATTTTTTTTGCGAAAGATAATCGATTTCTTAGTTATGTGAAAAATGCTATTTTGGAGGTGACACACAATCTGCGATCTCAGATCGAAAAATTGAAATATCGGGATGAGCCTAGTCGCATTTTCTTTGTTTTTCTGTGCTCTTTCGAATGGAAAAAGAATTTTAAGGATCGGTTGAACTATTCAAAAGTTATGGCCTTTTTATCGATTAGCAAAATCAGGGGAAATCAAGGATCCTGTATTAAGCCCCTTTTTGCTCTATCTCCCACAGGAGCCGAGAAAAACGCGAAAAACGATTTTTGGGATATTTCCCACATGGGATGGACGTTATCTGATGTATTTCGTCGCGCTGATCACGAATCGGGCCGTGGATTTGCGATATCTCCAACAGGAGCTGAGAAAATCGCAAAAAACCGAATTAGCCGAAAACCACCTGCTTTACGTTTACAAAAATCACGATATCGATCGTTTTCTCTGTAATAGCGACTGTTTACGCTGCGCTTTGACTTTTTAACGAACAAAGCTTGATAATACATCAATTTCCATGCTTTTAGAACCATAGAATAATTTTTTTCAATTTTTTTGCGAAAGATAATCGATTTCTTAGTTATGTGAAAAATGTTATTTTGGAGGTGACACACAATCTGCGATCTCGGATCGAAAAATTGAAATATTGGGATGAGCCTAGTCGCATTTTCTTTGTTTTTCTGTGCTCTTTCGAATGGAAAAAGAATTTTAAGGATCGGTTGAACCATTCAAAAGTTATGGCCTTTTTATCGATTAGCAAAATCAGGGGAAATCAAGGATCCTGTATTAAGCCCCTTTTTGCTTTATCTCCCACAGGAGCCGAGAAAAACGCGAAAAACGATTTTTGGGATATTTCCCACATGGGATGGACGTTATCTGATGTATTTCGTCGCGCTGATCACGAATCTGGCCGTGGATTTGCGATATCTCCAACAGGAGCTGAAAAAATCGCAAAAAACCGAATTAGCCGAAAACCACCTGCTTTACGTTTACAAAAATCACGATATCGATCGTTTTCTCTGTAATAGCGACTGTTTCCGCTGCGCTTTGACTTTCTAACGAACAAAGCTTGATAATACATCAATTTCCATGCTTTTAGAACCATAGAATAATTTTTTTCAATTTTTTTGCGAAAGATAATCGATTTCTTAGTTATGTGAAAAATGTTATTTTGGAGGTGACACACAATCTGCGATCTCGGATCGAAAAATTGAAATATTGGGATGAGCCTAGTCGCATTTTCTTTGTTTTTCTGTGCTCTTTCGAATGGAAAAAGAATTTTAAGGATCGGTTGAACTATTCAAAAGTTATGGCCTTTTTATCGAATTATGAAATCAGGGGAAATCAAGGATCCTGTATTAGGCCCGTTTTTGCTCCCACAGGAGCCGAGAAAAACGCGAAAAACGATTTTTGGGATATTTCCCACATGGGATGGACGTTATCTGATGTATTTCGTCGCGCTGATCACGAATCGGGCCGTGGATTTGCGATATCTCCAACAGGAGCTGAGAAAATCGCAAAAAACCGAATTAGCCGAAAACCACCTGCTTTACGTTTACAAAAATCACGATATCGATCGTTTTCTCTGTAATAGCGACTGTTTCCGCTGCGCTTAGACTTTCTAACGAACAAGGCTTGATAATACATCAATTTCCATGCTTTTAGAACCATAGAATAATTTTTTAAATTTTTTTTGCGAAAGATAATCGATTTCTTAGTTATGTGAAAAATGCTATTTTGGAGGTGACACACAATCTGCGATCTCGGATCGAAAAATTGAAATATTGGGATGAGCCTAGTCGCATTTTCTTTGTTTTTCTGTGCTCTTTCGAATGGAAAAAGAATTTTAAGCATCGGTTGAACTATTCAAAAGTTATGGCCTTTTTATCGAATTATGAAATCAGGGGAAATCAAGGATCCTGTATTAGGCCCCTTTTTGCTCCCACAGGAGCCGAGAAAAACGCGAAAAACGATTTTTGGGATATTTCCCACTCGGGATGGACGTTATCTGATGTATTTTGTCGCGCTGATCACGAATCTGGCCGTGGATTTGCGATATCTCCAACAGGAGCTGAGAAAATCGCAAAAAACCGAATTAGCCGAAAACCACCTGCTTTACGTTTACAAAAATCACGATATCGATCGTTTTCTCTGTAATAGCGACTGTTTCCGCTGCGCTTAGACTTTCTAACGAACAAGGCTTGATAATACATCAATTTCCATGCTTTTAGAACCATAGAATAATTTTTTAAATTTTTTTTGCGAAAGATAATCGATTTCTTAGTTATGTGAAAAATGCTATTTTGGAGGTGACACACAATCTGCGATCTCAGATCGAAAAATTGAAATATCGGGATGAGCCTAGTCGCATTTTCTTTGTTTTTCTGTGCTCTTTCGAATGGAAAAAGAATTTTAAGGATCGGTTGAACTATTCAAAAGTTATGGCCTTTTTATCGATTAGCAAAATCAGGGGAAATCAAGGATCCTGTATTAAGCCCCTTTTTGCTCTATCTCCCACAGGAGCCGAGAAAAACGCGAAAAACGATTTTTGGGATATTTCCCACATGGGATGGACGTTATCTGATGTATTTCGTCGCGCTGATCACGAATCGGGCCGTGGATTTGCGATATCTCCAACAGGAGCTGAGAAAATCGCAAAAAACCGAATTAGCCGAAAACCACCTGCTTTACGTTTACAAAAATCACGATATCGATCGTTTTCTCTGTAATAGCGACTGTTTACGCTGCGCTTTGACTTTTTAACGAACAAAGCTTGATAATACATCAATTTCCATGCTTTTAGAACCATAGAATAATTTTTTTCAATTTTTTTGCGAAAGATAATCGATTTCTTAGTTATGTGAAAAATGTTATTTTGGAGGTGACACACAATCTGCGATCTCGGATCGAAAAATTGAAATATTGGGATGAGCCTAGTCGCATTTTCTTTGTTTTTCTGTGCTCTTTCGAATGGAAAAAGAATTTTAAGGATCGGTTGAACCATTCAAAAGTTATGGCCTTTTTATCGATTAGCAAAATCAGGGGAAATCAAGGATCCTGTATTAAGCCCCTTTTTGCTTTATCTCCCACAGGAGCCGAGAAAAACGCGAAAAACGATTTTTGGGATATTTCCCACATGGGATGGACGTTATCTGATGTATTTCGTCGCGCTGATCACGAATCTGGCCGTGGATTTGCGATATCTCCAACAGGAGCTGAAAAAATCGCAAAAAACCGAATTAGCCGAAAACCACCTGCTTTACGTTTACAAAAATCACGATATCGATCGTTTTCTCTGTAATAGCGACTGTTTCCGCTGCGCTTTGACTTTCTAACGAACAAAGCTTGATAATACATCAATTTCCATGCTTTTAGAACCATAGAATAATTTTTTTCAATTTTTTTGCGAAAGATAATCGATTTCTTAGTTATGTGAAAAATGTTATTTTGGAGGTGACACACAATCTGCGATCTCGGATCGAAAAATTGAAATATTGGGATGAGCCTAGTCGCATTTTCTTTGTTTTTCTGTGCTCTTTCGAATGGAAAAAGAATTTTAAGGATCGGTTGAACTATTCAAAAGTTATGGCCTTTTTATCGAATTATGAAATCAGGGGAAATCAAGGATCCTGTATTAGGCCCGTTTTTGCTCCCACAGGAGCCGAGAAAAACGCGAAAAACGATTTTTGGGATATTTCCCACATGGGATGGACGTTATCTGATGTATTTCGTCGCGCTGATCACGAATCGGGCCGTGGATTTGCGATATCTCCAACAGGAGCTGAGAAAATCGCAAAAAACCGAATTAGCCGAAAACCACCTGCTTTACGTTTACAAAAATCACGATATCGATCGTTTTCTCTGTAATAGCGACTGTTTCCGCTGCGCTTAGACTTTCTAACGAACAAGGCTTGATAATACATCAATTTCCATGCTTTTAGAACCATAGAATAATTTTTTAAATTTTTTTTGCGAAAGATAATCGATTTCTTAGTTATGTGAAAAATGCTATTTTGGAGGTGACACACAATCTGCGATCTCGGATCGAAAAATTGAAATATTGGGATGAGCCTAGTCGCATTTTCTTTGTTTTTCTGTGCTCTTTCGAATGGAAAAAGAATTTTAAGCATCGGTTGAACTATTCAAAAGTTATGGCCTTTTTATCGAATTATGAAATCAGGGGAAATCAAGGATCCTGTATTAGGCCCCTTTTTGCTCCCACAGGAGCCGAGAAAAACGCGAAAAACGATTTTTGGGATATTTCCCACTCGGGATGGACGTTATCTGATGTATTTTGTCGCGCTGATCACGAATCTGGCCGTGGATTTGCGATATCTCCAACAGGAGCTGAGAAAATCGCAAAAAACCGAATTAGCCGAAAACCACCTGCTTTACGTTTACAAAAATCACGATATCGATCGTTTTCTCTGTAATAGCGACTGTTTCCGCTGCGCTTAGACTTTCTAACGAACAAGGCTTGATAATACATCAATTTCCATGCTTTTAGAACCATAGAATAATTTTTTAAATTTTTTTTGCGAAAGATAATCGATTTCTTAGTTATGTGAAAAATGCTATTTTGGAGGTGACACACAATCTGCGATCTCAGATCGAAAAATTGAAATATCGGGATGAGCCTAGTCGCATTTTCTTTGTTTTTCTGTGCTCTTTCGAATGGAAAAAGAATTTTAAGGATCGGTTGAACTATTCAAAAGTTATGGCCTTTTTATCGATTAGCAAAATCAGGGGAAATCAAGGATCCTGTATTAAGCCCCTTTTTGCTCTATCTCCCACAGGAGCCGAGAAAAACGCGAAAAACGATTTTTGGGATATTTCCCACATGGGATGGACGTTATCTGATGTATTTCGTCGCGCTGATCACGAATCGGGCCGTGGATTTGCGATATCTCCAACAGGAGCTGAGAAAATCGCAAAAAACCGAATTAGCCGAAAACCACCTGCTTTACGTTTACAAAAATCACGATATCGATCGTTTTCTCTGTAATAGCGACTGTTTACGCTGCGCTTTGACTTTTTAACGAACAAAGCTTGATAATACATCAATTTCCATGCTTTTAGAACCATAGAATAATTTTTTTCAATTTTTTTGCGAAAGATAATCGATTTCTTAGTTATGTGAAAAATGTTATTTTGGAGGTGACACACAATCTGCGATCTCGGATCGAAAAATTGAAATATTGGGATGAGCCTAGTCGCATTTTCTTTGTTTTTCTGTGCTCTTTCGAATGGAAAAAGAATTTTAAGGATCGGTTGAACCATTCAAAAGTTATGGCCTTTTTATCGATTAGCAAAATCAGGGGAAATCAAGGATCCTGTATTAAGCCCCTTTTTGCTTTATCTCCCACAGGAGCCGAGAAAAACGCGAAAAACGATTTTTGGGATATTTCCCACATGGGATGGACGTTATCTGATGTATTTCGTCGCGCTGATCACGAATCTGGCCGTGGATTTGCGATATCTCCAACAGGAGCTGAAAAAATCGCAAAAAACCGAATTAGCCGAAAACCACCTGCTTTACGTTTACAAAAATCACGATATCGATCGTTTTCTCTGTAATAGCGACTGTTTCCGCTGCGCTTTGACTTTCTAACGAACAAGGCTTGATAATACATCAATTTCCATGCTTTTAGAACCATAGAATAATTTTTTAAATTTTTTTTGCGAAAGATAATCGATTTCTTAGTTATGTGAAAAATGCTATTTTGGAGGTGACACACAATCTGCGATCTCGGATCGAAAAATTGAAATATTGGGATGAGCCTAGTCGCATTTTCTTTGTTTTTCTGTGCTCTTTCGAATGGAAAAAGAATTTTAAGCATCGGTTGAACTATTCAAAAGTTATGGCCTTTTTATCGAATTATGAAATCAGGGGAAATCAAGGATCCTGTATTAGGCCCCTTTTTGCTCCCACAGGAGCCGAGAAAAACGCGAAAAACGATTTTTGGGATATTTCCCACTCGGGATGGACGTTATCTGATGTATTTTGTCGCGCTGATCACGAATCTGGCCGTGGATTTGCGATATCTCCAACAGGAGCTGAGAAAATCGCAAAAAACCGAATTAGCCGAAAACCACCTGCTTTACGTTTACAAAAATCACGATATCGATCGTTTTCTCTGTAATAGCGACTGTTTCCGCTGCGCTTAGACTTTCTAACGAACAAGGCTTGATAATACATCAATTTCCATGCTTTTAGAACCATAGAATAATTTTTTAAATTTTTTTTGCGAAAGATAATCGATTTCTTAGTTATGTGAAAAATGCTATTTTGGAGGTGACACACAATCTGCGATCTCAGATCGAAAAATTGAAATATCGGGATGAGCCTAGTCGCATTTTCTTTGTTTTTCTGTGCTCTTTCGAATGGAAAAAGAATTTTAAGGATCGGTTGAACTATTCAAAAGTTATGGCCTTTTTATCGATTAGCAAAATCAGGGGAAATCAAGGATCCTGTATTAAGCCCCTTTTTGCTCTATCTCCCACAGGAGCCGAGAAAAACGCGAAAAACGATTTTTGGGATATTTCCCACATGGGATGGACGTTATCTGATGTATTTCGTCGCGCTGATCACGAATCGGGCCGTGGATTTGCGATATCTCCAACAGGAGCTGAGAAAATCGCAAAAAACCGAATTAGCCGAAAACCACCTGCTTTACGTTTACAAAAATCACGATATCGATCGTTTTCTCTGTAATAGCGACTGTTTACGCTGCGCTTTGACTTTTTAACGAACAAAGCTTGATAATACATCAATTTCCATGCTTTTAGAACCATAGAATAATTTTTTTCAATTTTTTTGCGAAAGATAATCGATTTCTTAGTTATGTGAAAAATGTTATTTTGGAGGTGACACACAATCTGCGATCTCGGATCGAAAAATTGAAATATTGGGATGAGCCTAGTCGCATTTTCTTTGTTTTTCTGTGCTCTTTCGAATGGAAAAAGAATTTTAAGGATCGGTTGAACCATTCAAAAGTTATGGCCTTTTTATCGATTAGCAAAATCAGGGGAAATCAAGGATCCTGTATTAAGCCCCTTTTTGCTTTATCTCCCACAGGAGCCGAGAAAAACGCGAAAAACGATTTTTGGGATATTTCCCACATGGGATGGACGTTATCTGATGTATTTCGTCGCGCTGATCACGAATCTGGCCGTGGATTTGCGATATCTCCAACAGGAGCTGAAAAAATCGCAAAAAACCGAATTAGCCGAAAACCACCTGCTTTACGTTTACAAAAATCACGATATCGATCGTTTTCTCTGTAATAGCGACTGTTTCCGCTGCGCTTTGACTTTCTAACGAACAAGGCTTGATAATACATCAATTTCCATGCTTTTAGAACCATAGAATAATTTTTTAAATTTTTTTTGCGAAAGATAATCGATTTCTTAGTTATGTGAAAAATGCTATTTTGGAGGTGACACACAATCTGCGATCTCGGATCGAAAAATTGAAATAATGGGATGAGCCTAGTCGCATTTTCTTTGTTTTTCTGTGCTCTTTCGAATGGAAAAAGAATTTTAAGGATCGGTTGAACTATTCAAAAGTTATGGCCTTTTTATCGAATTATGAAATCAGGGGAAATCAAGGATCCTGTATTAAGCCCCTTTTCGCTCTATCTCCCACAGGAGCCGAGAAAAACGCGAAAAACGATTTTTGGGATATTTCCCACATGGGATGGACGTTATCTGATGTATTTCGTCGCGCTGATCACGAATCTGGCCGTGGATTTGCGATATCTCCAACAGGAGCTGAGAAAATCGCAAAAAACCGAATTAGCCGAAAACCACCTGCTTTACGTTTACAAAAATCACGATATCGATCGTTTTCTCTGTAATAGCGACTGTTTCCGCTGCGCTTTGACTTTCTAACGAACAAGGCTTGATAATACATCAATTTCCATGCTTTTAGAACCATAGAATAATTTTTTAAATTTTTTTTGCGAAAGATAATCGATTTCTTAGTTATGTGAAAAATGCTATTTTGGAGGTGACACACAATCTGCGATCTCGGATCGAAAAATTGAAATATTGGGATGAGCCTAGTCGCATTTTCTTTGTTTTTCTGTGCTCTTTCGAATGGAAAAAGAATTTTAAGGATCGGTTGAACTATTCAAAAGTTATGGCCTTTTTATCGAATTATGAAATCAGGGGAAATCAAGGATCCTGTATTAGGCCCCTTTTTGCTCCCACAGGAGCCGAGAAAAACGCGAAAAACGATTTTTGGGATATTTCCCACATGGGATGGACGTTATCTGATGTATTTCGTCGCGCTGATCACGAATCTGGCCGTGGATTTGCGATATCTCCAACAGGAGCTGAGAAAATCGCAAAAAACCGAATTAGCCGAAAACCACCTGCTTTACGTTTACAAAAATCACGATATCGATCGTTTTCTCTGTAATAGCGACTGTTTCCGCTGCGCTTTGACTTTTTAACGAACAAAGCTTGATAATACATCAATTTCCATGCTTTTAGAACCATAGAATAATTTTTTTCAATTTTTTTGCGAAAGATAATCGATTTCTTAGTTATGTGAAAAATCTATTTTGGAGGTGACACACAATCTGCGATCTCGGATCGAAAAATTAAAATATCGGGATGAGCCTAGTCGCATTTTCTTTGTTTTTCTGTGCTCTTTCGAAAGGAAAAAGAATTTTAAGGATCGGTTGAACTATTCAAAAGTTATGGCCTTTTTATCGAATTATGAAATCAGGGGAAATCAAGGATCCTGTATTAAGCCCCTTTTCGCTCTATCTCCCACAGGAGCCGAGAAAAACGCGAAAAACGATTTTTGGGATATTTCCCACATGGGATGGACGTTATCTGATGTATTTCGTCGCGCTGATCACGAATCTGGCCGTGGATTTGCGATAACTCCAACAGGAGCTGAGAAAATCGCAAAAAACCGAATTAGCCGAAAACCACCTGCTTTACGTTTACAAAAATCACGATATCGATCGTTTTCTCTGTAATAGCGACTGTTTCCGCTGCGCTTTGACTTTCTAACGAACAAGGCTTGATAATACATCAATTTCCATGCTTTTAGAACCATAGAATAATTTTTTAAATTTTTTTTGCGAAAGATAATCGATTTCTTAGTTATGTGAAAAATGCTATTTTGGAGGTGACACACAATCTGCGATCTCGGATCGAAAAATTGAAATATTGGGATGAGCCTAGTCGCATTTTCTTTGTTTTTCTGTGCTCTTTCGAATGGAAAAAGAATTTTAAGGATCGGTTGAACTATTCAAAAGTTATGGCCTTTTTATCGAATTATGAAATCAGGGGAAATCAAGGATCCTGTATTAGGCCCCTTTTTGCTCCCACATGAGCCGAGAAAAACGCGAAAAACGATTTTTGGGATATTTCCCACATGGGATGGACGTTATCTGATGTATTTCGTCGCGCTGATCACGAATCTGGCCGTGGATTTGCGATATCTCCAACAGGAGCTGAGAAAATCGCAAAAAACCGAATTAGCCGAAAACCACCTGCTTTACGTTTACAAAAATCACGATATCGATCGTTTTCTCTGTAATAGCGACTGTTTCCGCTGCGCTTAGACTTTCTAACGAACAAGGCTTGATAATACATCAATTTCCATGCTTTTAGAACCATAGAATAATTTTTTAAATTTTTTTTGCGAAAGATAATCGATTTCTTAGTTATGTGAAAAATGCTATTTTGGAGGTGACACACAATCTGCGATCTCGGATCGAAAAATTGAAATATTGGGATGAGCCTAGTCGCATTTTCTTTGTTTTTCTGTGCTCTTTCGAATGGAAAAAGAATTTTGAGGATCGGTTGAACTATTCAAAAGTTATATCCTTTTTATCGAATTATGAAATCAGGGGAAATCAAGGATCCTGTATTAGGCCCCTTTTTGCTCCCACAGGAGCCGAGAAAAACGCGAAAAACGATTTTTGGGATATTTCCCACATGGGATGGACGTTATCTGATGTATTTTGTCGCGCTGATCACGAATCTGGCCGTGGATTTGCGATATCTCCAACAGGAGCTGAGAAAATCGCAAAAAACCGAATTAGCCGAAAACCACCTGCTTTACGTTTACAAAAATCACGATATCGATCGTTTTCTCTGTAATAGCGACTGTTTCCGCTGCGCTTAGACTTTCTAACGAACAAGGCTTGATAATACATCAATTTCCATGCTTTTAGAACCATAGAATAATTTTTTAAATTTTTTTTGCGAAAGATAATCGATTTCTTAGTTATGTGAAAAATGCTATTTTGGAGGTGACACACAATCTGCGATCTCAGATCGAAAAATTGAAATATCGGGATGAGCCTAGTCGCATTTTCTTTGTTTTTCTGTGCTCTTTCGAATGGAAAAAGAATTTTAAGGATCGGTTGAACTATTCAAAAGTTATGGCCTTTTTATCGATTAGCAAAATCAGGGGAAATCAAGGATCCTGTATTAAGCCCCTTTTTGCTCTATCTCCCACAGGAGCCGAGAAAAACGCGAAAAACGATTTTTGGGATATTTCCCACATGGGATGGACGTTATCTGATGTATTTCGTCGCGCTGATCACGAATCTGGCCGTGGATTTGCGATATCTCCAACAGGAGCTGAGAAAATCGCAAAAAACCGAATTAGCCGAAAACCACCTGCTTTACGTTTACAAAAATCACGATATCGATCGTTTTCTCTGTAATAGCGACTGTTTCCGCTGCGCTTTGACTTTCTAACGAACAAGGCTTGATAATACATCAATTTCCATGCTTTTAGAACCATAGAATAATTTTTTTCAATTTTTTTGCGAAAGATAATCGATTTCTTAGTTATGTGAAAAATGTTATTTTGGAGGTGACACACAATCTGCGATCTCGGATCGAAAAATTAAAATATTGGGATGAGCCTAGTCGCATTTTCTTTGTTTTTCTGTGCTCTTTCGAATGGAAAAAGAATTTTAAGGATCGGTTGAACCATTCAAAAGTTATGGCCTTTTTATCGATTAACAAAATCAGGGGAAATCAAGGATCCTAAATTAGGCCCCTTTTTGCTCCCACAGGAGCCGAGAAAGACGCGAAAAACGATTTTTGGGATATTTCCCACATGGGATGGACGTTATCTGATGTATTTCGTCGCGCTGATCACGAATCGGGCCGTGGATTTGCGATATCTCCAACAGGAGCTGAGAAAATCGCAAAAAACCGAATTAGCCGAAAACCACCTGCTTTACGTTTACAAAAATCACGATATCGATCGTTTTCTCTGTAATAGCGACTGTTTACGCTGCGCTTTGACTTTTTAACGAACAAAGCTTGATAATACATCAATTTCCATGCTTTTAGAACCATAGAATAATTTTTTTCAATTTTTTTGCGAAAGATAATCGATTTCTTAGTTATGTGAAAAATGTTATTTTGGAGGTGACACACAATCTGCGATCTCGGATCGAAAAATTGAAATATTGGGATGAGCCTAGTCGCATTTTCTTTGTTTTTCTGTGCTCTTTCGAATGGAAAAAGAATTTTAAGGATCGGTTGAACCATTCAAAAGTTATGGCCTTTTTATCGATTAGCAAAATCAGGGGAAATCAAGGATCCTGTATTAAGCCCCTTTTTGCTTTATCTCCCACAGGAGCCGAGAAAAACGCGAAAAACGATTTTTGGGATATTTCCCACATGGGATGGACGTTATCTGATGTATTTCGTCGCGCTGATCACGAATCTGGCCGTGGATTTGCGATATCTCCAACAGGAGCTGAAAAAATCGCAAAAAACCGAATTAGCCGAAAACCACCTGCTTTACGTTTACAAAAATCACGATATCGATCGTTTTCTCTGTAATAGCGACTGTTTCCGCTGCGCTTTGACTTTCTAACGAACAAGGCTTGATAATACATCAATTTCCATGCTTTTAGAACCATAGAATAATTTTTTAAATTTTTTTTGCGAAAGATAATCGATTTCTTAGTTATGTGAAAAATGCTATTTTGGAGGTGACACACAATCTGCGATCTCGGATCGAAAAATTGAAATAATGGGATGAGCCTAGTCGCATTTTCTTTGTTTTTCTGTGCTCTTTCGAATGGAAAAAGAATTTTAAGGATCGGTTGAACTATTCAAAAGTTATGGCCTTTTTATCGAATTATGAAATCAGGGGAAATCAAGGATCCTGTATTAAGCCCCTTTTCGCTCTACTCCCACAGGAGCCGAGAAAAACGCGAAAAACGATTTTTGGGATATTTCCCACATGGGATGGACGTTATCTGATGTATTTCGTCGCGCTGATCACGAATCTGGCCGTGGATTTGCGATATCTCCAACAGGAGCTGAGAAAATCGCAAAAAACCGAATTAGCCGAAAACCACCTGCTTTACGTTTACAAAAATCACGATATCGATCGTTTTCTCTGTAATAGCGACTGTTTACGCTGCGCTTTGACTTTTTAACGAACAAAGCTTGATAATACATCAATTTCCATGCTTTTAGAACCATAGAATAATTTTTTTCAATTTTTTTGCGAAAGATAATCGATTTCTTAGTTATGTGAAAAATGTTATTTTGGAGGTGACACACAATCTGCGATCTCGGATCGAAAAATTGAAATATTGGGATGAGCCTAGTCGAATTTCTTTGTTTTTCTGTGCTCTTTCGAATGGAAAAAGAATTTTAAGGATCGGTTGAACTATTCAAAAGTTATGGCCTTTTTATCGAATTATGAAATCAGGGGAAATCAAGGATCCTGTATTAGGCCCCTTTTTGCTCCCACAGGAGCCGAGAAAAACGCGAAAAACGATTTTTGGGATATTTCCCACATGGGATGGACGTTATCTGATGTATTTCGTCGCGCTGATCACGAATCTGGCCGTGGATTTGCGATATCTCCAACAGGAGCTGAGAAAATCGCAAAAAACCGAATTAGCCGAAAACCACCTGCTTTACGTTTACAAAAATCACGATATCGATCGTTTTCTCTGTAATAGCGACTGTTTCCGCTGCGCTTAGACTTTCTAACGAACAAGGCTTGATAATACATCAATTTCCATGCTTTTAGAACCATAGAATAATTTTTTAAATTTTTTTTGCGAAAGATAATCGATTTCTTAGTTATGTGAAAAATGCTATTTTGGAGGTGACACACAATCTGCGATCTCGGATCGAAAAATTGAAATATTGGGATGAGCCTAGTCGCATTTTCTTTGTTTTTCTGTGCTCTTTCGAATGGAAAAAGAATTTTAAGCATCGGTTGAACTATTCAAAAGTTATGGCCTTTTTATCGAATTATGAAATCAGGGGAAATCAAGGATCCTGTATTAGGCCCCTTTTTGCTCCCACAGGAGCCGAGAAAAACGCGAAAAACGATTTTTGGGATATTTCCCACATGGGATGGACGTTATCTGATGTATTTTGTCGCGCTGATCACGAATCTGGCCGTGGATTTGCGATATCTCCAACAGGAGCTGAGAAAATCGCAAAAAACCGAATTAGCCGAAAACCACCTGCTTTACGTTTACAAAAATCACGATATCGATCGTTTTCTCTGTAATAGCGACTGTTTCCGCTGCGCTTAGACTTTCTAACGAACAAGGCTTGATAATACATCAATTTCCATGCTTTTAGAACCATAGAATAATTTTTTAAATTTTTTTTGCGAAAGATAATCGATTTCTTAGTTATGTGAAAAATGCTATTTTGGAGGTGACACACAATCTGCGATCTCGGATCGAAAAATTGAAATATTGGGATGAGCCTAGTCGCATTTTCTTTGTTTTTCTGTGCTCTTTCGAATGGAAAAAGAATTTTAAGCATCGGTTGAACTATTCAAAAGTTATGGCCTTTTTATCGAATTATGAAATCAGGGGAAATCAAGGATCCTGTATTAGGCCCCTTTTTGCTCCCACAGGAGCCGAGAAAAACGCGAAAAACGATTTTTGGGATATTTCCCACATGGGATGGACGTTATCTGATGTATTTTGTCGCGCTGATCACGAATCTGGCCGTGGATTTGCGATATCTCCAACAGGAGCTGAGAAAATCGCAAAAAACCGAATTAGCCGAAAACCACCTGCTTTACGTTTACAAAAATCACGATATCGATCGTTTTCTCTGTAATAGCGACTGTTTCCGCTGCGCTTAGACTTTCTAACGAACAAGGCTTGATAATACATCAATTTCCATGCTTTTAGAACCATAGAATAATTTTTTAAATTTTTTTTGCGAAAGATAATCGATTTCTTAGTTATGTGAAAAATGCTATTTTGGAGGTGACACACAATCTGCGATCTCAGATCGAAAAATTGAAATATCGGGATGAGCCTCGTCGCATTTTCTTTGTTTTTCTGTGCTCTTTCGAATGGAAAAAGAATTTTAAGGATCGGTTGAACTATTCAAAAGTTATGGCCTTTTTATCGATTAGCAAAATCAGGGGAAATCAAGGATCCTGTATTAAGCCCCTTTTTGCTCTATCTCCCACAGGAGCCGAGAAAAACGCGAAAAACGATTTTTGGGATATTTCCCACAAGGGATGGACGTTATCTGATGTATTTCGTCGCGCTGATCACGAATCTGGCCGTGGATTTGCGATATCTCCAACAGGAGCTGAGAAAATCGCAAAAAACCGAATTAGCCGAAAACCACCTGCTTTACGTTTACAAAAATCACGATATCGATCGTTTTCTCTGTAATAGCGACTGTTTCCGCTGCGCTTTGACTTTCTAACGAACAAGGCTTGATAATACATCAATTTCCATGCTTTTAGAACCATAGAATAATTTTTTAAATTTTTTTTGCGAAAGATAATCGATTTCTTAGTTATGTGAAAAATGCTATTTTGGAGGTGACACACAATCTGCGATCTCGGATCGAAAAATTGAAATATTGGGATGAGCCTAGTCGCATTTTCTTTGTTTTTCTGTGCTCTTTCGAATGGAAAAAGAATTTTAAGGATCGGTTGAACTATTTAAAAGTTATGGCCTTTTTATCGAATTATGAAATCAGGGGAAATCAAGGATCCTGTATTAAGCCCCTTTTCGCTCTATCTCCCACAGGAGCCGAGAAAAACGCGAAAAACGATTTTTGGGATATTTCCCACATGGGATGGACGTTATCTGATGTATTTCGTCGCGCTGATCACGAATCTGGCCGTGGATTTGCGATATCTCCAACAGGAGCTGAGAAAATCGCAAAAAACCGAATTAGCCGAAAACCACCTGCTTTACGTTTACAAAAATCACGATATCGATCGTTTTCTCTGTAATAGCGACTGTTTCCGCTGCGCTTTGACTTTCTAACGAACAAGGCTTGATAATACATCAATTTCCATGCTTTTAGAACCATAGAATAATTTTTTAAATTTTTTTTGCGAAAGATAATCGATTTCTTAGTTATGTGAAAAATGCTATTTTGGAGGTGACACACAATCTGCGATCTCGGATCGAAAAATTGAAATATTGGGATGAGCCTAGTCGCATTTTCTTTGTTTTTCTGTGCTCTTTCGAATGGAAAAAGAATTTTAAGGATCGGTTGAACTATTCAAAAGTTATGGCCTTTTTATCGAATTATGAAATCAGGGGAAATCAAGGATCCTGTATTAGGCCCCTTTTTGCTCCCACAGGAGCCGAGAAAAACGCGAAAAACGATTTTTGGGATATTTCCCACATGGGATGGACGTTATCTGATGTATTTCGTCGCGCTGATCACGAATCTGGCCGTGGATTTGCGATATCTCCAACAGGAGCTGAGAAAATCGCAAAAAACCGAATTAGCCGAAAACCACCTGCTTTACGTTTACAAAAATCACGATATCGATCGTTTTCTCTGTAATAGCGACTGTTTCCGCTGCGCTTTGACTTTTTAACGAACAAAGCTTGATAATACATCAATTTCCATGCTTTTAGAACCATAGAATAATTTTTTTCAATTTTTTTGCGAAAGATAATCGATTTCTTAGTTATGTGAAAAATCTATTTTGGAGGTGACACACAATCTGCGATCTCGGATCGAAAAATTGAAATATCGGGATGAGCCTAGTCGCATTTTCTTTGTTTTTCTGTGCTCTTTCGAAAGGAAAAAGAATTTTAAGCATCGGTTGAACTATTCAAAAGTTATGGCCTTTTTATCGAATTATGAAATCAGGGGAAATCAAGGATCCTGTATTAAGCCCCTTTTCGCTCTATCTCCCACAGGAGCCGAGAAAAACGCGAAAAACGATTTTTGGGATATTTCCCACATGGGATGGACGTTATCTGATGTATTTCGTCGCGCTGATCACGAATCTGGCCGTGGATTTGCGATATCTCCAACAGGAGCTGAGAAAATCGCAAAAAACCGAATTAGCCGAAAACCACCTGCTTTACGTTTACAAAAATCACGATATCGATCGTTTTCTCTGTAATAGCGACTGTTTCCGCTGCGCTTTGACTTTCTAACGAACAAGGCTTGATAATACATCAATTTCCATGCTTTTAGAACCATAGAATAATTTTTTAAATTTTTTTTGCGAAAGATAATCGATTTCTTAGTTATGTGAAAAATGCTATTTTGGAGGTGACACACAATCTGCGATCTCGGATCGAAAAATTGAAATATTGGGATGAGCCTAGTCGCATTTTCTTTGTTTTTCTGTGCTCTTTCGAATGGAAAAAGAATTTTAAGGATCGGTTGAACTATTCAAAAGTTATGGCCTTTTTATCGAATTATGAAATCAGGGGAAATCAAGGATCCTGTATTAGGCCCCTTTTTGCTCCCACAGGAGCCGAGAAAAACGCGAAAAACGATTTTTGGGATATTTCCCACATGGGATGGACGTTATCTGATGTATTTCGTCGCGCTGATCACGAATCTGGCCGTGGATTTGCGATATCTCCAACAGGAGCTGAGAAAATCGCAAAAAACCGAATTAGCCGAAAACCACCTGCTTTACGTTTACAAAAATCACGATAACGATCGTTTTCTCTGTAATAGCGACTGTTTCCGCTGCGCTTTGACTTTTTAACGAACAAAGCTTGATAATACATCAATTTCCATGCTTTTAGAACCATAGAATAATTTTTTTCAATTTTTTTGCGAAAGATAATCGATTTCTTAGTTATGTGAAAAATCTATTTTGGAGGTGACACACAATCTGCGATCTCGGATCGAAAAATTGAAATATCGGGATGAGCCTAGTCGCATTTTCTTTGTTTTTCTGTGCTCTTTCGAAAGGAAAAAGAATTTTAAGGATCGGTTGAACTATTCAAAAGTTATGGCCTTTTTATCGAATTATGAAATCAGGGGAAATCAAGGATCCTGTATTAAGCCCCTTTTCGCTCTATCTCCCACAGGAGCCGAGAAAAACGCGAAAAACGATTTTTGGGATATTTCCCACATGGGATGGACGTTATCTGATGTATTTCGTCGCGCTGATCACGAATCTGGCCGTGGATTTGCGATATCTCCAACAGGAGCTGAGAAAATCGCAAAAAACCGAATTAGCCGAAAACCACCTGCTTTACGTTTACAAAAATCACGATATCGATCGTTTTCTCTGTAATAGCGACTGTTTCCGCTGCGCTTTGACTTTCTAACGAACAAGGCTTGATAATACATCAATTTCCATGCTTTTAGAACCATAGAATAATTTTTTAAATTTTTTTTGCGAAAGATAATCGATTTCTTAGTTATGTGAAAAATGCTATTTTGGAGGTGACACACAATCTGCGATCTCGGATCGAAAAATTGAAATATTGGGATGAGCCTAGTCGCATTTTCTTTGTTTTTCTGTGCTCTTTCGAATGGAAAAAGAATTTTAAGGATCGGTTGAACTATTTAAAAGTTATGGCCTTTTTATCGAATTATGAAATCAGGGGAAATCAAGGATCCTGTATTAAGCCCCTTTTCGCTCTATCTCCCACAGGAGCCGAGAAAAACGCGAAAAACGATTTTTGGGATATTTCCCACATGGGATGGACGTTATCTGATGTATTTCGTCGCGCTGATCACGAATCTGGCCGTGGATTTGCGATATCTCCAACAGGAGCTGAGAAAATCGCAAAAAACCGAATTAGCCGAAAACCACCTGCTTTACGTTTACAAAAATCACGATATCGATCGTTTTCTCTGTAATAGCGACTGTTTCCGCTGCGCTTTGACTTTCTAACGAACAAGGCTTGATAATACATCAATTTCCATGCTTTTAGAACCATAGAATAATTTTTTTAATTTTTTTTGCGAAAGATAATCGATTTCTTAGTTATGTGAAAAATGCTATTTTGGAGGTGACACACAATCTGCGATCTCGGATCGAAAAATTGAAATATTGGGATGAGCCTAGTCGCATTTTCTTTGTTTTTCTGTGCTCTTTCGAATGGAAAAAGAATTTTAAGGATCGGTTGAACTATTCAAAAGTTATGGCCTTTTTATCGAATTATGAAATCAGGGGAAATCAAGGATCCTGTATTAAGCCCCTTTTCGCTCTATCTCCCACAGGAGCCGAGAAAAACGCGAAAAACGATTTTTGGGATATTTCCCACATGGGATGGACGTTATCTGATGTATTTCGTCGCGCTGATCACGAATCTGGCCGTGGATTTGCGATATCTCCAACAGGAGCTGAGAAAATCGCAAAAAACCGAATTAGCCGAAAACCACCTGCTTTACGTTTACAAAAATCACGATATCGATCGTTTTCTCTGTAATAGCGACTGTTTCCGCTGCGCTTTGACTTTCTAACGAACAAGGCTTGATAATACATCAATTTCCATGCTTTTAGAACCATAGAATAATTTTTTAAATTTTTTTTGCGAAAGATAATCGATTTCTTAGTTATGTGAAAAATGCTATTTTGGAGGTGACACACAATCTGCGATCTCGGATCGAAAAATTGAAATATTGGGATGAGCCTAGTCGCATTTTCTTTGTTTTTCTGTGCTCTTTCGAATGGAAAAAGAATTTTAAGGATCGGTTGAACTATTTAAAAGTTATGGCCTTTTTATCGAATTATGAAATCAGGGGAAATCAAGGATCCTGTATTAAGCCCCTTTTCGCTCTATCTCCCACAGGAGCCGAGAAAAACGCGAAAAACGATTTTTGGGATATTTCCCACATGGGATGGACGTTATCTGATGTATTTCGTCGCGCTGATCACGAATCTGGCCGTGGATTTGCGATATCTCCAACAGGAGCTGAGAAAATCGCAAAAAACCGAATTAGCCGAAAACCACCTGCTTTACGTTTACAAAAATCACGATATCGATCGTTTTCTCTGTAATAGCGACTGTTTCCGCTGCGCTTTGACTTTCTAACGAACAAGGCTTGATAATACATCAATTTCCATGCTTTTAGAACCATAGAATAATTTTTTAAATTTTTTTTGCGAAAGATAATCCATTTCTTAGTTATGTGAAAAATGCTATTTTGGAGGTGACACACAATCTGCGATCTCGGATCGAAAAATTGAAATATTGGGATGAGCTTAGTCGCATTTTCTTTGTTTTTCTGTGCTCTTTCGAATGGAAAAAGAATTTTAAGGATCGGTTGAACTATTCAAAAGTTATGGCCTTTTTATCGAATTATGAAATCAGGGGAAATCAAGGATCCTGTATTAGGCCCCTTTTTGCTCCCACAGGAGCCGAGAAAAACGCGAAAAACGATTTTTGGGATATTTCCCACATGGGATGGACGTTATCTGATGTATTTCGTCGCGCTGATCACGAATCTGGCCGTGGATTTGCGATATCTCCAACAGGAGCTGAGAAAATCGCAAAAAACCGAATTAGCCGAAAACCACCTGCTTTACGTTTACAAAAATCACGATATCGATCGTTTTCTCTGTAATAGCGACTGTTTCCGCTGCGCTTTGACTTTCTAACGAACAAGGCGTGATAATACATCAATTTCCATGCTTTTAGAACCATAGAATAATTTTTTAAATTTTTTTTGCGAAAGATAATCGATTTCTTAGTTATGTGAAAAATGCTATTTTGGAGGTGACACACAATCTGCGATCTCGGATCGAAAAATTGAAATATTGGGATGAGCCTAGTCGCATTTTCTTTGTTTTTCTGTGCTCTTCCGAATGGAAAAAGAATTTTAAGGATCGGTTGAACTATTCAAAAGTTATGGCCTTTTTATCGAATTATGAAATCAGGGGAAATCAAGGATCCTGTATTAGGCCCCTTTTTGCTCCCACAGGAGCCGAGAAAAACGCGAAAAACGATTTTTGGGATATTTCCCACATGGGATGGACGTTATCTGATGTATTTCGTCGCGCTGATCACGAATCTGGCCGTGGATTTGCGATATCTCCAACAGGAGCTGAGAAAATCGCAAAAAACCGAATTAGCCGAAAACCACCTGCTTTACGTTTACAAAAATCACGATATCGATCGTTTTCTCTGTAATAGCGACTGTTTCCGCTTCGCTTTGACTTTCTAACGAACAAGGCTTGATAATACATCAATTTCCATGCTTTTAGAACCATAGAATAATTTTTTTCATTTTTTTTGCGAAAGATAATCGATTTCTTAGTTATGTGAAAAATGCTATTTTGGAGGTGACACACAATCTGCGATCTCGGATCGAAAAATTGAAATATTGGGATGAGCCTAGTCGCATTTTCTTTGTTTTTCTGTGCTCTTTCGAATGGAAAAAGAATTTTAAGGATCGGTTGAACCATTCAAAAGTTATGGCCTTTTTATCGATTAGCAAAATCAGGGGAAATCAAGAGTCCTGTATTAAGCCCCTTTTTGCTCTATCTCCCACAGGAGCCGAGAAAAACGCGAAAAACGATTTTTGGGATATTTCCCACATGGGATGGACGTTATCTGATGTATTTCGTCGCGCTGATCACGAATCTGGCCGTGGATTTGCGATATCTCCAACAGGAGCTGAGAAAATCGCAAAAAACCGAATTAGCCGAAAACCACCTGCTTTACGTTTACAAAAATCACGATATCGATCGTTTTCTCTGTAATAGCGACTGTTTCCGCTGCGCTTTGACTTTCTAACGAACAAGGCTTGATAATACATCAATTTCCATGCTTTTAGAACCATAGAATAATTTTTTAAATTTTTTTTGCGAAAGATAATCGATTTCTTAGTTATGTGAAAAATGCTATTTTGGAGGTGACACACAATCTGCGATCTCAGATCGAAAAATTGAAATATCGGGATGAGCCTAGTCGCATTTTCTTTGTTTTTCTGTGCTCTTTCGAATGGAAAAAGAATTTTAAGGATCGGTTGAACTATTCAAAAGTTATGGCCTTTTTATCGAATTATGAAATCAGGGGAAATCAAGGATCCTGTATTAAGCCCCTTTTTGCTCTATCTCCCACAGGAGCCGAGAAAAACGCGAAAAACGATTTTTGGGATATTTCCCACATGGGATGGACGTTATCTGATGTATTTCGTCGCGCTGATCACGAATCTGGCCGTGGATTTGCGATATCTCCAACAGGAGCTGAGAAAATCGCAAAAAACCGAATTAGCCGAAAACCACCTGCTTTACGTTTACAAAAATCACGATATCGATCGTTTTCTCTGTAATAGCGACTGTTTCCGCTGCGCTTTGACTTTCTAACGAACAAGGCTTGATAATACATCAATTTCCATGCTTTTAGAACCATAGAATAATTTTTTAAATTTTTTTTGCGAAAGATAATCGATTTCTTAGTTATGTGAAAAATGCTATTTTGGAGGTGACACACAATCTGCGATCTCAGATCGAAAAATTGAAATATCGGGATGAGCCTAGTCGCATTTTCTTTGTTTTTCTGTGCTCTTTCGAATGGAAAAAGAATTTTAAGGATCGGTTGAACTATTCAAAAGTTATGGCCTTTTTATCGAATTATGAAATCAGGGGAAATCAAGGATCCTGTATTAGGCCCCTTTTTGCTCCCACAGGAGCCGAGAAAAACGCGAAAAACGATTTTTGGGATATTTCCCACATGGGATGGACGTTATCTGATGTATTTCGTCGCGCTGATCACGAATCTGGCCGTGGATTTGCGATATCTCCAACAGGAGCTGAGAAAATCGCAAAAAACCGAATTAGCCGAAAACCACCTGCTTTACGTTTACAAAAATCACGATATCGATCGTTTTCTCTGTAATAGCGACTGTTTCCGCTTCGCTTTGACTTTCTAACGAACAAGGCTTGATAATACATCAATTTCCATGCTTTTAGAACCATAGAATAATTTTTTTCATTTTTTTTGCGAAAGATAATCGATTTCTTAGTTATGTGAAAAATGCTATTTTGGAGGTGACACACAATCTGCGATCTCGGATCGAAAAATTGAAATATTGGGATGAGCCTAGTCGCATTTTCTTTGTTTTTCTGTGCTCTTTCGAATGGAAAAAGAATTTTAAGGATCGGTTGAACCATTCAAAAGTTATGGCCTTTTTATCGATTAGCAAAATCAGGGGAAATCAAGAGTCCTGTATTAAGCCCCTTTTTGCTCTATCTCCCACAGGAGCCGAGAAAAACGCGAAAAACGATTTTTGGGATATTTCCCACATGGGATGGACGTTATCTGATGTATTTCGTCGCGCTGATCACGAATCTGGCCGTGGATTTGCGATATCTCCAACAGGAGCTGAGAAAATCGCAAAAAACCGAATTAGCCGAAAACCACCTGCTTTACGTTTACAAAAATCACGATATCGATCGTTTTCTCTGTAATAGCGACTGTTTCCGCTGCGCTTTGACTTTCTAACGAACAAGGCTTGATAATACATCAATTTCCATGCTTTTAGAACCATAGAATAATTTTTTAAATTTTTTTTGCGAAAGATAATCGATTTCTTAGTTATGTGAAAAATGCTATTTTGGAGGTGACACACAATCTGCGATCTCAGATCGAAAAATTGAAATATCGGGATGAGCCTAGTCGCATTTTCTTTGTTTTTCTGTGCTCTTTCGAATGGAAAAAGAATTTTAAGGATCGGTTGAACTATTCAAAAGTTATGGCCTTTTTATCGAATTATGAAATCAGGGGAAATCAAGGATCCTGTATTAAGCCCCTTTTTGCTCTATCTCCCACAGGAGCCGAGAAAAACGCGAAAAACGATTTTTGGGATATTTCCCACATGGGATGGACGTTATCTGATGTATTTCGTCGCGCTGATCACGAATCTGGCCGTGGATTTGCGATATCTCCAACAGGAGCTGAGAAAATCGCAAAAAACCGAATTAGCCGAAAACCACCTGCTTTACGTTTACAAAAATCACGATATCGATCGTTTTCTCTGTAATAGCGACTGTTTCCGCTGCGCTTTGACTTTCTAACGAACAAGGCTTGATAATACATCAATTTCCATGCTTTTAGAACCATAGAATAATTTTTTAAATTTTTTTTGCGAAAGATAATCGATTTCTTAGTTATGTGAAAAATGCTATTTTGGAGGTGACACACAATCTGCGATCTCGGATCGAAAAATTGAAATATTGGGATGAGCCTAGTCGCATTTTCTTTGTTTTTCTGTGCTCTTTCGAATGGAAAAAGAATTTTAAGGATCGGTTGAACTATTTAAAAGTTATGGCCTTTTTATCGAATTATGAAATCAGGGGAAATCAAGGATCCTGTATTAAGCCCCTTTTCGCTCTATCTCCCACAGGAGCCGAGAAAAACGCGAAAAACGATTTTTGGGATATTTCCCACATGGGATGGACGTTATCTGATGTATTTCGTCGCGCTGATCACGAATCTGGCCGTGGATTTGCGATATCTCCAACAGGAGCTGAGAAAATCGCAAAAAACCGAATTAGCCGAAAACCACCTGCTTTACGTTTACAAAAATCACGATATCGATCGTTTTCTCTGTAATAGCGACTGTTTCCGCTTCGCTTTGACTTTCTAACGAACAAGGCTTGATAATACATCAATTTCCATGCTTTTAGAACCATAGAATAATTTTTTTAATTTTTTTTGCGAAAGATAATCGATTTCTTAGTTATGTGAAAAATGCTATTTTGGAGGTGACACACAATCTGCGATCTCAGATCGAAAAATTGAAATATCGGGATGAGCCTAGTCGCATTTTCTTTGTTTTTCTGTGCTCTTTCGAATGGAAAAAGAATTTTAAGGATCGGTTGAACTATTCAAAAGTTATGGCCTTTTTATCGAATTATGAAATCAGGGGAAATCAAGGATCCTGTATTAAGCCCCTTTTCGCTCTATCTCCCACAGGAGCCGAGAAAAACGCGAAAAACGATTTTTGGGATATTTCCCACATGGGATGGACGTTATCTGATGTATTTCGTCGCGCTGATCACGAATCTGGCCGTGGATTTGCGATATCTCCAACAGGAGCTGAGAAAATCGCAAAAAACCGAATTAGCCGAAAACCACCTGCTTTACGTTTACAAAAATCACGATATCGATCGTTTTCTCTGTAATAGCGACTGTTTCCGCTGCGCTTTGTCTTTCTAACGTACAAGGCTTGATAATACATCAATTTCCATGCTTTTAGAACCATAGAATAATTTTTTTAATTTTTTTTGCGAAAGATAATCGATTTCTTAGTTATGTGAAAAATGCTATTTTGGAGGTGACACACAATCTGCGATCTCGGATCGAAAAATTGAAATATTGGGATGAGCCTAGTCGCATTTTCTTTGTTTTTCTGTGCTCTTTCGAATGGAAAAAGAATTTTAAGGATCGGTTGAACCATTCAAAAGTTATGGCCTTTTTATCGATTAGCAAAATCAGGGGAAATCAAGGGTCCTGTATTAAGCCCCTTTTTGCTCTATCTCCCACAGGAGCCGAAAAAAACGCGAAAAACGATTTTTGGGATATTTCCCACATGGGATGGACGTTATCTGATGTATTTCGTCGCGCTGATCACGAATCTGGCCGTGGATTTGCGATATCTCCAACAGGAGCTGAGAAAATCGCAAAAAACCGAATTAGCCGAAAACCACCTGCTTTACGTTTACAAAAATCACGATATCGATCGTTTTCTCTGTAATAGCGACTGTTTCCGCTGCGCTTTGACTTTCTAACGAACAAGGCTTGATAATACATCAATTTCCATGCTTTTAGAACCATAGAATAATTTTTTAAATTTTTTTTGCGAAAGATAATTGATTTCTTAGTTATGTGAAAAATGCTATTTTGGAGGTGACACACAATCTGCGATCTCAGATCGAAAAATTGAAATATCGGGATGAGCCTAGTCGCATTTTCTTTGTTTTTCTGTGCTCTTTCGAATGGAAAAAGAATTTTAAGGATCGGTTGAACTATTCAAAAGTTATGGCCTTTTTATCGAATTATGAAATCAGGGGAAATCAAGGATCCTGTATTAAGCCCCTTTTCGCTCTATCTCCCACAGGAGCCGAGAAAAACGCGAAAAACGATTTTTGGGATATTTCCCACATGGGATGGACGTTATCTGATGTATTTCGTCGCGCTGATCACGAATCTGGCCGTGGATTTGCGATATCTCCAACAGGAGCTGAGAAAATCGCAAAAAACCGAATTAGCCGAAAACCACCTGCTTTACGTTTACAAAAATCACGATATCGATCGTTTTCTCTGTAATAGCGACTGTTTCCGCTGCGCTTTGACTTTCTAACGAACAAGGCTTGATAATACATCAATTTCCATGCTTTTAGAACCATAGAATAATTTTTTTCATTTTTTTTGCGAAAGATAATCGATTTCTTAGTTATGTGAAAAATGCTATTTTGGAGGTGACACACAATCTGCGATCTCGGAACGAAAAATTGAAATATAGGGATGAGCCCAGTCGCATTTTCTTTGTTTTTCTGTGCTCTTTCGTATGGAAAAAGAATTTTAAGGATCGGTTAAACTATTCAAAAGTTATGGCCTTTTTATCGATTAACAAAATCAGGGGAAATCAAGGATCCTGTATTAAGCCCCTTTTTGCTCTATCTCCCACAGGAGCCGAGAAAAACGCGAAAAACGATTTTTGGGATATTTCCTACATGGGATGGACGTTATCTGCTGTATTTCGTCGCGCTGATCACGAATCTGGCCGTGGATTTGCGATATCTCCAACAGGAGCTGAGAAAATCGCAAAAAACCGAATTAGCCGAAAACCACCTGCTTTACGTTTACAAAAATCACGATATCGATCGTTTTCTCTGTAATAGCGACTGTTTCCGCTGCGCTTTGACTTTTTAACGAACAAAGCTTGATAATACATCAATTTCCATGCTTTTAGAACCATAGAATAATTTTTTTCAATTTTTTTGCGAAAGATAATCGATTTCTTAGTTATGTGAAAAATGCTATTTTGGAGGTGACACACAATCTGCGATCGCGGATCGAAAAATTGAAATATCGGGATGAGCCTAGTCGCATTTTCTTTGTTTTTCTGTGCTCTTTCGAATGGAAAAAGAATTTTAAGGATCGGTTGAACTATTCAAAAGTTATGGCCTTTTTATCGAATTATGAAATCAGGGGAAATCAAGGATCCTGTATTAAGCCCCTTTTCGCTCTATCTCCCACAGGAGCCGAGAAAAACGCGAAAAACGATTTTTGGGATATTTCCCACATGGGATGGACGTTATCTGATGTATTTCGTCGCGCTGATCACGAATCTGGCCGTGGATTTGCGATATCTCCAACAGGAGCTGAGAAAATCGCAAAAAACCGAATTAGCCGAAAACCACCTGCTTTACGTTTACAAAAATCACGATATCGATCGTTTTCTCTGTAATAGCGACTGTTTCCGCTGCGCTTTGACTTTCTAACGTACAAGGCTTGATAATACATCAATTTCCATGCTTTTAGAACCATAGAATAATTTTTTTAATTTTTTTTGCGAAAGATAATCGATTTCTTAGTTATGTGAAAAATGCTATTTTGGAGGTGACACACAATCTGCGATCGCGGATCGAAAAATTGAAATATCGGGATGAGCCTAGTCGCATTTTCTTTGTTTTTCTGTGCTCTTTCGAATGGAAAAAGAATTTTAAGGATCGGTTGAACTATTCAAAAGTTATGGCCTTTTTATCGAATTATGAAATCAGGGGAAATCAAGGATCCTGTATTAAGCCCCTTTTCGCTCTATCTCCCACAGGAGCCGAGAAAAACGCGAAAAACGATTTTTGGGATATTTCCCACATGGGATGGACGTTATCTGATGTATTTCGTCGCGCTGATCACGAATCTGGCCGTGGATTTGCGATATCTCCAACAGGAGCTGAGAAAATCGCAAAAAACCGAATTAGCCGAAAACCACCTGCTTTACGTTTACAAAAATCACGATATCGATCGTTTTCTCTGTAATAGCGACTGTTTCCGCTGCGCTTTGACTTTCTAACGTACAAGGCTTGATAATACATCAATTTCCATGCTTTTAGAACCATAGAATAATTTTTTTAATTTTTTTTGCGAAAGATAATCGATTTCTTAGTTATGTGAAAAATGCTATTTTGGAGGTGACACACAATCTGCGATCTCGGATCGAAAAATTGAAATATTGGGATGAGCCTAGTCGCATTTTCTTTGTTTTTCTGTGCTCTTTCGAATGGAGAAAGAATTTTAAGGATCGGTTGAACCATTCAAAAGTTATGGCCTTTTTATCGATTAGCAAAATCAGGGGAAATCAAGGATCCTGTATTAAGCCCCTTTTTGCTTTATCTCCCACAGGAGCCGAGAAAAACGCGAAAAACGATTTTTGGGATATTTCCCACATGGGATGGACGTTATCTGATGTATTTCGTCGCGCTGATCACGAATCTGGCCGTGGATTTGCGATATCTCCAACAGGAGCTGAGAAAATCGCAAAAAACCGAATTAGCCGAAAACCACCTGCTTTACGTTTACAAAAATCACGATATCGATCGTTTTCTCTGTAATAGCGACTGTTCCCGCTGCGCTTTGACTTTCTCACGAACAAGGCTTGATAATACATCAATTTCCATGCTTTTAGAACCATAGAATAATTTTTTAAATTTTTTTTGCGAAAGATAATCGATTTCTTAGTTATGTGAAAAATGCTATTTTGGAGGTGACACACAATCTGCGATCTCGGATCGAAAAATTGAAATATCGGGATGAGCCTAGTCGCATTTTCTTTGTTTTTCTGTGCTCTTTCGAATGGAAAAAGAATTTTAAGGATCGGTTGAACTATTCAAAAGTTATGGCCTTTTTATCGAATTATGAAATCAGGGGAAATCAAGGATCCTGTATTAAGCCCCTTTTCGCTCTATCTCCCACAGGAGCCGAGAAAAACGCGAAAAACGATTTTTGGGATATTTCCCACATGGGATGGACGTTATCTGATGTATTTCGTCGCGCTGATCACGAATCTGGCCGTGGATTTGCGATATCTCCAACAGGAGCTGAGAAAATCGCAAAAAACCGAATTAGCCGAAAACCACCTGCTTTACGTTTACAAAAATCACGATATCGATCGTTTTCTCTGTAATAGCGACTGTTTCCGCTGCGCTTTGACTTTCTAACGTACAAGGCTTGATAATACATCAATTTCCATGCTTTTAGAACCATAGAATAATTTTTTTAATTTTTTTTGCGAAAGATAATCGATTTCTTAGTTATGTGAAAAATGCTATTTTGGAGGTGACACACAATCTGCGATCTCGGATCGAAAAATTGAAATATTGGGATGAGCCTAGTCGCATTTTCTTTGTTTTTCTGTGCTCTTTCGAATGGAGAAAGAATTTTAAGGATCGGTTGAACCATTCAAAAGTTATGGCCTTTTTATCGATTAGCAAAATCAGGGGAAATCAAGGATCCTGTATTAAGCCCCTTTTTGCTTTATCTCCCACAGGAGCCGAGAAAAACGCGAAAAACGATTTTTGGGATATTTCCCACATGGGATAGACGTTATCTGATGTATTTCGTCGCGCTGATCACGAATCTGGCCGTGGATTTGCGATATCTCCAACAGGAGCTGAGAAAATCGCAAAAAACCGAATTAGCCGAAAACCACCTGCTTTACGTTTACAAAAATCACGATATCGATCGTTTTCTCTGTAATAGCGACTGTTCCCGCTGCGCTTTGACTTTCTCACGAACAAGGCTTGATAATACATCAATTTCCATGCTTTTAGAACCATAGAATAATTTTTTAAATTTTTTTTGCGAAAGATAATCGATTTCTTAGTTATGTGAAAAATGCTATTTTGGAGGTGACACACAATCTGCGATCTCGGAACGAAAAATTGAAATAATGGGATGAGCCTAGTCGCATTTTCTTTGTTTTTCTGTGCTCTTTCGAATGGAAAAAGAATTTTAAGGATCGGTTGAACTATTCAAAAGTTATGGCCTTTTTATCGAATTATGAAATCAGGGGAAATCAAGGATCCTGTATTAAGCCCCTTTTCGCTCCATCTCCCACAGGAGCCGAGAAAAACGCGAAAAACGATTTTTGGGATATTTCCCACATGGGATGGACGTTATCTGATGTATTTCGTCGCGCTGATCACGAATCTGGCCGTGGATTTGCGATATCTCCAACAGGAGCTGAGAAAATCGCAAAAAACCGAATTAGCCGAAAACCACCTGCTTTACGTTTACAAAAATCACGATATCGATCGTTTTCTCTGTAATAGCGACTGTTTCCGCTGCGCTTTGACTTTTTAACGAACAAAGCTTGATAATACATCAATTTCCATGCTTTTAGAACCATAGAATAATTTTTTTCAATTTTTTTGCGAAAGATAATCGATTTCTTAGTTATGTGAAAAATGCTATTTTGGAGGTGACACACAATCTGCGATCTCGGATCGAAAAATTGAAATATCGGGATGAGCCTAGTCGCATTTTCTTTGTTTTTCTGTGCTCTTTCGAATGGAAAAAGAATTTTAAGGATCGGTTGAACTATTCAAAAGTTATGGCCTTTTTATCGAATTATGAAATCAGGGGAAATCAAGGATCCTGTATTAAGCCCCTTTTCGCTCTATCTCCCACAGGAGCCGAGAAAAACGCGAAAAACGATTTTTGGGATATTTCCCACATGGGATGGACGTTATCTGATGTATTTCGTCGCGCTGATCACGAATCTGGCCGTGGATTTGCGATATCTCCAACAGGAGCTGAGAAAATCGCAAAAAACCGAATTAGCCGAAAACCACCTGCTTTACGTTTACAAAAATCACGATATCGATCGTTTTCTCTGTAATAGCGACTGTTTCCGCTGCGCTTTGACTTTCTAACGTACAAGGCTTGATAATACATCAATTTCCATGCTTTTAGAACCATAGAATAATTTTTTTAATTTTTTTTGCGAAAGATAATCGATTTCTTAGTTATGTGAAAAATGCTATTTTGGAGGTGACACACAATCTGCGATCGCGGATCGAAAAATTGAAATATCGGGATGAGCCTAGTCGCATTTTCTTTGTTTTTCTGTGCTCTTTCGAATGGAAAAAGAATTTTAAGGATCGGTTGAACTATTCAAAAGTTATGGCCTTTTTATCGAATTATGAAATCAGGGGAAATCAAGGATCCTGTATTAAGCCCCTTTTCGCTCTATCTCCCACAGGAGCCGAGAAAAACGCGAAAAACGATTTTTGGGATATTTCCCACATGGGATGGACGTTATCTGATGTATTTCGTCGCGCTGATCACGAATCTGGCCGTGGATTTGCGATATCTCCAACAGGAGCTGAGAAAATCGCAAAAAACCGAATTAGCCGAAAACCACCTGCTTTACGTTTACAAAAATCACGATATCGATCGTTTTCTCTGTAATAGCGACTGTTTCCGCTGCGCTTTGACTTTCTAACGTACAAGGCTTGATAATACATCAATTTCCATGCTTTTAGAACCATAGAATAATTTTTTTAATTTTTTTTGCGAAAGATAATCGATTTCTTAGTTATGTGAAAAATGCTATTTTGGAGGTGACACACAATCTGCGATCTCGGATCGAAAAATTGAAATATTGGGATGAGCCTAGTCGCATTTTCTTTGTTTTTCTGTGCTCTTTCGAATGGAGAAAGAATTTTAAGGATCGGTTGAACCATTCAAAAGTTATGGCCTTTTTATCGATTAGCAAAATCAGGGGAAATCAAGGATCCTGTATTAAGCCCCTTTTTGCTTTATCTCCCACAGGAGCCGAGAAAAACGCGAAAAACGATTTTTGGGATATTTCCCACATGGGATGGACGTTATCTGATGTATTTCGTCGCGCTGATCACGAATCTGGCCGTGGATTTGCGATATCTCCAACAGGAGCTGAGAAAATCGCAAAAAACCGAATTAGCCGAAAACCACCTGCTTTACGTTTACAAAAATCACGATATCGATCGTTTTCTCTGTAATAGCGACTGTTCCCGCTGCGCTTTGACTTTCTCACGAACAAGGCTTGATAATACATCAATTTCCATGCTTTTAGAACCATAGAATAATTTTTTAAATTTTTTTTGCGAAAGATAATCGATTTCTTAGTTATGTGAAAAATGCTATTTTGGAGGTGACACACAATCTGCGATCTCGGATCGAAAAATTGAAATATCGGGATGAGCCTAGTCGCATTTTCTTTGTTTTTCTGTGCTCTTTCGAATGGAAAAAGAATTTTAAGGATCGGTTGAACTATTCAAAAGTTATGGCCTTTTTATCGAATTATGAAATCAGGGGAAATCAAGGATCCTGTATTAAGCCCCTTTTCGCTCTATCTCCCACAGGAGCCGAGAAAAACGCGAAAAACGATTTTTGGGATATTTCCCACATGGGATGGACGTTATCTGATGTATTTCGTCGCGCTGATCACGAATCTGGCCGTGGATTTGCGATATCTCCAACAGGAGCTGAGAAAATCGCAAAAAACCGAATTAGCCGAAAACCACCTGCTTTACGTTTACAAAAATCACGATATCGATCGTTTTCTCTGTAATAGCGACTGTTTCCGCTGCGCTTTGACTTTCTAACGTACAAGGCTTGATAATACATCAATTTCCATGCTTTTAGAACCATAGAATAATTTTTTTAATTTTTTTTGCGAAAGATAATCGATTTCTTAGTTATGTGAAAAATGCTATTTTGGAGGTGACACACAATCTGCGATCTCGGATCGAAAAATTGAAATATTGGGATGAGCCTAGTCGCATTTTCTTTGTTTTTCTGTGCTCTTTCGAATGGAGAAAGAATTTTAAGGATCGGTTGAACCATTCAAAAGTTATGGCCTTTTTATCGATTAGCAAAATCAGGGGAAATCAAGGATCCTGTATTAAGCCCCTTTTTGCTTTATCTCCCACAGGAGCCGAGAAAAACGCGAAAAACGATTTTTGGGATATTTCCCACATGGGATAGACGTTATCTGATGTATTTCGTCGCGCTGATCACGAATCTGGCCGTGGATTTGCGATATCTCCAACAGGAGCTGAGAAAATCGCAAAAAACCGAATTAGCCGAAAACCACCTGCTTTACGTTTACAAAAATCACGATATCGATCGTTTTCTCTGTAATAGCGACTGTTTCCGCTGCGCTTTGACTTTTTAACGAACAAAGCTTGATAATACATCAATTTCCATGCTTTTAGAACCATAGAATAATTTTTTTAATTTTTTTTGCGAAAGATAATCGATTTCTTAGTTATGTGAAAAATGCTATTTTGGAGGTGACACACAATCTGCGATCTCGGATCGAAAAATTGAAATATTGGGATGAGCCTAGTCGCATTTTCTTTGTTTTTCTGTGCTCTTTCGAATGGAGAAAGAATTTTAAGGATCGGTTGAACCATTCAAAAGTTATGGCCTTTTTATCGATTAGCAAAATCAGGGGAAATCAAGGATCCTGTATTAAGCCCCTTTTTGCTTTATCTCCCACAGGAGCCGAGAAAAACGCGAAAAACGATTTTTGGGATATTTCCCACATGGGATAGACGTTATCTGATGTATTTCGTCGCGCTGATCACGAATCTGGCCGTGGATTTGCGATATCTCCAACAGGAGCTGAGAAAATCGCAAAAAACCGAATTAGCCGAAAACCACCTGCTTTACGTTTACAAAAATCACGATATCGATCGTTTTCTCTGTAATAGCGACTGTTTCCGCTGCGCTTTGACTTTTTAACGAACAAAGCTTGATAATACATCAATTTCCATGCTTTTAGAACCATAGAATAATTTTTTTCAATTTTTTTGCGAAAGATAATCGATTTCTTAGTTATGTGAAAAATGCTATTTTGGAGGTGACACACAATCTGCGATCTCGGATCGAAAAATTGAAATATCGGGATGAGCCTAGTCGCATTTTCTTTGTTTTTCTGTGCTCTTTCGAATGGAAAAAGAATTTTAAGGATCGGTTGAACTATTCAAAAGTTATGGCCTTTTTATCGAATTATGAAATCAGGGGAAATCAAGGATCCTGTATTAAGCCCCTTTTCGCTCTATCTCCCACAGGAGCCGAGAAAAACGCGAAAAACGATTTTTGGGATATTTCCCACATGGGATGGACGTTATCTGATGTATTTCGTCGCGCTGATCACGAATCTGGCCGTGGATTTGCGATATCTCCAACAGGAGCTGAGAAAATCGCAAAAAACCGAATTAGCCGAAAACCACCTGCTTTACGTTTACAAAAATCACGATATCGATCGTTTTCTCTGTAATAGCGACTGTTTTCGCTGCGCTTTGACTTTCTAACGAACAAGGCTTGATAATACATCAATTTCCATGCTTTTAGAACCATAGAATAATTTTTTAAATTTTTTTTGCGAAAGATAATCGATTTCTTAGTTATGTGAAAAATGCTATTTTGGAGGTGACACACAATCTGCGATCTCGGATCGAAAAATTGAAATATTGGGATGAGCCTAGTCGCATTTTCTTTGTTTTTCTGTGCTCTTTCGAATGGAAAAAGAATTTTAAGGATCGGTTGAACCATTCAAAAGTTATGGCCTTTTTATCGATTAGCAAAATCAGGGGAAATCAAGGATCCTGTATTAAGCCCCTTTTTGCTTTATCTCCCACAGGAGCCGAGAAAAACGCGAAAAACGATTTTTGGGATATTTCCCACATGGGATGGACGTTATCTGATGTATTTCGTCGCGCTGATCACGAATCTGGCCGTGGATTTGCGATATCTCCAACAGGAGCTGAGAAAATCGCAAAAAACCGAATTAGACGAAAACCACCTGCTTTACGTTTACAAAAATCACGATATCGATCGTTTTCTCTGTAATAGCGACTGTTTCCGCTGCGCTTTGACTTTTTAACGAACAAAGCTTGATAATACATCAATTTCCATGCTTTTAGAACCATAGAATAATTTTTTTCAATTTTTTTGCGAAAGATAATCGATTTCTTAGTTATGTGAAAAATGCTATTTTGGAGGTGACACACAATCTGCGATCTCGGATCGAAAAATTGAAATATCGGGATGAGCCTAGTCGCATTTTCTTTGTTTTTCTGTGCTCTTTCGAATGGAAAAAGAATTTTAAGGATCGGTTGAACTATTCAAAAGTTATGGCCTTTTTATCGAATTATGAAATCAGGGGAAATCAAGGATCCTGTATTAAGCCCCTTTTCGCTCTATCTCCCACAGGAGCCGAGAAAAACGCGAAAAACGATTTTTGGGATATTTCCCACATGGGATGGACGTTATCTGATGTATTTCGTCGCGCTGATCACGAATCTGGCCGTGGATTTGCGATATCTCCAACAGGAGCTGAGAAAATCGCAAAAAACCGAATTAGCCGAAAACCACCTGCTTTACGTTTACAAAAATCACGATATCGATCGTTTTCTCTGTAATAGCGACTGTTTCCGCTGCGCTTTGACTTTCTAACGTACAAGGCTTGATAATACATCAATTTCCATGCTTTTAGAACCATAGAATAATTTTTTTAATTTTTTTTGCGAAAGATAATCGATTTCTTAGTTATGTGAAAAATGCTATTTTGGAGGTGACACACAATCTGCGATCTCGGATCGAAAAATTGAAATATTGGGATGAGCCTAGTCGCATTTTCTTTGTTTTTCTGTGCTCTTTCGAATGGAGAAAGAATTTTTAGGATCGGTTGAACTATTCAAAAGTTATGGCCTTTTTATCGATTAACAAAATCAGGGGAAATCAAGGATCCTAAATTAGGCCCCTTTTTGCTCCCACAGGAGCCGAGAAAAACGCGAAAAACGATTTTTGGGATATTTCCCACATGGGATGGACGTTATCTGATGTATTTCGTCGCGCTGATCACGAATCTGGCCGTGGATTTGCGATATCTCCAACAGGAGCTGAGAAAATCGCAAAAAACCGAATTAGACGAAAACCACCTGCTTTACGTTTACAAAAATCACGATATCGATCGTTTTCTCTGTAATAGCGACTGTTTCCGCTGCGCTTTGACTTTTTAACGAACAAAGCTTGATAATACATCAATTTCCATGCTTTTAGAACCATAGAATAATTTTTTTCAATTTTTTTGCGAAAGATAATCGATTTCTTAGTTATGTGAAAAATGCTATTTTGGAGGTGACACACAATCTGCGATCTCGGATCGAAAAATTGAAATATCGGGATGAGCCTAGTCGCATTTTCTTTGTTTTTCTGTGCTCTTTCGAATGGAAAAAGAATTTTAAGGATCGGTTGAACTATTCAAAAGTTATGGCCTTTTTATCGAATTATGAAATCAGGGGAAATCAAGGATCCTGTATTAAGCCCCTTTTCGCTCTATCTCCCACAGGAGCCGAGAAAAACGCGAAAAACGATTTTTGGGATATTTCCCACATGGGATGGACGTTATCTGATGTATTTCGTCGCGCTGATCACGAATCTGGCCGTGGATTTGCGATATCTCCAACAGGAGCTGAGAAAATCGCAAAAAACCGAATTAGCCGAAAACCACCTGCTTTACGTTTACAAAAATCACGATATCGATCGTTTTCTCTGTAATAGCGACTGTTTCCGCTGCGCTTTGACTTTCTAACGTACAAGGCTTGATAATACATCAATTTCCATGCTTTTAGAACCATAGAATAATTTTTTTAATTTTTTTTGCGAAAGATAATCGATTTCTTAGTTATGTGAAAAATGCTATTTTGGAGGTGACACACAATCTGCGATCTCGGATCGAAAAATTGAAATATTGGGATGAGCCTAGTCGCATTTTCTTTGTTTTTCTGTGCTCTTTCGAATGGAGAAAGAATTTTAAGGATCGGTTGAACCATTCAAAAGTTATGGCCTTTTTATCGATTAGCAAAATCAGGGGAAATCAAGGATCCTGTATTAAGCCCCTTTTTGCTCTATCTCCCACAGGAGATGAGAAAAACGCGAAAAACGATTTTTGGGATATTTCCCACATGGGATGGACGTTATCTGATGTATTTCGTCGCGCTGATCACGAATCTGGCCGTGGATTTGCGATATCTCCAACAGGAGCTGAGAAAATCGCAAAAAACCGAATTAGCCGAAAACCACCTGCTTTACGTTTACAAAAATCACGATATCGATCGTTTTCTCTGTAATAGCGACTGTTTTCGCTGCGCTTTGACTTTCTAACGAACAAGGCTTGATAATACATCAATTTCCATGCTTTTAGAACCATAGAATAATTTTTTAAATTTTTTTTGCGAAAGATAATCGATTTCTTAGTTATGTGAAAAATGCTATTTTGGAGGTGACACACAATCTGCGATCTCGGATCGAAAAATTGAAATAATGGGATGAGCCTAGTCGCATTTTCTTTGTTTTTCTGTGCTCTTTCGAATGGAAAAAGAATTTTAAGGATCGGTTGAACTATTCAAAAGTTATGGCCTTTTTATCGAATTATGAAATCAGGGGAAATCAAGGATCCTGTATTAAGCCCCTTTTCGCTCTATCTCCCACAGGAGCCGAGAAAAACGCGAAAAACGATTTTTGGGATATTTCCCACATGGGATGGACGTTATCTGATGTATTTCGTCGCGCTGATCACGAATCTGGCCGTGGATTTGCGATATCTCCAACAGGAGCTGAGAAAATCGCAAAAAACCGAATTAGCCGAAAACCACCTGCTTTACGTTTACAAAAATCACGATATCGATCGTTTTCTCTGTAATAGCGACTGTTTTCGCTGCGCTTTGACTTTCTAACGAACAAGGCTTGATAATACATCAATTTCCATGCTTTTAGAACCATAGAATAATTTTTTAAATTTTTTTTGCGAAAGATAATCGATTTCTTAGTTATGTGAAAAATGCTATTTTGGAGGTGACACACAATCTGCGATCTCGGATCGAAAAATTGAAATAATGGGATGAGCCTAGTCGCATTTTCTTTGTTTTTCTGTGCTCTTTCGAATGGAAAAAGAATTTTAAGGATCGGTTGAACTATTCAAAAGTTATGGCCTTTTTATCGAATTATGAAATCAGGGGAAATCAAGGATCCTGTATTAAGCCCCTTTTCGCTCTATCTCCCACAGGAGCCGAGAAAAACGCGAAAAACGATTTTTGGGATATTTCCCACATGGGATGGACGTTATCTGATGTATTTCGTCGCGCTGATCACGAATCTGGCCGTGGATTTGCGATATCTCCAACAGGAGCTGAGAAAATCGCAAAAAACCGAATTAGCCGAAAACCACCTGCTTTACGTTTACAAAAATCACGATATCGATCGTTTTCTCTGTAATAGCGACTGTTTTCGCTGCGCTTTGACTTTCTAACGAACAAGGCTTGATAATACATCAATTTCCATGCTTTTAGAACCATAGAATAATTTTTTAAATTTTTTTTGCGAAAGATAATCGATTTCTTAGTTATGTGAAAAATGCTATTTTGGAGGTGAGACACAATCTGCGATCTCGGATCGAAAAATTGAAATATTGGGATGAGCCTAGTCGCATTTTCTTTGTTTTTCTGTGCTCTTTCGAATGGAAAAAGAATTTTAAGGATCGGTTGAACCATTCAAAAGTTATGGCCTTTTTATCGATTAGCAAAATCAGGGGAAATCAAGGATCCTGTATTAAGCCCCTTTTTGCTTTATCTCCCACAGGAGCCGAGAAAAACGCGAAAAACGATTTTTGGGATATTTCCCACATGGGATGGACGTTATCTGATGTATTTCGTCGCGCTGATCACGAATCTGGCCGTGGATTTGCGATATCTTCAACAGGAGCTGAGAAAATCGCAAAAAACCGAATTAGCCGAAAACCACCTGCTTTACGTTTACAAAAATCACGATATCGATCGTTTTCTCTGTAATAGCGACTGTTCCCGCTGCGCTTTGACTTTCTAACGAACAAGGCTTGATAATACATCAATTTCCATGCTTTTAGAACCATAGAATAATTTTTTAAATTTTTTTTGCGAAAGATAATCGATTTCTTAGTTATGTGAAAAATGCTATTTTGGAGGTGAGACACAATCTGCGATCTCGGATCGAAAAATTGAAATATTGGGATGAGCCTAGTCGCATTTTCTTTGTTTTTCTGTGCTCTTTCGAATGGAAAAAGAATTTTAAGGATCGGTTGAACCATTCAAAAGTTATGGCCTTTTTATCGATTAGCAAAATCAGGGGAAATCAAGGATCCTGTATTAAGCCCCTTTTTGCTTTATCTCCCACAGGAGCCGAGAAAAACGCGAAAAACGATTTTTGGGATATTTCCCACATGGGATGGACGTTATCTGATGTATTTCGTCGCGCTGATCACGAATCTGGCCGTGGATTTGCGATATCTTCAACAGGAGCTGAGAAAATCGCAAAAAACCGAATTAGCCGAAAACCACCTGCTTTACGTTTACAAAAATCACGATATCGATCGTTTTCTCTGTAATAGCGACTGTTCCCGCTGCGCTTTGACTTTCTCACGAACAAGGCTTGATAATACATCAATTTCCATGCTTTTAGAACCATAGAATAATTTTTTTAATTTTTTTTGCGAAAGATAATCGATTTCTTAGTTATGTGAAAAATGCTATTTTGGAGGTGACACACAATCTGCGATCTCGGATCGAAAAATTGAAATATTGGGATGAGCCTAGTCGCATTTTCTTTGTTTTTCTGTGCTCTTTCGAATGGAAAAAGAATTTTAAGGATCGGTTGAACCATTCAAAAGTTATGGCCTTTTTATCGATTAGCAAAATCAGGGGAAATCAAGGATCCTGTATTAAGCCCCTTTTTGCTCTATCTCCCACAGGAGCCGAGAAAAACGCGAAAAACGATTTTTGGGATATTTCCCACATGGGATGGACGTTATCTGATGTATTTCGTCGCGCTGATCACGAATCTGGCCGTGGATTTGCGATATCTCCAACAGGAGCTGAGAAAATCGCAAAAAACCGAATTAGCCGAAAACCACCTGCTTTACGTTTACAAAAATCACGATATCGATCGTTTTCTCTGTAATAGCGACTGTTTTCGCTGCGCTTTGACTTTCTAACGAACAAGGCTTGATAATACATCAATTTCCATGCTTTTAGAACCATAGAATAATTTTTTAAATTTTTTTTGCGAAAGATAATCGATTTCTTAGTTATGTGAAAAATGCTATTTTGGAGGTGACACACAATCTGCGATCTCGGATCGAAAAATTGAAATATTGGGATGAGCCTAGTCGCATTTTCTTTGTTTTTCTGTGCTCTTTCGAATGGAAAAAGAATTTTAAGGATCGGTTGAACCATTCAAAAGTTATGGCCTTTTTATCGATTAGCAAAATCAGGGGAAATCAAGGATCCTGTATTAAGCCCCTTTTTGCTTTATCTCCCACAGGAGCCGAGAAAAACGCGAAAAACGATTTTTGGGATATTTCCCACATGGGATGGACGTTATCTGATGTATTTCGTCGCGCTGATCACGAATCTGGCCGTGGATTTGCGATATCTTCAACAGGAGCTGAGAAAATCGCAAAAAACCGAATTAGCCGAAAACCACCTGCTTTACGTTTACAAAAATCACGATATCGATCGTTTTCTCTGTAATAGCGACTGTTCCCGCTGCGCTTTGACTTTCTCACGAACAAGGCTTGATAATACATCAATTTCCATGCTTTTAGAACCATAGAATAATTTTTTTAATTTTTTTTGCGAAAGATAATCGATTTCTTAGTTATGTGAAAAATGCTATTTTGGAGGTGACACACAATCTGCGATCTCGGATCGAAAAATTGAAATATTGGGATGAGCCTAGTCGCATTTTCTTTGTTTTTCTGTGCTCTTTCGAATGGAAAAAGAATTTTAAGGATCGGTTGAACCATTCAAAAGTTATGGCCTTTTTATCGATTAGCAAAATCAGGGGAAATCAAGGATCCTGTATTAAGCCCCTTTTTGCTCTATCTCCCACAGGAGCCGAGAAAAACGCGAAAAACGATTTTTGGGATATTTCCCACATGGGATGGACGTTATCTGATGTATTTCGTCGCGCTGATCACGAATCTGGCCGTGGATTTGCGATATCTCCAACAGGAGCTGAGAAAATCGCAAAAAACCGAATTAGCCGAAAACCACCTGCTTTACGTTTACAAAAATCACGATATCGATCGTTTTCTCTGTAATAGCGACTGTTTTCGCTGCGCTTTGACTTTCTAACGAACAAGGCTTGATAATACATCAATTTCCATGCTTTTAGAACCATAGAATAATTTTTTAAATTTTTTTTGCGAAAGATAATCGATTTCTTAGTTATGTGAAAAATGCTATTTTGGAGGTGACACACAATCTGCGATCTCGGATCGAAAAATTGAAATATTGGGATGAGCCTAGTCGCATTTTCTTTGTTTTTCTGTGCTCTTTCGAATGGAAAAAGAATTTTAAGGATCGGTTGAACCATTCAAAAGTTATGGCCTTTTTATCGATTAGCAAAATCAGGGAAAATCAAGGATCCTGTATTAAGCCCCTTTTTGCTTTATCTCCCACAGGAGCCGAGAAAAACGCGAAAAACGATTTTTGGGATATTTCCCACATGGGATGGACGTTATCTGATGTATTTCGTCGCGCTGATCACGAATCTGGCCGTGGATTTGCGATATCTCCAACAGGAGCTGAGAAAATCGCAAAAAACCGAATTAGCCGAAAACCACCTGCTTTACGTTTACAAAAATCACGATATCGATCGTTTTCTCTGTAATAGCGACTGTTCCCGCTGCGCTTTGACTTTCTCACGAACAAGGCTTGATAATACATCAATTTCCATGCTTTTAGAACCATAGAATAATTTTTTAAATTTTTTTTGCGAAAGATAATCGATTTCTTAGTTATGTGAAAAATGCTATTTTGGAGGTGACACACAATCTGCGATCTCGGATCGAAAAATTGAAATAATGGGATGAGCCTAGTCGCATTTTCTTTTTTTTTCTGTGCTCTTTCGAATGGAAAAAGAATTTTAAGGATCGGTTGAACTATTCAAAAGTTATGGCCTTTTTATCGAATTATGAAATCAGGGGAAATCAAGGATCCTGTATTAAGCCCCTTTTCGCTCTATCTCCCACAGGAGCCGAGAAAAACGCGAAAAACGATTTTTGGGATATTTCCCACATGGGATGGACGTTATCTGATGTATTTCGTCGCGCTGATCACGAATCTAGCCGTGGATTTGCGATATCTCCAACAGGAGCTGAGAAAATCGCAAAAAACCGAATTAGCCGAAAACCACCTGCTTTACGTTTACAAAAATCACGATATCGATCGTTTTCTCTGTAATAGCGACTGTTCCCGCTGCGCTTTGACTTTCTCACGAACAAGGCTTGATAATACATCAATTTCCATGCTTTTAGAACCATAGAATAATTTTTTAAATTTTTTTTGCGAAAGATAATCGATTTCTTAGTTATGTGAAAAATGCTATTTTGGAGGTGACACACAATCTGCGATCTCGGATCGAAAAATTGAAATAATGGGATGAGCCTAGTCGCATTTTCTTTTTTTTTCTGTGCTCTTTCGAATGGAAAAAGAATTTTAAGGATCGGTTGAACCATTCAAAAGTTATGGCCTTTTTATCGATTAGCAAAATCAGGGAAAATCAAGGATCCTGTATTAAGCCCCTTTTTGCTTTATCTCCCACAGGAGCCGAGAAAAACGCGAAAAACGATTTTTGGGATATTTCCCACATGGGATGGACGTTATCTGATGTATTTCGTCGCGCTGATCACGAATCTGGCCGTGGATTTGCGATATCTCCAACAGGAGCTGAGAAAATCGCAAAAAACCGAATTAGCCGAAAACCACCTGCTTTACGTTTACAAAAATCACGATATCGATCGTTTTCTCTGTAATAGCGACTGTTCCCGCTGCGCTTTGACTTTCTCACGAACAAGGCTTGATAATACATCAATTTCCATGCTTTTAGAACCATAGAATAATTTTTTAAATTTTTTTTGCGAAAGATAATCGATTTCTTAGTTATGTGAAAAATGCTATTTTGGAGGTGACACACAATCTGCGATCTCGGATCGAAAAATTGGAATAATGGGATGAGCCTAGTCGCATTTTCTTTTTTTTTCTGTGCTCTTTCGAATGGAAAAAGAATTTTAAGGATCGGTTGAACTATTCAAAAGTTATGGCCTTTTTATCGAATTATGAAATCAGGGGAAATCAAGGATCCTGTATTAAGCCCCTTTTCGCTCTATCTCCCACAGGAGCCGAGAAAAACGCGAAAAACGATTTTTGGGATATTTCCCACATGGGATGGACGTTATCTGATGTATTTCGTCGCGCTGATCACGAATCTAGCCGTGGATTTGCGATATCTCCAACAGGAGCTGAGAAAATCGCAAAAAACCGAATTAGCCGAAAACCACCTGCTTTACGTTTACAAAAATCACGATATCGATCGTTTTCTCTGTAATAGCGACTGTTTTCGCTGCGCTTTGACTTTCTAACGAACAAGGCTTGATAATACATCAATTTCCATGCTTTTAGAACCATAGAATAATTTTTTAAATTTTTTTTGCGAAAGATAATCGATTTCTTAGTTATGTGAAAAATGCTATTTTGGAGGTGAGACACAATCTGCGATCTCGGATCGAAAAAATTGAAATATTGGGATGAGCCTAGTCGCATTTTCTTTGTTTTTCTGTGCTCTTTCGAATGGAAAAAGAATTTTAAGGATCGGTTGAACCATTCAAAAGTTATGGCCTTTTTATCGATTAGCAAAATCAGGGGAAATCAAGGATCCTGTATTAAGCCCCTTTTTGCTTTATCTCCCACAGGAGCCGAGAAAAACGCGAAAAACGATTTTTGGGATATTTCCCACATGGGATGGACGTTACCTGATGTATTTCGTCGCGCTGATCACGAATCTGGCCGTGGATTTGCGATATCTCCAACAGGAGCTGAGAAAATCGCAAAAAACCGAATTAGCCGAAAACCACCTGCTTTACGTTTACAAAAATCACGATATCGATCGTTTTCTCTGTAATAGCGACTGTTCCCGCTGCGCTTTGACTTTCTCACGAACAAGGCTTGATAATACATCAATTTCCATGCTTTTAGAACCATAGAATAATTTTTTAAATTTTTTTTGCGAAAGATAATCGATTTCTTAGTTATGTGAAAAATGCTATTTTGGAGGTGACACACAATCTGCGATCTCGGATCGAAAAATTGAAATAATGGGATGAGCCTAGTCGCATTTTCTTTTTTTTTCTGTGCTCTTTCGAATGGAAAAAGAATTTTAAGGATCGGTTGAACTATTCAAAAGTTATGGCCTTTTTATCGAATTATGAAATCAGGGGAAATCAAGGATCCTGTATTAAGCCCCTTTTCGCTCTATCTCCCACAGGAGCCGAGAAAAACGCGAAAAACGATTTTTGGGATATTTCCCACATGGGATGGACGTTATCTGATGTATTTCGTCGCGCTGATCACGAATCTAGCCGTGGATTTGCGATATCTCCAACAGGAGCTGAGAAAATCGCAAAAAACCGAATTAGCCGAAAACCACCTGCTTTACGTTTACAAAAATCACGATATCGATCGTTTTCTCTGTAATAGCGACTGTTTTCGCTGCGCTTTGACTTTCTAACGAACAAGGCTTGATAATACATCAATTTCCATGCTTTTAGAACCATAGAATAATTTTTTAAATTTTTTTTGCGAAAGATAATCGATTTCTTAGTTATGTGAAAAATGCTATTTTGGAGGTGAGACACAATCTGCGATCTCGGATCGAAAAAATTGAAATATTGGGATGAGCCTAGTCGCATTTTCTTTGTTTTTCTGTGCTCTTTCGAATGGAAAAAGAATTTTAAGGATCGGTTGAACCATTCAAAAGTTATGGCTTTTTTATCGATTAGCAAAATCAGGGGAAATCAAGGATCCTGTATTAAGCCCCTTTTTGCTTTATCTCCCACAGGAGCCGAGAAAAACGCGAAAAACGATTTTTGGGATATTTCCCACATGGGATGGACGTTATCTGATGTATTTCGTCGCGCTGATCACGAATCTGGCCGTGGATTTGCGATATCTTCAACAGGAGCTGAGAAAATCGCAAAAAACCGAATTAGCCGAAAACCACCTGCTTTACGTTTACAAAAATCACGATATCGATCGTTTTCTCTGTAATAGCGACTGTTCCCGCTGCGCTTTGACTTTCTCACGAACAAGGCTTGATAATACATCAATTTCCATGCTTTTAGAACCATAGAATAATTTTTTAAATTTTTTTTGCGAAAGATAATCGATTTCTTAGTTATGTGAAAAATGCTATTTTGGAGGTGACACACAATCTGCGATCTCGGATCGAAAAATTGAAATAATGGGATGAGCCTAGTCGCATTTTCTTTGTTTTTCTGTGCTCTTTCGAATGGAAAAAGAATTTTAAGGATCGGTTGAACTATTCAAAAGTTATGGCCTTTTTATCGAATTATGAAATCAGGGGAAATCAAGGATCCTGTATTAAGCCCCTTTTCGCTCTATCTCCCACAGGAGCCGAGAAAAACGCGAAAAACGATTTTTGGGATATTTCCCACATGGGATGGACGTTATCTGATGTATATCGTCGCGCTGATCACGAATCTGGCCGTGGATTTGCGATATCTCCAACAGGAGCTGAGAAAATCGCAAAAAACCGAATTAGCCGAAAACCACCTGCTTTACGTTTACAAAAATCACGATATCGATCGTTTTCTCTGTAATAGCGACTGTTTTCGCTGCGCTTTGACTTTCTAACGAACAAGGCTTGATAATACATCAATTTCCATGCTTTTAGAACCATAGAATAATTTTTTAAATTTTTTTTGCGAAAGATAATCGATTTCTTAGTTATGTGAAAAATGCTATTTTGGAGGTGACACACAATCTGCGATCTCGGATCGAAAAATTGAAATATTGGGATGAGCCTAGTCGCATTTTCTTTGTTTTTCTGTGCTCTTTCGAATGGAAAAAGAATTTTAAGGATCGGTTGAACCATTCAAAAGTTATGGCCTTTTTATCGATTAGCAAAATCAGGGGAAATCAAGGATCCTGTATTAAGCCCCTTTTTGCTTTATCTCCCACAGGAGCCGAGAAAAACGCGAAAAACGATTTTTGGGATATTTCCCACATGGGATGGACGTTATCTGATGTATTTCGTCGCGCTGATCACGAATCTGGCCGTGGATTTGCGATATCTCCAACAGGAGCTGAGAAAATCGCAAAAAACCGAATTAGCCGAAAACCACCTGCTTTACGTTTACAAAAATCACGATATCGATCGTTTTCTCTGTAATAGCGACTGTTCCCGCTGCGCTTTGACTTTCTCACGAACAAGGCTTGATAATACATCAATTTCCATGCTTTTAGAACCATAGAATAATTTTTTAAATTTTTTTTGCGAAAGATAATCGATTTCTTAGTTATGTGAAAAATGCTATTTTGGAGGTGACACACAATCTGCGATCTCGGATCGAAAAATTGAAATAATGGGATGAGCCTAGTCGCATTTTCTTTTTTTTTCTGTGCTCTTTCGAATGGAAAAAGAATTTTAAGGATCGGTTGAACTATTCAAAAGTTATGGCCTTTTTATCGAATTATGAAATCAGGGGAAATCAAGGATCCTGTATTAAGCCCCTTTTCGCTCTATCTCCCACAGGAGCCGAGAAAAACGCGAAAAACGATTTTTGGGATATTTCCCACATGGGATGGACGTTATCTGATGTATTTCGTCGCGCTGATCACGAATCTAGCCGTGGATTTGCGATATCTCCAACAGGAGCTGAGAAAATCGCAAAAAACCGAATTAGCCGAAAACCACCTGCTTTACGTTTACAAAAATCACGATATCGATCGTTTTCTCTGTAATAGCGACTGTTTTCGCTGCGCTTTGACTTTCTAACGAACAAGGCTTGATAATACATCAATTTCCATGCTTTTAGAACCATAGAATAATTTTTTAAATTTTTTTTGCGAAAGATAATCGATTTCTTAGTTATGTGAAAAATGCTATTTTGGAGGTGAGACACAATCTGCGATCTCGGATCGAAAAAATTGAAATATTGGGATGAGCCTAGTCGCATTTTCTTTGTTTTTCTGTGCTCTTTCGAATGGAAAAAGAATTTTAAGGATCGGTTGAACCATTCAAAAGTTATGGCTTTTTTATCGATTAGCAAAATCAGGGGAAATCAAGGATCCTGTATTAAGCCCCTTTTTGCTTTATCTCCCACAGGAGCCGAGAAAAACGCGAAAAACGATTTTTGGGATATTTCCCACATGGGATGGACGTTATCTGATGTATTTCGTCGCGCTGATCACGAATCTGGCCGTGGATTTGCGATATCTTCAACAGGAGCTGAGAAAATCGCAAAAAACCGAATTAGCCGAAAACCACCTGCTTTACGTTTACAAAAATCACGATATCGATCGTTTTCTCTGTAATAGCGACTGTTCCCGCTGCGCTTTGACTTTCTCACGAACAAGGCTTGATAATACATCAATTTCCATGCTTTTAGAACCATAGAATAATTTTTTAAATTTTTTTTGCGAAAGATAATCGATTTCTTAGTTATGTGAAAAATGCTATTTTGGAGGTGACACACAATCTGCGATCTCGGATCGAAAAATTGAAATAATGGGATGAGCCTAGTCGCATTTTCTTTGTTTTTCTGTGCTCTTTCGAATGGAAAAAGAATTTTAAGGATCGGTTGAACTATTCAAAAGTTATGGCCTTTTTATCGAATTATGAAATCAGGGGAAATCAAGGATCCTGTATTAAGCCCCTTTTCGCTCTATCTCCCACAGGAGCCGAGAAAAACGCGAAAAACGATTTTTGGGATATTTCCCACATGGGATGGACGTTATCTGATGTATTTCGTCGCGCTGATCACGAATCTAGCCGTGGATTTGCGATATCTCCAACAGGAGCTGAGAAAATCGCAAAAAACCGAATTAGCCGAAAACCACCTGCTTTACGTTTACAAAAATCACGATATCGATCGTTTTCTCTGTAATAGCGACTGTTTTCGCTGCGCTTTGACTTTCTAACGAACAAGGCTTGATATAACATCAATTTCCATGCTTTTAGAACCATAGAATAATTTTTTAAATTTTTTTTGCGAAAGATAATCGATTTCTTAGTTATGTGAAAAATGCTATTTTGGAGGTGAGACACAATCTGCGATCTCGGATCGAAAAATTGAAATATTGGGATGAGCCTAGTCGCATTTTCTTTGTTTTTCTGTGCTCTTTCGAATGGAAAAAGAATTTTAAGGATCGGTTGAACTATTCAAAAGTTATGGCCTTTTTATCGAATTATGAAATCAGGGGAAATCAAGGATCCTGTATTAGGCCCCTTTTTGCTCCCACAGGAGCCGAGAAAAACGCGAAAAACGATTTTTGGGATATTTCCCACATGGGATGGACGTTATCTGATGTATTTCGTCGCGCTGATCACGAATCTGGCCGTGGATTTGCGATATCTTCAACAGGAGCTGAGAAAATCGCAAAAAACCGAATTAGCCGAAAACCACCTGCTTTACGTTTACAAAAATCACGATATCGATCGTTTTCTCTGTAATAGCGACTGTTCCCGCTGCGCTTTGACTTTCTCACGAACAAGGCTTGATAATACATCAATTTCCATGCTTTTAGAACCATAGAATAATTTTTTAAATTTTTTTTGCGAAAGATAATCGATTTCTTAGTTATGTGAAAAATGCTATTTTGGAGGTGACACACAATCTGCGATCTCGGATCGAAAAATTGAAATAATGGGATGAGCCTAGTCGCATTTTCTTTGTTTTTCTGTGCTCTTTCGAATGGAAAAAGAATTTTAAGGATCGGTTGAGCTATTCAAAAGTTATGGCCTTTTTATCGAATTATGAAATCAGGGGAAATCAAGGATCCTGTATTAAGCCCCTTTTCGCTCTATCTCCCACAGGAGCCGAGAAAAACGCGAAAAACGATTTTTGGGATATTTCCCACATGGGATGGACGTTATCTGATGTATTTCGTCGCGCTGATCACGAATCTGGCCGTGGATTTGCGATATCTCCAACAGGAGCTGAGAAAATCGCAAAAAACCGAATTAGCCGAAAACCACCTGCTTTACGTTTACAAAAATCACGATATCGATCGTTTTCTCTGTAATAGCGACTGTTTCCGCTGCGCTTTGACTTTCTAACGTACAAGGCTTGATAATACATCAATTTCCATGCTTTTAGAACCATAGAATAATTTTTTTAATTTTTTTTGCGAAAGATAATCGATTTCTTAGTTATGTGAAAAATGCTATTTTGGAGGTGACACACAATCTGCGATCTCGGATCGAAAAATTGAAATATCGGGATGAGCCTAGTCGCATTTTCTTTGTTTTTCTGTGCTCTTTCGAATGGAAGAAGAATTTTAAGGATCGGTTGAACCATTCAAAAGTTATGGCCTTTTTATCGATTAGCAAAATCAGGGGAAATCAAGGATCCTGTATTAAGCCCCTTTTTGCTCTATCTCCCACAGGAGCCGAGAAAAACGCGAAAAACGATTTTTGGGATATTTCCCACATGGGATGGACGTTATCTGATGTATTTCGTCGCGCTGATCACGAATCTGGCCGTGGATTTGCGATATCTCCAACAGGAGCTGAGAAAATCGCAAAAAACCGAATTAGCCGAAAACCACCTGCTTTACGTTTACAAAAATCACGATATCGATCGTTTTCTCTGTAATAGCGACTGTTTCCGCTGCGCTTTGACTTTCTAACGAACAAGGCTTGATAATACATCAATTTCCATGCTTTTAGAACCATAGAATAATTTTTTAAATTTTTTTTGCGAAAGATAATCGATTTCTTAGTTATGTGAAAAATGCTATTTTGGAGGTGACACACAATCTGCGATCTCAGATCGAAAAATTGAAATATCGGGATGAGCCTAGTCGCATTTTCTTTGTTTTTCTGTGCTCTTTCGAATGGAAAAAGAATTTTTAGGATCGGTTGAACTATTCAAAAGTTATGGCCTTTTTATCGATTAACAAAATCAGGGGAAATCAAGGATCCTAAATTAGGCCCCTTTTTGCTCCCACAGGAGCCGAGAAAAACGCGAAAAACGATTTTTGGGATATTTCCCACATGGGATGGACGTTATCTGATGTATTTATTATTAGCCGAAAACCACCTGCTTTACGTTTACAAAAATCACGATATCGATCGTTTTCTCTGTAATAGCGACTGTTTCCGCTGCGCTTTGACTTTTTAACGAACAAAGCTTGATAATACATCAATTTCCATGCTTTTAGAACCATAGAATAATTTTTTTCAATTTTTTTGCGAAAGATAATCGATTTCTTAGTTATGTGAAAAATGCTATTTTGGAGGTGACACACAATCTGCGATCTCGGATCGAAAAATTGAAATATCGGGATGAGCCTAGTCGCATTTTCTTTGTTTTTCTGTGCTCTTTCGAATGGAAAAAGAATTTTAAGGATCGGTTGAACTATTCAAAAGTTATGGCCTTTTTATCGATTAACAAAATCAGGGGAAATCAAGGATCCTAAATTAGGCCCCTTTTTGCTCCCACAGGAGCCGAGAAAAACGCGAAAAACGATTTTTGGGATATTTCCCACATGGGATGGACGTTATCTGATGTATTTATTATTAGCCGAAAACCACCTGCTTTACGTTTACAAAAATCACGATATCGATCGTTTTCTCTGTAATAGCGACTGTTTCCGCTGCGCTTCGACTTTCTAACGAACAAGGCTTGATAATACATCAATTTCCATGCTTTTAGAACCATAGAATAATTTTTTTAATTTTTTTTGCGAAAGATAATCGATTTCTTAGTTATGTGAAAAATGCTATTTTGGAGGTGACACACAATCTGTGATCTCGGATCGAAAAATTGAAATATTGGGATGAGCCTAGTCGCATTTTCTTTGTTTTTCTGTGCTCTTTCGAATGGAAAAAGAATTTTAAGGATCGGTTGAACCATTCAAAAGTTATGGCTTTTTTATCGAATTATGAAATCAGGGGAAATCAAGGATCCTGTATTAAGCCCCTTTTCGCTCTATCTCCCACAGGAGCCGAGAAAAACGCGAAAAACGATTTTTGGGATATTTCCCACATGGGATGGACGTTATCTGATGTATTTCGTCGCGCTGATCACGAATCTGGCCGTGGATTTGCGATATCTCCAACAGGAGCTGAGAAAATCGCAAAAAACCGAATTAGCCGAAAACCACCTGCTTTACGTTTACAAAAATCACGATATCGATCGTTTTCTCTGTAATAGCGACTGTTTCCGCTGCGCTTTGACTTTCTAACGTACAAGGCTTGATAATACATCAATTTCCATGCTTTTAGAACCATAGAATAATTTTTTTAATTTTTTTTGCGAAAGATAATCGATTTCTTAGTTATGTGAAAAATGCTATTTTGGAGGTGACACACAATCTGCGATCTCGGATCGAAAAATTGAAATATTGGGATGAGCCTAGTCGCATTTTCTTTGTTTTTCTGTGCTCTTTCGAATGGAAAAAGAATTTTAAGGATCGGTTGAACCATTCAAAAGTTATGGCCTTTTTATCGATTAGCAAAATCAGGGGAAATCAAGGATCCTGTATTAAGCCCCTTTTTGCTCTATCTCCCACAGGAGCCGAGAAAAACGCGAAAAACGATTTTTGGGATATTTCCCACATGGGATGGACGTTATCTGATGTATTTCGTAGCGCTGATCACGAATCTGGCCGTGGATTTGCGATATCTCCAACAGGAGCTGAGAAAATCGCAAAAAACCGAATTAGCCGAAAACCACCTGCTTTACGTTTACAAAAATCACGATATCGATCGTTTTCTCTGTAATAGCGACTGTTTCCGCTTCGCTTTGACTTTCTAACGAACAAGGCTTGATAATACATCAATTTCCATGCTTTTAGAACCATAGAATAATTTTTTTCATTTTTTTTGCGAAAGATAATCGATTTCTTAGTTATGTGAAAAATGCTATTTTGGAGGTGACACACAATCTGCGATCTCGGATCGAAAAATTGAAATATTGGGATGAGCCTAGTCGCATTTTCTTTGTTTTTCTGTGCTCTTTCGAATGGAAAAAGAATTTTAAGGATCGGTTGAACCATTCAAAAGTTATGGCCTTTTTATCGAATTATGAAATCAGGGGAAATCAAGGATCCTGTATTAAGCCCCTTTTCGCTCTATCTCCCACAGGAGCCGAGAAAAACGCGAAAAACGATTTTTGGGATATTTCCCACATGGGATGGACGTTATCTGATGTATTTCGTCGCGCTGATCACGAATCTGGCCGTGGATTTGCGATATCTCCAACAGGAGCTGAGAAAATCGCAAAAAACCGAATTAGCCGAAAACCACCTGCTTTACGTTTACAAAAATCACGATATCGATCGTTTTCTCTGTAATAGCGACTGTTTCCGCTGCGCTTTGACTTTCTAACGTACAAGGCTTGATAATACATCAATTTCCATGCTTTTAGAACCATAGAATAATTTTTTTAATTTTTTTTGCGAAAGATAATCGATTTCTTAGTTATGTGAAAAATGCTATTTTGGAGGTGACACACAATCTGCGATCTCGGATCGAAAAATTGAAATATTGGGATGAGCCTAGTCGCATTTTCTTTGTTTTTCTGTGCTCTTTCGAATGGAAAAAGAATTTTAAGGATCGGTTGAACCATTCAAAAGTTATGGCCTTTTTATCGATTAGCAAAATCAGGGGAAATCAAGGATCCTGTATTAAGCCCCTTTTTGCTCTATCTCCCACAGGAGCCGAGAAAAACGCGAAAAACGATTTTTGGGATATTTCCCACATGGGATGGACGTTATCTGATGTATTTCGTAGCGCTGATCACGAATCTGGCCGTGGATTTGCGATATCTCCAACAGGAGCTGAGAAAATCGCAAAAAACCGAATTAGCCGAAAACCACCTGCTTTACGTTTACAAAAATCACGATATCGATCGTTTTCTCTGTAATAGCGACTGTTTCCGCTTCGCTTTGACTTTCTAACGAACAAGGCTTGATAATACATCAATTTCCATGCTTTTAGAACCATAGAATAATTTTTTTCATTTTTTTTGCGAAAGATAATCGATTTCTTAGTTATGTGAAAAATGCTATTTTGGAGGTGACACACAATCTGCGATCTCGGATCGAAAAATTGAAATATTGGGATGAGCCTAGTCGCATTTTCTTTGTTTTTCTGTGCTCTTTCGAATGGAAAAAGAATTTTAAGGATCGGTTGAACCATTTAAAAGTTATGGCCTTTTTATCGAATTATGAAATCAGGGGAAATCAAGGATCCTGTATTAAGCCCCTTTTCGCTCTATCTCCCACAGGAGCCGAGAAAAACGCGAAAAACGATTTTTGGGATATTTCCCACATGGGATGGACGTTATCTGATGTATTTCGTCGCGCTGATCACGAATCTGGCCGTGGATTTGCGATATCTCCAACAGTAGCTGAGAAAATCGCAAAAAACCGAATTAGCCGAAAACCACCTGCTTTACGTTTACAAAAATCACGATATCGATCGTTTTCTCTGTAATAGCGACTGTTTCCGCTGCGCTTTGACTTTCTAACGAACAAGGCTTGATAATACATCAATTTCCATGCTTTTAGAACCATAGAATAATTTTTTAAATTTTTTTTGCGAAAGATAATCGATTTCTTAGTTATGTGAAAAATGCTATTTTGGAGGTGACACACAATCTGCGATCTCGGATCGAAAAATTGAAATATTGGGATGAGCCTAGTCGCATTTTCTTTGTTTTTCTGTGCTCTTTCGAATGGAAAAAGAATTTTAAGGATCGGTTGAACCATTCAAAAGTTATGGCCTTTTTATCGAATTATGAAATCAGGGGAAATCAAGGATCCTGTATTAAGCCCCTTTTCGCTCTATCTCCCACAGGAGCCGAGAAAAACGCGAAAAACGATTTTTGGGATATTTCCCACATGGGATGGACGTTATCTGATGTATTTCGTCGCGCTGATCACGAATCTGGCCGTGGATTTGCGATATCTCCAACAGGAGCTGAGAAAATCGCAAAAAACCGAATTAGCCGAAAACCACCTGCTTTACGTTTACAAAAATCACGATATCGATCGTTTTCTCTGTAATAGCGACTGTTTCCGCTGCGCTTTGACTTTCTAACGAACAAGGCTTGATAATACATCAATTTCCATGCTTTTAGAACCATAGAATAATTTTTTAAATTTTTTTTGCGAAAGATAATCGATTTCTTAGTTATGTGAAAAATGCTATTTTGGAGGTGACACACAATCTGCGATCTCGGATCGAAAAATTGAAATATTGGGATGAGCCTAGTCGCATTTTCTTTGTTTTTCTGTGCTCTTTCGAATGGAAAAAGAATTTTAAGGATCGGTTGAACCATTCAAAAGTTATGGCCTTTTTATCGAATTATGAAATCAGGGGAAATCAAGGATCCTGTATTAAGCCCCTTTTCGCTCTATCTCCCACAGGAGCCGAGAAAAACGCGAAAAACGATTTTTGGGATATTTCCCACATGGGATGGACGTTATCTGATGTATTTCGTCGCGCTGATCACGAATCTGGCCGTGGATTTGCGATATCTCCAACAGGAGCTGAGAAAATCGCAAAAAACCGAATTAGCCGAAAACCACCTGCTTTACGTTTACAAAAATCACGATATCGATCGTTTTCTCTGTAATAGCGACTGTTTCCGCTGCGCTTTGACTTTCTAACGTACAAGGCTTGATAATACATCAATTGCCATGCTTTTAGAACCATAGAATAATTTTTTTAATTTTTTTTGCGAAAGATAATCGATTTCTTAGTTATGTGAAAAATGCTATTTTGGAGGTGACACACAATCTGCGATCTCGGATCGAAAAATTGAAATATTGGGATGAGCCTAGTCGCATTTTCTTTGTTTTTCTGTGCTCTTTCGAATGGAAAAAGAATTTTAAGGATCGGTTGAACCATTCAAAAGTTATGGCCTTTTTATCGATTAGCAAAATCAGGGGAAATCAAGGATCCTGTATTAAGCCCCTTTTTGCTCTATCTCCCACAGGAGCCGAGAAAAACGCGAAAAACGATTTTTGGGATATTTCCCACATGGGATGGACGTTATCTGATGTATTTCGTAGCGCTGATCACGAATCTGGCCGTGGATTTGCGATATCTCCAACAGGAGCTGAGAAAATCGCAAAAAACCGAATTAGCCGAAAACCACCTGCTTTACGTTTACAAAAATCACGATATCGATCGTTTTCTCTGTAATAGCGACTGTTTCCGCTGCGCTTCGACTTTCTAACGAACAAGGCTTGATAATACATCAATTTCCATGCTTTTAGAACCATAGAATAATTTTTTTAATTTTTTTTGCGAAAGATAATCGATTTCTTAGTTATGTGAAAAATGCTATTTTGGAGGTGACACACAATCTGTGATCTCGGATCGAAAAATTGAAATATTGGGATGAGCCTAGTCGCATTTTCTTTGTTTTTCTGTGCTCTTTCGAATGGAAAAAGAATTTTAAGGATCGGTTGAACCATTCAAAAGTTATGGCCTTTTTATCGAATTATGAAATCAGGGGAAATCAAGGATCCTGTATTAAGCCCCTTTTCGCTCTATCTCCCACAGGAGCCGAGAAAAACGCGAAAAACGATTTTTGGGATATTTCCCACATGGGATGGACGTTATCTGATGTATTTCGTCGCGCTGATCACGAATCTGGCCGTGGATTTGCGATATCTCCAACAGGAGCTGAGAAAATCGCAAAAAACCGAATTAGCCGAAAACCACCTGCTTTACGTTTACAAAAATCACGATATCGATCGTTTTCTCTGTAATAGCGACTGTTTCCGCTGCGCTTTGACTTTCTAACGTACAAGGCTTGATAATACATCAATTTCCATGCTTTTAGAACCATAGAATAATTTTTTAATTTTTTTTGCGAAAGATAATCGATTTCTTAGTTATGTGAAAAATGCTATTTTGGAGGTGACACACAATCTGCGATCTCGGATCGAAAAATTGAAATATCGGGATGAGCCTAGTCGCATTTTCTTTGTTTTTCTGTGCTCTTTCGAATGGAAAAAGAATTTTAAGGATCGGTTGAACCATTCAAAAGTTATGGCCTTTTTATCGAATTATGAAATCAGGGGAAATCAAGGATCCTGTATTAAGCCCCTTTTCGCTCTATCTCCCACAGGAGCCGAGAAAAACGCGAAAAACGATTTTTGGGATATTTCCCACATGGGATGGACGTTATCTGATGTATTTCGTCGCGCTGATCACGAATCTGGCCGTGGATTTGCGATATCTCCAACAGGAGCTGAGAAAATCGCAAAAAACCGAATTAGCCGAAAACCACCTGCTTTACGTTTACAAAAATCACGATATCGATCGTTTTCTCTGTAATAGCGACTGTTTCCGCTGCGCTTTGACTTTCTAACGTACAAGGCTTGATAATACATCAATTTCCATGCTTTTAGAACCATAGAATAATTTTTTAATTTTTTTTGCGAAAGATAATCGATTTCTTAGTTATGTGAAAAATGCTATTTTGGAGGTGACACACAATCTGCGATCTCGGATCGAAAAATTGAAATATTGGGATGAGCCTAGTCGCATTTTCTTTGTTTTTCTGTGCTCTTTCGAATGGAAAAAGAATTTTAAGGATCGGTTGAACCATTTAAAAGTTATGGCCTTTTTATCGAATTATGAAATCAGGGGAAATCAAGGATCCTGTATTAAGCCCCTTTTCGCTCTATCTCCCACAGGAGCCGAGAAAAACGCGAAAAACGATTTTTGGGATATTTCCCACATGGGATGGACGTTATCTGATGTATTTCGTCGCGCTGATCACGAATCTGGCCGTGGATTTGCGATATCTCCAACAGGAGCTGAGAAAATCGCAAAAAACCGAATTAGCCGAAAACCACCTGCTTTACGTTTACAAAAATCACGATATCGATCGTTTTCTCTGTAATAGCGACTGTTTCCGCTGCGCTTTGACTTTCTAACGAACAAGGCTTGATAATACATCAATTTCCATGCTTTTAGAACCATAGAATAATTTTTTAAATTTTTTTTGCGAAAGATAATCGATTTCTTAGTTATGTGAAAAAGGCTATTTTGGAGGTGACACACAATCTGCGATCTCGGATCGAAAAATTGAAATATTGGGATGAGCCTAGTCGCATTTTCTTTGTTTTTCTGTGCTCTTTCGAATGGAAAAAGAATTTTAAGGATCGGTTGAACTATTCAAAAGTTATGGCCTTTTTATCGATTAACAAAATCAGGGGAAATCAAGGATCCTAAATTAGGCCCCTTTTTGCTCCCACAGGAGCCGAGAAAAACGCGAAAAACGATTTTTGGGATATTTCCCACATGGGATGGACGTTATCTGATGTATTTATTATTAGCCGAAAACCACCTGCTTTACGTTTACAAAAATCACGATATCGATCGTTTTCTCTGCAATAGCGACTGTTTCCGCTGCGCTTTGACTTTTTAACGAACAAAGCTTGATAATACATCAATTTCCATGCTTTTAGAACCATAGAATAATTTTTTTCAATTTTTTTGCGAAAGATAATCGATTTCTTAGTTATGTGAAAAATGCTATTTTGGAGGTGACACACAATCTGCGATCTCGGATCGAAAAATTGAAATATCGGGATGAGCCTAGTCGCATTTTCTTTGTTTTTCTGTGCTCTTTCGAATGGAAAAAGAATTTTAAGGATCGGTTGAGCTATTCAAAAGTTATGGCCTTTTTATCGAATTATGAAATCAGGAGAAATCAAGGATCCTGTATTAAGCCCCTTTTCGCTCTATCTCCCACAGGAGCCGAGAAAAACGCGAAAAACGATTTTTGGGATATTTCCCACATGGGATGGACGTTATCTGATGTATTTCGTCGCGCTGATCACGAATCTGGCCGTGGATTTGCGATATCTCCAACAGGAGCTGAGAAAATCGCAAAAAACCGAATTAGCCGAAAACCACCTGCTTTACGTTTACAAAAATCACGATATCGATCGTTTTCTCTGTAATAGCGACTGTTTCCGCTGCGCTTTGACTTTCTAACGTACAAGGCTTGATAATACATCAATTTCCATGCTTTTAGAACCATAGAATAATTTTTTTAATTTTTTTTGCGAAAGATAATCGATTTCTTAGTTATGTGAAAAATGCTATTTTGGAGGTGACACACAATCTGCGATCTCGGATCGAAAAATTGAAATATTGGGATGAGCCTAGTCGCATTTTCTTTGTTTTTCTGTGCTCTTTCGAATGGAAAAAGAATTTTAAGGATCGGTTGAACCATTCAAAAGTTATGGCCTTTTTATCGATTAGCAAAATCAGGGGAAATCAAGGATCCTGTATTAAGCCCCTTTTTGCTCTATCTCCCACAGGAGCCGAGAAAAACGCGAAAAACGATTTTTGGGATATTTCCCACATGGGATGGACGTTATCTGATGTATTTCGTCGCGCTGATCACGAATCTGGCCGTGGATTTGCGATATCTCCAACAGGAGCTGAGAAAATCGCAAAAAACCGAATTAGCCGAAAACCACCTGCTTTACGTTTACAAAAATCACGATATCGATCGTTTTCTCTGTAATAGCGACTGTTTCCGCTGCGCTTTGACTTTCTAACGAACAAGGCTTGATAATACATCAATTTCCATGCTTTTAGAACCATAGAATAATTTTTTAAATTTTTTTTGCGAAAGATAATCGATTTCTTAGTTATGTGAAAAATGCTATTTTGGAGGTGACACACAATCTGCGATCTCAGATCGAAAAATTGAAATATCGGGATGAGCCTAGTCGCATTTTCTTTGTTTTTCTGTGCTCTTTCGAATGGAAAAAGAATTTTAAGGATCGGTTGAACTATTCAAAAGTTATGGCCTTTTTATCGATTAACAAAATCAGGGGAAATCAAGGATCCTAAATTAGGCCCCTTTTTGCTCCCACAGGAGCCGAGAAAAACGCGAAAAACGATTTTTGGGATATTTCCCACATGGGATGGACGTTATCTGATGTATTTATTATTAGCCGAAAACCACCTGCTTTACGTTTACAAAAATCACGATATCGATCGTTTTCTCTGTAATAGCGACTGTTTCCGCTGCGCTTTGACTTTTTAACGAACAAAGCTTGATAATACATCAATTTCCATGCTTTTAGAACCATAGAATAATTTTTTTCAATTTTTTTGCGAAAGATAATCGATTTCTTAGTTATGTGAAAAATGCTATTTTGGAGGTGACACACAATCTGCGATCTCGGATCGAAAAATTGAAATATCGGGATGAGCCTAGTCGCATTTTCTTTGTTTTTCTGTGCTCTTTCGAATGGAAAAAGAATTTTAAGGATCGGTTGAACTATTCAAAAGTTATGGCCTTTTTATCGAATTATGAAATCAGGAGAAATCAAGGATCCTGTATTAAGCCCCTTTTCGCTCTATCTCCCACAGGAGCCGAGAAAAACGCGAAAAACGATTTTTGGGATATTTCCCACATGGGATGGACGTTATCTGATGTATTTCGTCGCGCTGATCACGAATCTGGCCGTGGATTTGCGATATCTCCAACAGGAGCTGAGAAAATCGCAAAAAACCGAATTAGCCGAAAACCACCTGCTTTACGTTTACAAAAATCACGATATCGATCGTTTTCTCTGTAATAGCGACTGTTTCCGCTGCGCTTTGACTTTCTAACGTACAAGGCTTGATAATACATCAATTTCCATGCTTTTAGAACCATAGAATAATTTTTTTAATTTTTTTTGCGAAAGATAATCGATTTCTTAGTTATGTGAAAAATGCTATTTTGGAGGTGACACACAATCTGCGATCTCGGATCGAAAAATTGAAATATTGGGATGAGCCTAGTCGCATTTTCTTTGTTTTTCTGTGCTCTTTCGAATGGAAAAAGAATTTTAAGGATCGGTTGAACCATTCAAAAGTTATGGCCTTTTTATCGATTAGCAAAATCAGGGGAAATCAAGGATCCTGTATTAAGCCCCTTTTTGCTCTATCTCCCACAGGAGCCGAGAAAAACGCGAAAAACGATTTTTGGGATATTTCCCACATGGGATGGACGTTATCTGATGTATTTCGTCGCGCTGATCACGAATCTGGCCGTGGATTTGCGATATCTCCAACAGGAGCTGAGAAAATCGCAAAAAACCGAATTAGCCGAAAACCACCTGCTTTACGTTTACAAAAATCACGATATCGATCGTTTTCTCTGTAATAGCGACTGTTTCCGCTGCGCTTTGACTTTCTAACGAACAAGGCTTGATAATACATCAATTTCCATGCTTTTAGAACCATAGAATAATTTTTAAAATTTTTTTTGCGAAAGATAATCGATTTCTTAGTTATGTGAAAAATGCTATTTTGGAGGTGACACACAATCTGCGATCTCGGATCGAAAAATTGAAATATTGGGATGAGCCTAGTCGCATTTTCTTTGTTTTTCTGTGCTCTTTCGATTGGAAAAAGAATTTTAAGGATCGGTTGAACTATTTAAAAGTTATGGCCTTTTTATCGAATTATGAAATCAGGAGAAATCAAGGATCCTGTATTAAGCCCCTTTTCGCTCTATCTCCCACAGGAGCCGAGAAAAACGCGAAAAACGATTTTTGGGATATTTCCCACATGGGATGGACGTTATCTGATGTATTTCGTCGCGCTGATCACGAATCTGGCCGTGGATTTGCGATATCTCCAACAGGAGCTGAGAAAATCGCAAAAAACCGAATTAGCCGAAAACCACCTGCTTTACGTTTACAAAAATCACGATATCGATCGTTTTCTCTGTAATAGCGACTGTTTCCGCTGCGCTTTGACTTTCTAACGAACAAGGCTTGATAATACATCAATTTCCATGCTTTTAGAACCATAGAATAATTTTTTAAATTTTTTTTGCGAAAGATAATCGATTTCTTAGTTATGTGAAAAATGCTATTTTGGAGGTGACACACAATCTGCGATCTCGGATCGAAAAATTGAAATATTGGGATGAGCCTAGTCGCATTTTCTTTGTTTTTCTGTGCTCTTTCGAATGGAAAAAGAATTTTAAGGATCGGTTGAACCATTTAAAAGTTATGGCCTTTTTATCGAATTATGAAATCAGGGGAAATCAAGGATCCTGTATTAAGCCCCTTTTCGCTCTATCTCCCACAGGAGCCGAGAAAAACGCGAAAAACGATTTTTGGGATATTTCCCACATGGGATGGACGTTATCTGATGTATTTCGTCGCGCTGATCACGAATCTGGCCGTGGATTTGCGATATCTCCAACAGGAGCTGAGAAAATCGCAAAAAACCGAATTAGCCGAAAACCACCTGCTTTACGTTTACAAAAATCACGATATCGATCGTTTTCTCTGTAATAGCGACTGTTTCCGCTGCGCTTTGACTTTCTAACGAACAAGGCTTGATAATACATCAATTTCCATGCTTTTAGAACCATAGAATAATTTTTTAAATTTTTTTTGCGAAAGATAATCGATTTCTTAGTTATGTGAAAAATGCTATTTTGGAGGTGACACACAATCTGCGATCTCGGATCGAAAAATTGAAATATTGGGATGAGCCTAGTCGCATTTTCTTTGTTTTTCTGTGCCCTTTCGAATGGAAAAAGAATTTTAAGGATCGGTTGAACTATTCAAAAGTTATGGCCTTTTTATCGAATTATGAAATCAGGGGAAATCAAGGATCCTGTATTAGGCCCCTTTTTGCTCCCACAGGAGCCGAGAAAAACGCGAAAAACGATTTTTGGGATATTTCCCACATGGGATGGACGTTATCTGATGTATTTCGTCGCGCTGATCATGAATCTGGCCGTGGATTTGCGATATCTCCAACAGGAGCTGAGAAAATCGCAAAAAACCGAATTAGCCGAAAACCACCTGCTTTACGTTTACAAAAATCACGATATCGATCGTTTTCTCTGTAATAGCGACTGTTTCCGCTTCGCTTTGACTTTCTAACGAACAAGGCTTGATAATACATCAATTTCCATGCTTTTAGAACCATAGAATAATTTTTTTCATTTTTTTTGCGAAAGATAATCGATTTCTTAGTTATGTGAAAAATGCTATTTTGGAGGTGACACACAATCTGCGATCTCGGATCGAAAAATTGAAATATTGGGATGAGCCTAGTCGCATTTTCTTTGTTTTTCTGTGCTCTTTCGAATGGAAAAAGAATTTTAAGGATCGGATGAACCATTCAAAAGTTATGGCCTTTTTATCGAATTATGAAATCAGGGGAAATCAAGGATCCTGTATTAAGCCCCTTTTCGCTCTATCTCCCACAGGAGCCGAGAAAAACGCGAAAAACGATTTTTGGGATATTTCCCACATGGGATGGACGTTATCTGATGTATTTCGTCGCGCTGATCACGAATCTGGCCGTGGATTTGCGATATCTCCAACAGGAGCTGAGAAAATCGCAAAAAACCGAATTAGCCGAAAACCACCTGCTTTACGTTTACAAAAATCACGATATCGATCGTTTTCTCTGTAATAGCGACTGTTTCCGCTGCGCTTTGACTTTCTAACGTACAAGGCTTGATAATACATCAATTTCCATGCTTTTAGAACCATAGAATAATTTTTTTAATTTTTTTTGCGAAAGATATTCGATTTTTTAGTTATGTGAAAAATGCTATTTTGGAGGTGACACACAATCTGCGATCTCGGATCGAAAAATTGAAATATTGGGATGAGCCTAGTCGCATTTTCTTTGTTTTTCTGTGCTCTTTCGAATGGAAAAAGAATTTTAAGGATCGGTTGAACTATTTAAAAGTTATGGCCTTTTTATCGAATTATGAAATCAGGAGAAATCAAGGATCCTGTATTAAGCCCCTTTTCGCTCTATCTCCCACAGGAGCCGAGAAAAACGCGAAAAACGATTTTTGGGATATTTCCCACATGGGATGGACGTTATCTGATGTATTTCGTCGCGCTGATCACGAATCTGGCCGTGGATTTGCGATATCTCCAACAGGAGCTGAGAAAATCGCAAAAAACCGAATTAGCCGAAAACCACCTGCTTTACGTTTACAAAAATCACGATATCGATCGTTTTCTCTGTAATAGCGACTGTTTCCGCTGCGCTTTGACTTTCTAACGAACAAGGCTTGATAATACATCAATTTCCATGCTTTTAGAACCATAGAATAATTTTTTAAATTTTTTTTGCGAAAGATAATCGATTTCTTAGTTATGTGAAAAATGCTATTTTGGAGGTGACACACAATCTGCGATCTCGGATCGAAAAATTGAAATATTGGGATGAGCCTAGTCGCATTTTCTTTGTTTTTCTGTGCTCTTTCGAATGGAAAAAGAATTTTAAGGATCGGTTGAACTATTTAAAAGTTATGGCCTTTTTATCGAATTATGAAATCAGGGGAAATCAAGGATCCTGTATTAAGCCTCTTTTCGCTCTATCTCCCACAGGAGCCGAGAAAAACGCGAAAAACGATTTTTGGGATATTTCCTACATGGGATGGACGTTATCTGATGTATTTCGTAGCGCTGATCACGAATCTGGCCGTGGATTTGCGATATCTCCAACAGGAGCTGAGAAAATCGCAAAAAACCGAATTAGCCGAAAACCACCTGCTTTACGTTTACAAAAATCACGATATCGATCGTTTTCTCTGTAATAGCGACTGTTTCCGCTGCGCTTTGACTTTCTAACGAACAAGGCTTGATAATACATCAATTTCCATGCTTTTAGAACCATAGAATAATTTTTTTAATTTTTTTTGCGAAAGATAATCGATTTCTTAGTTATGTGAAAAATGCTATTTTGGAGGTGACACACAATCTGCGATCTCGGATCGAAAAATTGAAATATTGGGATGAGCCTAGTCGCATTTTCTTTGTTTTTCTGTGCTCTTTCGAATGGAAAAAGAAATTTAAGGATCGGTTGAACTATTCAAAAGTTATGGCCTTTTTATCGAATTATGAAATCAGGGGAAATCAAGGATCCTGTATTAGGCCCCTTTTTGCTCCCACAGGAGCCGAGAAAAACGCGAAAAACGATTTTTGGGATATTTCCCACATGGGATGGACGTTATCTGATGTATTTCGTCGCGCTGATCACGAATCTGGCCGTGGATTTGCGATATCTCCAACAGGAGCTGAGAAAATCGCAAAAAACCGAATTAGCCGAAAACCACCTGCTTTACGTTTACAAAAATCACGATATCGATCGTTTTCTCTGTAATAGCGACTGTTTCCGCTGCGCTTTGACTTTCTAACGTACAAGGCTTGATAATACATCAATTTCCATGCTTTTAGAACCATAGAATAATTTTTTTAATTTTTTTTGCGAAAGATAATCGATTTCTTAGTTATGTGAAAAATGCTATTTTGGAGGTGACACACAATCTGCGATCTCGGATCGAAAAATTGAAATATTGGGATGAGCCTAGTCGCATTTTCTTTGTTTTTCTGTGCTCTTTCGAATGGAAAAAGAATTTTAAGGATCGGTTGAACCATTTAAAAGTTATGGCCTTTTTATCGAATTATGAAATCAGGGGAAATCAAGGATCCTGTATTAAGCCCCTTTTCGCTCTATCTCCCACAGGAGCCGAGAAAAACGCGAAAAACGATTTTTGGGATATTTCCCACATGGGATGGACGTTATCTGATGTATTTCGTCGCGCTGATCACGAATCTGGCCGTGGATTTGCGATATCTCCAACAGGAGCTGAGAAAATCGCAAAAAACCGAATTAGCCGAAAACCACCTGCTTTACGTTTACAAAAATAACGATATCGATCGTTTTCTCTGTAATAGCGACTGTTTCCGCTGCGCTTTGACTTTCTAACGAACAAGGCTTGATAATACATCAATTTCCATGCTTTTAGAACCATAGAATAATTTTTTTAATTTTTTTTGCGAAAGATAATCGATTTCTTAGTTATGTGAAAAATGCTATTTTGGAGGTGACACACAATCTGCGATCTCGGATCGAAAAATTGAAATATTGGGATGAGCCTAGTCGCATTTTCTTTGTTTTTCTGTGCTCTTTCGAATGGAAAAAGAATTTTAAGGATCGGTTGAACCATTCAAAAGTTATGGCCTTTTTATCGAATTATGAAATCAGGGGAAATCAAGGATCCTGTATTAAGCCCCTTTTCGCTCTATCTCCCACAGGAGCCGAGAAAAACGCGAAAAACGATTTTTGGGATATTTCCCACATGGGATGGACGTTATCTGATGTATTTCGTCGCGCTGATCACGAATCTGGCCGTGGATTTGCGATATCTCCAACAGGAGCTGAGAAAATCGCAAAAAACCGAATTAGCCGAAAACCACCTGCTTTACGTTTACAAAAATCACGATATCGATCGTTTTCTCTGTAATAGCGACTGTTTCCGCTGCGCTTTGACTTTCTAACGTACAAGGCTTGATAATACATCAATTTCCATGCTTTTAGAACCATAGAATAATTTTTTTAATTTTTTTTGCGAAAGATAATCGATTTCTTAGTTATGTGAAAAATGCTATTTTGGAGGTGACACACAATCTGCGATCTCGGATCGAAAAATTGAAATATTGGGATGAGCCTAGTCGCATTTTCTTTGTTTTTCTGTGCTCTTTCGAATGGAAAAAGAATTTTAAGGATCGGTTGAACCATTTAAAAGTTATGGCCTTTTTATCGAATTATGAAATCAGGGGAAATCAAGGATCCTGTATTAAGCCCCTTTTCGCTCTATCTCCCACAGGAGCCGAGAAAAACGCGAAAAACGATTTTTGGGATATTTCCCACATGGGATGGACGTTATCTGATGTATTTCGTCGCGCTGATCACGAATCTGGCCGTGGATTTGCGATATCTCCAACAGGAGCTGAGAAAATCGCAAAAAACCGAATTAGCCGAAAACCACCTGCTTTACGTTTACAAAAATAACGATATCGATCGTTTTCTCTGTAATAGCGACTGTTTCCGCTGCGCTTTGACTTTCTAACGAACAAGGCTTGATAATACATCAATTTCCATGCTTTTAGAACCATAGAATAATTTTTTTAATTTTTTTTGCGAAAGATAATCGATTTCTTAGTTATGTGAAAAATGCTATTTTGGAGGTGACACACAATCTGCGATCTCGGATCGAAAAATTGAAATATTGGGATGAGCCTAGTCGCATTTTCTTTGTTTTTCTGTGCTCTTTCGAATGGAAAAAGAATTTTAAGGATCGGTTGAACTATTCAAAAGTTATGGCCTTTTTCTCGAATTATGAAATCAGGGGAAATCAAGGATCCTGTATTAGGCCCCTTTTTGCTCCCACAGGAGCCGAGAAAAACGCGAAAAACGATTTTTGGGATATTTCCCACATGGGATGGACGTTATCTGATGTATTTCGTCGCGCTGATCACGAATCTGGCCGTGGATTTGCGATATCTCCAACAGGAGCTGAGAAAATCGCAAAAAACCGAATTAGCCGAAAACCACCTGCTTTACGTTTACAAAAATCACGATATCGATCGTTTTCTCTGTAATAGCGACTGTTTCCGCTTCGCTTTGACTTTCTAACGAACAAGGCTTGATAATACATCAATTTCCATGCTTTTAGAACCATAGAATAATTTTTTTCATTTTTTTTGCGAAAGATAATCGATTTCTTAGTTATGTGAAAAATGCTATTTTGGAGGTGACACACAATCTGCGATCTCGGATCGAAAAATTGAAATATTGGGATGAGCCTAGTCGCATTTTCTTTGTTTTTCTGTGCTCTTTCGAATGGAAAAAGAATTTTAAGGATCGGTTGAACCATTCAAAAGTTATGGCCTTTTTATCGAATTATGAAATCAGGGGAAATCAAGGATCCTGTATTAAGCCCCTTTTCGCTCTATCTCCCACAGGAGCCGAGAAAAACGCGAAAAACGATTTTTGGGATATTTCCCACATGGGATGGACGTTATCTGATGTATTTCGTCGCGCTGATCACGAATCTGGCCGTGGATTTGCGATATCTCCAACAGGACCTGAGAAAATCGCAAAAAACCGAATTAGCCGAAAACCACCTGCTTTACGTTTACAAAAATCACGATATCGATCGTTTTCTCTGTAATAGCGACTGTTTCCGCTTCGCTTTGACTTTCTAACGAACAAGGCTTGATAATACATCAATTTCCATGCTTTTAGAACCATAGAATAATTTTTTTCATTTTTTTTGCGAAAGATAATCGATTTCTTAGTTATGTGAAAAATGCTATTTTGGAGGTGACACACAATCTGCGATCTCGGATCGAAAAATTGAAATATTGGGATGAGCCTAGTCGCATTTTCTTTGTTTTTCTGTGCTCTTTCGAATGGAAAAAGAATTTTAAGGATCGGTTGAACCATTCAAAAGTTATGGCCTTTTTATCGATTAGCAAAATCAGGGGAAATCAAGGATCCTGTATTAAGCCCCTTTTTGCTCTATCTCCCACAGGAGCCGAGAAAAACGCGAAAAACGATTTTTGGGATATTTCCCACATGGGATGGACGTTATCTGATGTATTTCGTCGCGCTGATCACGAATCTGGCCGTGAATTTGCGATATCTCCAACAGGAGCTGAGAAAATCGCAAAAAACCGAATTAGCCGAAAACCACCTGCTTTACGTTTACAAAAATCACGATATCGATCGTTTTCTCTGTAATAGCGACTGTTTCCGCTGCGCTTCGACTTTCTAACGAACAAGGCTTGATAATACATCAATTTCCATGCTTTTAGAACCATAGAATAATTTTTTAAATTTTTTTTGCGAAAGATAATCGATTTCTTAGTTATGTGAAAAATGCTATTTTGGAGGTGACACACAATCTGTGATCTCGGATCGAAAAATTGAAATATTGGGATGAGCCTAGTCGCATTTTCTTTGTTTTTCTGTGCTCTTTCGAATGGAAAAAGAATTTTAAGGATCGGTTGAACCATTCAAAAGTTATGGCCTTTTTATCGATTAGCAAAATCAGGGGAAATCAAGGATCCTGTATTAAGCCCCTTTTTGCTCTATCTCCCACAGGAGCCGAGAAAAACGCGAAAAACGATTTTTGGGATATTTCCCACATGGGATGGACGTTATCTGATGTATTTCGTCGCGCTGATCACGAATCTGGCCGTGAATTTGCGATATCTCCAACAGGAGCTGAGAAAATCGCAAAAAACCGAATTAGCCGAAAACCACCTGCTTTACGTTTACAAAAATCACGATATCGATCGTTTTCTCTGTAATAGCGACTGTTTCCGCTGCGCTTCGACTTTCTAACGAACAAGGCTTGATAATACATCAATTTCCATGCTTTTAGAACCATAGAATAATTTTTTTAATTTTTTTTGCGAAAGATAATCGATTTCTTAGTTATGTGAAAAATGCTATTTTGGAGGTGACACACAATCTGTGATCTCGGATCGAAAAATTGAAATATTGGGATGAGCCTAGTCGCATTTTCTTTGTTTTTCTGTGCTCTTTCGAATGGAAAAAGAATTTTAAGGATCGGTTGAACCATTCAAAAGTTATGGCCTTTTTATCGAATTATGAAATCAGGGGAAATCAAGGATCCTGTATTAGGCCCCTTTTTGCTCCCACAGGAGCCGAGAAAAACGCGAAAAACGATTTTTGGGATATTTCCCACATGGGATGGACGTTATCTGATGTATTTCGTCGCGCTGATCACGAATCTGGCCGTGGATTTGCGATATCTCCAACAGGAGCTGAGAAAATCGCAAAAAACCGAATTAGCCGAAAACCACCTGCTTTACGTTTACAAAAATCACGATATCGATCGTTTTCTCTGTAATAGCGACTGTTTCCGCTGCGCTTTGACTTTCTAACGTACAAGGCTTGATAATACATCAATTTCCATGCTTTTAGAACCATAGAATAATTTTTTTAATTTTTTTTGCGAAAGATAATCGATTTCTTAGTTATGTGAAAAATGCTATTTTGGAGGTGACACACAATCTGCGATCTCGGATCGAAAAATTGAAATATTGGGATGAGCCTAGTCGCATTTTCTTTGTTTTTCTGTGCTCTTTCGAATGGAAAAAGAATTTTAAGGATCGGTTGAACCATTTAAAAGTTATGGCCTTTTTATCGAATTATGAAATCAGGGGAAATCAAGGATCCTGTATTAAGCCCCTTTTCGCTCTATCTCCCACAGGAGCCGAGAAAAACGCGAAAAACGATTTTTGGGATATTTCCCACATGGGATGGACGTTATCTGATGTATTTCGTCGCGCTGATCACGAATCTGGCCGTGGATTTGCGATATCTCCAACAGGAGCTGAGAAAATCGCAAAAAACCGAATTAGCCGAAAACCACCTGCTTTACGTTTACAAAAATAACGATATCGATCGTTTTCTCTGTAATAGCGACTGTTTCCGCTGCGCTTTGACTTTCTAACGAACAAGGCTTGATAATACATCAATTTCCATGCTTTTAGAACCATAGAATAATTTTTTTAATTTTTTTTGCGAAAGATAATCGATTTCTTAGTTATGTGAAAAATGCTATTTTGGAGGTGACACACAATCTGCGATCTCGGATCGAAAAATTGAAATATTGGGATGAGCCTAGTCGCATTTTCTTTGTTTTTCTGTGCTCTTTCGAATGGAAAAAGAATTTTAAGGATCGGTTGAACCATTCAAAAGTTATGGCCTTTTTATCGAATTATGAAATCAGGGGAAATCAAGGATCCTGTATTAAGCCCCTTTTCGCTCTATCTCCCACAGGAGCCGAGAAAAACGCGAAAAACGATTTTTGGGATATTTCCCACATGGGATGGACGTTATCTGATGTATTTCGTCGCGCTGATCACGAATCTGGCCGTGGATTTGCGATATCTCCAACAGGAGCTGAGAAAATCGCAAAAAACCGAATTAGCCGAAAACCACCTGCTTTACGTTTACAAAAATCACGATATCGATCGTTTTCTCTGTAATAGCGACTGTTTCCGCTGCGCTTTGACTTTCTAACGAACAAGGCTTGATAATACATCTATTTTCATGCATTTAGAACCGTAGAATAATTTTTTTCAATTTTTTCGCGAAAGATAATCGATTTCTTAGTTATGTGGAAAATGCTATTTTGGAGGTGACACACAATCTGCGCTCTCGGATCGAAAAATTGAAATATCGGGATAAGCCTAGTCGCATTTTCTTTGTTTTTCTGTGCTCTTTCGAATGCAAAAAGAATTTTAAGGATCGGTTGAACCATTCAAAAGTTATGGCCTTTTTATCGAATTATGAAATCAGGGGAAATCAAGGATCCTGTATTAGGCCCCTTTTTGCTCCCACAGGAGCCGAGAAAAACGCGAAAAACGATTTTTGGGATATTTCCCACATGGGATGGACGTTATCTGATGTATTTCGTCGCGCTGATCACGAATCTGGCCGTGGATTTGCGATATCTCCAACAGGAGCTGAGAAAATCGCAAAAAACCGAATTAGCCGAAAACCACCTGCTTTACGTTTACAAAAATCACGATATCGATCGTTTTCTCTGTAATAGCGACTGTTTCCGCTGCGCTTTGACTTTCTAACGTACAAGGCTTGATAATACATCAATTTCCATGCTTTTAGAACCATAGAATAATTTTTTTAATTTTTTTTGCGAAAGATAATCGATTTCTTAGTTATGTGAAAAATGCTATTTTGGAGGTGACACACAATCTGCGATCTCGGATCGAAAAATTGAAATATTGGGATGAGCCTAGTCGCATTTTCTTTGTTTTTCTGTGCTCTTTCGAATGGAAAAAGAATTTTAAGGATCGGTTGAACCATTTAAAAGTTATGGCCTTTTTATCGAATTATGAAATCAGGGGAAATCAAGGATCCTGTATTAAGCCCCTTTTCGCTCTATCTCCCACAGGAGCCGAGAAAAACGCGAAAAACGATTTTTGGGATATTTCCCACATGGGATGGACGTTATCTGATGTATTTCGTCGCGCTGATCACGAATCTGGCCGTGGATTTGCGATATCTCCAACAGGAGCTGAGAAAATCGCAAAAAACCGAATTAGCCGAAAACCACCTGCTTTACGTTTACAAAAATAACGATATCGATCGTTTTCTCTGTAATAGCGACTGTTTCCGCTGCGCTTTGACTTTCTAACGAACAAGGCTTGATAATACATCAATTTCCATGCTTTTAGAACCATAGAATAATTTTTTTAATTTTTTTTGCGAAAGATAATCGATTTCTTAGTTATGTGAAAAATGCTATTTTGGAGGTGACACACAATCTGCGATCTCGGATCGAAAAATTGAAATATTGGGATGAGCCTAGTCGCATTTTCTTTGTTTTTCTGTGCTCTTTCGAATGGAAAAAGAATTTTAAGGATCGGTTGAACCATTCAAAAGTTATGGCCTTTTTATCGAATTATGAAATCAGGGGAAATCAAGGATCCTGTATTAAGCCCCTTTTCGCTCTATCTCCCACAGGAGCCGAGAAAAACGCGAAAAACGATTTTTGGGATATTTCCCACATGGGATGGACGTTATCTGATGTATTTCGTCGCGCTGATCACGAATCTGGCCGTGGATTTGCGATATCTCCAACAGGAGCTGAGAAAATCGCAAAAAACCGAATTAGCCGAAAACCACCTGCTTTACGTTTACAAAAATCACGATATCGATCGTTTTCTCTGTAATAGCGACTGTTTCCGCTGCGCTTTGACTTTCTAACGTACAAGGCTTGATAATACATCAATTTCCATGCTTTTAGAACCATAGAATAATTTTTTTAATTTTTTTTGCGAAAGATAATCGATTTCTTAGTTATGTGAAAAATGCTATTTTGGAGGTGACACACAATCTGCGATCTCGGATCGAAAAATTGAAATATTGGGATGAGCCTAGTCGCATTTTCTTTGTTTTTCTGTGCTCTTTCGAATGGAAAAAGAATTTTAAGGATCGGTTGAACTATTCAAAAGTTATGGCCTTTTTATCGAATTATGAAATCAGGGGAAATCAAGGATCCTGTATTAAGCCCCTTTTTGCTCTATCTCCCACAGGAGCCGAGAAAAACGCGAAAAACGATTTTTGGGATATTTCCCACATGGGATGGACGTTATCTGATGTATTTCGTCGCGCTGATCACGAATCTGGCCGTGGATTTGCGATATCTCCAACAGGAGCTGAGAAAATCGCAAAAAACCGAATTAGCCGAAAACCACCTGCTTTACGTTTACAAAAATCACGATATCGATCGTTTTCTCTGTAATAGCGACTGTTTCCGCTGCGCTTTGACTTTCTAACGTACAAGGCTTGATAATACATCAATTTCCATGCTTTTAGAACCATAGAATAATTTTTTTAATTTTTTTTGCGAAAGATAATCGATTTCTTAGTTATGTGAAAAATGCTATTTTGGAGGTGACACACAATCTGCGATCTCGGATCGAAAAATTGAAATATTGGGATGAGCCTAGTCGCATTTTCTTTGTTTTTCTGTGCTCTTTCGAATGGAAAAAGAATTTTAAGGATCGGTTGAACTATTCAAAAGTTATGGCCTTTTTATCGAATTATGAAATCAGGGGAAATCAAGGATCCTGTATTAGGCCCCTTTTTGCTCCCACAGGAGCCGAGAAAAACGCGAAAAACGATTTTTGGGATATTTCCCACATGGGATGGACGTTATCTGATGTATTTCGTCGCGCTGATCACGAATCTGGCCGTGGATTTGCGATATCTCCAACAGGAGCTGAGAAAATCGCAAAAAACCGAATTAGCCGAAAACCACCTGCTTTACGTTTACAAAAATAACGATATCGATCGTTTTCTCTGTAATAGCGACTGTTTCCGCTGCGCTTTGACTTTCTAACGAACAAGGCTTGATAATACATCAATTTCCATGCTTTTAGAACCATAGAATAATTTTTTTAATTTTTTTTGCGAAAGATAATCGATTTCTTAGTTATGTGAAAAATGCTATTTTGGAGGTGACACACAATCTGCGATCTCGGATCGAAAAATTGAAATATTGGGATGAGCCTAGTCGCATTTTCTTTGTTTTTCTGTGCTCTTTCGAATGGAAAAAGAATTTTAAGGATCGGTTGAACTATTCAAAAGTTATGGCCTTTTTCTCGAATTATGAAATCAGGGGAAATCAAGGATCCTGTATTAGGCCCCTTTTTGCTCCCACAGGAGCCGAGAAAAACGCGAAAAACGATTTTTGGGATATTTCCCACATGGGATGGACGTTATCTGATGTATTTCGTCGCGCTGATCACGAATCTGGCCGTGGATTTGCGATATCTCCAACAGGAGCTGAGAAAATCGCAAAAAACCGAATTAGCCGAAAACCACCTGCTTTACGTTTACAAAAATAACGATATCGATCGTTTTCTCTGTAATAGCGACTGTTTCCGCTGCGCTTTGACTTTCTAACGAACAAGGCTTGATAATACATCAATTTCCATGCTTTTAGAACCATAGAATAATTTTTTTAATTTTTTTTGCGAAAGATAATCGATTTCTTAGTTATGTGAAAAATGCTATTTTGGAGGTGACACACAATCTGCGATCTCGGATCGAAAAATTGAAATATTGGGATGAGCCTAGTCGCATTTTCTTTGTTTTTCTGTGCTCTTTCGAATGGAAAAAGAATTTTAAGGATCGGTTGAACCATTCAAAAGTTATGGCCTTTTTATCGAATTATGAAATCAGGGGAAATCAAGGATCCTGTATTAAGCCCCTTTTCGCTCTATCTCCCACAGGAGCCGAGAAAAACGCGAAAAACGATTTTTGGGATATTTCCCACATGGGATGGACGTTATCTGATGTATTTCGTCGCGCTGATCACGAATCTGGCCGTGGATTTGCGATATCTCCAACAGGAGCTGAGAAAATCGCAAAAAACCGAATTAGCCGAAAACCACCTGCTTTACGTTTACAAAAATCACGATATCGATCGTTTTCTCTGTAATAGCGACTGTTTCCGCTGCGCTTTGACTTTCTAACGTACAAGGCTTGATAATACATCAATTTCCATGCTTTTAGAACCATAGAATAATTTTTTTAATTTTTTTTGCGAAAGATAATCGATTTCTTAGTTATGTGAAAAATGCTATTTTGGAGGTGACACACAATCTGCGATCTCGGATCGAAAAATTGAAATATTGGGATGAGCCTAGTCGCATTTTCTTTGTTTTTCTGTGCTCTTTCGAATGGAAAAAGAATTTTAAGGATCGGTTGAACTATTCAAAAGTTATGGCCTTTTTATCGAATTATGAAATCAGGGGAAATCAAGGATCCTGTATTAGGCCCCTTTTTGCTCCCACAGGAGCCGAGAAAAACGCGAAAAACGATTTTTGGGATATTTCCCACATGGGATGGACGTTATCTGATGTATTTCGTCGCGCTGATCACGAATCTGGCCGTGGATTTGCGATATCTCCAACAGGAGCTGAGAAAATCGCAAAAAACCGAATTAGCCGAAAACCACCTGCTTTACGTTTACAAAAATAACGATATCGATCGTTTTCTCTGTAATAGCGACTGTTTCCGCTGCGCTTTGACTTTCTAACGAACAAGGCTTGATAATACATCAATTTCCATGCTTTTAGAACCATAGAATAATTTTTTTAATTTTTTTTGCGAAAGATAATCGATTTCTTAGTTATGTGAAAAATGCTATTTTGGAGGTGACACACAATCTGCGATCTCGGATCGAAAAATTGAAATATTGGGATGAGCCTAGTCGCATTTTCTTTGTTTTTCTGTGCTCTTTCGAATGGAAAAAGAATTTTAAGGATCGGTTGAACTATTCAAAAGTTATGGCCTTTTTCTCGAATTATGAAATCAGGGGAAATCAAGGATCCTGTATTAGGCCCCTTTTTGCTCCCACAGGAGCCGAGAAAAACGCGAAAAACGATTTTTGGGATATTTCCCACATGGGATGGACGTTATCTGATGTATTTCGTCGCGCTGATCACGAATCTGGCCGTGGATTTGCGATATCTCCAACAGGACCTGAGAAAATCGCAAAAAACCGAATTAGCCGAAAACCACCTGCTTTACGTTTACAAAAATCACGATATCGATCGTTTTCTCTGTAATAGCGACTGTTTCCGCTTCGCTTTGACTTTCTAACGAACAAGGCTTGATAATACATCAATTTCCATGCTTTTAGAACCATAGAATAATTTTTTTCATTTTTTTTGCGAAAGATAATCGATTTCTTAGTTATGTGAAAAATGCTATTTTGGAGGTGACACACAATCTGCGATCTCGGATCGAAAAATTGAAATATTGGGATGAGCCTAGTCGCATTTTCTTTGTTTTTCTGTGCTCTTTCGAATGGAAAAAGAATTTTAAGGATCGGTTGAACCATTCAAAAGTTATGGCCTTTTTATCGATTAGCAAAATCAGGGGAAATCAAGGATCCTGTATTAAGCCCCTTTTTGCTCTATCTCCCACAGGAGCCGAGAAAAACGCGAAAAACGATTTTTGGGATATTTCCCACATGGGATGGACGTTATCTGATGTATTTCGTCGCGCTGATCACGAATCTGGCCGTGAATTTGCGATATCTCCAACAGGAGCTGAGAAAATCGCAAAAAACCGAATTAGCCGAAAACCACCTGCTTTACGTTTACAAAAATCACGATATCGATCGTTTTCTCTGTAATAGCGACTGTTTCCGCTGCGCTTCGACTTTCTAACGAACAAGGCTTGATAATACATCAATTTCCATGCTTTTAGAACCATAGAATAATTTTTTTAATTTTTTTTGCGAAAGATAATCGATTTCTTAGTTATGTGAAAAATGCTATTTTGGAGGTGACACACAATCTGTGATCTCGGATCGAAAAATTGAAATATTGGGATGAGCCTAGTCGCATTTTCTTTGTTTTTCTGTGCTCTTTCGAATGGAAAAAGAATTTTAAGGATCGGTTGAACCATTCAAAAGTTATGGCCTTTTTATCGAATTATGAAATCAGGGGAAATCAAGGATCCTGTATTAGGCCCCTTTTTGCTCCCACAGGAGCCGAGAAAAACGCGAAAAACGATTTTTGGGATATTTCCCACATGGGATGGACGTTATCTGATGTATTTCGTCGCGCTGATCACGAATCTGGCCGTGGATTTGCGATATCTCCAACAGGAGCTGAGAAAATCGCAAAAAACCGAATTAGCCGAAAACCACCTGCTTTACGTTTACAAAAATCACGATATCGATCGTTTTCTCTGTAATAGCGACTGTTTCCGCTGCGCTTTGACTTTCTAACGTACAAGGCTTGATAATACATCAATTTCCATGCTTTTAGAACCATAGAATAATTTTTTTAATTTTTTTTGCGAAAGATAATCGATTTCTTAGTTATGTGAAAAATGCTATTTTGGAGGTGACACACAATCTGCGATCTCGGATCGAAAAATTGAAATATTGGGATGAGCCTAGTCGCATTTTCTTTGTTTTTCTGTGCTCTTTCGAATGGAAAAAGAATTTTAAGGATCGGTTGAACCATTTAAAAGTTATGGCCTTTTTATCGAATTATGAAATCAGGGGAAATCAAGGATCCTGTATTAAGCCCCTTTTCGCTCTATCTCCCACAGGAGCCGAGAAAAACGCGAAAAACGATTTTTGGGATATTTCCCACATGGGATGGACGTTATCTGATGTATTTCGTCGCGCTGATCACGAATCTGGCCGTGGATTTGCGATATCTCCAACAGGAGCTGAGAAAATCGCAAAAAACCGAATTAGCCGAAAACCACCTGCTTTACGTTTACAAAAATAACGATATCGATCGTTTTCTCTGTAATAGCGACTGTTTCCGCTGCGCTTTGACTTTCTAACGAACAAGGCTTGATAATACATCAATTTCCATGCTTTTAGAACCATAGAATAATTTTTTTAATTTTTTTTGCGAAAGATAATCGATTTCTTAGTTATGTGAAAAATGCTATTTTGGAGGTGACACACAATCTGCGATCTCGGATCGAAAAATTGAAATATTGGGATGAGCCTAGTCGCATTTTCTTTGTTTTTCTGTGCTCTTTCGAATGGAAAAAGAATTTTAAGGATCGGTTGAACCATTCAAAAGTTATGGCCTTTTTATCGAATTATGAAATCAGGGGAAATCAAGGATCCTGTATTAAGCCCCTTTTCGCTCTATCTCCCACAGGAGCCGAGAAAAACGCGAAAAACGATTTTTGGGATATTTCCCACATGGGATGGACGTTATCTGATGTATTTCGTCGCGCTGATCACGAATCTGGCCGTGGATTTGCGATATCTCCAACAGGAGCTGAGAAAATCGCAAAAAACCGAATTAGCCGAAAACCACCTGCTTTACGTTTACAAAAATCACGATATCGATCGTTTTCTCTGTAATAGCGACTGTTTCCGCTGCGCTTTGACTTTCTAACGTACAAGGCTTGATAATACATCAATTTCCATGCTTTTAGAACCATAGAATAATTTTTTTAATTTTTTTTGCGAAAGATAATCGATTTCTTAGTTATGTGAAAAATGCTATTTTTGAGGTGACACACAATCTGCGATCTCGGATCGAAAAATTGAAATATTGGGATGAGCCTAGTCGCATTTTCTTTGTTTTTCTGTGCTCTTTCGAATGGAAAAAGAATTTTAAGGATCGGTTGAACCATTTAAAAGTTATGGCCTTTTTATCGAATTATGAAATCAGGGGAAATCAAGGATCCTGTATTAAGCCCCTTTTCGCTCTATCTCCCACAGGAGCCGAGAAAAACGCGAAAAACGATTTTTGGGATATTTCCCACATGGGATGGACGTTATCTGATGTATTTCGTCGCGCTGATCACGAATCTGGCCGTGGATTTGCGATATCTCCAACAGGAGCTGAGAAAATCGCAAAAAACCGAATTAGCCGAAAACCACCTGCTTTACGTTTACAAAAATAACGATATCGATCGTTTTCTCTGTAATAGCGACTGTTTCCGCTGCGCTTTGACTTTCTAACGAACAAGGCTTGATAATACATCAATTTCCATGCTTTTAGAACCATAGAATAATTTTTTTAATTTTTTTTGCGAAAGATAATCGATTTCTTAGTTATGTGAAAAATGCTATTTTGGAGGTGACACACAATCTGCGATCTCGGATCGAAAAATTGAAATATTGGGATGAGCCTAGTCGCATTTTCTTTGTTTTTCTGTGCTCTTTCGAATGGAAAAAGAATTTTAAGGATCGGTTGAACTATTCAAAAGTTATGGCCTTTTTCTCGAATTATGAAATCAGGGGAAATCAAGGATCCTGTATTAGGCCCCTTTTTGCTCCCACAGGAGCCGAGAAAAACGCGAAAAACGATTTTTGGGATATTTCCCACATGGGATGGACGTTATCTGATGTATTTCGTCGCGCTGATCACGAATCTGGCCGTGGATTTGCGATATCTCCAACAGGAGCTGAGAAAATCGCAAAAAACCGAATTAGCCGAAAACCACCTGCTTTACGTTTACAAAAATCACGATATCGATCGTTTTCTCTGTAATAGCGACTGTTTCCGCTTCGCTTTGACTTTCTAACGAACAAGGCTTGATAATACATCAATTTCCATGCTTTTAGAACCATAGAATAATTTTTTTCATTTTTTTTGCGAAAGATAATCGATTTCTTAGTTATGTGAAAAATGCTATTTTGGAGGTGACACACAATCTGCGATCTCGGATCGAAAAATTGAAATATTGGGATGAGCCTAGTCGCATTTTCTTTGTTTTTCTGTGCTCTTTCGAATGGAAAAAGAATTTTAAGGATCGGTTGAACCATTCAAAAGTTATGGCCTTTTTATCGAATTATGAAATCAGGGGAAATCAAGGATCCTGTATTAAGCCCCTTTTCGCTCTATCTCCCACAGGAGCCGAGAAAAACGCGAAAAACGATTTTTGGGATATTTCCCACATGGGATGGACGTTATCTGATGTATTTCGTCGCGCTGATCACGAATCTGGCCGTGGATTTGCGATATCTCCAACAGGACCTGAGAAAATCGCAAAAAACCGAATTAGCCGAAAACCACCTGCTTTACGTTTACAAAAATCACGATATCGATCGTTTTCTCTGTAATAGCGACTGTTTCCGCTTCGCTTTGACTTTCTAACGAACAAGGCTTGATAATACATCAATTTCCATGCTTTTAGAACCATAGAATAATTTTTTTCATTTTTTTTGCGAAAGATAATCGATTTCTTAGTTATGTGAAAAATGCTATTTTGGAGGTGACACACAATCTGTGATCTCGGATCGAAAAATTGAAATATTGGGATGAGCCTAGTCGCATTTTCTTTGTTTTTCTGTGCTCTTTCGAATGGAAAAAGAATTTTAAGGATCGGTTGAACCATTCAAAAGTTATGGCCTTTTTATCGATTAACAAAATCAGGGGAAATCAAGGATCCTGTATTAGGCCCCTTTTTGCTCCCACAGGAGCCGAGAAAAACGCGAAAAACGATTTTTGGGATATTTCCCACATGGGATGGACGTTATCTAATGTATTTCGTCGCGCTGATCACGAATCTGGCCGTGGATTTGCGATATCTCCAACAGGAGCTAAGAAAATCGCAAAAAACCGAATTAGCCGAAAACCACCTGCTTTACGTTTACAAAAATCACGATATCGATCGTTTTCTCTGTAATAGCGACTGTTTCCGCTGCGCTTTGACTTTCTAACGAACAAGGCTTGATAATACATCAATTTCCATGCTTTTAGAACCATAGAATAATTTTTTAAATTTTTTTTGCGAAAGATAATCGATTTCTTAGTTATGTGAAAAATGCTTTTTTGGAGGTGACACACAATCTGCGATCTCGGATCGAAAAATTGAAATATTGGGATGAGCCTAGTCGCATTTTTTTTGTTTTTCTGTGCTCTTTCGAATGGAAAAAGAATTTTAAGGATCGGTTGAACTATTCAAAAGTTATGGCCTTTTTATCGAATTATGAAATCAGGGGAAATCAAGGATCCTGTATTAAGCCCCTTTTCGCTCTATCTCCCACAGGAGCCGAGAAAAACGCGAAAAACGATTTTTGGGATATTTCCCACATGGGATGGACGTTATCTGATGTATTTCGTCGCGCTGATCACGAATCTGGCCGTGGATTTGCGATATCTCCAACAGGAGCTGAGAAAATCGCAAAAAACCGAATTAGCCGAAAACCACCTGCTTTACGTTTACAAAAATCACGATATCGATCGTTTTCTCTGTAATAGCGACTGTTTCCGCTGCGCTTTGACTTTCTCACGAACAAGGCTTGATAATACATCAATTTCCATGCTTTTAGAACCATAGAATAATTTTTTAAATTTTTTTTGCGAAAGATAATCGATTTCTTAGTTATGTGAAAAATGCTATTTTGGAGGTGACACACAATCTGTGATCTCGGATCGAAAAATTGAAATATTGGGATGAGCCTAGTCGCATTTTCTTTGTTTTTCTGTGCTCTTTCGAATGGAAAAAGAATTTTAAGGATCGGTTGAACCATTCAAAAGTTATGGCCTTTTTATCGATTAACAAAATCAGGGGAAATCAAGGATCCTGTATTAGGCCCCTTTTTGCTCCCACAGGAGCCGAGAAAAACGCGAAAAACGATTTTTGGGATATTTCCCACATGGGATGGACGTTATCTGATGTATTTCGTCGCGCTGATCACGAATCGGGCCGTGGATTTGCGATATCTCCAACAGCAGCTGAGAAAATCGCAAAAAACCGAATTAGCCGAAAACCACCTGCTTTACGTTTACAAAAATCACGATATCGATCGTTTTCTCTGTAATAGCGACTGTTTCCGCTGCGCTTTGACTTTTTAACGAACAAAGCTTGATAATACATCAATTTCCATGCTTTTAGAACCATAGAATAATTTTTTTCAATTTTTTTGCGAAAGATAATCGATTTCTTAGTTATGTGAAAAATGCTATTTTGGAGGTGACACACAGTCTGCGATCTCGGATCGAAAAATTGAAATATCGGGATGAGCCTAGTCGCATTTTCTTTGTTTTTCTGTGCTCTTTCGAATGGAAAAAGAATTTTAAGGATCGGTTGAACTATTCAAAAGTTATGGCCTTTTTATCGAATTATGAAATCAGGGGAAATCAAGGATCCTGTATTAAGCCCCTTTTCGCTCTATCTCCCACAGGAGCCGAGAAAAACGCGAAAAACGATTTTTGGGATATTTCCCACATGGGATGGACGTTATCTGATGTATTTCGTCGCGCTGATCACGAATCTGGCCGTGGATTTGCGATATCTCCAACAGGAGCTGAGAAAATCGCAAAAAACCGAATTAGCCGAAAACCACCTGCTTTACGTTTACAAAAATCACGATATCGATCGTTTTCTCTGTAATAGCGACTGTTTCCGCTGCGCTTTGACTTTCTCACGAACAAGGCTTGATAATACATCAATTTCCATGCTTTTAGAACCATAGAATTATTTTTTTAATTTTTTTTGCGAAAGATAATCGATTTCTTAGTTATGTGAAAAATGCTATTTTGGAGGTGACACACAATCTGCGATCTCGGATCGAAAAATTGAAATATTGGGATGAGCCTAGTCGCATTTTCTTTGTTTTTCTGTGCTCTTTCGAATGGAAAAAGAATTTTAAGGATCGGTTGAACTATTCAAAAGTTATGGCCTTTTTATCGAATTATGAAATCAGGGGAAATCAAGGATCCTGTATTGAGCCCCTTTTCGCTCTATCTCCCACAGGAGCCGAGAAAAACGCGAAAAACGATTTTTGGGATATTTCCCACATGGGATGGACGTTATCTGATGTATTTCGTCGCGCTGATCACGAATCTGGCCGTTGATTTGCGATATCTCCAACAGGAGCTGAGAAAATCGCAAAAAACCGAATTAGCCGAAAACCACCTGCTTTACGTTTACAAAAATCACGATATCGATCGTTTTCTCTGTAATAGCGACTGTTTCCGCTGCGCTTTGACTTTCTAACGAACAAGGCTTGATAATACATCAATTTCCATGCTTTTAGAACCATAGAATAATTTTTTTCATTTTTTTTGCGAAAGATAATCGATTTCTTAGTTATGTGAAAAATGCTATTTTGGAGGTGACACACAATCTGCGATCTCGGAACGAAAAATTGAAATATAGGGATGAGCCCAGTCGCATTTTTTTTGTTTTTCTGTGCTCTTTCGTATGGAAAAAGAATTTTAAGGATCGGTTAAACTATTCAAAAGTTATGGCCTTTTTATCGATTAACAAAATCAAAGGAAATCAAGGATCCTGTATTAAGCCCCTTTTTGCTCTATCTCCCACAGGAGCCGAGAAAAACGCGAAAAACGATTTTTGGGATATTTCCCACATGGGATGGACGTTATCTGATGTATTTCGTCGCGCTGATCACGAATCTGGCCGTGGATTTGCGATATCTCCAACAGGAGCTGAGAAAATCGCAAAAAACCGAATTAGCCGAAAACCACCTGCTTTACGTTTACAAAAATCACGATATCGATCGTTTTCTCTGTAATAGCGACTGTTTCCGCTGCGCTTTGACTTTCTAACGAACAAGGCTTGATAATACATCAATTTCCATGCTTTTAGAACCATAGAATAATTTTTTTAATTTTTTTTGCGAAAGATAATCGATTTCTTAGTTATGTGAAAAATGCTATTTTGGAGGTGACACACAATCTGCGATCTCGGATCGAAAAATTGAAATATTGGGATGAGCCTAGTCGCATTTTCTTTGTTTTTCTGTGCTCTTTCGAATGGAAAAAGAATTTTAAGGATCGGTTGAACTATTCAAAAGTTATGGCCTTTTTATCGAATTATGAAATCAGGGGAAATCAAGGATCCTGTATTAAGCCCCTTTTTGCTCTATCTCCCACAGGAGCCGAGAAAAACGCGAAAAACGATTTTTGGGATATTTCCCACATGGGATGGACGTTATCTGATGTATTTCGTCGCGCTGATCACGAATCTGGCCGTGGATTTGCGATATCTCCAACAGGAGTTGAGAAAATCGCAAAAAACCGAATTAGCCGAAAACCACCTGCTTTACGTTTACAAAAATCACGATATCGATCGTTTTCTCTGTAATAGCGACTGTTTCCGCTGCGCTTTGACTTTCTAACGAACAAGGCTTGATAATACATCAATTTCCATGCTTTTAGAACCATAGAATAATTTTTTTAATTTTTTTTGCGAAAGATAATCGATTTCTTAGTTATGTGAAAAATGCTATTTTGGAGGTGACACACAATCTGCGATCTCGGATCGAAAAATTGAAATATTGGGATGAGCCTAGTCGCATTTTCTTTGTTTTTCTGTGCTCTTTCGAATGGAAAAAGAATTTTAAGGATCGGTTGAACTATTCAAAAGTTATGGCCTTTTTATCGAATTATGAAATCAGGGGAAATCAAGGATCCTGTATTAGGCCCCTTTTTGCTCTATCTCCCACAGGAGCCGAGAAAAACGCGAAAAACGATTTTTGGGATATTTCCCACATGGGATGGACGTTATCTGATGTATTTCGTCGCGCTGATCACGAATCTGGCCGTTGATTTGCGATATCTCCAACAGGAGCTGAGAAAATCGCAAAAAACCGAATTAGCCGAAAACCACCTGCTTTACGTTTACAAAAATCACGATATCGATCGTTTTCTCTGTAATAGCGACTGTTTCCGCTGCGCTTTGACTTTCTAACGAACAAGGCTTGATAATACATCAATTTCCATGCTTTTAGAACCATAGAATAATTTTTTTCATTTTTTTTGCGAAAGATAATCGATTTCTTAGTTATGTGAAAAATGCTATTTTGGAGGTGACACACAATCTGCGATCTCGGAACGAAAAATTGAAATATAGGGATGAGCCCAGTCGCATTTTTTTTGTTTTTCTGTGCTCTTTCGTATGGAAAAAGAATTTTAAGGATCGGTTAAACCATTCAAAAGTTATGGCCTTTTTATCGATTAACAAAATCAAAGGAAATCAAGGATCCTGTATTAAGCCCCTTTTTGCTCTATCTCCCACAGGAGCCGAGAAAAACGCGAAAAACGATTTTTGGGATATTTCCCACATGGGATGGACGTTATCTGATGTATTTCGTCGCGCTGATCACGAATCTGGCTGTGGATTTGCGATATCTCCAACAGGAGCTGAGAAAATCGCAAAAAACCGAATTAGCCGAAAACCACCTGCTTTACGTTTACAAAAATCACGATATCGATCGTTTTCTCTGTAATAGCGACTGTTTCCGCTGCGCTTTGACTTTCTAACGAACAAGGCTTGATAATACATCAATTTCCATGCTTTTAGAACCATAGAATAATTTTTTTAATTTTTTTTGCGAAAGATAATCGATTTCTTAGTTATGTGAAAAATGCTATTTTGGAGGTGACACACAATCTGCGATCTCGGATCGAAAAATTGAAATATTGGGATGAACCTAGTCGCATTTTCTTTGTTTTTCTGTGCTCTTTCGAATGGAAAAAGAATTTTAAGGATCGGTTGAACCATTCAAAAGTTATGGCCTTTTTATCGATTAACAAAATCAAGGGAAATCAAGGATCCTGTATTAAGCCCCTTTTTGCTTTATCTCCCACAGGAGCCGAGAAAAACGCGAAAAACGATTTTTGGGATATTTCCCACATGGGATGGACGTTATCTGATGTATTTCGTCGCGCTGATCACGAATCTGGCCGTGGATTTGCGATATCTCCAACAGGAGCTGAGAAAATCGCAAAAAACCGAATTAGCCGAAAACCACCTGCTTTACGTTTACAAAAATCACGATATCGATCGTTTTCTCTGTAATAGCGACTGTTTCCGCTGCGCTTTGACTGTCTAACGAACAAGGCTTGATAATACATCTATTTTCATGCATTTAGAACCGTAGAATAATTTTTTTCAATTTTTTCGCGAAAGATAGTCGATTTCTTAGTTATGTGGAAAATGCTATTTTGGAGGTGACACACAATCTGCGCTCTCGGATCGAAAAATTAAAATATCGGGATGAGCCTAGTCGCATTTTCTTTGTTTTTCTGTGCTCTTTCGAATGCAAAAAGAATTTTAAGGATCGGTTGAACTATTCAAAAGTTATGGCCTTTTTATCGAATTATGAAATCAGGGGAAATCAAGGATCCTGTATTAAGCCCCTTTTCGCTCTATCTCCCACAGGAGCCGAGAAAAACGCGAAAAACGATTTTTGGGATATTTCCCATATGGGATGGATGTTATCTGATGTATTTCGTCGCGCTGATCACGAATCTGGCCGTTGATTTGCGATATCTCCAACAGGAGCTGAGAAAATCGCAAAAAACCGAATTAGCCGAAAACCACCTGCTTTACGTTTACAAAAATCACGATATCGATCGTTTTCTCTGTAATAGCGACTGTTTCCGCTGCGCTTTGACTTTCTAACGAACAAGGCTTGATAATACATCAATTTCCATGCTTTTAGAACCATAGAATAATTTTTTTAATTTTTTTTGCGAAAGATAATCGATTTCTTAGTTATGTGAAAAATGCTATTTTGGAGGTGACACACAATCTGCGATCTCGGATCGAAAAATTGAAATATTGGGATGAGCCTAGTCGCATTTTCTTTGTTTTTCGGTGCTCTTTCGAATGGAAAAAGAATTTTAAGGATCGGTTGAACTATTCAAAAGTTATGGCCTTTTTATCGAATTATGAAATCAGGGGAAATCAAGGATCCTGTATTAGGCCCCTTTTTGCTCTATCTCCCACAGGAGCCGAGAAAAACGCGAAAAACGATTTTTGGGATATTTCCCACATGGGATGGACGTTATCTGATGTATTTCGTCGCGCTGATCACGAATCTGGCCGTTGATTTGCGATATCTCCAACAGGAGCTGAGAAAATCGCAAAAAACCGAATTAGCCGAAAACCACCTGCTTTACGTTTACAAAAATCACGATATCGATCGTTTTCTCTGTAATAGCGACTGTTTCCGCTGCGCTTTGACTTTCTAACGAACAAGGCTTGATAATACATCAATTTCCATGCTTTTAGAACCATAGAATAATTTTTTTCATTTTTTTTGCGAAAGATAATCGATTTCTTAGTTATGTGAAAAATGCTATTTTGGAGGTGACACACAATCTGCGATCTCGGATCGAAAAATTGAAATATTGGGATGAGCCTAGTCGCATTTTCTTTGTTTTTCTGTGCTCTTTCGAATGGAAAAAGAATTTTAAGGATCGGTTGAACTATTCAAAAGTTATGGCCTTTTTATCGAATTATGAAATCAGGGGAAATCAAGGATCCTGTATTAAGCCCCTTTTTGCTCTATCTCCCACAGGAGCCGAGAAAAACGCGAAAAACGATTTTTGGGATATTTCCCACATGGGATGGACGTTATCTGATGTATTTCGTCGCGCTGATCACGAATCTGGCCGTGGATTTGCGATATCTCCAACAGGAGCTGAGAAAATCGCAAAAAACCGAATTAGCCGAAAACCACCTGCTTTACGTTTACAAAAATCACGATATCGATCGTTTTCTCTGTAATAGCGACTGTTTCCGCTGCGCTTTGACTTTCTAACGAACAAGGCTTGATAATACATCAATTTCCATGCTTTTAGAACCATAGAATAATTTTTTTAATTTTTTTTGCGAAAGATAATCGATTTCTTAGTTATGTGAAAAATGCTATTTTGGAGGTGACACACAATCTGCGATCTCGGATCGAAAAATTGAAATATTGGGATGAGCCTAGTCGCATTTTCTTTGTTTTTCTGTGCTCTTTCGAATGGAAAAAGAATTTTAAGGATCGGTTGAACTATTCAAAAGTTATGGCCTTTTTATCGAATTATGAAATCAGGGGAAATCAAGGATCCTGTATTAGGCCCCTTTTTGCTCTATCTCCCACAGGAGCCGAGAAAAACGCGAAAAACGATTTTTGGGATATTTCCCACATGGGATGGACGTTATCTGATGTATTTCGTCGCGCTGATCACGAATCTGGCCGTTGATTTGCGATATCTCCAACAGGAGCTGAGAAAATCGCAAAAAACCGAATTAGCCGAAAACCACCTGCTTTACGTTTACAAAAATCACGATATCGATCGTTTTCTCTGTAATAGCGACTGTTTCCGCTGCGCTTTGACTTTCTAACGAACAAGGCTTGATAATACATCAATTTCCATGCTTTTAGAACCATAGAATAATTTTTTTCATTTTTTTTGCGAAAGATAATCGATTTCTTAGTTATGTGAAAAATGCTATTTTGGAGGTGACACACAATCTGCGATCTCGGAACGAAAAATTGAAATATAGGGATGAGCCCAGTCGCATTTTTTTTGTTTTTCTGTGCTCTTTCGTATGGAAAAAGAATTTTAAGGATCGGTTAAACCATTCAAAAGTTATGGCCTTTTTATCGATTAACAAAATCAAAGGAAATCAAGGATCCTGTATTAAGCCCCTTTTTGCTCTATCTCCCACAGGAGCCGAGAAAAACGCGAAAAACGATTTTTGGGATATTTCCCACATGGGATGGACGTTATCTGATGTATTTCGTCGCGCTGATCACGAATCTGGCTGTGGATTTGCGATATCTCCAACAGGAGCTGAGAAAATCGCAAAAAACCGAATTAGCCGAAAACCACCTGCTTTACGTTTACAAAAATCACGATATCGATCGTTTTCTCTGTAATAGCGACTGTTTCCGCTGCGCTTTGACTTTCTAACGAACAAGGCTTGATAATACATCAATTTCCATGCTTTTAGAACCATAGAATAATTTTTTTAATTTTTTTTGCGAAAGATAATCGATTTCTTAGTTATGTGAAAAATGCTATTTTGGAGGTGACACACAATCTGCGATCTCGGATCGAAAAATTGAAATATTGGGATGAACCTAGTCGCATTTTCTTTGTTTTTCTGTGCTCTTTCGAATGGAAAAAGAATTTTAAGGATCGGTTGAACCATTCAAAAGTTATGGCCTTTTTATCGATTAACAAAATCAAGGGAAATCAAGGATCCTGTATTAAGCCCCTTTTTGCTTTATCTCCCACAGGAGCCGAGAAAAACGCGAAAAACGATTTTTGGGATATTTCCCACATGGGATGGACGTTATCTGATGTATTTCGTCGCGCTGATCACGAATCTGGCCGTGGATTTGCGATATCTCCAACAGGAGCTGAGAAAATCGCAAAAAACCGAATTAGCCGAAAACCACCTGCTTTACGTTTACAAAAATCACGATATCGATCGTTTTCTCTGTAATAGCGACTGTTTCCGCTGCGCTTTGACTGTCTAACGAACAAGGCTTGATAATACATCTATTTTCATGCATTTAGAACCGTAGAATAATTTTTTTCAATTTTTTCGCGAAAGATAGTCGATTTCTTAGTTATGTGGAAAATGCTATTTTGGAGGTGACACACAATCTGCGCTCTCGGATCGAAAAATTAAAATATCGGGATGAGCCTAGTCGCATTTTCTTTGTTTTTCTGTGCTCTTTCGAATGCAAAAAGAATTTTAAGGATCGGTTGAACTATTCAAAAGTTATGGCCTTTTTATCGAATTATGAAATCAGGGGAAATCAAGGATCCTGTATTAAGCCCCTTTTCGCTCTATCTCCCACAGGAGCCGAGAAAAACGCGAAAAACGATTTTTGGGATATTTCCCACATGGGATGGATGTTATCTGATGTATTTCGTCGCGCTGATCACGAATCTGGCCGTTGATTTGCGATATCTCCAACAGGAGCTGAGAAAATCGCAAAAAACCGAATTAGCCGAAAACCACCTGCTTTACGTTTACAAAAATCACGATATCGATCGTTTTCTCTGTAATAGCGACTGTTTCCGCTGCGCTTTGACTTTCTAACGAACAAGGCTTGATAATACATCAATTTCCATGCTTTTAGAACCATAGAATAATTTTTTTAATTTTTTTTGCGAAAGATAATCGATTTCTTAGTTATGTGAAAAATGCTATTTTGGAGGTGACACACAATCTGCGATCTCGGATCGAAAAATTGAAATATTGGGATGAGCCTAGTCGCATTTTCTTTGTTTTTCTGTGCTCTTTCGAATGGAAAAAGAATTTTAAGGATCGGTTGAACTATTCAAAAGTTATGGCCTTTTTATCGAATTATGAAATCAGGGGAAATCAAGGATCCTGTATTAGGCCCCTTTTTGCTCTATCTCCCACAGGAGCCGAGAAAAACGCGAAAAACGATTTTTGGGATATTTCCCACATGGGATGGACGTTATCTGATGTATTTCGTCGCGCTGATCACGAATCTGGCCGTTGATTTGCGATATCTCCAACAGGAGCTGAGAAAATCGCAAAAAACCGAATTAGCCGAAAACCACCTGCTTTACGTTTACAAAAATCACGATATCGATCGTTTTCTCTGTAATAGCGACTGTTTCCGCTGCGCTTTGACTTTCTAACGAACAAGGCTTGATAATACATCAATTTCCATGCTTTTAGAACCATAGAATAATTTTTTTCATTTTTTTTGCGAAAGATAATCGATTTCTTAGTTATGTGAAAAATGCTATTTTGGAGGTGACACACAATCTGCGATCTCGGAACGAAAAATTGAAATATAGGGATGAGCCCAGTCGCATTTTTTTTGTTTTTCTGTGCTCTTTCGTATGGAAAAAGAATTTTAAGGATCGGTTAAACCATTCAAATTTATGGCCTTTTTATCGATTAACAAAATCAAAGGAAATCAAGGATCCTGTATTAAGCCCCTTTTTGCTCTATCTCCCACAGGAGCCGAGAAAAACGCGAAAAACGATTTTTGGGATATTTCCCACATGGGATGGACGTTATCTGATGTATTTCGTCGCGCTGATCACGAATCTGGCTGTGGATTTGCGATATCTCCAACAGGAGCTGAGAAAATCGCAAAAAACCGAATTAGCCGAAAACCACCTGCTTTACGTTTACAAAAATCACGATATCGATCGTTTTCTCTGTAATAGCGACTGTTTCCGCTGCGCTTTGACTTTCTAACGAACAAGGCTTGATAATACATCAATTTCCATGCTTTTAGAACCATAGAATAATTTTTTTAATTTTTTTTGCGAAAGATAATCGATTTCTTAGTTATGTGAAAAATGCTATTTTGGAGGTGACACACAATCTGCGATCTCGGAACGAAAAATTGAAATATAGGGATGAGCCCAGTCGCATTTTTTTTGTTTTTCTGTGCTCTTTCGTATGGAAAAAGAATTTTAAGGATCGGTTAAACTATTCAAAAGTTATGGCCTTTTTATCGATTAACAAAATCAAAGGAAATCAAGGATCCTGTATTAAGCCCCTTTTTGCTCTATCTCCCACAGGAGCCGAGAAAAACGCGAAAAACGATTTTTGGGATATTTCCCACATGGGATGGACGTTATCTGATGTATTTCGTCGCGCTGATCACGAATCTGGCCGTTGATTTGCGATATCTCCAACAGGAGCTGAGAAAATCGCAAAAAACCGAATTAGCCGAAAACCACCTGCTTTACGTTTACAAAAATCACGATATCGATCGTTTTCTCTGTAATAGCGACTGTTTCCGCTGCGCTTTGACTTTCTAACGAACAAGGCTTGATAATACATCAATTTCCATGCTTTTAGAACCATAGAATAATTTTTTTCATTTTTTTTGCGAAAGATAATCGATTTCTTAGTTATGTGAAAAATGCTATTTTGGAGGTGACACACAATCTGCGATCTCGGAACGAAAAATTGAAATATAGGGATGAGCCCAGTCGCATTTTTTTTGTTTTTCTGTGCTCTTTCGTATGGAAAAAGAATTTTAAGGATCGGTTAAACTATTCAAAAGTTATGGCCTTTTTATCGATTAACAAAATCAAAGGAAATCAAGGATCCTGTATTAAGCCCCTTTTTGCTCTATCTCCCACAGGAGCCGAGAAAAACGCGAAAAACGATTTTTGGGATATTTCCCACATGGGATGGACGTTATCTGATGTATTTCGTCGCGCTGATCACGAATCTGGCCGTGGATTTGCGATATCTCCAACAGGAGCTGAGAAAATCGCAAAAAACCGAATTAGCCGAAAACCACCTGCTTTACGTTTACAAAAATCACGATATCGATCGTTTTCTCTGTAATAGCGACTGTTTCCGCTGCGCTTTGACTTTCTAACGAACAAGGCTTGATAATACATCAATTTCCATGCTTTTAGAACCATAGAATAATTTTTTTAATTTTTTTTGCGAAAGATAATCGATTTCTTAGTTATGTGAAAAATGCTATTTTGGAGGTGACACACAATCTGCGATCTCGGATCGAAAAATTGAAATATTGGGATGAACCTAGTCGCATTTTCTTTGTTTTTCTGTGCTCTTTCGAATGGAAAAAGAATTTTAAGGATCGGTTGAACCATTCAAAAGTTATGGCCTTTTTATCGATTAACAAAATCAAGGGAAATCAAGGATCCTGTATTAAGCCCCTTTTTGCTTTATCTCCCACAGGAGCCGAGAAAAACGCGAAAAACGATTTTTGGGATATTTCCCACATGGGATGGACGTTATCTGATGTATTTCGTCGCGCTGATCACGAAACTGGCCGTGGATTTGCGATATCTCCAACAGGAGCTGAGAAAATCGCAAAAAACCGAATTAGCCGAAAACCACCTGCTTTACGTTTACAAAAATCACGATATCGAGCGTTTTCGCTGTAATAGCGACTGTTTCCGCTGCGCTTTGACTTTCTAACGAACAAGGCTTGATAATACATCAAATTCCATGCATTTAGAACCATAGAATAATTTTTTTCAATTTTTTTGCGAAAGATAATCGATTTCTTAGTTATGTGAAAAATGCTATTTTGGAGGTGACACACAATTTGCGATCTCGGATCGAAAAATTGAAATATCGGGATGAGCCTAGTCGCATTTTCTTTGTTTTTCTGTGCTCTTTCGAATGGAAAAAGAATTTTAAGGATCGGTTGAACCATTCAAAAGTTATGGCCTTTTTATCGATTAACAAAATCAGGGGAAAACAAAGATCCTGTATTAAGCCCCTTTTCGCTCTATCTCCCACAGGAGCCGAGAAAAACGCGAAAAACGATTTTTTGGATATTTCCCACATGGGATGGACGTTATCTGATGTATTTCGTCGCGCTGATCACGAATCTGGCCGTGGATTTGCGATATCTCCAACAGGAGCTGAGAAAATCGCAAAAAACCGAATTAGCCGAAAACCACCTGCTTTACGTTTACAAAAATCACGATATCGATCGTTTTCTCTGTAATAGCGACTGTTTCCGCTGCGCTTTGACTGTCTAACGAACAAGGCTTGATAATACATCTATTTTCATGCATTTAGAACCGTAGAATAATTTTTTTCAATTTTTTCGCGAAAGATAGTCGATTTCTTAGTTATGTGGAAAATGCTATTTTGGAGGTGACACACAATCTGCGCTCTCGGATCGAAAAATTGAAATATCGGGATGAGCCTAGTCGCATTTTCTTTGTTTTTCTGTGCTCTTTCGAATGCAAAAAGAATTTTAAGGATCGGTTAAACTATTCAAAAGTTATGGCCTTTTTATCGATTAACAAAATCAAAGGAAATCAAGGATCCTGTATTAAGCCCCTTTTTGCTCTATCTCCCACAGGAGCCGAGAAAAACGCGAAAAACGATTTTTGGGATATTTCCCACATGGGATGGACGTTATCTGATGTATTTCGTCGCGCTGATCACGAATCTGGCCGTGGATTTGCGATATCTCCAACAGGAGCTGAGAAAATCGCAAAAAACCGAATTAGCCGAAAACCACCTGCTTTACGTTTACAAAAATCACGATATCGATCGTTTTCTCTGTAATAGCGACTGTTTCCGCTGCGCTTTGACTTTCTAACGAACAAGGCTTGATAATACATCAATTTCCATGCTTTTAGAACCATAGAATAATTTTTTTAATTTTTTTTGCGAAAGATAATCGATTTCTTAGTTATGTGAAAAATGCTATTTTGGAGGTGACACACAATCTGCGATCTCGGATCGAAAAATTGAAATATTGGGATGAGCCTAGTCGCATTTTCTTTGTTTTTCTGTGCTCTTTCGAATGGAAAAAGAATTTTAAGGATCGGTTGAACTATTCAAAAGTTATGGCCTTTTTATCGAATTATGAAATCAGGGGAAATCAAGGATCCTGTATTAGGCCCCTTTTTGCTCTATCTCCCACAGGAGCCGAGAAAAACGCGAAAAACGATTTTTGGGATATTTCCCACATGGGATGGACGTTATCTGATGTATTTCGTCGCGCTGATCACGAATCTGGCCGTTGATTTGCGATATCTCCAACAGGAGCTGAGAAAATCGCAAAAAACCGAATTAGCCGAAAACCACCTGCTTTACGTTTACAAAAATCACGATATCGATCGTTTTCTCTGTAATAGCGACTGTTTCCGCTGCGCTTTGACTTTCTAACGAACAAGGCTTGATAATACATCAATTTCCATGCTTTTAGAACCATAGAATAATTTTTTTCATTTTTTTTGCGAAAGATAATCGATTTCTTAGTTATGTGAAAAATGCTATTTTGGAGGTGACACACAATCTGCGATCTCGGAACGAAAAATTGAAATATAGGGATGAGCCCAGTCGCATTTTTTTTGTTTTTCTGTGCTCTTTCGTATGGAAAAAGAATTTTAAGGATCGGTTAAACCATTCAAAAGTTATGGCCTTTTTATCGATTAACAAAATCAAAGGAAATCAAGGATCCTGTATTAAGCCCCTTTTTGCTCTATCTCCCACAGGAGCCGAGAAAAACGCGAAAAACGATTTTTGGGATATTTCCCACATGGGATGGACGTTATCTGATGTATTTCGTCGCGCTGATCACGAATCTGGCTGTGGATTTGCGATATCTCCAACAGGAGCTGAGAAAATCGCAAAAAACCGAATTAGCCGAAAACCACCTGCTTTACGTTTACAAAAATCACGATATCGATCGTTTTCTCTGTAATAGCGACTGTTTCCGCTGCGCTTTGACTTTCTAACGAACAAGGCTTGATAATACATCAATTTCCATGCTTTTAGAACCATAGAATAATTTTTTTAATTTTTTTTGCGAAAGATAATCGATTTCTTAGTTATGTGAAAAATGCTATTTTGGAGGTGACACACAATCTGCGATCTCGGATCGAAAAATTGAAATATTGGGATGAACCTAGTCGCATTTTCTTTGTTTTTCTGTGCTCTTTCGAATGGAAAAAGAATTTTAAGGATCGGTTGAACCATTCAAAAGTTATGGCCTTTTTATCGATTAACAAAATCAAGGGAAATCAAGGATCCTGTATTAAGCCCCTTTTTGCTTTATCTCCCACAGGAGCCGAGAAAAACGCGAAAAACGATTTTTGGGATATTTCCCACATGGGATGGACGTTATCTGATGTATTTCGTCGCGCTGATCACGAATCTGGCCGTGGATTTGCGATATCTCCAACAGGAGCTGAGAAAATCGCAAAAAACCGAATTAGCCGAAAACCACCTGCTTTACGTTTACAAAAATCACGATATCGATCGTTTTCTCTGTAATAGCGACTGTTTCCGCTGCGCTTTGACTGTCTAACGAACAAGGCTTGATAATACATCTATTTTCATGCATTTAGAACCGTAGAATAATTTTTTTCAATTTTTTCGCGAAAGATAGTCGATTTCTTAGTTATGTGGAAAATGCTATTTTGGAGGTGACACACAATCTGCGCTCTCGGATCGAAAAATTAAAATATCGGGATGAGCCTAGTCGCATTTTCTTTGTTTTTCTGTGCTCTTTCGAATGCAAAAAGAATTTTAAGGATCGGTTGAACTATTCAAAAGTTATGGCCTTTTTATCGAATTATGAAATCAGGGGAAATCAAGGATCCTGTATTAAGCCCCTTTTCGCTCTATCTCCCACAGGAGCCGAGAAAAACGCGAAAAACGATTTTTGGGATATTTCCCACATGGGATGGATGTTATCTGATGTATTTCGTCGCGCTGATCACGAATCTGGCCGTTGATTTGCGATATCTCCAACAGGAGCTGAGAAAATCGCAAAAAACCGAATTAGCCGAAAACCACCTGCTTTACGTTTACAAAAATCACGATATCGATCGTTTTCTCTGTAATAGCGACTGTTTCCGCTGCGCTTTGACTTTCTAACGAACAAGGCTTGATAATACATCAATTTCCATGCTTTTAGAACCATAGAATAATTTTTTTAATTTTTTTTGCGAAAGATAATCGATTTCTTAGTTATGTGAAAAATGCTATTTTGGAGGTGACACACAATCTGCGATCTCGGATCGAAAAATTGAAATATTGGGATGAGCCTAGTCGCATTTTCTTTGTTTTTCTGTGCTCTTTCGAATGGAAAAAGAATTTTAAGGATCGGTTGAACTATTCAAAAGTTATGGCCTTTTTATCGAATTATGAAATCAGGGGAAATCAAGGATCCTGTATTAGGCCCCTTTTTGCTCTATCTCCCACAGGAGCCGAGAAAAACGCGAAAAACGATTTTTGGGATATTTCCCACATGGGATGGACGTTATCTGATGTATTTCGTCGCGCTGATCACGAATCTGGCCGTTGATTTGCGATATCTCCAACAGGAGCTGAGAAAATCGCAAAAAACCGAATTAGCCGAAAACCACCTGCTTTACGTTTACAAAAATCACGATATCGATCGTTTTCTCTGTAATAGCGACTGTTTCCGCTGCGCTTTGACTTTCTAACGAACAAGGCTTGATAATACATCAATTTCCATGCTTTTAGAACCATAGAATAATTTTTTTCATTTTTTTTGCGAAAGATAATCGATTTCTTAGTTATGTGAAAAATGCTATTTTGGAGGTGACACACAATCTGCGATCTCGGAACGAAAAATTGAAATATAGGGATGAGCCCAGTCGCATTTTTTTTGTTTTTCTGTGCTCTTTCGTATGGAAAAAGAATTTTAAGGATCGGTTAAACCATTCAAATTTATGGCCTTTTTATCGATTAACAAAATCAAAGGAAATCAAGGATCCTGTATTAAGCCCCTTTTTGCTCTATCTCCCACAGGAGCCGAGAAAAACGCGAAAAACGATTTTTGGGATATTTCCCACATGGGATGGACGTTATCTGATGTATTTCGTCGCGCTGATCACGAATCTGGCTGTGGATTTGCGATATCTCCAACAGGAGCTGAGAAAATCGCAAAAAACCGAATTAGCCGAAAACCACCTGCTTTACGTTTACAAAAATCACGATATCGATCGTTTTCTCTGTAATAGCGACTGTTTCCGCTGCGCTTTGACTTTCTAACGAACAAGGCTTGATAATACATCAATTTCCATGCTTTTAGAACCATAGAATAATTTTTTTAATTTTTTTTGCGAAAGATAATCGATTTCTTAGTTATGTGAAAAATGCTATTTTGGAGGTGACACACAATCTGCGATCTCGGAACGAAAAATTGAAATATAGGGATGAGCCCAGTCGCATTTTTTTTGTTTTTCTGTGCTCTTTCGTATGGAAAAAGAATTTTAAGGATCGGTTAAACTATTCAAAAGTTATGGCCTTTTTATCGATTAACAAAATCAAAGGAAATCAAGGATCCTGTATTAAGCCCCTTTTTGCTCTATCTCCCACAGGAGCCGAGAAAAACGCGAAAAACGATTTTTGGGATATTTCCCACATGGGATGGACGTTATCTGATGTATTTCGTCGCGCTGATCACGAATCTGGCCGTTGATTTGCGATATCTCCAACAGGAGCTGAGAAAATCGCAAAAAACCGAATTAGCCGAAAACCACCTGCTTTACGTTTACAAAAATCACGATATCGATCGTTTTCTCTGTAATAGCGACTGTTTCCGCTGCGCTTTGACTTTCTAACGAACAAGGCTTGATAATACATCAATTTCCATGCTTTTAGAACCATAGAATAATTTTTTTCATTTTTTTTGCGAAAGATAATCGATTTCTTAGTTATGTGAAAAATGCTATTTTGGAGGTGACACACAATCTGCGATCTCGGAACGAAAAATTGAAATATAGGGATGAGCCCAGTCGCATTTTTTTTGTTTTTCTGTGCTCTTTCGTATGGAAAAAGAATTTTAAGGATCGGTTAAACTATTCAAAAGTTATGGCCTTTTTATCGATTAACAAAATCAAAGGAAATCAAGGATCCTGTATTAAGCCCCTTTTTGCTCTATCTCCCACAGGAGCCGAGAAAAACGCGAAAAACGATTTTTGGGATATTTCCCACATGGGATGGACGTTATCTGATGTATTTCGTCGCGCTGATCACGAATCTGGCCGTGGATTTGCGATATCTCCAACAGGAGCTGAGAAAATCGCAAAAAACCGAATTAGCCGAAAACCACCTGCTTTACGTTTACAAAAATCACGATATCGATCGTTTTCTCTGTAATAGCGACTGTTTCCGCTGCGCTTTGACTTTCTAACGAACAAGGCTTGATAATACATCAATTTCCATGCTTTTAGAACCATAGAATAATTTTTTTAATTTTTTTTGCGAAAGATAATCGATTTCTTAGTTATGTGAAAAATGCTATTTTGGAGGTGACACACAATCTGCGATCTCGGATCGAAAAATTGAAATATTGGGATGAACCTAGTCGCATTTTCTTTGTTTTTCTGTGCTCTTTCGAATGGAAAAAGAATTTTAAGGATCGGTTGAACCATTCAAAAGTTATGGCCTTTTTATCGATTAACAAAATCAAGGGAAATCAAGGATCCTGTATTAAGCCCCTTTTTGCTTTATCTCCCACAGGAGCCGAGAAAAACGCGAAAAACGATTTTTGGGATATTTCCCACATGGGATGGACGTTATCTGATGTATTTCGTCGCGCTGATCACGAAACTGGCCGTGGATTTGCGATATCTCCAACAGGAGCTGAGAAAATCGCAAAAAACCGAATTAGCCGAAAACCACCTGCTTTACGTTTACAAAAATCACGATATCGAGCGTTTTCGCTGTAATAGCGACTGTTTCCGCTGCGCTTTGACTTTCTAACGAACAAGGCTTGATAATACATCAAATTCCATGCATTTAGAACCATAGAATAATTTTTTTCAATTTTTTTGCGAAAGATAATCGATTTCTTAGTTATGTGAAAAATGCTATTTTGGAGGTGACACACAATTTGCGATCTCGGATCGAAAAATTGAAATATCGGGATGAGCCTAGTCGCATTTTCTTTGTTTTTCTGTGCTCTTTCGAATGGAAAAAGAATTTTAAGGATCGGTTGAACCATTCAAAAGTTATGGCCTTTTTATCGATTAACAAAATCAGGGGAAAACAAAGATCCTGTATTAAGCCCCTTTTCGCTCTATCTCCCACAGGAGCCGAGAAAAACGCGAAAAACGATTTTTTGGATATTTCCCACATGGGATGGACGTTATCTGATGTATTTCGTCGCGCTGATCACGAATCTGGCCGTGGATTTGCGATATCTCCAACAGGAGCTGAGAAAATCGCAAAAAACCGAATTAGCCGAAAACCACCTGCTTTACGTTTACAAAAATCACGATATCGATCGTTTTCTCTGTAATAGCGACTGTTTCCGCTGCGCTTTGACTGTCTAACGAACAAGGCTTGATAATACATCTATTTTCATGCATTTAGAACCGTAGAATAATTTTTTTCAATTTTTTCGCGAAAGATAGTCGATTTCTTAGTTATGTGGAAAATGCTATTTTGGAGGTGACACACAATCTGCGCTCTCGGATCGAAAAATTGAAATATCGGGATGAGCCTAGTCGCATTTTCTTTGTTTTTCTGTGCTCTTTCGAATGCAAAAAGAATTTTAAGGATCGGTTAAACTATTCAAAAGTTATGGCCTTTTTATCGATTAACAAAATCAAAGGAAATCAAGGATCCTGTATTAAGCCCCTTTTTGCTCTATCTCCCACAGGAGCCGAGAAAAACGCGAAAAACGATTTTTGGGATATTTCCCACATGGGATGGACGTTATCTGATGTATTTCGTCGCGCTGATCACGAATCTGGCCGTGGATTTGCGATATCTCCAACAGGAGCTGAGAAAATCGCAAAAAACCGAATTAGCCGAAAACCACCTGCTTTACGTTTACAAAAATCACGATATCGATCGTTTTCTCTGTAATAGCGACTGTTTCCGCTGCGCTTTGACTTTCTAACGAACAAGGCTTGATAATACATCAATTTCCATGCTTTTAGAACCATAGAATAATTTTTTTAATTTTTTTTGCGAAAGATAATCGATTTCTTAGTTATGTGAAAAATGCTATTTTGGAGGTGACACACAATCTGCGATCTCGGATCGAAAAATTGAAATATTGGGATGAACCTAGTCGCATTTTCTTTGTTTTTCTGTGCTCTTTCGAATGGAAAAAGAATTTTAAGGATCGGTTGAACCATTCAAAAGTTATGGCCTTTTTATCGATTAACAAAATCAAGGGAAATCAAGGATCCTGTATTAAGCCCCTTTTTGCTTTATCTCCCACAGGAGCCGAGAAAAACGCGAAAAACGATTTTTGGGATATTTCCCACATGGGATGGACGTTATCTGATGTATTTCGTCGCGCTGATCACGAATCTGGCCGTGGATTTGCGATATCTCCAACAGGAGCTGAGAAAATCGCAAAAAACCGAATTAGCCGAAAACCACCTGCTTTACATTTACAAAAATCACGATATCGATCGTTTTCTCTGTAATAGCGACTGTTTCCGCTGCGCTTTGACTTTCTAACGAACAAGGCTTGATAATACATCAATTTCCATGCTTTTAGAACCATAGAATAATTTTTTTAATTTTTTTTGCGAAAGATAATCGATTTCTTAGTTATGTGAAAAATGCTATTTTGGAGGTGACACACAATCTGCGATCTCGGATCGAAAAATTGAAATATTGGGATGAACCTAGTCGCATTTTCTTTGTTTTTCTGTGCTCTTTCGAATGGAAAAAGAATTTTAAGGATCGGTTGAACCATTCAAAAGTTATGGCCTTTTTATCGATTAACAAAATCAAGGGAAATCAAGGATCCTGTATTAAGCCCCTTTTTGCTTTATCTCCCACAGGAGCCGAGAAAAACGCGAAAAACGATTTTTGGGATATTTCCCACATGGGATGGACGTTATCTGATGTATTTCGTCGCGCTGATCACGAAACTGGCCGTGGATTTGCGATATCTCCAACAGGAGCTGAGAAAATCGCAAAAAACCGAATTAGCCGAAAACCACCTGCTTTACGTTTACAAAAATCACGATATCGAGCGTTTTCGCTGTAATAGCGACTGTTTCCGCTGCGCTTTGACTTTCTAACGAACAAGGCTTGATAATACATCAATTTCCATGCTTTTAGAACCATAGAATAATTTTTTTAATTTTTTTTGCGAAAAATAATCGATTTCTTAGTTATGTGAAAAATGCTATTTTGGAGGTGACACACAATCTGCGATCTCGGATCGAAAAATTGAAATATTGGGATGAACCTAGTCGCATTTTCTTTGTTTTTCTGTGCTCTTTCGAATGGAAAAAGAATTTTAAGGATCGGTTGAACCATTCAAAAGTTATGGCCTTTTTATCGATTAACAAAATCAAGGGAAATCAAGGATCCTGTATTAAGCCCCTTTTTGCTTTATCTCCCACAGGAGCCGAGAAAAACGCGAAAAACGATTTTTGGGATATTTCCCACATGGGATGGACGTTATCTGATGTATTTCGTCGCGCTGATCACGAAACTGGCCGTGGATTTGCGATATCTCCAACAGGAGCTGAGAAAATCGCAAAAAACCGAATTAGCCGAAAACCACCTGCTTTACGTTTACAAAAATCACGATATCGATCGTTTTCTCTGTAATAGCGACTGTTTCCGCTGCGCTTTGACTGTCTAACGAACAAGGCTTGATAATACATCTATTTTCATGCATTTAGAACCGTAGAATAATTTTTTTCAATTTTTTCGCGAAAGATAGTCGATTTCTTAGTTATGTGGAAAATGCTATTTTGGAGGTGACACACAATCTGCGCTCTCGGATCGAAAAATTGAAATATCGGGATGAGCCTAGTCGCATTTTCTTTGTTTTTCTGTGCTCTTTCGAATGCAAAAAGAATTTTAAGGATCGGTTGAACCATTCAAAAGTTATGGCCTTTTTATCGATTAATAAAATCAGGGGAAATCAATGATCCTGTATTAAGCCCCTTTTTGCTCTATCTCCGAAAGGAACCGAGAAAAACGCGAAAAACGATTTTTGGGATATTTCCCACATGGGATGGACGTTATCTGACGTATTTCGTCGCACTGATCACGAATCTGGCCGTGGATTTGCGATATCTCCAACAGGAGCTGAGAAAATCGCAAAAAACCGAATTAGCCGAAAACCACCTGCTTTACGTTTACAAAAATCACGATATCGATCGTTTTCTCTGTAATAGCGACTGTTTCCGCTGCGCTTTGACTTTCTAACGAACAAGGCTTGATAATACATCAATTTCCATGCTTTTAGAACCATAGAATAATTTTTTAAATTTTTTTTGCGAAAGATAATCGATTTCTTAGTTATGTGGAAAATGCTATTTTGGAGGTGACACACAATCTGCGATCTCAGATCGAAAAATTGAAATATCGGGATGAGCCCAGTCGCATTTTCTTTGTTTTTCTGTGCTCTTTCGAATGGAAAAAGAATTTTAAGGATCGGTTGAACCATTCAAAAGTTATGGCCTTTTTATCGATTAATAAAATCAGGGGAAATCAATGATCCTGTATTAAGCCCCTTTTTGCTCTATCTCCGAAAGGAACCGAGAAAAACGCGAAAAACGATTTTTGGGATATTTCCCACATGGGATGGACGTTATCTGACGTATTTCGTCGCACTGATCACGAATCTGGCCGTGGATTTGCGATATCTCCAACAGGAGCTGAGAAAATCGCAAAAAACCGAATTAGCCGAAAACCACCTGCTTTACGTTTACAAAAATCACGATATCGATCGTTTTCTCTGTAATAGCGACTGTTTCCGCTGCGCTTTGACTTTCTAACGAACAAGGCTTGATAATACATCTATTTTCATGCATTTAGAACCGTAAAATAATTTTTTTCAATTTTTTCGCGAAAGATAATCGATTTCTTAGTTATGTGGAAAATGCTATTTTGGAGGTGACACACAATCTGCGCTCTCGGATCGAAAAATTGAAATATCGGGATGAGCCTAGTCGCATTTTCTTTGTTTTTCTGTGCTCTTTCGAATGCAAAAAGAATTTTAAGGATCGGTTGAACTATTCAAAAGTTATGGCCTTTTTATCGAATTATGAAATCAGGGGAAATCAAGGATCCTGTATTAAGCCCCTTTTCGCTCTATCTCCCACAGGAGCCGAGAAAAACGCGAAAAACGATTTTTGGGATATTTCCCACATGGGATGGATGTTATCTGATGTATTTCGTCGCGCTGATCACGAATCTGGCCGTTGATTTGCGATATCTCCAACAGGAGCTGAGAAAATCGCAAAAAACCGAATTAGCCGAAAACCACCTGCTTTACGTTTACAAAAATCACGATATCGATCGTTTTCTCTGTAATAGCGACTGTTTCCGCTGCGCTTTGACTTTCTAACGAACAAGGCTTGATAATACATCAATTTCCATGCTTTTAGAACCATAGAATAATTTTTTTCATTTTTTTTGCGAAAGATAATCGATTTCTTAATTATGTGAAAAATGCTATTTTGGAGGTGACACACAATCTGCGATCTCGGAACGAAAAATTGAAATATAGGGATGAGCCCAGTCGCATTTTTTTTGTTTTTCTGTGCTCTTTCGTATGGAAAAAGAATTTTAAGGATCGGTTAAACTATTCAAAAGTTATGGCCTTTTTATCGATTAACAAAATCAAAGGAAATCAAGGATCCTGTATTAAGCCCCTTTTTGCTCTATCTCCCACAGGAGCCGAGAAAAACGCGAAAAACGATTTTTGGGATATTTCCCACATGGGATGGACGTTATCTGATGTATTTCGTCGCGCTGATCACGAATCTGGCCGTGGATTTGCGATATCTCCAACAGGAGCTGAGAAAATCGCAAAAAACCGAATTAGCCGAAAACCACCTGCTTTACGTTTACAAAAATCACGATATCGATCGTTTTCTCTGTAATAGCGACTGTTTCCGCTGCGCTTTGACTTTCTAACGAACAAGGCTTGATAATACATCAATTTCCATGCTTTTAGAACCATAGAATAATTTTTTTAATTTTTTTTGCGAAAGATAATCGATTTCTTAGTTATGTGAAAAATGCTATTTTGGAGGTGACACACAATCTGCGATCTCGGATCGAAAAATTGAAATATTGGGATGAGCCTAGTCGCATTTTCTTTGTTTTTCTGTGCTCTTTCGAATGGAAAAAGAATTTTAAGGATCGGTTGAACCATTCAAAAGTTATGGCCTTTTTATCGATTAACAAAATCAGGGGAAATCAAGGATCCTGTATTAAGCCCCTTTTTGCTCTATCTCCCACAGGAGCCGAGAAAAACGCGAAAAACGATTTTTGGGATATTTCCCACATGGGATGGACGTTATCTGATGTATTTCGTCGCGCTGATCACGAATCTGGCCGTGGATTTTCGATGTCTCCAACAGGAGCTGAGAAAATCGCAAAAAACCGAATTAGCCGAAAACCACCTGCTTTACGTTTACAAAAATCACGATATCGATCGTTTTCTCTGTAATAGCGACTGTTTCCGCTGCGCTTTGACTCTCTAACGAACAAGGCTTGATAATACATCAATTTCCATGCATTTAGAACCATAGAATAATTTTTTTCAATTTTTTTGCGAAAGATAATCGATTTCTTAGTTATGTGAAAAATGCTATTTTGGAGGTGACACACAATCTGCGATCTCGGATCGAAAAATTGAAATATTGGGATGAACCTAGTCGCATTTTCTTTGTTTTTCTGTGCTCTTTCGAATGGAAAAAGAATTTTAAGGATCGGTTGAACCATTCAAAAGTTATGGCCTTTTTATCGATTAGCAAAATCAGGGGAAATCAAGGATCCTGTATTAAGCCCCTTTTTGCTTTATCTCCCACAGGAGCCGAGAAAAACGCGAAAAACGATTTTTGGGATATTTCCCACATGGGATGGACGTTATCTGATGTATTTCGTCGCGCTGATCACGAAACTGGCCGTGGATTTGCGATATCTCCAACAGGAGCTGAGAAAATCGCAAAAAACCGAATTAGCCGAAAACCACCTGCTTTACGTTTACAAAAATCACGATATCGAGCGTTTTCGCTGTAATAGCGACTGTTTCCGCTGCGCTTTGACTTTCTAACGAACAAGGCTTGATAATACATCAAATTCCATGCATTTAGAACCATAGAATAATTTTTTTCAATTTTTTTGCGAAAGATAATCGATTTCTTAGTTATGTGAAAAATGCTATTTTGGAGGTGACACACAATTTGCGATCTCGGATCGAAAAATTGAAATATCGGGATGAGCCTAGTCGCATTTTCTTTGTTTTTCTGTGCTCTTTCGAATGGAAAAAGAATTTTAAGGATCGGTTGAACCATTCAAAAGTTATGGCCTTTTTATCGATTAACAAAATCAGGGGAAAACAAAGATCCTGTATTAAGCCCCTTTTCGCTCTATCTCCCACAGGAGCCGAGAAAAACGCGAAAAACGATTTTTTGGATATTTCCCACATGGGATGGACGTTATCTGATGTATTTCGTCGCGCTGATCACGAATCTGGCCGTGGATTTGCGATATCTCCAACAGGAGCTGAGAAAATCGCAAAAAACCGAATTAGCCGAAAACCACCTGCTTTACGTTTACAAAAATCACGATATCGATCGTTTTCTCTGTAATAGCGACGGTTTCCGCTGCGCTTTGACTGTCTAACGAACAAGGCTTGATAATACATCTATTTTCATGCATTTAGAACCGTAGAATAATTTTTTTCAATTTTTTCGCGAAAGATAGTCGATTTCTTAGTTATGTGGAAAATGCTATTTTGGAGGTGACACACAATCTGCGCTCTCGGATCGAAAAATTGAAATATCGGGATGAGCCTAGTCGCATTTTCTTTGTTTTTCTGTGCTCTTTCGAATGCAAAAAGAATTTTAAGGATCGGTTGAACCATTCAAAAGTTATGGCCTTTTTATCGATTAATAAAATCAGGGGAAATCAATGATCCTGTATTAAGCCCCTTTTTGCTCTATCTCCGAAAGGAACCGAGAAAAACGCGAAAAACGATTTTTGGGATATTTCCCACATGGGATGGACGTTATCTGATGTATTTCGTCGCACTGATCACGAATCTGGCCGTGGATTTGCGATATCTCCAACAGGAGCTGAGAAAATCGCAAAAAACCGAATTAGCCGAAAACCACCTGCTTTACGTTTACAAAAATCACGATATCGATCGTTTTCTCTGTAATAGCGACTGTTTCCGCTGCGCTTTGACTTTCTAACGAACAAGGCTTGATAATACATCAATTTCCATGCTTTTAGAACCATAGAATAATTTTTTTCATTTTTTTTGCGAAAGATAATCGATTTCTTAGTTATGTGAAAAATGCTATTTTGGAGGTGACACACAATCTGCGATCTCGGAACGAAAAATTGAAATATAGGGATGAGCCCAGTCGCATTTTTTTTGTTTTTCTGTGCTCTTTCGTATGGAAAAAGAATTTTAAGGATCGGTTAAACTATTCAAAAGTTATGGCCTTTTTATCAATTAACAAAATCAAAGGAAATCAAGGATCCTGTATTAAGCCCCTTTTTGCTCTATCTCCCACAGGAGCCGAGAAAAACGCGAAAAACGATTTTTGGGATATTTCCCACATGGGATGGACGTTATCTGATGTATTTCGTCGCGCTGATCACGAATCTGGCCGTGGATTTGCGATATCTCCAACAGGAGCTGAGAAAATCGCAAAAAACCGAATTAGCCGAAAACCACCTGCTTTACGTTTACAAAAATCACGATATCGATCGTTTTCTCTGTAATAGCGACTGTTTCCGCTGCGCTTTGACTTTCTAACGAACAAGGCTTGATAATACATCAATTTCCATGCTTTTAGAACCATAGAATAATTTTTTTAATTTTTTTTGCGAAAGATAATCGATTTCTTAGTTATGTGAAAAATGCTATTTTGGAGGTGACACACAATCTGCGATCTCGGATCGAAAAATTGAAATATCGGGATGAGCCTAGTCGCATTTTCTTTGTTTTTCTGTGCTCTTTCGAATGGAAAAAGAATTTTAAGGATCGGTTGAACCATTCAAAAGTTATGGCCTTTTTATCGATTAACAAAATCAGGGGAAAACAAAGATCCTGTATTAAGCCCCTTTTCGCTCTATCTCCCACAGGAGCCGAGAAAAACGCGAAAAACGATTTTTTGGATATTTCCCACATGGGATGGACGTTATCTGATGTATTTCGTCGCGCTGATCACGAATCTGGCCGTGGATTTGCGATATCTCCAACAGGAGCTGAGAAAATCGCAAAAAACCGAATTAGCCGAAAACCACCTGCTTTACGTTTACAAAAATCACGATATCGATCGTTTTCTCTGTAATAGCGACTGTTTCCGCTGCGCTTTGACTTTCTAACGAACAAGGCTTGATAATACATCAATTTCCATGCTTTTAGAACCATAGAATAATTTTTTTAATTTTTTTTGCGAAAGATAATCGATTTCTTAGTTATGTGAAAAATGCTATTTTGGAGGTGACACACAATCTGCGATCTCGGATCGAAAAATTGAAATATTGGGATGAGCCTAGTCGCATTTTCTTTGTTTTTCTGTGCTCTTTCGAATGGAAAAAGAATTTTAAGGATCGGTTGAACCATTCAAAAGTTATGGCCTTTTTATCGATTAACAAAATCAGGGGAAATCAAGGATCCTGTATTAAGCCCCTTTTTGCTCTATCTCCCACAGGAGCCGAGAAAAACGCGAAAAACGATTTTTGGGATATTTCCCACATGGGATGGACGTTATCTGATGTATTTCGTCGCGCTGATCACGAATCTGGCCGTGGATTTTCGATGTCTCCAACAGGAGCTGAGAAAATCGCAAAAAACCGAATTAGCCGAAAACCACCTGCTTTACGTTTACAAAAATCACGATATCGATCGTTTTCTCTGTAATAGCGACTGTTTCCGCTGCGCTTTGACTCTCTAACGAACAAGGCTTGATAATACATCAATTTCCATGCATTTAGAACCATAGAATAATTTTTTTCAATTTTTTTGCGAAAGATAATCGATTTCTTAGTTATGTGAAAAATGCTATTTTGGAGGTGACACACAATCTGCGATCTCGGATCGAAAAATTGAAATATTGGGATGAACCTAGTCGCATTTTCTTTGTTTTTCTGTGCTCTTTCGAATGGAAAAAGAATTTTAAGGATCGGTTGAACCATTCAAAAGTTATGGCCTTTTTATCGATTAGCAAAATCAGGGGAAATCAAGGATCCTGTATTAAGCCCCTTTTTGCTTTATCTCCCACAGGAGCCGAGAAAAACGCGAAAAACGATTTTTGGGATATTTCCCACATGGGATGGACGTTATCTGATGTATTTCGTCGCGCTGATCACGAAACTGGCCGTGGATTTGCGATATCTCCAACAGGAGCTGAGAAAATCGCAAAAAACCGAATTAGCCGAAAACCACCTGCTTTACGTTTACAAAAATCACGATATCGAGCGTTTTCGCTGTAATAGCGACTGTTTCCGCTGCGCTTTGACTTTCTAACGAACAAGGCTTGATAATACATCAAATTCCATGCATTTAGAACCATAGAATAATTTTTTTCAATTTTTTTGCGAAAGATAATCGATTTCTTAGTTATGTGAAAAATGCTATTTTGGAGGTGACACACAATTTGCGATCTCGGATCGAAAAATTGAAATATCGGGATGAGCCTAGTCGCATTTTCTTTGTTTTTCTGTGCTCTTTCGAATGGAAAAAGAATTTTAAGGATCGGTTGAACCATTCAAAAGTTATGGCCTTTTTATCGATTAACAAAATCAGGGGAAAACAAAGATCCTGTATTAAGCCCCTTTTCGCTCTATCTCCCACAGGAGCCGAGAAAAACGCGAAAAACGATTTTTTGGATATTTCCCACATGGGATGGACGTTATCTGATGTATTTCGTCGCGCTGATCACGAATCTGGCCGTGGATTTGCGATATCTCCAACAGGAGCTGAGAAAATCGCAAAAAACCGAATTAGCCGAAAACCACCTGCTTTACGTTTACAAAAATCACGATATCGATCGTTTTCTCTGTAATAGCGACTGTTTCCGCTGCGCTTTGACTGTCTAACGAACAAGGCTTGATAATACATCTATTTTCATGCATTTAGAACCGTAGAATAATTTTTTTCAATTTTTTCGCGAAAGATAGTCGATTTCTTAGTTATGTGGAAAATGCTATTTTGGAGGTGACACACAATCTGCGCTCTCGGATCGAAAAATTGAAATATCGGGATGAGCCTAGTCGCATTTTCTTTGTTTTTCTGTGCTCTTTCGAATGCAAAAAGAATTTTAAGGATCGGTTGAACCATTCAAAAGTTATGGCCTTTTTATCGATTAATAAAATCAGGGGAAATCAATGATCCTGTATTAAGCCCCTTTTTGCTCTATCTCCGAAAGAAACCGAGAAAAACGCGAAAAACGATTTTTGGGATATTTCCCACATGGGATGGACGTTATCTGATGTATTTCGTCGCACTGATCACGAATCTGGCCGTGGATTTGCGATATCTCCAACAGGAGCTGAGAAAATCGCAAAAAACCGAATTAGCCGAAAACCACCTGCTTTACGTTTACAAAAATCACGATATCGATCGTTTTCTCTGTAATAGCGACTGTTTCCGCTGCGCTTTGACTTTCTAACGAACAAGGCTTGATAATACATCAATTTCCATGCTTTTAGAACCATAGAATAATTTTTTTCATTTTTTTTGCGAAAGATAATCGATTTCTTAGTTATGTGAAAAATGCTATTTTGGAGGTGACACACAATCTGCGATCTCGGAACGAAAAATTGAAATATAGGGATGAGCCCAGTCGCATTTTTTTTGTTTTTCTGTGCTCTTTCGTATGGAAAAAGAATTTTAAGGATCGGTTAAACTATTCAAAAGTTATGGCCTTTTTATCAATTAACAAAATCAAAGGAAATCAAGGATCCTGTATTAAGCCCCTTTTTGCTCTATCTCCCACAGGAGCCGAGAAAAACGCGAAAAACGATTTTTGGGATATTTCCCACATGGGATGGACGTTATCTGATGTATTTCGTCGCGCTGATCACGAATCTGGCCGTGGATTTGCGATATCTCCAACAGGAGCTGAGAAAATCGCAAAAAACCGAATTAGCCGAAAACCACCTGCTTTACGTTTACAAAAATCACGATATCGATCGTTTTCTCTGTAATAGCGACTGTTTCCGCTGCGCTTTGACTTTCTAACGAACAAGGCTTGATAATACATCAATTTCCATGCTTTTAGAACCATAGAATAATTTTTTTAATTTTTTTTGCGAAAGATAATCGATTTCTTAGTTATGTGAAAAATGCTATTTTGGAGGTGACACACAATCTGCGATCTCGGATCGAAAAATTGAAATATCGGGATGAGCCTAGTCGCATTTTCTTTGTTTTTCTGTGCTCTTTCGAATGGAAAAAGAATTTTAAGGATCGGTTGAACCATTCAAAAGTTATGGCCTTTTTATCGATTAACAAAATCAGGGGAAAACAAAGATCCTGTATTAAGCCCCTTTTCGCTCTATCTCCCACAGGAGCCGAGAAAAACGCGAAAAACGATTTTTTGGATATTTCCCACATGGGATGGACGTTATCTGATGTATTTCGTCGCGCTGATCACGAATCTGGCCGTGGATTTGCGATATCTCCAACAGGAGCTGAGAAAATCGCAAAAAACCGAATTAGCCGAAAACCACCTGCTTTACGTTTACAAAAATCACGATATCGATCGTTTTCTCTGTAATAGCGACTGTTTCCGCTGCGCTTTGACTGTCTAACGAACAAGGCTTGATAATACATCTATTTTCATGCATTTAGAACCGTAGAATAATTTTTTTCAATTTTTTCGCGAAAGATAGTCGATTTCTTAGTTATGTGGAAAATGCTATTTTGGAGGTGACACACAATCTGCGCTCTCGGATCGAAAAATTGAAATATCGGGATGAGCCTAGTCGCATTTTCTTTGTTTTTCTGTGCTCTTTCGAATGCAAAAAGAATTTTAAGGATCGGTTGAACCATTCAAAAGTTATGGCCTTTTTATCGATTAATAAAATCAGGGGAAATCAATGATCCTGTATTAAGCCCCTTTTTGCTCTCTCTCCGAAAGGAACCGAGAAAAACGCGAAAAACGATTTTTGGGATATTTCCCACATGGGATGGACGTTATCTGATGTATTTCGTCGCACTGATCACGAATCTGGCCGTGGATTTGCGATATCTCCAACAGGAGCTGAGAAAATCGCAAAAAACCGAATTAGCCGAAAACCACCTGCTTTACGTTTACAAAAATCACGATATCGATCGTTTTCTCTGTAATAGCGACTGTTTCCGCTGCGCTTTGACTTTCTAACGAACAAGGCTTGATAATACATCAATTTCCATGCTTTTAGAACCATAGAATAATTTTTTTCATTTTTTTTGCGAAAGATAATCGATTTCTTAGTTATGTGAAAAATGCTATTTTGGAGGTGACACACAATCTGCGATCTCGGAACGAAAAATTGAAATATAGGGATGAGCCCAGTCGCATTTTTTTTGTTTTTCTGTGCTCTTTCGTATGGAAAAAGAATTTTAAGGATCGGTTAAACTATTCAAAAGTTATGGCCTTTTTATCGATTAATAAAATCAGGGGAAATCAATGATCCTGTATTAAGCCCCTTTTTGCTCTATCTCCCACAGGAGCCGAGAAAAACGCGAAAAACGATTTTTGGGATATTTCCCACATGGGATGGACGTTATCTGATGTATTTCGTCGCGCTGATCACGAATCTGGCCGTGGATTTGCGATATCTCCAACAGGAGCTGAGAAAATCGCAAAAAACCGAATTAGCCGAAAACCACCTGCTTTACGTTTACAAAAATCACGATATCGATCGTTTTCTCTGTAATAGCGACTGTTTCCGCTGCGCTTTGACTTTCTAACGAACAAGGCTTGATAATACATCAATTTCCATGCTTTTAGAACCATAGAATAATTTTTTTAATTTTTTTTGCGAAAGATAATCGATTTCTTAGTTATGTGAAAAATGCTATTTTGGAGGTGACACACAATCTGCGATCTCGGATCGAAAAATTGAAATATTGGGATGAGCCTAGTCGCATTTTCTTTGTTTTTCTGTGCTCTTTCGAATGGAAAAAGAATTTTAAGGAACGGTTGAACTATTCAAAAGTTATGGCCTTTTTATCGAATTATGAAATCAGGGGAAATCAAGGATCCTGTATTAGGCCCCTTTTTGCTCCCACAGGAGCCGAGAAAAACGCGAAAAACGATTTTTGGGATATTTCCCACATGGGATGGACGTTATCTGATGTATTTCGTCGCGCTGATCACGAATCTGGCCGTGGATTTGCGATGTCTCCAACAGGAGCTGAGAAAATCGCAAAAAACCGAATTAGCCGAAAACCACCTGCTTTACGTTTACAAAAATCACGATATCGATCGTTTTCTCTGTAATAGCGACTGTTTCCGCTGCGCTTTGACTTTTTAACGAACAAAGCTTGATAATACATCAATTTCCATGCTTTTAGAACCATAGAATAATTTTTTTCAATTTTTTTGCGAAAGATAATCGATTTCTTAGTTATGTGAAAAATGCTATTTTGGAGGTGACACACAATCTGCGATCTCGGATCGAAAAATTGAAATATCGGGATGAGCCTAGTCGCATTTTCTTTGTTTTTCTGTGCTCTTTCGAATGGAAAAAGAATTTTAAGGATCGGTTGAACCATTCAAAAGTTATGGCCTTTTTATCGATTAGCAAAATCAGGGGAAATCAAGGATCCTGTATTAAGCCCCTTTTTGCTTTATCTCCCACAGGAGCCGAGAAAAACGCGAAAAACGATTTTTGGGATATTTCCCACATGGGATGGACGTTATCTGATGTATTTCGTCGCGCTGATCACGAAACTGGCCGTGGATTTGCGATATCTCCAACAGGAGCTGAGAAAATCGCAAAAAACCGAATTAGCCGAAAACCACCTGCTTTACGTTTACAAAAATCACGATATCGAGCGTTTTCGCTGTAATAGCGACTGTTTCCGCTGCGCTTTGACTTTCTAACGAACAAGGCTTGATAATACATCAAATTCCATGCATTTAGAACCATAGAATAATTTTTTTCAATTTTTTTGCGAAAGATAATCGATTTCTGAGTTATGGGAAAAATGCTATTTTGGAGGTGACACACAATCTGCGATCTCGGATCGAAAAATTGAAATATCGGGATGAGCCTAGTCGCATTTTCTTTGTTTTTCTGTGCTCTTTCGAATGGAAAAAGAATTTTAAGGATCGGTTGAACCATTCAAAAGTTATGGCCTTTTTATCGATTAACAAAATCAGGGGAAAACAAAGATCCTGTATTAAGCCCCTTTTCGCTCTATCTCCCACAGGAGCCGAGAAAAACGCGAAAAACGATTTTTTGGATATTTCCCACATGGGATGGACGTTATCTGATGTATTTCGTCGCGCTGATCACGAATCTGGCCGTGGATTTGCGATGTCTCCAACAGGAGCTGAGAAAATCGCAAAAAACCGAATTAGCCGAAAACCACCTGCTTTACGTTTACAAAAATCACGATATCGATCGTTTTCTCTGTAATAGCGACTGTTTCCGCTGCGCTTTGACTTTTTAACGAACAAAGCTTGATAATACATCAATTTCCATGCTTTTAGAACCATAGAATAATTTTTTTCAATTTTTTTGCGAAAGATAATCGATTTCTTAGTTATGTGAAAAATGCTATTTTGGAGGTGACACACAATCTGCGATCTCGGATCGAAAAATTGAAATATCGGGATGAGCCTAGTCGCATTTTCTTTGTTTTTCTGTGCTCTTTCGAATGGAAAAAGAATTTTAAGGATCGGTTGAACCATTCAAAAGTTATGGCGTTTTTATCGTTTAACAAAATCAGGGGAAATCAAGGACCCTGTATTAAGTCCCTTTTCGCTATATCTCCCACAGGAGCCGAGAAAAACGCGAAAAACGATTTTTGGGATATTTCCCACATGAAATGGACGTTATCTGATGTATTTCGTCGCGCTGATCACGAATCTGGCCGTGGATTTGCGATATCTCCAACAGGAGTTGAGAAAATCGCAAAAAACCGAATTAGCCGAAAACCACCTGCTTTACGTTTACAAAAATCACGATATCGATCGTTTTCTCTGTAATAGCGACTGTTTCCGCTGCGCTTTGACTTTCTAACGAAGAAGGCTTGATAATATATCAATTTCGATGCATTTAAAACCGTAGAATATTTTTTTTCAATTTTTTTTGCGAAAGATAATCGATTTCTTAGTTATGTGAAAAATGCTATTTTGGAGGTGACACACAATCTGCGCTCTCGGATCGAAAAATTGAAATATCGGGATGAGCCTAGTCGCATTTTCTTTGTTTTTCTGTGCTCTTTCGAATGGAAAAAGAATTTTAAGGATCGGTTGAACCATTCAAAAGTTATGGCCTTTTTATCGATTAACAAAATCAGGGGAAAACAAAGATCCTGTATTAAGCCCCTTTTCGCTCTATCTCCCACAGGAGCCGAGAAAAACGCGAAAAACGATTTTTTGGATATTTCCCACATGGGATGGACGTTATCTGATGTATTTCGTCGCGCTGATCACGAATCTGGCCGTGGATTTGCGATGTCTCCAACAGGAGCTGAGAAAATCGCAAAAAACCGAATTAGCCGAAAACCACCTGCTTTACGTTTACAAAAATCACGATATCGATCGTTTTCTTTGTAATAGCGACTGTTTCCGCTGCGCTTTGACTTTTTAACGAACAAAGCTTGATAATACATCAATTTCCATGCTTTTAGAACCATAGAATAATTTTTTTCAATTTTTTTGCGAAAGATAATCGATTTCTTAGTTATGTGAAAAATGCTATTTTGGAGGTGACACACAATCTGCGATCTCGGATCGAAAAATTGAAATATCGGGATGAGCCTAGTCGCATTTTCTTTGTTTTTCTGTGCTCTTTCGAATGGAAAAAGAATTTTAAGGATCGGTTGAACCATTCAAAAGTTATGGCGTTTTTATCGTTTAACAAAATCAGGGGAAATCAAGGACCCTGTATTAAGTCCCTTTTCGCTATATCTCCCACAGGAGCCGAGAAAAACGCGAAAAACGATTTTTGGGATATTTCCCACATGAAATGGACGTTATCTGATGTATTTCGTCGCGCTGATCACGAATCTGGCCGTGGATTTGCGATATCTCCAACAGGAGTTGAGAAAATCGCAAAAAACCGAATTAGCCGAAAACCACCTGCTTTACGTTTACAAAAATCACGATATCGATCGTTTTCTCTGTAATAGCGACTGTTTCCGCTGCGCTTTGACTTTCTAACGAAGAAGGCTTGATAATATATCAATTTCGATGCATTTAAAACCGTAGAATATTTTTTTTCAATTTTTTTTGCGAAAGATAATCGATTTCTTAGTTATGTGAAAAATGCTATTTTGGAGGTGACACACAATCTGCGCTCTCGGATCGAAAAATTGAAATATCGGGATGAGCCTAGTCGCATTTTCTTTGTTTTTCTGTGCTCTTTCGAATGCAAAATAAATTTTAAGGATCGGTTGAACCATTCAAAAGTTATGGCCTTTTCATCGATAAATAAAATCAGGGGAAATCAATGATCCTGTATTAAGCCCCTTTTTGCTCTATCTCCCACAGGAGCCGAGAAAAACGCGAAAACGATTTTTGGGATATTTCCTACATAGGATGGACGTTATCTGATGTATTTCGTCGCGCTGATCACGAATCTGGCCGTGGATTTGCGATATCTCCAACAGGAGTTGAGAAAATCGCAAAAAACCGAATTAGCCGAAAACCACCTGCTTTACGTTTACAAAAATCACGATATCGATCGTTTTCTCTGTAATAGCGACTGTTTCCGCTGCGCTTTGACTTTCTAACGAAGAAGGCTTGATAATATATCAATTTCGATGCATTTAAAACCGTAGAATATTTTTTTTCAATTTTTTTTGCGAAAGATAATCGATTTCTTAGTTATGTGAAAAATGCTATTTTGGAGGTGACACACAATCTGCGCTCTCGGATCGAAAAATTGAAATATCGGGATGAGCCTAGTCGCATTTTCTTTGTTTTTCTGTGCTCTTTCGAATGCAAAATAAATTTTAAGGATCGGTTGAACCATTCAAAAGTTATGGCCTTTTCATCGATAAATAAAATCAGGGGAAATCAATGATCCTGTATTAAGCCCCTTTTTGCTCTATCTCCCACAGGAGCCGAGAAAAACGCGAAAACGATTTTTGGGATATTTCCTACATAGGATGGACGTTATCTGATGTATTTCGTCGCGCTGATCACGAATCTGGCCGTGGATTTGCGATATCTCCAACAGGAGCTGAGAAAATCGCAAAAAACCGAATTAGCCGAAAACCACCTGCTTTACGTTTACAAAAATCACGATATCGATCGTTTTCTCTGTAATAGCGACTGTTTCCGCTGCGCTTTGACTTTCTAACGAAGAAGGCTTGATAATACATCAATTTCGATGCATTTAAAACCGTAGAATATTTTTTTTCAATTTTTTTTGCGAAAGATAATCGATTTCTTAGTTATGTGAAAAATGCTATTTTGGAGGTGACACACAATCTGCGCTCTCGGATCGAAAAATTGAAATATCGGGATGAGCCTAGTCGCATTTTCTTTGTTTTTCTGTGCTCTTTCGAATGCAAAAAGAATTTTAAGGATCGGTTGAACCATTCAAAAGTTATGGCGTTTTTATCGTTTAACAAAATCAGGGGAAATCAAGGACCCTGTATTAAGTCCCTTTTCGCTATATCTCCCACAGGAGCCGAGAAAAACGCGAAAAACGATTTTTGGGATATTTCCCACATGAAATGGACGTTATCTGATGTATTTCGTCGCGCTGATCACGAATCTGGCCGTGGATTTGCGATATCTCCAACAGGAGTTGAGAAAATCGCAAAAAACCGAATTAGCCGAAAACCACCTGCTTTACGTTTACAAAAATCACGATATCGATCGTTTTCTCTGTAATAGCGACTGTTTCCGCTGCGCTTTGACTTTCTAACGAAGAAGGCTTGATAATACATCAATTTCGATGCATTTAAAACCGTAGAATATTTTTTTTCAATTTTTTTTGCGAAAGATAATCGATTTCTTAGTTATGTGAAAAATGCTATTTTGGAGGTGACACACAATCTGCGCTCTCGGATCGAAAAATTGAAATATCGGGATGAGCCTAGTCGCATTTTCTTTGTTTTTCTGTGCTCTTTCGAATGCAAAAAGAATTTTAAGGATCGGTTGAACCATTCAAAAGTTATGGCGTTTTTATCGTTTAACAAAATCAGGGGAAATCAAGGACCCTGTATTAAGTCCCTTTTCGCTATATCTCCCACAGGAGCCGAGAAAAACGCGAAAAACGATTTTTGGGATATTTCCCACATGAAATGGACGTTATCTGATGTATTTCGTCGCGCTGATCACGAATCTGGCCGTGGATTTGCGATATCTCCAACAGGAGTTGAGAAAATCGCAAAAAACCGAATTAGCCGAAAACCACCTGCTTTACGTTTACAAAAATCACGATATCGATCGTTTTCTCTGTAATAGCGACTGTTTCCGCTGCGCTTTGACTTTCTAACGAAGAAGGCTTGATAATATATCAATTTCGATGCATTTAAAACCGTAGAATATTTTTTTTCAATTTTTTTTGCGAAAGATAATCGATTTCTTAGTTATGTGAAAAATGCTATTTTGGAGGTGACACACAATCTGCGCTCTCGGATCGAAAAATTGAAATATCGGGATGAGCCTAGTCGCATTTTCTTTGTTTTTCTGTGCTCTTTCGAATGCAAAATAAATTTTAAGGATCGGTTGAACCATTCAAAAGTTATGGCCTTTTCATCGATAAATAAAATCAGGGGAAATCAATGATCCTGTATTAAGCCCCTTTTTGCTCTATCTCCCACAGGAGCCGAGAAAAACGCGAAAAACGATTTTTGGGATATTTCCTACATAGGATGGACGTTATCTGATGTATTTCGTCGCGCTGATCACGAATCTGGCCGTGGATTTGCGATATCTCCAACAGGAGCTGAGAAAATCGCAAAAAACCGAATTAGCCGAAAACCACCTGCTTTACGTTTACAAAAATCACGATATCGATCGTTTTCTCTGTAATAGCGACTGTTTCCGCTGCGCTTTGACTTTCTAACGAAGAAGGCTTGATAATACATCAATTTCGATGCATTTAAAACCGTAGAATATTTTTTTTCAATTTTTTTTGCGAAAGATAATCGATTTCTTAGTTATGTGAAAAATGCTATTTTGGAGGTGACACACAATCTGCGCTCTCGGATCGAAAAATTGAAATATCGGGATGAGCCTAGTCGCATTTTCTTTGTTTTTCTGTGCTCTTTCGAATGCAAAAAGAATTTTAAGGATCGGTTGAACCATTCAAAAGTTATGGCGTTTTTATCGTTTAACAAAATCAGGGGAAATCAAGGACCCTGTATTAAGTCCCTTTTCGCTATATCTCCCACAGGAGCCGAGAAAAACGCGAAAAACGATTTTTGGGATATTTCCCACATGAAATGGACGTTATCTGATGTATTTCGTCGCGCTGATCACGAATCTGGCCGTGGATTTGCGATATCTCCAACAGGAGCTGAGAAAATCGCAAAAAACCGAATTAGCCGAAAACCACCTGCTTTACGTTTACAAAAATCACGATATCGATCGTTTTCTCTGTAATAGCGACTGTTTCCGCTGCGCTTTGACTTTCTAACGAACAAGGCTTGATAATACATCTATTTTCATGCATTTAGAACCGTAGAATAATTTTTTTCAATTTTTTCGCGAAAGATAATCGATTTCTTAGTTATGTGGAAAATGCTATTTTGGAGGTGACACACAATCTGCGCTCTCGGATCGAAAAATTGAAATATCGGGATGAGCCTAGTCGCATTTTCTTTGTTTTTCTGTGCTCTTTCGAATGCAAAAAGAATTTTAAGGATCGGTTGAACCATTCAAAAGTTATGGCGTTTTTATCGTTTAACAAAATCAGGGGAAATCAAGGACCCTGTATTAAGTCCCTTTTCGCTATATCTCCCACAGGAGCCGAGAAAAACGCGAAAAACGATTTTTGGGATATTTCCCACATGAAATGGACGTTATCTGATGTATTTCGTCGCGCTGATCACGAATCTGGCCGTGGATTTGCGATATCTCCAACAGGAGCTGAGAAAATCGCAAAAAACCGAATTAGCCGAAAACCACCTGCTTTACGTTTACAAAAATCACGATATCGATCGTTTTCTCTGTAATAGCGACTGTTTCCGCTGCGCTTTGACTTTCTAACGAACAAGGCTTGATAATACATCTATTTTCATGCATTTAGAACCGTAGAATAATTTTTTTCAATTTTTTCGCGAAAGATAATCGATTTCTTAGTTATGTGGAAAATGCTATTTTGGAGGTGACACACAATCTGCGCTCTCGGATCGAAAAATTGAAATATCGGGATGAGCCTAGTCGCATTTTCTTTGTTTTTCTGTGCTCTTTCGAATGCAAAAAGAATTTTAAGGATCGGTTGAACCATTCAAAAGTTATGGCCTTTTCATCGATAAATAAAATCAGGGGAAATCAATGATCCTGTATTAAGCCCCTTTTTGCTCTATCTCCCACAGGAGCCGAGAAAAACGCGAAAAACGATTTTTGGGATATTTCCTACATAGGATGGACGTTATCTGATGTATTTCGTCGCGCTGATCACGAATCTGGCCGTGGATTTGCGATATCTCCAACAGGAGCTGAGAAAATCGCAAAAAACCGAATTAGCCGAAAACCACCTGCTTTACGTTTACAAAAATCACGATATCGATCGTTTTCTCTGTAATAGCGACTGTTTCCGCTGCGCTTTGACTTTCTAACGAAGAAGGCTTGATAATACATCAATTTCGATGCATTTAAAACCGTAGAATATTTTTTTTCAATTTTTTTTGCGAAAGATAATCGATTTCTTAGTTATGTGAAAAATGCTATTTTGGAGGTGACACACAATCTGCGCTCTCGGATCGAAAAATTGAAATATCGGGATGAGCCTAGTCGCATTTTCTTTGTTTTTCTGTGCTCTTTCGAATGCAAAAAGAATTTTAAGGATCGGTTGAACCATTCAAAAGTTATGGCGTTTTTATCGTTTAACAAAATCAGGGGAAATCAAGGACCCTGTATTAAGTCCCTTTTCGCTATATCTCCCACAGGAGCCGAGAAAAACGCGAAAAACGATTTTTGGGATATTTCCCACATGAAATGGACGTTATCTGATGTATTTCGTCGCGCTGATCACGAATCTGGCCGTGGATTTGCGATATCTCCAACAGGAGCTGAGAAAATCGCAAAAAACCGAATTAGCCGAAAACCACCTGCTTTACGTTTACAAAAATCACGATATCGATCGTTTTCTCTGTAATAGCGACTGTTTCCGCTGCGCTTTGACTTTCTAACGAACAAGGCTTGATAATACATCTATTTTCATGCATTTAGAACCGTAGAATAATTTTTTTCAATTTTTTCGCGAAAGATAATCGATTTCTTAGTTATGTGGAAAATGCTATTTTGGAGGTGACACACAATCTGCGCTCTCGGATCGAAAAATTGAAATATCGGGATGAGCCTAGTCGCATTTTCTTTGTTTTTCTGTGCTCTTTCGAATGCAAAAAGAATTTTAAGGATCGGTTGAACCATTCAAAAGTTATGGCGTTTTTATCGTTTAACAAAATCAGGGGAAATCAAGGACCCTGTATTAAGTCCCTTTTCGCTATATCTCCCACAGGAGCCGAGAAAAACGCGAAAAACGATTTTTGGGATATTTCCCACATGAAATGGACGTTATCTGATGTATTTCGTCGCGCTGATCACGAATCTGGCCGTGGATTTGCGATATCTCCAACAGGAGCTGAGAAAATCGCAAAAAACCGAATTAGCCGAAAACCACCTGCTTTACGTTTACAAAAATCACGATATCGATCGTTTTCTCTGTAATAGCGACTGTTTCCGCTGCGCTTTGACTTTCTAACGAACAAGGCTTGATAATACATCTATTTTCATGCATTTAGAACCGTAGAATAATTTTTTTCAATTTTTTCGCGAAAGATAATCGATTTCTTAGTTATGTGGAAAATGCTATTTTGGAGGTGACACACAATCTGCGCTCTCGGATCGAAAAATTGAAATATCGGGATGAGCCTAGTCGCATTTTCTTTGTTTTTCTGTGCTCTTTCGAATGCAAAAAGAATTTTAAGGATCGGTTGAACCATTCAAAAGTTATGGCCTTTTCATCGATAAATAAAATCAGGGGAAATCAATGATCCTGTATTAAGCCCCTTTTTGCTCTATCTCCCACAGGAGCCGAGAAAAACGCGAAAAACGATTTTTGGGATATTTCCTACATAGGATGGACGTTATCTGATGTATTTCGTCGCGCTGATCACGAATCTGGCCGTGGATTTGCGATATCTCCAACAGGAGCTGAGAAAATCGCAAAAAACCGAATTAGCCGAAAACCACCTGCTTTACGTTTACAAAAATCACGATATCGATCGTTTTCTCTGTAATAGCGACTGTTTCCGCTGCGCTTTGACTTTCTAACGAAGAAGGCTTGATAATACATCAATTTCGATGCATTTAAAACCGTAGAATATTTTTTTTCAATTTTTTTTGCGAAAGATAATCGATTTCTTAGTTATGTGAAAAATGCTATTTTGGAGGTGACACACAATCTGCGCTCTCGGATCGAAAAATTGAAATATCGGGATGAGCCTAGTCGCATTTTCTTTGTTTTTCTGTGCTCTTTCGAATGCAAAAAGAATTTTAAGGATCGGTTGAACCATTCAAAAGTTATGGCGTTTTTATCGTTTAACAAAATCAGGGGAAATCAAGGACCCTGTATTAAGTCCCTTTTCGCTATATCTCCCACAGGAGCCGAGAAAAACGCGAAAAACGATTTTTGGGATATTTCCCACATGAAATGGACGTTATCTGATGTATTTCGTCGCGCTGATCACGAATCTGGCCGTGGATTTGCGATATCTCCAACAGGAGCTGAGAAAATCGCAAAAAACCGAATTAGCCGAAAACCACCTGCTTTACGTTTACAAAAATCACGATATCGATCGTTTTCTCTGTAATAGCGACTGTTTCCGCTGCGCTTTGACTTTCTAACGAACAAGGCTTGATAATACATCTATTTTCATGCATTTAGAACCGTAGAATAATTTTTTTCAATTTTTTCGCGAAAGATAATCGATTTCTTAGTTATGTGGAAAATGCTATTTTGGAGGTGACACACAATCTGCGCTCTCGGATCGAAAAATTGAAATATCGGGATGAGCCTAGTCGCATTTTCTGTGTTTTTCTGTGCTCTTTCGAATGCAAAAAGAATTTTAAGGATCGGTTGAACCATTCAAAAGTTATGGCGTTTTTATCGTTTAACAAAATCAGGGGAAATCAAGGACCCTGTATTAAGTCCCTTTTCGCTATATCTCCCACAGGAGCCGAGAAAAACGCGAAAAACGATTTTTGGGATATTTCCCACATGAAATGGACGTTATCTGATGTATTTCGTCGCGCTGATCACGAATCTGGCCGTGGATTTGCGATATCTCCAACAGGAGCTGAGAAAATCGCAAAAAACCGAATTAGCCGAAAACCACCTGCTTTACGTTTACAAAAATCACGATATCGATCGTTTTCTCTGTAATAGCGACTGTTTCCGCTGCGCTTTGACTTTCTAACGAACAAGGCTTGATAATACATCTATTTTCATGCATTTAGAACCGTAGAATAATTTTTTTCAATTTTTTCGCGAAAGATAATCGATTTCTTAGTTATGTGGAAAATGCTATTTTGGAGGTGACACACAATCTGCGCTCTCGGATCGAAAAATTGAAATATCGGGATGAGCCTAGTCGCATTTTCTTTGTTTTTCTGTGCTCTTTCGAATGCAAAAAGAATTTTAAGGATCGGTTGAACCATTCAAAAGTTATGGCCTTTTCATCGATAAATAAAATCAGGGGAAATCAATGATCCTGTATTAAGCCCCTTTTTGCTCTATCTCCCACAGGAGCCGAGAAAAACGCGAAAAACGATTTTTGGGATATTTCCTACATAGGATGGACGTTATCTGATGTATTTCGTCGCGCTGATCACGAATCTGGCCGTGGATTTGCGATATCTCCAACAGGAGCTGAGAAAATCGCAAAAAACCGAATTAGCCGAAAACCACCTGCTTTACGTTTACAAAAATCACGATATCGATCGTTTTCTCTGTAATAGCGACTGTTTCCGCTGCGCTTTGACTTTCTAACGAAGAAGGCTTGATAATACATCAATTTCGATGCATTTAAAACCGTAGAATATTTTTTTTCAATTTTTTTTGCGAAAGATAATCGATTTCTTAGTTATGTGAAAAATGCTATTTTGGAGGTGACACACAATCTGCGCTCTCGGATCGAAAAATTGAAATATCGGGATGAGCCTAGTCGCATTTTCTTTGTTTTTCTGTGCTCTTTCGAATGCAAAAAGAATTTTAAGGATCGGTTGAACCATTCAAAAGTTATGGCGTTTTTATCGTTTAACAAAATCAGGGGAAATCAAGGACCCTGTATTAAGTCCCTTTTCGCTATATCTCCCACAGGAGCCGAGAAAAACGCGAAAAACGATTTTTGGGATATTTCCCACATGAAATGGACGTTATCTGATGTATTTCGTCGCGCTGATCACGAATCTGGCCGTGGATTTGCGATATCTCCAACAGGAGCTGAGAAAATCGCAAAAAACCGAATTAGCCGAAAACCACCTGCTTTACGTTTACAAAAATCACGATATCGATCGTTTTCTCTGTAATAGCGACTGTTTCCGCTGCGCTTTGACTTTCTAACGAACAAGGCTTGATAATACATCTATTTTCATGCATTTAGAACCGTAGAATAATTTTTTTCAATTTTTTCGCGAAAGATAATCGATTTCTTAGTTATGTGGAAAATGCTATTTTGGAGGTGACACACAATCTGCGCTCTCGGATCGAAAAATTGAAATATCGGGATAAGCCTAGTCGCATTTTCTTTGTTTTTCTGTGCTCTTTCGAATGCAAAAAGAATTTTAAGGATCGGTTGAACCATTCAAAAGTTATGGCGTTTTTATCGTTTAACAAAATCAGGGGAAATCAAGGACCCTGTATTAAGTCCCTTTTCGCTATATCTCCCACAGGAGCCGAGAAAAACGCGAAAAACGATTTTTGGGATATTTCCCACATGAAATGGACGTTATCTGATGTATTTCGTCGCGCTGATCACGAATCTGGCCGTGGATTTGCGATATCTCCAACAGGAGCTGAGAAAATCGCAAAAAACCGAATTAGCCGAAAACCACCTGCTTTACGTTTACAAAAATCACGATATCGATCGTTTTCTCTGTAATAGCGACTGTTTCCGCTGCGCTTTGACTTTCTAACGAACAAGGCTTGATAATACATCTATTTTCATGCATTTAGAACCGTAGAATAATTTTTTTCAATTTTTTCGCGAAAGATAATCGATTTCTTAGTTATGTGGAAAATGCTATTTTGGAGGTGACACACAATCTGCGCTCTCGGATCGAAAAATTGAAATATCGGGATGAGCCTAGTCGCATTTTCTTTGTTTTTCTGTGCTCTTTCGAATGCAAAAAGAATTTTAAGGATCGGTTGAACCATTCAAAAGTTATGGCCTTTTCATCGATAAATAAAATCAGGGGAAATCAATGATCCTGTATTAAGCCCCTTTTTGCTCTATCTCCCACAGGAGCCGAGAAAAACGCGAAAAACGATTTTTGGGATATTTCCTACATAGGATGGACGTTATCTGATGTATTTCGTCGCGCTGATCACGAATCTGGCCGTGGATTTGCGATATCTCCAACAGGAGCTGAGAAAATCGCAAAAAACCGAATTAGCCGAAAACCACCTGCTTTACGTTTACAAAAATCACGATATCGATCGTTTTCTCTGTAATAGCGACTGTTTCCGCTGCGCTTTGACTTTCTAACGAAGAAGGCTTGATAATACATCAATTTCGATGCATTTAAAACCGTAGAATATTTTTTTTCAATTTTTTTTGCGAAAGATAATCGATTTCTTAGTTATGTGAAAAATGCTATTTTGGAGGTGACACACAATCTGCGCTCTCGGATCGAAAAATTGAAATATCGGGATGAGCCTAGTCGCATTTTCTTTGTTTTTCTGTGCTCTTTCGAATGCAAAAAGAATTTTAAGGATCGGTTGAACCATTCAAAAGTTATGGCGTTTTTATCGTTTAACAAAATCAGGGGAAATCAAGGACCCTGTATTAAGTCCCTTTTCGCTATATCTCCCACAGGAGCCGAGAAAAACGCGAAAAACGATTTTTGGGATATTTCCCACATGAAATGGACGTTATCTGATGTATTTCGTCGCGCTGATCACGAATCTGGCCGTGGATTTGCGATATCTCCAACAGGAGCTGAGAAAATCGCAAAAAACCGAATTAGCCGAAAACCACCTGCTTTACGTTTACAAAAATCACGATATCGATCGTTTTCTCTGTAATAGCGACTGTTTCCGCTGCGCTTTGACTTTCTAACGAACAAGGCTTGATAATACATCTATTTTCATGCATTTAGAACCGTAGAATAATTTTTTTCAATTTTTTCGCGAAAGATAATCGATTTCTTAGTTATGTGGAAAATGCTATTTTGGAGGTGACACACAATCTGCGCTCTCGGATCGAAAAATTGAAATATCGGGATAAGCCTAGTCGCATTTTCTTTGTTTTTCTGTGCTCTTTCGAATGCAAAAAGAATTTTAAGGATCGGTTGAACCATTCAAAAGTTATGGCGTTTTTATCGTTTAACAAAATCAGGGGAAATCAAGGACCCTGTATTAAGTCCCTTTTCGCTATATCTCCCACAGGAGCCGAGAAAAACGCGAAAAACGATTTTTGGGATATTTCCCACATGAAATGGACGTTATCTGATGTATTTCGTCGCGCTGATCACGAATCTGGCCGTGGATTTGCGATATCTCCAACAGGAGCTGAGAAAATCGCAAAAAACCGAATTAGCCGAAAACCACCTGCTTTACGTTTACAAAAATCACGATATCGATCGTTTTCTCTGTAATAGCGACTGTTTCCGCTGCGCTTCGACTTTCTAACGAACAAGGCTTGATAATACATCTATTTTCATGCATTTAGAACCGTAGAATAATTTTTTTCAATTTTTTCGCGAAAGATAATCGATTTCTTAGTTATGTGGAAAATGCTATTTTGGAGGTGACACACAATCTGCGCTCTCGGATCGAAAAATTGAAATATCGGGATGAGCCTAGTCGCATTTTCTTTGTTTTTCTGTGCTCTTTCGAATGCAAAAAGAATTTTAAGGATCGGTTGAACCATTCAAAAGTTATGGCCTTTTCATCGATAAATAAAATCAGGAAAAATCAATGATCCTGTATTAAGCCCCTTTTTGCTCTATCTCCCACAGGAGCCGAGAAAAACGCGAAAAACGATTTTTGGGATATTTCCTACATAGGATGGACGTTATCTGATGTATTTCGTCGCGCTGATCACGAATCTGGCCGTGGATTTGCGATATCTCCAACAGGAGCTGAGAAAATCGCAAAAAACCGAATTAGCCGAAAACCACCTGCTTTACGTTTACAAAAATCACGATATCGATCGTTTTCTCTGTAATAGCGACTGTTTCCGCTGCGCTTTGACTTTCTAACGAAGAAGGCTTGATAATACATCAATTTCGATGCATTTAAAACCGTAGAATATTTTTTTTCAATTTTTTTTGCGAAAGATAATCGATTTCTTAGTTATGTGAAAAATGCTATTTTGGAGGTGACACACAATCTGCGCTCTCGGATCGAAAAATTGAAATATCGGGATGAGCCTAGTCGCATTTTCTTTGTTTTTCTGTGCTCTTTCGAATGCAAAAAGAATTTTAAGGATCGGTTGAACCATTCAAAAGTTATGGCGTTTTTATCGTTTAACAAAATCAGGGGAAATCAAGGACCCTGTATTAAGTCCCTTTTCGCTATATCTCCCACAGGAGCCGAGAAAAACGCGAAAAACGATTTTTGGGATATTTCCCACATGAAATGGACGTTATCTGATGTATTTCGTCGCGCTGATCACGAATCTGGCCGTGGATTTGCGATATCTCCAACAGGAGCTGAGAAAATCGCAAAAAACCGAATTAGCCGAAAACCACCTGCTTTACGTTTACAAAAATCACGATATCGATCGTTTTCTCTGTAATAGCGACTGTTTCCGCTGCGCTTTGACTTTCTAACGAACAAGGCTTGATAATACATCTATTTTCATGCATTTAGAACCGTAGAATAATTTTTTTCAATTTTTTCGCGAAAGATAATCGATTTCTTAGTTATGTGGAAAATGCTATTTTGGAGGTGACACACAATCTGCGCTCTCGGATCGAAAAATTGAAATATCGGGATAAGCCTAGTCGCATTTTCTTTGTTTTTCTGTGCTCTTTCGAATGCAAAAAGAATTTTAAGGATCGGTTGAACCATTCAAAAGTTATGGCCTTTTTATCGATTAATAAAATCAGGGGAAATCAATGATCCTGTATTAAGCCCCTTTTTGCTCTATCTCCCACAGGAGCCGAGAAAAACGCGAAAAACGATTTTTGGGATATTTCCCACATGGGATGGACGTTATCTGATGTATTTCGTCGCGCTGATCACGAATCTGGCCGTGGATTTGCGATATCTCCAACAGGAGCTGAGAAAATCGCAAAAAACCGAATTAGCCGAAAACCACCTGCTTTACGTTTACAAAAATCACGATATCGAGAGTTTTCGCTGTAATAGCGACTGTTTCCGCTGCGCTTTGACTTTCTAACGAACAAGGCTTGATAATACATCAATTTCCATGCATTTAGAACCATAGAATAATTTTTTTCAATTTTTTTGCGAAAGATAATCGATTTCTTAGTTATGTGAAAAATGCTATTTTGAAGGTGACACACAATCTGCGCTCTCGGATCGAAAAATTGAAATATCGGGATGAGCCTAGTCGCATTTTCTTTGTTTTTCTGTGCTCTTTCGAATGCAAAAAGAATTTTAAGGATCGGTTGAACCATTCAAAAGTTATGGCGTTTTTATCGTTTAACAAAATCAGGGGAAATCAAGGACCCTGTATTAAGTCCCTTTTCGCTATATCTCCCACAGGAGCCGAGAAAAACGCGAAAAACGATTTTTGGGATATTTCCCACATGAAATGGACGTTATCTGATGTATTTCGTCGCGCTGATCACGAATCTGGCCGTGGATTTGCGATATCTCCAACAGGAGCTGAGAAAATCGCAAAAAACCGAATTAGCCGAAAACCACCTGCTTTACGTTTACAAAAATCACGATATCGAGCGTTTTCGCTGTAATAGCGACTGTTTCCGCTGCGCTTTGACTTTCTAACGAACAAGGCTTGATAATACATCAATTTCCATGCATTTAGAACCATAGAATAATTTTTTTCAATTTTTTTGCGAAAGATAATCGATTTCTTAGTTATGTGAAAAATGCTATTTTGAAGGTGACACACAATCTGCGCTCTCGGATCGAAAAATTGAAATATCGGGATGAGCCTAGTCGCATTTTCTTTGTTTTTCTGTGCTCTTTCGAATGCAAAAAGAATTTTAAGGATCGGTTGAACCATTCAAAAGTTATGGCGTTTTTATCGTTTAACAAAATCAGGGGAAATCAAGGACCCTGTATTAAGTCCCTTTTCGCTATATCTCCCACAGGAGCCGAGAAAAACGCGAAAAACGATTTTTGGGATATTTCCCACATGAAATGGACGTTATCTGATGTATTTCGTCGCGCTGATCACGAATCTGGCCGTGGATTTGCGATATCTCCAACAGGAGCTGAGAAAATCGCAAAAAACCGTATTAGCCGAAAACCACCTGCTTTACGTTTACAAAAATCACGATATCGATCGTTTTCTCTGTAATAGCGACTGTTTCCGCTGCGCTTTGACTTTCTAACGAACAAGGATTGATAATACATCAATTTCGATGCATTTAAAACCGTAGAATATTTTTTTTCAATTTTTTTTGCGAAAGATAATCGATTTCTTAGTTATGTGAAAAATGCTATTTTGAAGGTGACACACAATCTGCGCTCTCGGATCGAAAAATTGAAATATCGGGATGAGCCTAGTCGCATTTTCTTTGTTTTTCTGTGCTCTTTCGAATGCAAAAAGAATTTTAAGGATCGGTTGAACCATTCAAAAGTTATGGCCTTTTTATCGATTAATAAAATCAGGGGAAATCAATGATCCTGTATTAAGCCCCTTTTTGCTCTATCTCCCACAGGAACCGAGAAAAACGCGAAAAACGATTTTTGGGATATTTCCCACATGGGATGGACGTTATCTGATGTATTTCGTCGCGCTGATCACGAATCTGGCCGTGGATTTGCGATATCTCCAACAGGAGTTGAGAAAATCGCAAAAAACCGAATTAGCCGAAAACCACCTGCTTTACGTTTACAAAAATCACGATATCGAGCGTTTTCGCTGTAATAGCGACTGTTTCCGCTGCGCTTTGACTTTCTAACGAACAAGGCTTGATAATACATCAATTTCCATGCATTTAGAACCATAGAATAATTTTTTTCAATTTTTTTGCGAAAGATAATCGATTTCTTAGTTATGTGAAAAATGCTATTTTGAAGGTGACACACAATCTGCGCTCTCGGATCGAAAAATTGAAATATCGGGATGAGCCTAGTCGCATTTTCTTTGTTTTTCTGTGCTCTTTCGAATGCAAAAAGAATTTTAAGGATCGGTTGAACCATTCAAAAGTTATGGCGTTTTTATCGTTTAACAAAATCAGGGGAAATCAAGGACCCTGTATTAAGTCCCTTTTCGCTATATCTCCCACAGGAGCCGAGAAAAACGCGAAAAACGATTTTTGGGATATTTCCCACATGAAATGGACGTTATCTGATGTATTTCGTCGCGCTGATCACGAATCTGGCCGTGGATTTGCGATATCTCCAACAGGAGCTGAGAAAATCGCAAAAAACCGTATTAGCCGAAAACCACCTGCTTTACGTTTACAAAAATCACGATATCGATCGTTTTCTCTGTAATAGCGACTGTTTCCGCTGCGCTTTGACTTTCTAACGAACAAGGATTGATAATACATCAATTTCGATGCATTTAAAACCGTAGAATATTTTTTTTCAATTTTTTTTGCGAAAGATAATCGATTTCTTAGTTATGTGAAAAATGCTATTTTGAAGGTGACACACAATCTGCGCTCTCGGATCGAAAAATTGAAATATCGGGATGAGCCTAGTCGCATTTTCTTTGTTTTTCTGTGCTCTTTCGAATGCAAAAAGAATTTTAAGGATCGGTTGAACCATTCAAAAGTTATGGCCTTTTTATCGATTAATAAAATCAGGGGAAATCAATGATCCTGTATTAAGCCCCTTTTTGCTCTATCTCCCACAGGAACCGAGAAAAACGCGAAAAACGATTTTTGGGATATTTCCCACATGGGATGGACGTTATCTGATGTATTTCGTCGCGCTGATCACGAATCTGGCCGTGGATTTGCGATATCTCCAACAGGAGTTGAGAAAATCGCAAAAAACCGAATTAGCCGAAAACCACCTGCTTTACGTTTACAAAAATCACGATATCGAGCGTTTTCGCTGTAATAGCGACTGTTTCCGCTGCGCTTTGACTTTCTAACGAACAAGGCTTGATAATACATCAATTTCCATGCATTTAGAACCATAGAATAATTTTTTTCAATTTTTTTGCGAAAGATAATCGATTTCTTAGTTATGTGAAAAATGCTATTTTGAAGGTGACACACAATCTGCGCTCTCGGATCGAAAAATTGAAATATCGGGATGAGCCTAGTCGCATTTTCTTTGTTTTTCTGTGCTCTTTCGAATGCAAAAAGAATTTTAAGGATCGGTTGAACCATTCAAAAGTTATGGCCTTTTTATCGATTAATAAAATCAGGGGAAATCAATGATCCTGTATTAAGCCCCTTTTTGCTCTATCTCCCACAGGAACCGAGAAAAACGCGAAAAACGATTTTTGGGATATTTCCCACATGGGATGGACGTTATCTGATGTATTTCGTCGCGCTGATCACGAATCTGGCCGTGGATTTGCGATATCTCCAACAGGAGTTGAGAAAATCGCAAAAAACCGAATTAGCCGAAAACCACCTGCTTTACGTTTACAAAAATCACGATATCGAGCGTTTTCGCTGTAATAGCGACTGTTTCCGCTGCGCTTTGACTTTCTAACGAACAAGGCTTGATAATACATCAATTTCCATGCATTTAGAACCATAGAATAATTTTTTTCAATTTTTTTGCGAAAGATAATCGATTTCTTAGTTATGTGAAAAATGCTATTTTGAAGGTGACACACAATCTGCGCTCTCGGATCGAAAAATTGAAATATCGGGATGAGCCTAGTCGCATTTTCTTTGTTTTTCTGTGCTCTTTCGAATGCAAAAAGAATTTTAAGGATCGGTTGAACCATTCAAAAGTTATGGCGTTTTTATCGTTTAACAAAATCAGGGGAAATCAAGGACCCTGTATTAAGTCCCTTTTCGCTATATCTCCCACAGGAGCCGAGAAAAACGCGAAAAACGATTTTTTGGATATTTCCCACATGAAATGGACGTTATCTGATGTATTTCGTCGCGCTGATCACGAATCTGGCCGTGGATTTGCGATATCTCCAACAGGAGCTGAGAAAATCGCAAAAAACCGAATTAGCCGAAAACCACCTGCTTTACGTTTACAAAAATCACGATATCGAGCGTTTTCGCTGTAATAGCGACTGTTTCCGCTGCGCTTTGACTTTCTAACGAACAAGGCTTGATAATACATCAATTTCCATGCATTTAGAACCATAGAATAATTTTTTTCAATTTTTTTGCGAAAGATAATCGATTTCTTAGTTATGTGAAAAATGCTATTTTGAAGGTGACACACAATCTGCGCTCTCGGATCGAAAAATTGAAATATCGGGATGAGCCTAGTCGCATTTTCTTTGTTTTTCTGTGCTCTTTCGAATGCAAAAAGAATTTTAAGGATCGGTTGAACCATTCAAAAGTTATGGCGTTTTTATCGTTTAACAAAATCAGGGGAAATCAAGGACCCTGTATTAAGTCCCTTTTCGCTATATCTCCCACAGGAGCCGAGAAAAACGCGAAAAACGATTTTTGGGATATTTCCCACATGAAATGGACGTTATCTGATGTATTTCGTCGCGCTGATCACGAATCTGGCCGTGGATTTGCGATATCTCCAACAGGAGCTGAGAAAATCGCAAAAAACCGAATTAGCCGAAAACCACCTGCTTTACGTTTACAAAAATCACGATATCGAGCGTTTTCGCTGTAATAGCGACTGTTTCCGCTGCGCTTTGACTTTCTAACGAACAAGGCTTGATAATACATCAATTTCCATGCATTTAGAACCATAGAATAATTTTTTTCAATTTTTTTGCGAAAGATAATCGATTTCTTAGTTATGTGAAAAATGCTATTTTGAAGGTGACACACAATCTGCGCTCTCGGATCGAAAAATTGAAATATCGGGATGAGCCTAGTCGCATTTTCTTTGTTTTTCTGTGCTCTTTCGAATGCAAAAAGAATTTTAAGGATCGGTTGAACCATTCAAAAGTTATGGCGTTTTTATCGTTTAACAAAATCAGGGGAAATCAAGGACCCTGTATTAAGTCCCTTTTCGCTATATCTCCCACAGGAGCCGAGAAAAACGCGAAAAACGATTTTTGGGATATTTCCCACATGAAATGGACGTTATCTGATGTATTTCGTCGCGCTGATCACGAATCTGGCCGTGGATTTGCGATATCTCCAACAGGAGCTGAGAAAATCGCAAAAAACCGAATTAGCCGAAAACCACCTGCTTTACGTTTACAAAAATCACGATATCGATCGTTTTCTCTGTAATAGCGACTGTTTCCGCTGCGCTTTGACTTTCTAACGAACAAGGCTTGATAATACATCTATTTTCATGCATTTAGAACCGTAGAATAATTTTTTTCAATTTTTTCGCGAAAGATAATCGATTTCTTAGTTATGTGGAAAATGCTATTTTGGAGGTGACACACAATCTGCGCTCTCGGATCGAAAAATTGAAATATCGGGATGAGCCTAGTCGCATTTTCTTTGTTTTTCTGTGCTCTTTCGAATGCAAAAAGAATTTTAAGGATCGGTTGAACCATTCAAAAGTTATGGCCTTTTTATCGATTAATAAAATCAGGGGAAATCAATGATCCTGTATTAAGCCCCTTTTTGCTCTATCTCCCACAGGAGCCGAGAAAAACGCGAAAAACGATTTTTGGGATATTTCCCACATGGGATGGACGTTATCTGATGTATTTCGTCGCGCTGATCACGAATCTGGCCCCGGATTTGCGATATCTCCAACAGGAGTTGAGAAAATCGCAAAAAACCGAATTAGCCGAAAACCACCTGCTTTACGTTTGCAAAAATCACGATATCGAGCGTTTTCGCTGTAATAGCGACTGTTTCCGCTGCGCTTTGACTTTCTAACGAACAAGGCTTGATAATACATCAATTTCCATGCATTTAGAACCATAGAATAATTTTTTTCAATTCTTTTGCGAAAGATAATCGATTTCTTAGTTATGTGAAAAATGCTATTTTGGAGGTGACACACAATCTGCGATCTCGGATCGAAAAATTGAAATATCGGGATGAGCCTAGTCGCATTTTCTTTGTTTTTCTGTGCTCTTTCGAATGCAATAAAAATTTTAAGGATCGGTTGAACCATTCAAAAGTTATGGCCTTTTTATCGATTAACAAAATCAGGGGAAATCAAAGATCCTGTATTAAGCCCCTTTTCGCTCTATCTCCCACAGGAGCCGAGAAAAACGCGAAAAACGATTTTTGGGATATTTCCCACATGGGATGGACGTTATCTGATGTATTTCGTCGCGCTGATCACGAATCTGGCCGTGGATTTGCGATATCTCCAACAGGAGCTGAGAAAATCGCAAAAAACCGAATTAGCCGAAAACCACCTGCTTTACGTTTAGAAAAATCACGATATCGATCGTTTTCTCTATAATAGCGACTGTTTCCGCTGCGCTTTGACTCTCTAACGAACAAGGCTTGATAATACATCAATTTCCATGCATTTAGAACCATAGAATAATTTTTTTCAATTTTTTTTGCGAAAGATAATCGATTTCTTAGTTATGTGAAAAATGCTATTTTGGAGGTGACACACAATCTGCGCTCTCGGATCGAAAAATTGAAATATCGGGATGAGCCTAGTCGCATTTTCTTTGTTTTTCTGTGCTCTTTCGAATGCAAAAAGAATTTTAAGGATCGGTTGAACCATTCAAAAGTTATGGCCTTTTTATCGATTAATAAAATCAGGGGAAATCAATGATCCTGTATTAAGCCCCTTTTTGCTCTATCTCCCACAGGAGCCGAGAAAAACGCGAAAAACGATTTTTGGGATATTTCCCACATGGGATGGACGTTATCTGATGTATTTCGTCGCGCTGATCACGAATCTGGCCGTGGATTTGCGATATCTCCAACAGGAGCTGAGAAAATCGCAAAAAACCGTATTAGCCGAAAACCACCTGCTTTACGTTTACAAAAATCACGATATCGAGCGTTTTCGCTGTAATAGCGACTGTTTCCGCTGCGCTTTGACTTTCTAACGAACAAGGCTTGATAATACATCAATTTCCATGCATTTAGAACCATAGAATAATTTTTTTCAATTTTTTTGCGAAAGATAATCGATTTCTTAGTTATGTGAAAAATGCTATTTTGAAGGTGACACACAATCTGCGCTCTCGGATCGAAAAATTGAAATATCGGGATGAGCCTAGTCGCATTTTCTTTGTTTTTCTGTGCTCTTTCGAATGCAAAAAGAATTTTAAGGATCGGTTGAACCATTCAAAAGTTATGGCGTTTTTATCGTTTAACAAAATCAGGGGAAATCAAGGACCCTGTATTAAGTCCCTTTTCGCTATATCTCCCACAGGAGCCGAGAAAAACGCGAAAAACGATTTTTGGGATATTTCCCACATGAAATGGACGTTATCTGATGTATTTCGTCGCGCTGATCACGAATCTGGCCGTGGATTTGCGATATCTCCAACAGGAGCTGAGAAAATCGCAAAAAACCGAATTAGCCGAAAACCACCTGCTTTACGTTTACAAAAATCACGATATCGAGCGTTTTCGCTGTAATAGCGACTGTTTCCGCTGCGCTTTGACTTTCTAACGAACAAGGCTTGATAATACATCAATTTCCATGCATTTAGAACCATAGAATAATTTTTTTCAATTTTTTTGCGAAAGATAATCGATTTCTTAGTTATGTGAAAAATGCTATTTTGAAGGTGACACACAATCTGCGCTCTCGGATCGAAAAATTGAAATATCGGGATGAGCCTAGTCGCATTTTCTTTGTTTTTCTGTGCTCTTTCGAATGCAAAAAGAATTTTAAGGATCGGTTGAACCATTCAAAAGTTATGGCGTTTTTATCGTTTAACAAAATCAGGGGAAATCAAGGACCCTGTATTAAGTCCCTTTTCGCTATATCTCCCACAGGAGCCGAGAAAAACGCGAAAAACGATTTTTGGGATATTTCCCACATGAAATGGACGTTATCTGATGTATTTCGTCGCGCTGATCACGAATCTGGCCGTGGATTTGCGATATCTCCAACAGGAGCTGAGAAAATCGCAAAAAACCGAATTAGCCGAAAACCACCTGCTTTACGTTTACAAAAATCACGATATCGAGCGTTTTCGCTGTAATAGCGACTGTTTCCGCTGCGCTTTGACTTTCTAACGAACAAGGCTTGATAATACATCAATTTCCATGCATTTAGAACCATAGAATAATTTTTTTCAATTTTTTTGCGAAAGATAATCGATTTCTTAGTTATGTGAAAAATGCTATTTTGAAGGTGACACACAATCTGCGCTCTCGGATCGAAAAATTGAAATATCGGGATGAGCCTAGTCGCATTTTCTTTGTTTTTTGTGCTCTTTCGAATGCAAAAAGAATTTTAAGGATCGGTTGAACCATTCAAAAGTTATGGCGTTTTTATCGTTTAACAAAATCAGGGGAAATCAAGGACCCTGTATTAAGTCCCTTTTCGCTATATCTCCCACAGGAGCCGAGAAAAACGCGAAAAACGATTTTTGGGATATTTCCCACATGGGATGGACGTTATCTGATGTATTTCGTCGCGCTGATCACGAATCTGGCCGTGGATTTGCGATATCTCCAACAGGAGCTGAGAAAATCGCAAAAAACCGAATTAGCCGAAAACCACCTGCTTTACGTTTACAAAAATCACGATATCGAGAGTTTTCGCTGTAATAGCGACTGTTTCCGCTGCGCTTTGACTTTCTAACGAACAAGGCTTGATAATACATCAATTTCCATGCATTTAGAACCATAGAATAATTTTTTTCAATTTTTTTGCGAAAGATAATCGATTTCTTAGTTATGTGAAAAATGCTATTTTGAAGGTGACACACAATCTGCGCTCTCGGATCGAAAAATTGAAATATCGGGATGAGCCTAGTCGCATTTTCTTTGTTTTTTGTGCTCTTTCGAATGCAAAAAGAATTTTAAGGATCGGTTGAACCATTCAAAAGTTATGGCGTTTTTATCGTTTAACAAAATCAGGGGAAATCAAGGACCCTGTATTAAGTCCCTTTTCGCTATATCTCCCACAGGAGCCGAGAAAAACGCGAAAAACGATTTTTGGGATATTTCCCACATGAAATGGACGTTATCTGATGTATTTCGTCGCGCTGATCACGAATCTGGCCGTGGATTTGCGATATCTCCAACAGGAGCTGAGAAAATCGCAAAAAACCGAATTAGCCGAAAACCACCTGCTTTACGTTTACAAAAATCACGATATCGATCGTTTTCTCTGTAATAGCGACTGTTTCCGCTGCGCTTTGACTTTCTAACGAACAAGGCTTGATAATACATCTATTTTCATGCATTTAGAACCGTAGAATAATTTTTTTCAATTTTTTCGCGAAAGATAATCGATTTCTTAGTTATGTGGAAAATGCTATTTTGGAGGTGACACACAATCTGCGCTCTCGGATCGAAAAATTGAAATATCGGGATGAGCCTAGTCGCATTTTCTTTGTTTTTCTGTGCTCTTTCGAATGCAAAAAGAATTTTAAGGATCGGTTGAACCATTCAAAAGTTATGGCCTTTTTATCGATTAATAAAATCAGGGGAAATCAATGATCCTGTATTAAGCCCCTTTTTGCTCTATCTCCCACAGGAGCCGAGAAAAACGCGAAAAACGATTTTTGGGATATTTCCCACATGGGATGGACGTTATCTGATGTATTTCGTCGCGCTGATCACGAATCTGGCCCCGGATTTGCGATATCTCCAACAGGAGTTGAGAAAATCGCAAAAAACCGAATTAGCCGAAAACCACCTGCTTTACGTTTACAAAAATCACGATATCGAGCGTTTTCGCTGTAATAGCGACTGTTTCCGCTGCGCTTTGACTTTCTAACGAACAAGGCTTGATAATACATCAATTTCCATGCATTTAGAACCATAGAATAATTTTTTTCAATTCTTTTGCGAAAGATAATCGATTTCTTAGTTATGTGAAAAATGCTATTTTGGAGGTGACACACAATCTGCGATCTCGGATCGAAAAATTGAAATATCGGGATGAGCCTAGTCGCATTTTCTTTGTTTTTCTGTGCTCTTTCGAATGCAATAAAAATTTTAAGGATCGGTTGAACCATTCAAAAGTTATGGCCTTTTTATCGATTAACAAAATCAGGGGAAATCAAAGATCCTGTATTAAGCCCCTTTTCGCTCTATCTCCCACAGGAGCCAAGAAAAACGCGAAAAACGATTTTTGGGATATTTCCCACATGGGATGGACGTTATCTGATGTATTTCGTCGCGCTGATCACGAATCTGGCCGTGGATTTGCGATATCTCCAACAGGAGCTGAGAAAATCGCAAAAAACCGAATTAGCCGAAAACCACCTGCTTTACGTTTAGAAAAATCACGATATCGATCGTTTTCTCTATAATAGCGACTGTTTCCGCTGCGCTTTGACTCTCTAACGAACAAGGCTTGATAATACATCAATTTCCATGCATTTAGAACCATAGAATAATTTTTTTCAATTTTTTTTGCGAAAGATAATCGATTTCTTAGTTATGTGAAAAATGCTATTTTGGAGGTGACACACAATCTGCGCTCTCGGATCGAAAAATTGAAATATCGGGATGAGCCTAGTCGCATTTTCTTTGTTTTTCTGTGCTCTTTCGAATGCAAAAAGAATTTTAAGGATCGGTTGAACCATTCAAAAGTTATGGCCTTTTTATCGATTAACAAAATCAGGGGAAATCAAAGATCCTGTATTAAGCCCCTTTTCGCTCTATCTCCCACAGGAGCCGAGAAAAACGCGAAAAACGATTTTTGGGATATTTCCCACATGGGATGGACGTTATCTGATGTATTTCGTCGCGCTGATCACGAATCTGGCCGTGGATTTGCGATATCTCCAACAGGAGCTGAGAAAATCGCAAAAAACCGAATTAGCCGAAAACCACCTGCTTTACGTTTAGAAAAATCACGATATCGATCGTTTTCTCTATAATAGCGACTGTTTCCGCTGCGCTTTGACTCTCTAACGAACAAGGCTTGATAATACATCAATTTCCATGCATTTAGAACCATAGAATAATTTTTTTCAATTTTTTTTCCGAAAGATAATCGATTTCTTAGTTATGTGAAAAATGCTATTTTGGAGGTGACACACAATCTGCGCTCTCGGATCGAAAAATTGAAATATCGGGATGAGCCTAGTCGCATTTTCTTTGTTTTTCTGTGCTCTTTCGAATGCAAAAAGAATTTTAAGGATCGGTTGAACCATTCAAAAGTTATGGCCTTTTTATCGATTAACAAAATCAGGGGAAATCAAAGATCCTGTATTAAGCCCCTTTTCGCTCTATCTCCCACAGGAGCCGAGAAAAACGCGAAAAACGATTTTTGGGATATTTCCCACATGGGATGGACGTTATCTGATGTATTTCGTCGCGCTGATCACGAATCTGGCCGTGGATTTGCGATATCTCCAACAGGAGCTGAGAAAATCGCAAAAAACCGAATTAGCCGAAAACCACCTGCTTTACGTTTAGAAAAATCACGATATCGATCGTTTTCTCTATAATAGCGACTGTTTCCGCTGCGCTTTGACTCTCTAACGAACAAGGCTTGATAATACATCAATTTCCATGCATTTAGAACCATAGAATAATTTTTTTCAATTTTTTTTGCGAAAGATAATCGATTTCTTAGTTATGTGAAAAATGCTATTTTGGAGGTGACACACAATCTGCGCTCTCGGATCGAAAAATTGAAATATCGGGATGAGCCTAGTCGCATTTTCTTTGTTTTTCTGTGCTCTTTCGAATGCAAAAAGAATTTTAAGGATCGGTTGAACCATTCAAAAGTTATGGCCTTTTTATCGATTAATAAAATCAGGGGAAATCAATGATCCTGTATTAAGCCCCTTTTTGCTCTATCTCCCACAGGAGCCGAGAAAAACGCGAAAAACGATTTTTGGGATATTTCCCACATGGGATGGACGTTATCTGATGTATTTCGTCGCGCTGATCACGAATCTGGCCGTGGATTTGCGATATCTCCAACAGGAGCTGAGAAAATCGCAAAAAACCGTATTAGCCGAAAACCACCTGCTTTACGTTTACAAAAATCACGATATCGAGCGTTTTCGCTGTAATAGCGACTGTTTCCGCTGCGCTTTGACTTTCTAACGAACAAGGCTTGATAATACATCAATTTCCATGCATTTAGAACCATAGAATAATTTTTTTCAATTCGTTTGCGAAAGATAATCGATTTCTTAGTTATGTGAAAAATGCTATTTTGGAGGTGACACACAATCTGCGATCTCGGATCGAAAAATTGAAATATCGGGATGAGCCTAGTCGCATTTTCTTTGTTTTTCTGTGCTCTTTCGAATGCAATAAAAATTTTAAGGATCGGTTGAACCATTCAAAAGTTATGGCCTTTTTATCGATTAACAAAATCAGGGGAAATCAAAGATCCTGTATTAAGCCCCTTTTCGCTCTATCTCCCACAGGAGCCGAGAAAAACGCGAAAAACGATTTTTGGGATATTTCCCACATGGGATGGACGTTATCTGATGTATTTCGTCGCGCTGATCACGAATCTGGCCGTGGATTTGCGATATCTCCAATAGGAGCTGAGAAAATCGCAAAAAACCGAATTAGCCGAAAACCACCTGCTTTACGTTTAGAAAAATCACGATATCGATCGTTTTCTCTATAATAGCGACTGTTTCCGCTGCGCTTTGACTCTCTAACGAACAAGGCTTGATAATACATCAATTTCCATGCATTTAGAACCATAGAATAATTTTTTTCAATTTTTTTTGCGAAAGATAATCGATTTCTTAGTTATGTGAAAAATGCTATTTTGGAGGTGACACACAATCTGCGCTCTCGGATCGAAAAATTGAAATATCGGGATGAGCCTAGTCGCATTTTCTTTGTTTTTCTGTGCTCTTTCGAATGCAAAAAGAATTTTAAGGATCGGTTGAACCATTCAAAAGTTATGGCCTTTTTATCGATTAACAAAATCAGGGGAAATCAAGGACCCTGTATTAAGCCCCTTTTCGCTCTATCTCCCACAGGAGCCGAGAAAAACGCGAAAAACGATTTTTGGGATATTTCCCACATGGGATGGACGTTATCTGATGTATTTCGTCGCGCTGATCACGAATCTGGCCGTGGATTTGCGATATCTCCAACAGGAGCTGAGAAAATCGCAAAAAACCGAATTAGCCGAAAACCACCTGCTTTACGTTTAGAAAAATCACGATATCGATCGTTTTCTCTATAATAGCGACTGTTTCCGCTGCGCTTTGACTCTCTAACGAACAAGGCTTGATAATACATCAATTTCCATGCATTTAGAACCATAGAATAATTTTTTTCAATTTTTTTTGCGAAAGATAATCGATTTCTTAGTTATGTGAAAAATGCTATTTTGGAGGTGACACACAATCTGCGCTCTCGGATCGAAAAATTGAAATATCGGGATGAGCCTAGTCGCATTTTCTTTGTTTTTCTGTGCTCTTTCGAATGCAAAAAGAATTTTAAGGATCGGTTGAACCATTCAAAAGTTATGGCCTTTTTATCGATTAACAAAATCAGGGGAAATCAAAGATCCTGTATTAAGCCCCTTTTCGCTCTATCTCCCACAGGAGCCGAGAAAAACGCGAAAAACGATTTTTGGGATATTTCCCACATGGGATGGACGTTATCTGATGTATTTCGTCGCGCTGATCACGAATCTGGCCGTGGATTTGCGATATCTCCAACAGGAGCTGAGAAAATCGCAAAAAACCGAATTAGCCGAAAACCACCTGCTTTACGTTTAGAAAAATCACGATATCGATCGTTTTCTCTATAATAGCGACTGTTTCCGCTGCGCTTTGACTCTCTAACGAACAAGGCTTGATAATACATCAATTTCCATGCATTTAGAACCATAGAATAATTTTTTTCAATTTTTTTTCCGAAAGATAATCGATTTCTTAGTTATGTGAAAAATGCTATTTTGGAGGTGACACACAATCTGCGCTCTCGGATCGAAAAATTGAAATATCGGGATGAGCCTAGTCGCATTTTCTTTGTTTTTCTGTGCTCTTTCGAATGCAAAAAGAATTTTAAGGATCGGTTGAACCATTCAAAAGTTATGGCCTTTTTATCGATTAACAAAATCAGGGGAAATCAAAGATCCTGTATTAAGCCCCTTTTCGCTCTATCTCCCACAGGAGCCGAGAAAAACGCGAAAAACGATTTTTGGGATATTTCCCACATGGGATGGACGTTATCTGATGTATTTCGTCGCGCTGATCACGAATCTGGCCGTGGATTTGCGATATCTCCAACAGGAGCTGAGAAAATCGCAAAAAACCGAATTAGCCGAAAACCACCTGCTTTACGTTTAGAAAAATCACGATATCGATCGTTTTCTCTATAATAGCGACTGTTTCCGCTGCGCTTTGACTCTCTAACGAACAAGGCTTGATAATACATCAATTTCCATGCATTTAGAACCATAGAATAATTTTTTTCAATTTTTTTTGCGAAAGATAATCGATTTCTTAGTTATGTGAAAAATGCTATTTTGGAGGTGACACACAATCTGCGCTCTCGGATCGAAAAATTGAAATATCGGGATGAGCCTAGTCGCATTTTCTTTGTTTTTCTGTGCTCTTTCGAATGCAAAAAGAATTTTAAGGATCGGTTGAACCATTCAAAAGTTATGGCCTTTTTATCGATTAACAAAATCAGGGGAAATCAAAGATCCTGTATTAAGCCCCTTTTCGCTCTATCTCCCACAGGAGCCGAGAAAAACGCGAAAAACGATTTTTGGGATATTTCCCACATGGGATGGACGTTATCTGATGTATTTCGTCGCGCTGATCACGAATCTGGCCGTGGATTTGCGATATCTCCAACAGGAGCTGAGAAAATCGCAAAAAACCGAATTAGCCGAAAACCACCTGCTTTACGTTTAGAAAAATCACGATATCGATCGTTTTCTCTATAATAGCGACTGTTTCCGCTGCGCTTTGACTCTCTAACGAACAAGGCTTGATAATACATCAATTTCCATGCATTTAGAACCATAGAATAATTTTTTTCAATTTTTTTTGCGAAAGATAATCGATTTCTTAGTTATGTGAAAAATGCTATTTTGGAGGTGACACACAATCTGCGCTCTCGGATCGAAAAATTGAAATATCGGGATGAGCCTAGTCGCATTTTCTTTGTTTTTCTGTGCTCTTTCGAATGCAAAAAGAATTTTAAGGATCGGTTGAACCATTCAAAAGTTATGGCCTTTTTATCGATTAACAAAATCAGGGGAAATCAAAGATCCTGTATTAAGCCCCTTTTCGCTCTATCTCCCACAGGAGCCGAGAAAAACGCGAAAAACGATTTTTGGGATATTTCCCACATGGGATGGACGTTATCTGATGTATTTCGTCGCGCTGATCACGAATCTGGCCGTGGATTTGCGATATCTCCAACAGGAGCTGAGAAAATCGCAAAAAACCGAATTAGCCGAAAACCACCTGCTTTACGTTTAGAAAAATCACGATATCGATCGTTTTCTCTATAATAGCGACTGTTTCCGCTGCGCTTTGACTCTCTAACGAACAAGGCTTGATAATACATCAATTTCCATGCATTTAGAACCATAGAATAATTTTTTTCAATTTTTTTTGCGAAAGATAATCGATTTCTTAGTTATGTGAAAAATGCTATTTTGGAGGTGACACACAATCTGCGCTCTCGGATCGAAAAATTGAAATATCGGGATGAGCCTAGTCGCATTTTCTTTGTTTTTCTGTGCTCTTTCGAATGCAAAAAGAATTTTAAGGATCGGTTGAACCATTCAAAAGTTATGGCCTTTTTATCGATTAATAAAATCAGGGGAAATCAATGATCCTGTATTAAGCCCCTTTTTGCTCTATCTCCCACAGGAGCCGAGAAAAACGCGAAAAACGATTTTTGGGATATTTCCCACATGGGATGGACGTTATCTGATGTATTTCGTCGCGCTGATCACGAATCTGGCCGTGGATTTGCGATATCTCCAACAGGAGCTGAGAAAATCGCAAAAAACCGTATTAGCCGAAAACCACCTGCTTTACGTTTACAAAAATCACGATATCGAGCGTTTTCGCTGTAATAGCGACTGTTTCCGCTGCGCTTTGACTTTCTAACGAACAAGGCTTGATAATACATCAATTTCCATGCATTTAGAACCATAGAATAATTTTTTTCAATTCGTTTGCGAAAGATAATCGATTTCTTAGTTATGTGAAAAATGCTATTTTGGAGGTGACACACAATCTGCGATCTCGGATCGAAAAATTGAAATATCGGGATGAGCCTAGTCGCATTTTCTTTGTTTTTCTGTGCTCTTTCGAATGCAATAAAAATTTTAAGGATCGGTTGAACCATTCAAAAGTTATGGCCTTTTTATCGATTAACAAAATCAGGGGAAATCAAAGATCCTGTATTAAGCCCCTTTTCGCTCTATCTCCCACAGGAGCCGAGAAAAACGCGAAAAACGATTTTTGGGATATTTCCCACATGGGATGGACGTTATCTGATGTATTTCGTCGCGCTGATCACGAATCTGGCCGTGGATTTGCGATATCTCCAATAGGAGCTGAGAAAATCGCAAAAAACCGAATTAGCCGAAAACCACCTGCTTTACGTTTAGAAAAATCACGATATCGATCGTTTTCTCTATAATAGCGACTGTTTCCGCTGCGCTTTGACTCTCTAACGAACAAGGCTTGATAATACATCAATTTCCATGCATTTAGAACCATAGAATAATTTTTTTCAATTTTTTTTGCGAAAGATAATCGATTTCTTAGTTATGTGAAAAATGCTATTTTGGAGGTGACACACAATCTGCGCTCTCGGATCGAAAAATTGAAATATCGGGATGAGCCTAGTCGCATTTTCTTTGTTTTTCTGTGCTCTTTCGAATGCAAAAAGAATTTTAAGGATCGGTTGAACCATTCAAAAGTTATGGCCTTTTTATCGATTAACAAAATCAGGGGAAATCAAAGATCCTGTATTAAGCCCCTTTTCGCTCTATCTCCCACAGGAGCCGAGAAAAACGCGAAAAACGATTTTTGGGATATTTCCCACATGGGATGGACGTTATCTGATGTATTTCGTCGCGCTGATCACGAATCTGGCCGTGGATTTGCGATATCTCCAACAGGAGCTGAGAAAATCGCAAAAAACCGAATTAGCCGAAAACCACCTGCTTTACGTTTAGAAAAATCACGATATCGATCGTTTTCTCTATAATAGCGACTGTTTCCGCTGCGCTTTGACTCTCTAACGAACAAGGCTTGATAATACATCAATTTCCATGCATTTAGAACCATAGAATAATTTTTTTCAATTTTTTTTGCGAAAGATAATCGATTTCTTAGTTATGTGAAAAATGCTATTTTGGAGGTGACACACAATCTGCGCTCTCGGATCGAAAAATTGAAATATCGGGATGAGCCTAGTCGCATTTTCTTTGTTTTTCTGTGCTCTTTCGAATGCAAAAAGAATTTTAAGGATCGGTTGAACCATTCAAAAGTTATGGCCTTTTTATCGATTAATAAAATCAGGGGAAATCAATGATCCTGTATTAAGCCCCTTTTTGCTCTATCTCCCACAGGAGCCGAGAAAAACGCGAAAAACGATTTTTGGGATATTTCCCACATGGGATGGACGTTATCTGATGTATTTCGTCGCGCTGATCACGAATCTGGCCGTGGATTTGCGATATCTCCAACAGGAGCTGAGAAAATCGCAAAAAACCGTATTAGCCGAAAACCACCTGCTTTACGTTTACAAAAATCACGATATCGATCGTTTTCTCTGTAATAGCGACTGTTTCCGCTGCGCTTTGACTTTCTAACGAACAAGGATTGATAATACATCAATTTCGATGCATTTAAAACCGTAGAATATTTTTTTTCAATTTTTTTTGCGAAAGATAATCGATTTCTTAGTTATGTGAAAAATGCTATTTTGAAGGTGACACACAATCTGCGCTCTCGGATCGAAAAATTGAAATATCGGGATGAGCCTAGTCGCATTTTCTTTGTTTTTCTGTGCTCTTTCGAATGCAAAAAGAATTTTAAGGATCGGTTGAACCATTCAAAAGTTATGGCCTTTTTATCGATTAATAAAATCAGGGGAAATCAATGATCCTGTATTAAGCCCCTTTTTGCTCTATCTCACAGGAGCCGAGAAAAACGCGAAAAACGATTTTTGGGATATTTCCCACATGGGATGGACGTTATCTGATGTATTTCGTCGCGCTGATCACGAATCTGGCCGTGGATTTGCGATATCTCCAACAGGAGTTGAGAAAATCGCAAAAAACCGAATTAGCCGAAAACCACCTGCTTTACGTTTAGAAAAATCACGATATCGATCGTTTTCTCTATAATAGCGACTGTTTCCGCTGCGCTTTGACTCTCTAACGAACAAGGCTTGATAATACATCAATTTCCATGCATTTAGAACCATAGAATAATTTTTTTCAATTTTTTTTGCGAAAGATAATCGATTTCTTAGTTATGTGAAAAATGCTATTTTGGAGGTGACACACAATCTGCGCTCTCGGATCGAAAAATTGAAATATCGGGATGAGCCTAGTCGCATTTTCTTTGTTTTTCTGTGCTCTTTCGAATGCAAAAAGAATTTTAAGGATCGGTTGAACCATTCAAAAGTTATGGCCTTTTTATCGATTAATAAAATCAGGGGAAATCAATGATCCTGTATTAAGCCCCTTTTTGCTCTATCTCCCACAGGAGCCGAGAAAAACGCGAAAAACGATTTTTGGGATATTTCCCACATGGGATGGACGTTATCTGATGTATTTCGTCGCGCTGATCACGAATCTGGCCGTGGATTTGCGATATCTCCAACAGGAGCTGAGAAAATCGCAAAAAACCGTATTAGCCGAAAACCACCTGCTTTACGTTTACAAAAATCACGATATCGAGCGTTTTCGCTGTAATAGCGACTGTTTCCGCTGCGCTTTGACTTTCTAACGAACAAGGCTTGATAATACATCAATTTCCATGCATTTAGAACCATAGAATAATTTTTTTCAATTCGTTTGCGAAAGATAATCGATTTCTTAGTTATGTGAAAAATGCTATTTTGGAGGTGACACACAATCTGCGATCTCGGATCGAAAAATTGAAATATCGGGATGAGCCTAGTCGCATTTTCTTTGTTTTTCTGTGCTCTTTCGAATGCAATAAAAATTTTAAGGATCGGTTGAACCATTCAAAAGTTATGGCCTTTTTATCGATTAACAAAATCAGGGGAAATCAAAGATCCTGTATTAAGCCCCTTTTCGCTCTATCTCCCACAGGAGCCGAGAAAAACGCGAAAAACGATTTTTGGGATATTTCCCACATGGGATGGACGTTATCTGATGTATTTCGTCGCGCTGATCACGAATCTGGCCGTGGATTTGCGATATCTCCAATAGGAGCTGAGAAAATCGCAAAAAACCGAATTAGCCGAAAACCACCTGCTTTACGTTTAGAAAAATCACGATATCGATCGTTTTCTCTATAATAGCGACTGTTTCCGCTGCGCTTTGACTCTCTAACGAACAAGGCTTGATAATACATCAATTTCCATGCATTTAGAACCATAGAATAATTTTTTTCAATTTTTTTTGCGAAAGATAATCGATTTCTTAGTTATGTGAAAAATGCTATTTTGGAGGTGACACACAATCTGCGCTCTCGGATCGAAAAATTGAAATATCGGGATGAGCCTAGTCGCATTTTCTTTGTTTTTCTGTGCTCTTTCGAATGCAAAAAGAATTTTAAGGATCGGTTGAACCATTCAAAAGTTATGGCCTTTTTATCGATTAACAAAATCAGGGGAAATCAAAGATCCTGTATTAAGCCCCTTTTCGCTCTATCTCCCACAGGAGCCGAGAAAAACGCGAAAAACGATTTTTGGGATATTTCCCACATGGGATGGACGTTATCTGATGTATTTCGTCGCGCTGATCACGAATCTGGCCGTGGATTTGCGATATCTCCAACAGGAGCTGAGAAAATCGCAAAAAACCGAATTAGCCGAAAACCACCTGCTTTACGTTTAGAAAAATCACGATATCGATCGTTTTCTCTATAATAGCGACTGTTTCCGCTGCGCTTTGACTCTCTAACGAACAAGGCTTGATAATACATCAATTTCCATGCATTTAGAACCATAGAATAATTTTTTTCAATTTTTTTTGCGAAAGATAATCGATTTCTTAGTTATGTGAAAAATGCTATTTTGGAGGTGACACACAATCTGCGCTCTCGGATCGAAAAATTGAAATATCGGGATGAGCCTAGTCGCATTTTCTTTGTTTTTCTGTGCTCTTTCGAATGCAAAAAGAATTTTAAGGATCGGTTGAACCATTCAAAAGTTATGGCCTTTTTATCGATTAATAAAATCAGGGGAAATCAATGATCCTGTATTAAGCCCCTTTTTGCTCTATCTCCCACAGGAGCCGAGAAAAACGCGAAAAACGATTTTTGGGATATTTCCCACATGGGATGGACGTTATCTGATGTATTTCGTCGCGCTGATCACGAATCTGGCCGTGGATTTGCGATATCTCCAACAGGAGCTGAGAAAATCGCAAAAAACCGTATTAGCCGAAAACCACCTGCTTTACGTTTACAAAAATCACGATATCGATCGTTTTCTCTGTAATAGCGACTGTTTCCGCTGCGCTTTGACTTTCTAACGAACAAGGATTGATAATACATCAATTTCGATGCATTTAAAACCGTAGAATATTTTTTTTCAATTTTTTTTGCGAAAGATAATCGATTTCTTAGTTATGTGAAAAATGCTATTTTGAAGGTGACACACAATCTGCGCTCTCGGATCGAAAAATTGAAATATCGGGATGAGCCTAGTCGCATTTTCTTTGTTTTTCTGTGCTCTTTCGAATGCAAAAAGAATTTTAAGGATCGGTTGAACCATTCAAAAGTTATGGCCTTTTTATCGATTAATAAAATCAGGGGAAATCAATGATCCTGTATTAAGCCCCTTTTTGCTCTATCTCACAGGAGCCGAGAAAAACGCGAAAAACGATTTTTGGGATATTTCCCACATGGGATGGACGTTATCTGATGTATTTCGTCGCGCTGATCACGAATCTGGCCGTGGATTTGCGATATCTCCAACAGGAGTTGAGAAAATCGCAAAAAACCGAATTAGCCGAAAACCACCTGCTTTACGTTTACAAAAATCACGATATCGAGCGTTTTCGCTGTAATAGCGACTGTTTCCGCTGCGCTTTGACTTTCTAACGAACAAGGCTTGATAATACATCAATTTCCATGCATTTAGAACCATAGAATAATTTTTTTCAATTTTTTTGCGAAAGATAATCGATTTCTTAGTTATGTGAAAAATGCTATTTTGGAGGTGACACACAATCTGTGATCTCGGATCGAAAAATTGAAATATCGGGATGAGCCTAGTCGCATTTTCTTTGTTTTTCTGTGCTCTTTCGAATGCAAAAAGAATTTTAAGGATCGGTTGAACCATTCAAAAGTTATGGCCTTTTTATCGATTAATAAAATCAGGGGAAATCAATGATCCTGTATTAAGCCCCTTTTTGCTCTATCTCCCACAGGAGCCGAGAAAAACGCGAAAAACGATTTTTGGGATATTTCCCACATGGGATGGACGTTATCTGATGTATTTCGTCGCGCTGATCACGAATCTGGCCGTGGATTTGCGATATCTCCAACAGGAGCTGAGAAAATCGCAAAAAACCGTATTAGCCGAAAACCACCTGCTTTACGTTTACAAAAATCACGATATCGATCGTTTTCTCTGTAATAGCGACTGTTTCCGCTGCGCTTTGACTTTCTAACGAACAAGGCTTGATAATACATCAATTTCCATGCATTTAGAACCATAGAATAATTTTTTTCAATTTTTTTGCGAAAGATAATCGATTTCTTAGTTATGTGAAAAATGCTATTTTGGAGGTGACACACAATCTGTGATCTCGGATCGAAAAATTGAAATATCGGGATGAGCCTAGTCGCATTTTCTTTGTTTTTCTGTGCTCTTTCGAATGCAAAAAGAATTTTAAGGATCGGTTGAACCATTCAAAAGTTATGGCCTTTTTATCGATTAATAAAATCAGGGGAAATCAATGATCCTGTATTAAGCCCCTTTTTGCTCTATCTCCCACAGGAGCCGAGAAAAACGCGAAAAACGATTTTTGGGATATTTCCCACATGGGATGGACGTTATCTGATGTATTTCGTCGCGCTGATCACGAATCTGGCCGTGGATTTGCGATATCTCCAACAGGAGCTGAGAAAATCGCAAAAAACCGAATTAGCCGAAAACCACCTGCTTTACGTTTACAAAAATCACGATATCGATCGTTTTCTCTATAATAGCGACTGTTTCCGCTGCGCTTTGACTCTCTAACGAACAAGGCTTGATAATACATCAATTTCCATGCATTTAGAACCATAGAATAATTTTTTTCAATTTTTTTTGCGAAAGATAATCGATTTCTTAGTTATGTGAAAAATGCTATTTTGGAGGTGACACACAATCTGCGCTCTCGGATCGAAAAATTGAAATATCGGGATGAGCCTAGTCGCATTTTCTTTGTTTTTCTGTGCTCTTTCGAATGCAAAAAGAATTTTAAGGATCGGTTGAACCATTCAAAAGTTATGGCCTTTTTATCGATTAATAAAATCAGGGGAAATCAATGATCCTGTATTAAGCCCCTTTTTGCTCTATCTCCCACAGGAGCCGAGAAAAACGCGAAAAACGATTTTTGGGATATTTCCCACATGGGATGGACGTTATCTGATGTATTTCGTCGCGCTGATCACGAATCTGGCCGTGGATTTGCGATATCTCCAACAGGAGCTGAGAAAATCGCAAAAAACCGTATTAGCCGAAAACCACCTGCTTTACGTTTACAAAAATCACGATATCGATCGTTTTCTCTGTAATAGCGACTGTTTCCGCTGCGCTTTGACTTTCTAACGAACAAGGATTGATAATACATCAATTTCGATGCATTTAAAACCGTAGAATATTTTTTTTCAATTTTTTTTGCGAAAGATAATCGATTTCTTAGTTATGTGAAAAATGCTATTTTGAAGGTGACACACAATCTGCGCTCTCGGATCGAAAAATTGAAATATCGGGATGAGCCTAGTCGCATTTTCTTTGTTTTTCTGTGCTCTTTCGAATGCAAAAAGAATTTTAAGGATCGGTTGAACCATTCAAAAGTTATGGCCTTTTTATCGATTAATAAAATCAGGGGAAATCAATGATCCTGTATTAAGCCCCTTTTTGCTCTATCTCCCACAGGAACCGAGAAAAACGCGAAAAACGATTTTTGGGATATTTCCCACATGGGATGGACGTTATCTGATGTATTTCGTCGCGCTGATCACGAATCTGGCCGTGGATTTGCGATATCTCCAACAGGAGTTGAGAAAATCGCAAAAAACCGAATTAGCCGAAAACCACCTGCTTTACGTTTACAAAAATCACGATATCGAGCGTTTTCGCTGTAATAGCGACTGTTTCCGCTGCGCTTTGACTTTCTAACGAACAAGGCTTGATAATACATCAATTTCCATGCATTTAGAACCATAGAATAATTTTTTTCAATTTTTTTGCGAAAGATAATCGATTTCTTAGTTATGTGAAAAATGCTATTTTGAAGGTGACACACAATCTGCGCTCTCGGATCGAAAAATTGAAATATCGGGATGAGCCTAGTCGCATTTTCTTTGTTTTTCTGTGCTCTTTCGAATGCAAAAAGAATTTTAAGGATCGGTTGAACCATTCAAAAGTTATGGCGTTTTTATCGTTTAACAAAATCAGGGGAAATCAAGGACCCTGTATTAAGTCCCTTTTCGCTATATCTCCCACAGGAGCCGAGAAAAACGCGAAAAACGATTTTTGGGATATTTCCCACATGAAATGGACGTTATCTGATGTATTTCGTCGCGCTGATCACGAATCTGGCCGTGGATTTGCGATATCTCCAACAGGAGCTGAGAAAATCGCAAAAAACCGAATTAGCCGAAAACCACCTGCTTTACGTTTACAAAAATCACGATATCGATCGTTTTCTCTGTAATAGCGACTGTTTCCGCTGCGCTTTGACTTTCTAACGAACAAGGCTTGATAATACATCTATTTTCATGCATTTAGAACCGTAGAATAATTTTTTTCAATTTTTTCGCGAAAGATAATCGATTTCTTAGTTATGTGGAAAATGCTATTTTGGAGGTGACACACAATCTGCGCTCTCGGATCGAAAAATTGAAATATCGGGATGAGCCTAGTCGCATTTTCTTTGTTTTTCTGTGCTCTTTCGAATGCAAAAAGAATTTTAAGGATCGGTTGAACCATTCAAAAGTTATGGCCTTTTTATCGATTAATAAAATCAGGGGAAATCAATGATCCTGTATTAAGCCCCTTTTTGCTCTATCTCCCACAGGAGCCGAGAAAAACGCGAAAAACGATTTTTGGGATATTTCCCACATGGGATGGACGTTATCTGATGTATTTCGTCGCGCTGATCACGAATCTGGCCCCGGATTTGCGATATCTCCAACAGGAGTTGAGAAAATCGCAAAAAACCGAATTAGCCGAAAACCACCTGCTTTACGTTTACAAAAATCACGATATCGAGCGTTTTCGCTGTAATAGCGACTGTTTCCGCTGCGCTTTGACTTTCTAACGAACAAGGCTTGATAATACATCAATTTCCATGCATTTAGAACCATAGAATAATTTTTTTCAATTTTTTTTGCGAAAGATAATCGATTTCTTAGTTATGTGAAAAATGCTATTTTGGAGGTGACACACAATCTGCGCTCTCGGATCGAAAAATTGAAATATCGGGATGAGCCTAGTCGCATTTTCTTTGTTTTTCTGTGCTCTTTCGAATGCAAAAAGAATTTTAAGGATCGGTTGAACCATTCAAAAGTTATGGCCTTTTTATCGATTAACAAAATCAGGGGAAATCAAAGATCCTGTATTAAGCCCCTTTTCGCTCTATCTCCCACAGGAGCCGAGAAAAACGCGAAAAACGATTTTTGGGATATTTCCCACATGGGATGGACGTTATCTGATGTATTTCGTCGCGCTGATCACGAATCTGGCCGTGGATTTGCGATATCTCCAACAGGAGCTGAGAAAATCGCAAAAAACCGAATTAGCCGAAAACCACCTGCTTTACGTTTAGAAAAATCACGATATCGATCGTTTTCTCTATAATAGCGACTGTTTCCGCTGCGCTTTGACTCTCTAACGAACAAGGCTTGATAATACATCAATTTCCATGCATTTAGAACCATAGAATAATTTTTTTCAATTTTTTTTGCGAAAGATAATCGATTTCTTAGTTATGTGAAAAATGCTATTTTGGAGGTGACACACAATCTGCGCTCTCGGATCGCAAAAATTGAAATATCGGGATGAGCCTAGTCGCATTTTCTTTGTTTTTCTGTGCTCTTTCGAATGCAAAAAGAATTTTAAGGATCGGTTGAACCATTCAAAAGTTATGGCCTTTTTATCGATTAATAAAATCAGGGGAAATCAATGATCCTGTATTAAGCCCCTTTTTGCTCTATCTCCCACAGGAGCCGAGAAAAACGCGAAAAACGATTTTTGGGATATTTCCCACATGGGATGGACGTTATCTGATGTATTTCGTCGCGCTGATCACGAATCTGGCCGTGGATTTGCGATATCTCCAACAGGAGCTGAGAAAATCGCAAAAAACCGTATTAGCCGAAAACCACCTGCTTTACGTTTACAAAAATCACGATATCGATCGTTTTCTCTGTAATAGCGACTGTTTCCGCTGCGCTTTGACTTTCTAACGAACAAGGATTGATAATACATCAATTTCGATGCATTTAAAACCGTAGAATATTTTTTTTCAATTTTTTTTGCGAAAGATAATCGATTTCTTAGTTATGTGAAAAATGCTATTTTGAAGGTGACACACAATCTGCGCTCTCGGATCGAAAAATTGAAATATCGGGATGAGCCTAGTCGCATTTTCTTTGTTTTTCTGTGCTCTTTCGAATGCAAAAAGAATTTTAAGGATCGGTTGAACCATTCAAAAGTTATGGCCTTTTTATCGATTAATAAAATCAGGGGAAATCAATGATCCTGTATTAAGCCCCTTTTTGCTCTATCTCCCACAGGAGCCGAGAAAAACGCGAAAAACGATTTTTGGGATATTTCCCACATGGGATGGACGTTATCTGATGTATTTCGTCGCGCTGATCACGAATCTGGCCGTGGATTTGCGATATCTCCAACAGGAGTTGAGAAAATCGCAAAAAACCGAATTAGCCGAAAACCACCTGCTTTACGTTTACAAAAATCACGATATCGAGCGTTTTCGCTGTAATAGCGACTGTTTCCGCTGCGCTTTGACTTTCTAACGAACAAGGCTTGATAATACATCAATTTCCATGCATTTAGAACCATAGAATAATTTTTTTCAATTTTTTTGCGAAAGATAATCGATTTCTTAGTTATGTGAAAAATGCTATTTTGGAGGTGACACACAATCTGTGATCTCGGATCGAAAAATTGAAATATCGGGATGAGCCTAGTCGCATTTTCTTTGTTTTTCTGTGCTCTTTCGAATGCAAAAAGAATTTTAAGGATCGGTTGAACCATTCAAAAGTTATGGCCTTTTTATCGATTAATAAAATCAGGGGAAATCAATGATCCTGTATTAAGCCCCTTTTTGCTCTATCTCCCACAGGAACCGAGAAAAACGCGAAAAACGATTTTTGGGATATTTCCCACATGGGATGGACGTTATCTGATGTATTTCGTCGCGCTGATCACGAATCTGGCCGTGGATTTGCGATATCTCCAACAGGAGTTGAGAAAATCGCAAAAAACCGAATTAGCCGAAAACCACCTGCTTTACGTTTACAAAAATCACGATATCGAGCGTTTTCGCTGTAATAGCGACTGTTTCCGCTGCGCTTTGACTTTCTAACGAACAAGGCTTGATAATACATCAATTTCCATGCATTTAGAACCATAGAATAATTTTTTTCAATTTTTTTGCGAAAGATAATCGATTTCTTAGTTATGTGAAAAATGCTATTTTGAAGGTGACACACAATCTGCGCTCTCGGATCGAAAAATTGAAATATCGGGATGAGCCTAGTCGCATTTTCTTTGTTTTTCTGTGCTCTTTCGAATGCAAAAAGAATTTTAAGGATCGGTTGAACCATTCAAAAGTTATGGCGTTTTTATCGTTTAACAAAATCAGGGGAAATCAAGGACCCTGTATTAAGTCCCTTTTCGCTATATCTCGCACAGGAGCCGAGAAAAACGCGAAAAACGATTTTTGGGATATTTCCCACATGAAATGGACGTTATCTGATGTATTTCGTCGCGCTGATCACGAATCTGGCCGTGGATTTGCGATATCTCCAACAGGAGCTGAGAAAATCGCAAAAAACCGAATTAGCCGAAAACCACCTGCTTTACGTTTACAAAAATCACGATATCGATCGTTTTCTCTGTAATAGCGACTGTTTCCGCTGCGCTTTGACTTTCTAACGAACAAGGCTTGATAATACATCTATTTTCATGCATTTAGAACCGTAGAATAATTTTTTTCAATTTTTTCGCGAAAGATAATCGATTTCTTAGTTATGTGGAAAATGCTATTTTGGAGGTGACACACAATCTGCGCTCTCGGATCGAAAAATTGAAATATCGGGATGAGCCTAGTCGCATTTTCTTTGTTTTTCTGTGCTCTTTCGAATGCAAAAAGAATTTTAAGGATCGGTTGAACCATTCAAAAGTTATGGCCTTTTTATCGATTAATAAAATCAGGGGAAATCAATGATCCTGTATTAAGCCCCTTTTTGCTCTATCTCCCACAGGAGCCGAGAAAAACGCGAAAAACGATTTTTGGGATATTTCCCACATGGGATGGACGTTATCTGATGTATTTCGTCGCGCTGATCACGAATCTGGCCCCGGATTTGCGATATCTCCAACAGGAGTTGAGAAAATCGCAAAAAACCGAATTAGCCGAAAACCACCTGCTTTACGTTTACAAAAATCACGATATCGAGCGTTTTCGCTGTAATAGCGACTGTTTCCGCTGCGCTTTGACTTTCTAACGAACAAGGCTTGATAATACATCAATTTCCATGCATTTAGAACCATAGAATAATTTTTTTCAATTCTTTTGCGAAAGATAATCGATTTCTTAGTTATGTGAAAAATGCTATTTTGGAGGTGACACACAATCTGCGATCTCGGATCGAAAAATTGAAATATCGGGATGAGCCTAGTCGCATTTTCTTTGTTTTTCTGTGCTCTTTCGAATGCAATAAAAATTTTAAGGATCGGTTGAACCATTCAAAAGTTATGGCCTTTTTATCGATTAACAAAATCAGGGGAAATCAAAGATCCTGTATTAAGCCCCTTTTCGCTCTATCTCCCACAGGAGCCGAGAAAAACGCGAAAAACGATTTTTGGGATATTTCCCACATGGGATGGACGTTATCTGATGTATTTCGTCGCGCTGATCACGAATCTGGCCGTGGATTTGCGATATCTCCAACAGGAGCTGAGAAAATCGCAAAAAACCGAATTAGCCGAAAACCACCTGCTTTACGTTTAGAAAAATCACGATATCGATCGTTTTCTCTATAATAGCGACTGTTTCCGCTGCGCTTTGACTCTCTAACGAACAAGGCTTGATAATACATCAATTTCCATGCATTTAGAACCATAGAATAATTTTTTTCAATTTTTTTTGCGAAAGATAATCGATTTCTTAGTTATGTGAAAAATGCTATTTTGGAGGTGACACACAATCTGCGCTCTCGGATCGAAAAATTGAAATATCGGGATGAGCCTAGTCGCATTTTCTTTGTTTTTCTGTGCTCTTTCGAATGCAAAAAGAATTTTAAGGATCCTGTTGAACCATTCAAAAGTTATGGCCTTTTTATCGATTAACAAAATCAGGGGAAATCAAAGATCCTGTATTAAGCCCCTTTTCGCTCTATCTCCCACAGGAGCCGAGAAAAACGCGAAAAACGATTTTTGGGATATTTCCCACATGGGATGGACGTTATCTGATGTATTTCGTCGCGCTGATCACGAATCTGGCCGTGGATTTGCGATATCTCCAACAGGAGCTGAGAAAATCGCAAAAAACCGAATTAGCCGAAAACCACCTGCTTTACGTTTAGAAAAATCACGATATCGATCGTTTTCTCTATAATAGCGACTGTTTCCGCTGCGCTTTGACTCTCTAACGAACAAGGCTTGATAATACATCAATTTCCATGCATTTAGAACCATAGAATAATTTTTTTCAATTTTTTTTGCGAAAGATAATCGATTTCTTAGTTATGTGAAAAATGCTATTTTGGAGGTGACACACAATCTGCGCTCTCGGATCGAAAAATTGAAATATCGGGATGAGCCTAGTCGCATTTTCTTTGTTTTTCTGTGCTCTTTCGAATGCAAAAAGAATTTTAAGGATCGGTTGAACCATTCAAAAGTTATGGCCTTTTTATCGATTAATAAAATCAGGGGAAATCAATGATCCTGTATTAAGCCCCTTTTTGCTCTATCTCCCACAGGAGCCGAGAAAAACGCGAAAAACGATTTTTGGGATATTTCCCACATGGGATGGACGTTATCTGATGTATTTCGTCGCGCTGATCACGAATCTGGCCGTGGATTTGCGATATCTCCAACAGGAGCTGAGAAAATCGCAAAAAACCGTATTAGCCGAAAACCACCTGCTTTACGTTTACAAAAATCACGATATCGATCGTTTTCTCTGTAATAGCGACTGTTTCCGCTGCGCTTTGACTTTCTAACGAACAAGGATTGATAATACATCAATTTCGATGCATTTAAAACCGTAGAATATTTTTTTTCAATTTTTTTTGCGAAAGATAATCGATTTCTTAGTTATGTGAAAAATGCTATTTTGAAGGTGACACACAATCTGCGCTCTCGGATCGAAAAATTGAAATATCGGGATGAGCCTAGTCGCATTTTCTTTGTTTTTCTGTGCTCTTTCGAATGCAAAAAGAATTTTAAGGATCGGTTGAACCATTCAAAAGTTATGGCCTTTTTATCGATTAACAAAATCAGGGGAAATCAAAGATCCTGTATTAAGCCCCTTTTCGCTCTATCTCCCACAGGAGCCGAGAAAAACGCGAAAAACGATTTTTGGGATATTTCCCACATGGGATGGACGTTATCTGATGTATTTCGTCGCGCTGATCACGAATCTGGCCGTGGATTTGCGATATCTCCAACAGGAGCTGAGAAAATCGCAAAAAACCGAATTAGCCGAAAACCACCTGCTTTACGTTTAGAAAAATCACGATATCGATCGTTTTCTCTATAATAGCGACTGTTTCCGCTGCGCTTTGACTCTCTAACGAACAAGGCTTGATAATACATCAATTTCCATGCATTTAGAACCATAGAATAATTTTTTTCAATTTTTTTTGCGAAAGATAATCGATTTCTTAGTTATGTGAAAAATGCTATTTTGGAGGTGACACACAATCTGCGCTCTCGGATCGAAAAATTGAAATATCGGGATGAGCCTAGTCGCATTTTCTTTGTTTTTCTGTGCTCTTTCGAATGCAAAAAGAATTTTAAGGATCGGTTGAACCATTCAAAAGTTATGGCCTTTTTATCGATTAACAAAATCAGGGGAAATCAAAGATCCTGTATTAAGCCCCTTTTCGCTCTATCTCCCACAGGAGCCGAGAAAAACGCGAAAAACGATTTTTGGGATATTTCCCACATGGGATGGACGTTATCTGATGTATTTCGTCGCGCTGATCACGAATCTGGCCGTGGATTTGCGATATCTCCAACAGGAGCTGAGAAAATCGCAAAAAACCGAATTAGCCGAAAACCACCTGCTTTACGTTTAGAAAAATCACGATATCGATCGTTTTCTCTATAATAGCGACTGTTTCCGCTGCGCTTTGACTCTCTAACGAACAAGGCTTGATAATACATCAATTTCCATGCATTTAGAACCATAGAATAATTTTTTTCAATTTTTTTTGCGAAAGATAATCGATTTCTTAGTTATGTGAAAAATGCTATTTTGGAGGTGACACACAATCTGCGCTCTCGGATCGAAAAATTGAAATATCGGGATGAGCCTAGTCGCATTTTCTTTGTTTTTCTGTGCTCTTTCGAATGCAAAAAGAATTTTAAGGATCGGTTGAACCATTCAAAAGTTATGGCCTTTTTATCGATTAATAAAATCAGGGGAAATCAATGATCCTGTATTAAGCCCCTTTTTGCTCTATCTCCCACAGGAGCCGAGAAAAACGCGAAAAACGATTTTTGGGATATTTCCCACATGGGATGGACGTTATCTGATGTATTTCGTCGCGCTGATCACGAATCTGGCCGTGGATTTGCGATATCTCCAACAGGAGCTGAGAAAATCGCAAAAAACCGTATTAGCCGAAAACCACCTGCTTTACGTTTACAAAAATCACGATATCGATCGTTTTCTCTGTAATAGCGACTGTTTCCGCTGCGCTTTGACTTTCTAACGAACAAGGATTGATAATACATCAATTTCGATGCATTTAAAACCGTAGAATATTTTTTTTCAATTTTTTTTGCGAAAGATAATCGATTTCTTAGTTATGTGAAAAATGCTATTTTGAAGGTGACACACAATCTGCGCTCTCGGATCGAAAAATTGAAATATCGGGATGAGCCTAGTCGCATTTTCTTTGTTTTTCTGTGCTCTTTCGAATGCAAAAAGAATTTTAAGGATCGGTTGAACCATTCAAAAGTTATGGCCTTTTTATCGATTAATAAAATCAGGGGAAATCAATGATCCTGTATTAAGCCCCTTTTTGCTCTATCTCCCACAGGAGCCGAGAAAAACGCGAAAAACGATTTTTGGGATATTTCCCACATGGGATGGACGTTATCTGATGTATTTCGTCGCGCTGATCACGAATCTGGCCGTGGATTTGCGATATCTCCAACAGGAGTTGAGAAAATCGCAAAAAACCGAATTAGCCGAAAACCACCTGCTTTACGTTTACAAAAATCACGATATCGAGCGTTTTCGCTGTAATAGCGACTGTTTCCGCTGCGCTTTGACTTTCTAACGAACAAGGCTTGATAATACATCAATTTCCATGCATTTAGAACCATAGAATAATTTTTTTCAATTTTTTTGCGAAAGATAATCGATTTCTTAGTTATGTGAAAAATGCTATTTTGGAGGTGACACACAATCTGTGATCTCGGATCGAAAAATTGAAATATCGGGATGAGCCTAGTCGCATTTTCTTTGTTTTTCTGTGCTCTTTCGAATGCAAAAAGAATTTTAAGGATCGGTTGAACCATTCAAAAGTTATGGCCTTTTTATCGATTAATAAAATCAGGGGAAATCAATGATCCTGTATTAAGCCCCTTTTTGCTCTATCTCCCACAGGAACCGAGAAAAACGCGAAAAACGATTTTTGGGATATTTCCCACATGGGATGGACGTTATCTGATGTATTTCGTCGCGCTGATCACGAATCTGGCCGTGGATTTGCGATATCTCCAACAGGAGTTGAGAAAATCGCAAAAAACCGAATTAGCCGAAAACCACCTGCTTTACGTTTACAAAAATCACGATATCGAGCGTTTTCGCTGTAATAGCGACTGTTTCCGCTGCGCTTTGACTTTCTAACGAACAAGGCTTGATAATACATCAATTTCCATGCATTTAGAACCATAGAATAATTTTTTTCAATTTTTTTGCGAAAGATAATCGATTTCTTAGTTATGTGAAAAATGCTATTTTGAAGGTGACACACAATCTGCGCTCTCGGATCGAAAAATTGAAATATCGGGATGAGCCTAGTCGCATTTTCTTTGTTTTTCTGTGCTCTTTCGAATGCAAAAAGAATTTTAAGGATCGGTTGAACCATTCAAAAGTTATGGCGTTTTTATCGTTTAACAAAATCAGGGGAAATCAAGGACCCTGTATTAAGTCCCTTTTCGCTATATCTCCCACAGGAGCCGAGAAAAACGCGAAAAACGATTTTTGGGATATTTCCCACATGAAATGGACGTTATCTGATGTATTTCGTCGCGCTGATCACGAATCTGGCCGTGGATTTGCGATATCTCCAACAGGAGCTGAGAAAATCGCAAAAAACCGAATTAGCCGAAAACCACCTGCTTTACGTTTACAAAAATCACGATATCGAGCGTTTTCGCTGTAATAGCGACTGTTTCCGCTGCGCTTTGACTTTCTAACGAACAAGGCTTGATAATACATCAATTTCCATGCATTTAGAACCATAGAATAATTTTTTTCAATTTTTTTGCGAAAGATAATCGATTTCTTAGTTATGTGAAAAATGCTATTTTGAAGGTGACACACAATCTGCGCTCTCGGATCGAAAAATTGAAATATCGGGATGAGCCTAGTCGCATTTTCTTTGTTTTTCTGTGCTCTTTCGAATGCAAAAAGAATTTTAAGGATCGGTTGAACCATTCAAAAGTTATGGCGTTTTTATCGTTTAACAAAATCAGGGGAAATCAAGGACCCTGTATTAAGTCCCTTTTCGCTATATCTCCCACAGGAGCCGAGAAAAACGCGAAAAACGATTTTTGGGATATTTCCCACATGAAATGGACGTTATCTGATGTATTTCGTCGCGCTGATCACGAATCTGGCCGTGGATTTGCGATATCTCCAACAGGAGCTGAGAAAATCGCAAAAAACCGAATTAGCCGAAAACCACCTGCTTTACGTTTACAAAAATCACGATATCGATCGTTTTCTCTGTAATAGCGACTGTTTCCGCTGCGCTTTGACTTTCTAACGAACAAGGCTTGATAATACATCTATTTTCATGCATTTAGAACCGTAGAATAATTTTTTTCAATTTTTTCGCGAAAGATAATCGATTTCTTAGTTATGTGGAAAATGCTATTTTGGAGGTGACACACAATCTGCGCTCTCGGATCGAAAAATTGAAATATCGGGATGAGCCTAGTCGCATTTTCTTTGTTTTTCTGTGCTCTTTCGAATGCAAAAAGAATTTTAAGGATCGGTTGAACCATTCAAAAGTTATGGCCTTTTTATCGATTAATAAAATCAGGGGAAATCAATGATCCTGTATTAAGCCCCTTTTTGCTCTATCTCCCACAGGAGCCGAGAAAAACGCGAAAAACGATTTTTGGGATATTTCCCACATGGGATGGACGTTATCTGATGTATTTCGTCGCGCTGATCACGAATCTGGCCCCGGATTTGCGATATCTCCAACAGGAGTTGAGAAAATCGCAAAAAACCGAATTAGCCGAAAACCACCTGCTTTACGTTTACAAAAATCACGATATCGAGCGTTTTCGCTGTAATAGCGACTGTTTCCGCTGCGCTTTGACTTTCTAACGAACAAGGCTTGATAATACATCAATTTAGCTTGATAATACATGCATTTAGAACCATAGAATAATTTTTTTCAATTCTTTTGCGAAAGATAATCGATTTCTTAGTTATGTGAAAAATGCTATTTTGGAGGTGACACACAATCTGCGATCTCGGATCGAAAAATTGAAATATCGGGATGAGCCTAGTCGCATTTTCTTTGTTTTTCTGTGCTCTTTCGAATGCAATAAAAATTTTAAGGATCGGTTGAACCATTCAAAAGTTATGGCCTTTTTATCGATTAATAAAATCAGGGGAAATCAATGATCCTGTATTAAGCCCCTTTTTGCTCTATCTCCCACAGGAGCCGAGAAAAACGCGAAAAACGATTTTTGGGATATTTCCCACATGGGATGGACGTTATCTGATGTATTTCGTCGCGCTGATCACGAATCTGGCCGTGGATTTGCGATATCTCCAACAGGAGCTGAGAAAATCGCAAAAAACCGTATTAGCCGAAAACCACCTGCTTTACGTTTACAAAAATCACGATATCGATCGTTTTCTCTGTAATAGCGACTGTTTCCGCTGCGCTTTGACTTTCTAACGAACAAGGATTGATAATACATCAATTTCGATGCATTTAAAACCGTAGAATATTTTTTTTCAATTTTTTTTGCGAAAGATAATCGATTTCTTAGTTATGTGAAAAATGCTATTTTGAAGGTGACACACAATCTGCGCTCTCGGATCGAAAAATTGAAATATCGGGATGAGCCTAGTCGCATTTTCTTTGTTTTTCTGTGCTCTTTCGAATGCAAAAAGAATTTTAAGGATCGGTTGAACCATTCAAAAGTTATGGCCTTTTTATCGATTAATAAAATCAGGGGAAATCAATGATCCTGTATTAAGCCCCTTTTTGCTCTATCTCCCACAGGAGCCGAGAAAAACGCGAAAAACGATTTTTGGGATATTTCCCACATGGGATGGACGTTATCTGATGTATTTCGTCGCGCTGATCACGAATCTGGCCGTGGATTTGCGATATCTCCAACAGGAGTTGAGAAAATCGCAAAAAACCGAATTAGCCGAAAACCACCTGCTTTACGTTTACAAAAATCACGATATCGAGCGTTTTCGCTGTAATAGCGACTGTTTCCGCTGCGCTTTGACTTTCTAACGAACAAGGCTTGATAATACATCAATTTCCATGCATTTAGAACCATAGAATAATTTTTTTCAATTTTTTTGCGAAAGATAATCGATTTCTTAGTTATGTGAAAAATGCTATTTTGGAGGTGACACACAATCTGTGATCTCGGATCGAAAAATTGAAATATCGGGATGAGCCTAGTCGCATTTTCTTTGTTTTTCTGTGCTCTTTCGAATGCAAAAAGAATTTTAAGGATCGGTTGAACCATTCAAAAGTTATGGCCTTTTTATCGATTAATAAAATCAGGGGAAATCAATGATCCTGTATTAAGCCCCTTTTTGCTCTATCTCCCACAGGAACCGAGAAAAACGCGAAAAACGATTTTTGGGATATTTCCCACATGGGATGGACGTTATCTGATGTATTTCGTCGCGCTGATCACGAATCTGGCCGTGGATTTGCGATATCTCCAACAGGAGTTGAGAAAATCGCAAAAAACCGAATTAGCCGAAAACCACCTGCTTTACGTTTACAAAAATCACGATATCGAGCGTTTTCGCTGTAATAGCGACTGTTTCCGCTGCGCTTTGACTTTCTAACGAACAAGGCTTGATAATACATCAATTTCCATGCATTTAGAACCATAGAATAATTTTTTTCAATTTTTTTGCGAAAGATAATCGATTTCTTAGTTATGTGAAAAATGCTATTTTGAAGGTGACACACAATCTGCGCTCTCGGATCGAAAAATTGAAATATCGGGATGAGCCTAGTCGCATTTTCTTTGTTTTTCTGTGCTCTTTCGAATGCAAAAAGAATTTTAAGGATCGGTTGAACCATTCAAAAGTTATGGCGTTTTTATCGTTTAACAAAATCAGGGGAAATCAAGGACCCTGTATTAAGTCCCTTTTCGCTATATCTCCCACAGGAGCCGAGAAAAACTCGAAAAACGATTTTTGGGATATTTCCCACATGAAATGGACGTTATCTGATGTATTTCGTCGCGCTGATCACGAATCTGGCCGTGGATTTGCGATATCTCCAACAGGAGCTGAGAAAATCGCAAAAAACCGAATTAGCCGAAAACCACCTGCTTTACGTTTACAAAAATCACGATATCGAGCGTTTTCGCTGTAATAGCGACTGTTTCCGCTGCGCTTTGACTTTCTAACGAACAAGGCTTGATAATACATCAATTTCCATGCATTTAGAACCATAGAATAATTTTTTTCAATTTTTTTGCGAAAGATAATCGATTTCTTAGTTATGTGAAAAATGCTATTTTGAAGGTGACACACAATCTGCGCTCTCGGATCGAAAAATTGAAATATCGGGATGAGCCTAGTCGCATTTTCTTTGTTTTTCTGTGCTCTTTCGAATGCAAAAAGAATTTTAAGGATCGGTTGAACCATTCAAAAGTTATGGCGTTTTTATCGTTTAACAAAATCAGGGGAAATCAAGGACCCTGTATTAAGTCCCTTTTCGCTATATCTCCCACAGGAGCCGAGAAAAACGCGAAAAACGATTTTTGGGATATTTCCCACATGGGATGGACGTTATCTGATGTATTTCGTCGCGCTGATCACGAATCTGGCCGTGGATTTGCGATATCTCCAACAGGAGCTGAGAAAATCGCAAAAAACCGTATTAGCCGAAAACCACCTGCTTTACGTTTACAAAAATCACGATATCGATCGTTTTCTCTGTAATAGCGACTGTTTCCGCTGCGCTTTGACTTTCTAACGAACAAGGATTGATAATACATCAATTTCGATGCATTTAAAACCGTAGAATATTTTTTTTCAATTTTTTTTGCGAAAGATAATCGATTTCTTAGTTATGTGAAAAATGCTATTTTGAAGGTGACACACAATCTGCGCTCTCGGATCGAAAAATTGAAATATCGGGATGAGCCTAGTCGCATTTTCTTTGTTTTTCTGTGCTCTTTCGAATGCAAAAAGAATTTTAAGGATCGGTTGAACCATTCAAAAGTTATGGCCTTTTTATCGATTAATAAAATCAGGGGAAATCAATGATCCTGTATTAAGCCCCTTTTTGCTCTATCTCCCACAGGAGCCGAGAAAAACGCGAAAAACGATTTTTGGGATATTTCCCACATGGGATGGACGTTATCTGATGTATTTCGTCGCGCTGATCACGAATCTGGCCGTGGATTTGCGATATCTCCAACAGGAGTTGAGAAAATCGCAAAAAACCGAATTAGCCGAAAACCACCTGCTTTACGTTTACAAAAATCACGATATCGAGCGTTTTCGCTGTAATAGCGACTGTTTCCGCTGCGCTTTGACTTTCTAACGAACAAGGCTTGATAATACATCAATTTCCATGCATTTAGAACCATAGAATAATTTTTTTCAATTTTTTTGCGAAAGATAATCGATTTCTTAGTTATGTGAAAAATGCTATTTTGGAGGTGACACACAATCTGTGATCTCGGATCGAAAAATTGAAATATCGGGATGAGCCTAGTCGCATTTTCTTTGTTTTTCTGTGCTCTTTCGAATGCAAAAAGAATTTTAAGGATCGGTTGAACCATTCAAAAGTTATGGCCTTTTTATCGATTAATAAAATCAGGGGAAATCAATGATCCTGTATTAAGCCCCTTTTTGCTCTATCTCCCACAGGAACCGAGAAAAACGCGAAAAACGATTTTTGGGATATTTCCCACATGGGATGGACGTTATCTGATGTATTTCGTCGCGCTGATCACGAATCTGGCCGTGGATTTGCGATATCTCCAACAGGAGTTGAGAAAATCGCAAAAAACCGAATTAGCCGAAAACCACCTGCTTTACGTTTACAAAAATCACGATATCGAGCGTTTTCGCTGTAATAGCGACTGTTTCCGCTGCGCTTTGACTTTCTAACGAACAAGGCTTGATAATACATCAATTTCCATGCATTTAGAACCATAGAATAATTTTTTTCAATTTTTTTGCGAAAGATAATCGATTTCTTAGTTATGTGAAAAATGCTATTTTGAAGGTGACACACAATCTGCGCTCTCGGATCGAAAAATTGAAATATCGGGATGAGCCTAGTCGCATTTTCTTTGTTTTTCTGTGCTCTTTCGAATGCAAAAAGAATTTTAAGGATCGGTTGAACCATTCAAAAGTTATGGCGTTTTTATCGTTTAACAAAATCAGGGGAAATCAAGGACCCTGTATTAAGTCCCTTTTCGCTATATCTCCCACAGGAGCCGAGAAAAACGCGAAAAACGATTTTTGGGATATTTCCCACATGAAATGGACGTTATCTGATGTATTTCGTCGCGCTGATCACGAATCTGGCCGTGGATTTGCGATATCTCCAACAGGAGCTGAGAAAATCGCAAAAAACCGAATTAGCCGAAAACCACCTGCTTTACGTTTACAAAAATCACGATATCGAGCGTTTTCGCTGTAATAGCGACTGTTTCCGCTGCGCTTTGACTTTCTAACGAACAAGGCTTGATAATACATCAATTTCCATGCATTTAGAACCATAGAATAATTTTTTTCAATTTTTTTGCGAAAGATAATCGATTTCTTAGTTATGTGAAAAATGCTATTTTGAAGGTGACACACAATCTGCGCTCTCGGATCGAAAAATTGAAATATCGGGATGAGCCTAGTCGCATTTTCTTTGTTTTTCTGTGCTCTTTCGAATGCAAAAAGAATTTTAAGGATCGGTTGAACCATTCAAAAGTTATGGCGTTTTTATCGTTTAACAAAATCAGGGGAAATCAAGGACCCTGTATTAAGTCCCTTTTCGCTATATCTCCCACAGGAGCCGAGAAAAACGCGAAAAACGATTTTTGGGATATTTCCCACATGGGATGGACGTTATCTGATGTATTTCGTCGCGCTGATCACGAATCTGGCCGTGGATTTGCGATATCTCCAACAGGAGCTGAGAAAATCGCAAAAAACCGTATTAGCCGAAAACCACCTGCTTTACGTTTACAAAAATCACGATATCGAGCGTTTTCGCTGTAATAGCGACTGTTTCCGCTGCGCTTTGACTTTCTAACGAACAAGGCTTGATAATACATCAATTTAGCTTGATAATACATGCATTTAGAACCATAGAATAATTTTTTTCAATTCTTTTGCGAAAGATAATCGATTTCTTAGTTATGTGAAAAATGCTATTTTGGAGGTGACACACAATCTGCGATCTCGGATCGAAAAATTGAAATATCGGGATGAGCCTAGTCGCATTTTCTTTGTTTTTCTGTGCTCTTTCGAATGCAATAAAAATTTTAAGGATCGGTTGAACCATTCAAAAGTTATGGCCTTTTTATCGATTAACAAAATCAGGGGAAATCAAAGATCCTGTATTAAGCCCCTTTTCGCTCTATCTCCCACAGGAGCCGAGAAAAACGCGAAAAACGATTTTTGGGATATTTCCCACATGGGATGGACGTTATCTGATGTATTTCGTCGCGCTGATCACGAATCTGGCCGTGGATTTGCGATATCTCCAACAGGAGCTGAGAAAATCGCAAAAAACCGAATTAGCCGAAAACCACCTGCTTTACGTTTAGAAAAATCACGATATCGATCGTTTTCTCTATAATAGCGACTGTTTCCGCTGCGCTTTGACTCTCTAACGAACAAGGCTTGATAATACATCAATTTCCATGCATTTAGAACCATAGAATAATTTTTTTCAATTTTTTTTGCGAAAGATAATCGATTTCTTAGTTATGTGAAAAATGCTATTTTGGAGGTGACACACAATCTGCGCTCTCGGATCGAAAAATTGAAATATCGGGATGAGCCTAGTCGCATTTTCTTTGTTTTTCTGTGCTCTTTCGAATGCAAAAAGAATTTTAAGGATCGGTTGAACCATTCAAAAGTTATGGCCTTTTTATCGATTAACAAAATCAGGGGAAATCAAAGATCCTGTATTAAGCCCCTTTTCGCTCTATCTCCCACAGGAGCCGAGAAAAACGCGAAAAACGATTTTTGGGATATTTCCCACATGGGATGGACGTTATCTGATGTATTTCGTCGCGCTGATCACGAATCTGGCCGTGGATTTGCGATATCTCCAACAGGAGCTGAGAAAATCGCAAAAAACCGAATTAGCCGAAAACCACCTGCTTTACGTTTAGAAAAATCACGATATCGATCGTTTTCTCTATAATAGCGACTGTTTCCGCTGCGCTTTGACTCTCTAACGAACAAGGCTTGATAATACATCAATTTCCATGCATTTAGAACCATAGAATAATTTTTTTCAATTTTTTTTGCGAAAGATAATCGATTTCTTAGTTATGTGAAAAATGCTATTTTGGAGGTGACACACAATCTGCGCTCTCGGATCGAAAAATTGAAATATCGGGATGAGCCTAGTCGCATTTTCTTTGTTTTTCTGTGCTCTTTCGAATGCAAAAAGAATTTTAAGGATCGGTTGAACCATTCAAAAGTTATGGCCTTTTTATCGATTAAAAAAATCAGGGGAAATCAATGATCCTGTATTAAGCCCCTTTTTGCTCTATCTCCCACAGGAGCCGAGAAAAACGCGAAAAACGATTTTTGGGATATTTCCCACATGGGATGGACGTTATCTGATGTATTTCGTCGCGCTGATCACGAATCTGGCCGTGGATTTGCGATATCTCCAACAGGAGCTGAGAAAATCGCAAAAAACCGTATTAGCCGAAAACCACCTGCTTTACGTTTACAAAAATCACGATATCGATCGTTTTCTCTGTAATAGCGACTGTTTCCGCTGCGCTTTGACTTTCTAACGAACAAGGATTGATAATACATCAATTTCGATGCATTTAAAACCGTAGAATATTTTTTTTCAATTTTTTTTGCGAAAGATAATCGATTTCTTAGTTATGTGAAAAATGCTATTTTGAAGGTGACACACAATCTGCGCTCTCGGATCGAAAAATTGAAATATCGGGATGAGCCTAGTCGCATTTTCTTTGTTTTTCTGTGCTCTTTCGAATGCAAAAAGAATTTTAAGGATCGGTTGAACCATTCAAAAGTTATGGCCTTTTTATCGATTAATAAAATCAGGGGAAATCAATGATCCTGTATTAAGCCCCTTTTTGCTCTATCTCCCACAGGAGCCGAGAAAAACGCGAAAAACGATTTTTGGGATATTTCCCACATGGGATGGACGTTATCTGATGTATTTCGTCGCGCTGATCACGAATCTGGCCGTGGATTTGCGATATCTCCAACAGGAGTTGAGAAAATCGCAAAAAACCGAATTAGCCGAAAACCACCTGCTTTACGTTTACAAAAATCACGATATCGAGCGTTTTCGCTGTAATAGCGACTGTTTCCGCTGCGCTTTGACTTTCTAACGAACAAGGCTTGATAATACATCAATTTCCATGCATTTAGAACCATAGAATAATTTTTTTCAATTTTTTTGCGAAAGATAATCGATTTCTTAGTTATGTGAAAAATGCTATTTTGGAGGTGACACACAATCTGTGATCTCGGATCGAAAAATTGAAATATCGGGATGAGCCTAGTCGCATTTTCTTTGTTTTTCTGTGCTCTTTCGAATGCAAAAAGAATTTTAAGGATCGGTTGAACCATTTAAAAGTTATGGCCTTTTTATCGAATTATGAAATCAGGGGAAATCAAGGATCCTGTATTAAGCCCCTTTTCGCTCTATCTCCCACAGGAGCCGAGAAAAACGCGAAAAACGATTTTTGGGATATTTCCCACATGGGATGGACGTTATCTGATGTATTTCGTCGCGCTGATCACGAATCTGGCCGTGGATTTGCGATATCTCCAACAGGAGCTGAGAAAATCGCAAAAAACCGAATTAGCCGAAAACCACCTGCTTTACGTTTACAAAAATCACGATATCGATCGTTTTCTCTGTAATAGCGACTGTTTCCGCTGCGCTTTGACTTTCTAACGAACAAGGCTTGATAATACATCTATTTTCATGCATTTAGAACCGTAGAATAATTTTTTTCAATTTTTTCGCGAAAGATAATCGATTTCTTAGTTATGTGGAAAATGCTATTTTGGAGGTGACACACAATCTGCGCTCTCGGATCGAAAAATTGAAATATCGGGATGAGCCTAGTCGCATTTTCTTTGTTTTTCTGTGCTCTTTCGAATGCAAAAAGAATTTTAAGGATCGGTTGAACCATTCAAAAGTTATGGCCTTTTTATCGATTAATAAAATCAGGGGAAATCAATGATCCTGTATTAAGCCCCTTTTTGCTCTATCTCCCACAGGAGCCGAGAAAAACGCGAAAAACGATTTTTGGGATATTTCCCACATGGGATGGACGTTATCTGATGTATTTCGTCGCGCTGATCACGAATCTGGCCCCGGATTTGCGATATCTCCAACAGGAGTTGAGAAAATCGCAAAAAACCGAATTAGCCGAAAACCACCTGCTTTACGTTTACAAAAATCACGATATCGAGCGTTTTCGCTGTAATAGCGACTGTTTCCGCTGCGCTTTGACTTTCTAACGAACAAGGCTTGATAATACATCAATTTAGCTTGATAATACATGCATTTAGAACCATAGAATAATTTTTTTCAATTCTTTTGCGAAAGATAATCGATTTCTTAGTTATGTGAAAAATGCTATTTTGGAGGTGACACACAATCTGCGATCTCGGATCGAAAAATTGAAATATCGGGATGAGCCTAGTCGCATTTTCTTTGTTTTTCTGTGCTCTTTCGAATGCAATAAAAATTTTAAGGATCGGTTGAACCATTCAAAAGTTATGGCCTTTTTATCGATTAACAAAATCAGGGGAAATCAAAGATCCTGTATTAAGCCCCTTTTCGCTCTATCTCCCACAGGAGCCGAGAAAAACGCGAAAAACGATTTTTGGGATATTTCCCACATGGGATGGACGTTATCTGATGTATTTCGTCGCGCTGATCACGAATCTGGCCGTGGATTTGCGATATCTCCAACAGGAGCTGAGAAAATCGCAAAAAACCGAATTAGCCGAAAACCACCTGCTTTACGTTTAGAAAAATCACGATATCGATCGTTTTCTCTATAATAGCGACTGTTTCCGCTGCGCTTTGACTCTCTAACGAACAAGGCTTGATAATACATCAATTTCCATGCATTTAGAACCATAGAATAATTTTTTTCAATTTTTTTTGCGAAAGATAATCGATTTCTTAGTTATGTGAAAAATGCTATTTTGGAGGTGACACACAATCTGCGCTCTCGGATCGAAAAATTGAAATATCGGGATGAGCCTAGTCGCATTTTCTTTGTTTTTCTGTGCTCTTTCGAATGCAAAAAGAATTTTAAGGATCGGTTGAACCATTCAAAAGTTATGGCCTTTTTATCGATTAACAAAATCAGGGGAAATCAAAGATCCTGTATTAAGCCCCTTTTCGCTCTATCTCCCACAGGAGCCGAGAAAAACGCGAAAAACGATTTTTGGGATATTTCCCACATGGGATGGACGTTATCTGATGTATTTCGTCGCGCTGATCACGAATCTGGCCGTGGATTTGCGATATCTCCAACAGGAGCTGAGAAAATCGCAAAAAACCGAATTAGCCGAAAACCACCTGCTTTACGTTTAGAAAAATCACGATATCGATCGTTTTCTCTATAATAGCGACTGTTTCCGCTGCGCTTTGACTCTCTAACGAACAAGGCTTGATAATACATCAATTTCCATGCATTTAGAACCATAGAATAATTTTTTTCAATTTTTTTTGCGAAAGATAATCGATTTCTTAGTTATGTGAAAAATGCTATTTTGGAGGTGACACACAATCTGCGCTCTCGGATCGAAAAATTGAAATATCGGGATGAGCCTAGTCGCATTTTCTTTGTTTTTCTGTGCTCTTTCGAATGCAAAAAGAATTTTAAGGATCGGTTGAACCATTCAAAAGTTATGGCCTTTTTATCGATTAATAAAATCAGGGGAAATCAATGATCCTGTATTAAGCCCCTTTTTGCTCTATCTCCCACAGGAACCGAGAAAAACGCGAAAAACGATTTTTGGGATATTTCCCACATGGGATGGACGTTATCTGATGTATTTCGTCGCGCTGATCACGAATCTGGCCGTGGATTTGCGATATCTCCAACAGGAGTTGAGAAAATCGCAAAAAACCGAATTAGCCGAAAACCACCTGCTTTACGTTTACAAAAATCACGATATCGAGCGTTTTCGCTGTAATAGCGACTGTTTCCGCTGCGCTTTGACTTTCTAACGAACAAGGCTTGATAATACATCAATTTCCATGCATTTAGAACCATAGAATAATTTTTTTCAATTTTTTTGCGAAAGATAATCGATTTCTTAGTTATGTGAAAAATGCTATTTTGAAGGTGACACACAATCTGCGCTCTCGGATCGAAAAATTGAAATATCGGGATGAGCCTAGTCGCATTTTCTTTGTTTTTCTGTGCTCTTTCGAATGCAAAAAGAATTTTAAGGATCGGTTGAACCATTCAAAAGTTATGGCGTTTTTATCGTTTAACAAAATCAGGGGAAATCAAGGACCCTGTATTAAGTCCCTTTTCGCTATATCTCCCACAGGAGCCGAGAAAAACGCGAAAAACGATTTTTGGGATATTTCCCACATGAAATGGACGTTATCTGATGTATTTCGTCGCGCTGATCACGAATCTGGCCGTGGATTTGCGATATCTCCAACAGGAGCTGAGAAAATCGCAAAAAACCGAATTAGCCGAAAACCACCTGCTTTACGTTTAGAAAAATCACGATATCGATCGTTTTCTCTATAATAGCGACTGTTTCCGCTGCGCTTTGACTCTCTAACGAACAAGGCTTGATAATACATCAATTTCCATGCATTTAGAACCATAGAATAATTTTTTTCAATTTTTTTTGCGAAAGATAATCGATTTCTTAGTTATGTGAAAAATGCTATTTTGGAGGTGACACACAATCTGCGCTCTCGGATCGAAAAATTGAAATATCGGGATGAGCCTAGTCGCATTTTCTTTGTTTTTCTGTGCTCTTTCGAATGCAAAAAGAATTTTAAGGATCGGTTGAACCATTCAAAAGTTATGGCCTTTTTATCGATTAATAAAATCAGGGGAAATCAATGATCCTGTATTAAGCCCCTTTTTGCTCTATCTCCCACAGGAACCGAGAAAAACGCGAAAAACGATTTTTGGGATATTTCCCACATGGGATGGACGTTATCTGATGTATTTCGTCGCGCTGATCACGAATCTGGCCGTGGATTTGCGATATCTCCAACAGGAGTTGAGAAAATCGCAAAAAACCGAATTAGCCGAAAACCACCTGCTTTACGTTTACAAAAATCACGATATCGAGCGTTTTCGCTGTAATAGCGACTGTTTCCGCTGCGCTTTGACTTTCTAACGAACAAGGCTTGATAATACATCAATTTCCATGCATTTAGAACCATAGAATAATTTTTTTCAATTTTTTTGCGAAAGATAATCGATTTCTTAGTTATGTGAAAAATGCTATTTTGAAGGTGACACACAATCTGCGCTCTCGGATCGAAAAATTGAAATATCGGGATGAGCCTAGTCGCATTTTCTTTGTTTTTCTGTGCTCTTTCGAATGCAAAAAGAATTTTAAGGATCGGTTGAACCATTCAAAAGTTATGGCGTTTTTATCGTTTAACAAAATCAGGGGAAATCAAGGACCCTGTATTAAGTCCCTTTTCGCTATATCTCCCACAGGAGCCGAGAAAAACGCGAAAAACGATTTTTGGGATATTTCCCACATGAAATGGACGTTATCTGATGTATTTCGTCGCGCTGATCACGAATCTGGCCGTGGATTTGCGATATCTCCAACAGGAGCTGAGAAAATCGCAAAAAACCGAATTAGCCGAAAACCACCTGCTTTACGTTTACAAAAATCACGATATCGAGCGTTTTCGCTGTAATAGCGACTGTTTCCGCTGCGCTTTGACTTTCTAACGAACAAGGCTTGATAATACATCAATTTCCATGCATTTAGAACCATAGAATAATTTTTTTCAATTTTTTTGCGAAAGATAATCGATTTCTTAGTTATGTGAAAAATGCTATTTTGAAGGTGACACACAATCTGCGCTCTCGGATCGAAAAATTGAAATATCGGGATGAGCCTAGTCGCATTTTCTTTGTTTTTCTGTGCTCTTTCGAATGCAAAAAGAATTTTAAGGATCGGTTGAACCATTCAAAAGTTATGGCGTTTTTATCGTTTAACAAAATCAGGGGAAATCAAGGACCCTGTATTAAGTCCCTTTTCGCTATATCTCCCACAGGAGCCGAGAAAAACGCGAAAAACGATTTTTGGGATATTTCCCACATGAAATGGACGTTATCTGATGTATTTCGTCGCGCTGATCACGAATCTGGCCGTGGATTTGCGATATCTCCAACAGGAGCTGAGAAAATCGCAAAAAACCGAATTAGCCGAAAACCACCTGCTTTACGTTTACAAAAATCACGATATCGATCGTTTTCTCTGTAATAGCGACTGTTTCCGCTGCGCTTTGACTTTCTAACGAACAAGGCTTGATAATACATCTATTTTCATGCATTTAGAACCGTAGAATAATTTTTTTCAATTTTTTCGCGAAAGATAATCGATTTCTTAGTTATGTGGAAAATGCTATTTTGGAGGTGACACACAATCTGCGCTCTCGGATCGAAAAATTGAAATATCGGGATGAGCCTAGTCGCATTTTCTTTGTTTTTCTGTGCTCTTTCGAATGCAAAAAGAATTTTAAGGATCGGTTGAACCATTCAAAAGTTATGGCCTTTTTATCGATTAATAAAATCAGGGGAAATCAATGATCCTGTATTAAGCCCCTTTTTGCTCTATCTCCCACAGGAGCCGAGAAAAACGCGAAAAACGATTTTTGGGATATTTCCCACATGGGATGGACGTTATCTGATGTATTTCGTCGCGCTGATCACGAATCTGGCCCCGGATTTGCGATATCTCCAACAGGAGTTGAGAAAATCGCAAAAAACCGAATTAGCCGAAAACCACCTGCTTTACGTTTACAAAAATCACGATATCGAGCGTTTTCGCTGTAATAGCGACTGTTTCCGCTGCGCTTTGACTTTCTAACGAACAAGGCTTGATAATACATCAATTTAGCTTGATAATACATGCATTTAGAACCATAGAATAATTTTTTTCAATTCTTTTGCGAAAGATAATCGATTTCTTAGTTATGTGAAAAATGCTATTTTGGAGGTGACACACAATCTGCGATCTCGGATCGAAAAATTGAAATATCGGGATGAGCCTAGTCGCATTTTCTTTGTTTTTTTGTGCTCTTTCGAATGCAATAAAAATTTTAAGGATCGGTTGAACCATTCAAAAGTTATGGCCTTTTTATCGATTAACAAAATCAGGGGAAATCAAAGATCCTGTATTAAGCCCCTTTTCGCTCTATCTCCCACAGGAGCCGAGAAAAACGCGAAAAACGATTTTTGGGATATTTCCCACATGGGATGGACGTTATCTGATGTATTTCGTCGCGCTGATCACGAATCTGGCCGTGGATTTGCGATATCTCCAACAGGAGCTGAGAAAATCGCAAAAAACCGAATTAGCCGAAAACCACCTGCTTTACGTTTAGAAAAATCACGATATCGATCGTTTTCTCTATAATAGCGACTGTTTCCGCTGCGCTTTGACTCTCTAACGAACAAGGCTTGATAATACATCAATTTCCATGCATTTAGAACCATAGAATAATTTTTTTCAATTTTTTTTGCGAAAGATAATCGATTTCTTAGTTATGTGAAAAATGCTATTTTGGAGGTGACACACAATCTGCGCTCTCGGATCGAAAAATTGAAATATCGGGATGAGCCTAGTCGCATTTTCTTTGTTTTTCTGTGCTCTTTCGAATGCAAAAAGAATTTTAAGGATCGGTTGAACCATTCAAAAGTTATGGCCTTTTTATCGATTAACAAAATCAGGGGAAATCAAAGATCCTGTATTAAGCCCCTTTTCGCTCTATCTCCCACAGGAGCCGAGAAAAACGCGAAAAACGATTTTTGGGATATTTCCCACATGGGATGGACGTTATCTGATGTATTTCGTCGCGCTGATCACGAATCTGGCCGTGGATTTGCGATATCTCCAACAGGAGCTGAGAAAATCGCAAAAAACCGAATTAGCCGAAAACCACCTGCTTTACGTTTAGAAAAATCACGATATCGATCGTTTTCTCTATAATAGCGACTGTTTCCGCTGCGCTTTGACTCTCTAACGAACAAGGCTTGATAATACATCAATTTCCATGCATTTAGAACCATAGAATAATTTTTTTCAATTTTTTTTGCGAAAGATAATCGATTTCTTAGTTATGTGAAAAATGCTATTTTGGAGGTGACACACAATCTGCGCTCTCGGATCGAAAAATTGAAATATCGGGATGAGCCTAGTCGCATTTTCTTTGTTTTTCTGTGCTCTTTCGAATGCAAAAAGAATTTTAAGGATCGGTTGAACCATTCAAAAGTTATGGCCTTTTTATCGATTAATAAAATCAGGGGAAATCAATGATCCTGTATTAAGCCCCTTTTTGCTCTATCTCCCACAGGAGCCGAGAAAAACGCGAAAAACGATTTTTGGGATATTTCCCACATGGGATGGACGTTATCTGATGTATTTCGTCGCGCTGATCACGAATCTGGCCGTGGATTTGCGATATCTCCAACAGGAGCTGAGAAAATCGCAAAAAACCGTATTAGCCGAAAACCACCTGCTTTACGTTTACAAAAATCACGATATCGATCGTTTTCTCTGTAATAGCGACTGTTTCCGCTGCGCTTTGACTTTCTAACGAACAAGGCTTGATAATACATCAATTTCCATGCATTTAGAACCATAGAATAATTTTTTTCAATTTTTTTGCGAAAGATAATCGATTTCTTAGTTATGTGAAAAATGCTATTTTGAAGGTGACACACAATCTGCGCTCTCGGATCGAAAAATTGAAATATCGGGATGAGCCTAGTCGCATTTTCTTTGTTTTTCTGTGCTCTTTCGAATGCAAAAAGAATTTTAAGGATCGGTTGAACCATTCAAAAGTTATGGCGTTTTTATCGTTTAACAAAATCAGGGGAAATCAAGGACCCTGTATTAAGTCCCTTTTCGCTATATCTCCCACAGGAGCCGAGAAAAACGCGAAAAACGATTTTTGGGATATTTCCCACATGAAATGGACGTTATCTGATGTATTTCGTCGCGCTGATCACGAATCTGGCCGTGGATTTGCGATATCTCCAACAGGAGCTGAGAAAATCGCAAAAAACCGAATTAGCCGAAAACCACCTGCTTTACGTTTAGAAAAATCACGATATCGATCGTTTTCTCTATAATAGCGACTGTTTCCGCTGCGCTTTGACTCTCTAACGAACAAGGCTTGATAATACATCAATTTCCATGCATTTAGAACCATAGAATAATTTTTTTCAATTTTTTTTGCGAAAGATAATCGATTTCTTAGTTATGTGAAAAATGCTATTTTGGAGGTGACACACAATCTGCGCTCTCGGATCGAAAAATTGAAATATCGGGATGAGCCTAGTCGCATTTTCTTTGTTTTTCTGTGCTCTTTCGAATGCAAAAAGAATTTTAAGGATCGGTTGAACCATTCAAAAGTTATGGCCTTTTTATCGATTAATAAAATCAGGGGAAATCAATGATCCTGTATTAAGCCCCTTTTTGCTCTATCTCCCACAGGAGCCGAGAAAAACGCGAAAAACGATTTTTGGGATATTTCCCACATGGGATGGACGTTATCTGATGTATTTCGTCGCGCTGATCACGAATCTGGCCGTGGATTTGCGATATCTCCAACAGGAGCTGAGAAAATCGCAAAAAACCGTATTAGCCGAAAACCACCTGCTTTACGTTTACAAAAATCACGATATCGATCGTTTTCTCTGTAATAGCGACTGTTTCCGCTGCGCTTTGACTTTCTAACGAACAAGGATTGATAATACATCAATTTCGATGCATTTAAAACCGTAGAATATTTTTTTTCAATTTTTTTTGCGAAAGATAATCGATTTCTTAGTTATGTGAAAAATGCTATTTTGAAGGTGACACACAATCTGCGCTCTCGGATCGAAAAATTGAAATATCGGGATGAGCCTAGTCGCATTTTCTTTGTTTTTCTGTGCTCTTTCGAATGCAAAAAGAATTTTAAGGATCGGTTGAACCATTCAAAAGTTATGGCCTTTTTATCGATTAATAAAATCAGGGGAAATCAATGATCCTGTATTAAGCCCCTTTTTGCTCTATCTCCCACAGGAGCCGAGAAAAACGCGAAAAACGATTTTTGGGATATTTCCCACATGGGATGGACGTTATCTGATGTATTTCGTCGCGCTGATCACGAATCTGGCCGTGGATTTGCGATATCTCCAACAGGAGTTGAGAAAATCGCAAAAAACCGAATTAGCCGAAAACCACCTGCTTTACGTTTACAAAAATCACGATATCGAGCGTTTTCGCTGTAATAGCGACTGTTTCCAATGCGCTTTGACTTTCTAACGAACAAGGCTTGATAATACATCAATTTCCATGCATTTAGAACCATAGAATAATTTTTTTCAATTTTTTTGCGAAAGATAATCGATTTCTTAGTTATGTGAAAAATGCTATTTTGGAGGTGACACACAATCTGTGATCTCGGATCGAAAAATTGAAATATCGGGATGAGCCTAGTCGCATTTTCTTTGTTTTTCTGTGCTCTTTCGAATGCAAAAAGAATTTTAAGGATCGGTTGAACCATTCAAAAGTTATGGCCTTTTTATCGATTAATAAAATCAGGGGAAATCAATGATCCTGTATTAAGCCCCTTTTTGCTCTATCTCCCACAGGAGCCGAGAAAAACGCGAAAAACGATTTTTGGGATATTTCCCACATGAAATGGACGTTATCTGATGTATTTCGTCGCGCTGATCACGAATCTGGCCGTGGATTTGCGATATCTCCAACAGGAGCTGAGAAAATCGCAAAAAACCGAATTAGCCGAAAACCACCTGCTTTACGTTTACAAAAATCACGATATCGATCGTTTTCTCTGTAATAGCGACTGTTTCCGCTGCGCTTTGACTTTCTAACGAACAAGGCTTGATAATACATCTATTTTCATGCATTTAGAACCGTAGAATAATTTTTTTCAATTTTTTCGCGAAAGATAATCGATTTCTTAGTTATGTGGAAAATGCTATTTTGGAGGTGACACACAATCTGCGCTCTCGGATCGAAAAATTGAAATATCGGGATGAGCCTAGTCGCATTTTCTTTGTTTTTCTGTGCTCTTTCGAATGCAAAAAGAATTTTAAGGATCGGTTGAACCATTCAAAAGTTATGGCCTTTTTATCGATTAATAAAATCAGGGGAAATCAATGATCCTGTATTAAGCCCCTTTTTGCTCTATCTCCCACAGGAGCCGAGAAAAACGCGAAAAACGATTTTTGGGATATTTCCCACATGGGATGGACGTTATCTGATGTATTTCGTCGCGCTGATCACGAATCTGGCCGTGGATTTGCGATATCTCCAACAGGAGCTGAGAAAATCGCAAAAAACCGAATTAGCCGAAAACCACCTGCTTTACGTTTACAAAAATCACGATATCGATCGTTTTCTCTATAATAGCGACTGTTTCCGCTGCGCTTTGACTCTCTAACGAACAAGGCTTGATAATACATCAATTTCCATGCATTTAGAACCATAGAATAATTTTTTTCAATTTTTTTTGCGAAAGATAATCGATTTCTTAGTTATGTGAAAAATGCTATTTTGGAGGTGACACACAATCTGCGCTCTCGGATCGAAAAATTGAAATATCGGGATGAGCCTAGTCGCATTTTCTTTGTTTTTCTGTGCTCTTTCGAATGCAAAAAGAATTTTAAGGATCGGTTGAACCATTCAAAAGTTATGGCCTTTTTATCGATTAATAAAATCAGGGGAAATCAATGATCCTGTATTAAGCCCCTTTTTGCTCTATCTCCCACAGGAGCCGAGAAAAACGCGAAAAACGATTTTTGGGATATTTCCCACATGGGATGGACGTTATCTGATGTATTTCGTCGCGCTGATCACGAATCTGGCCGTGGATTTGCGATATCTCCAACAGGAGCTGAGAAAATCGCAAAAAACCGTATTAGCCGAAAACCACCTGCTTTACGTTTACAAAAATCACGATATCGATCGTTTTCTCTGTAATAGCGACTGTTTCCGCTGCGCTTTGACTTTCTAACGAACAAGGATTGATAATACATCAATTTCGATGCATTTAAAACCGTAGAATATTTTTTTTCAATTTTTTTTGCGAAAGATAATCGATTTCTTAGTTATGTGAAAAATGCTATTTTGAAGGTGACACACAATCTGCGCTCTCGGATCGAAAAATTGAAATATCGGGATGAGCCTCGTCGCATTTTCTTTGTTTTTCTGTGCTCTTTCGAATGCAAAAAGAATTTTAAGGATCGGTTGAACCATTCAAAAGTTATGGCCTTTTTATCGATTAATAAAATCAGGGGAAATCAATGATCCTGTATTAAGCCCCTTTTTGCTCTATCTCCCACAGGAGCCGAGAAAAACGCGAAAAACGATTTTTGGGATATTTCCCACATGGGATGGACGTTATCTGATGTATTTCGTCGCGCTGATCACGAATCTGGCCGTGGATTTGCGATATCTCCAACAGGAGTTGAGAAAATCGCAAAAAACCGAATTAGCCGAAAACCACCTGCTTTACGTTTACAAAAATCACGATATCGAGCGTTTTCGCTGTAATAGCGACTGTTTCCAATGCGCTTTGACTTTCTAACGAACAAGGCTTGATAATACATCAATTTCCATGCATTTAGAACCATAGAATAATTTTTTTCAATTTTTTTGCGAAAGATAATCGATTTCTTAGTTATGTGAAAAATGCTATTTTGGAGGTGACACACAATCTGTGATCTCGGATCGAAAAATTGAAATATCGGGATGAGCCTAGTCGCATTTTCTTTGTTTTTCTGTGCTCTTTCGAATGCAAAAAGAATTTTAAGGATCGGTTGAACCATTCAAAAGTTATGGCCTTTTTATCGATTAATAAAATCAGGGGAAATCAATGATCCTGTATTAAGCCCCTTTTTGCTCTATCTCCCACAGGAGCCGAGAAAAACGCGAAAAACGATTTTTGGGATATTTCCCACATGAAATGGACGTTATCTGATGTATTTCGTCGCGCTGATCACGAATCTGGCCGTGGATTTGCGATATCTCCAACAGGAGCTGAGAAAATCGCAAAAAACCGAATTAGCCGAAAACCACCTGCTTTACGTTTACAAAAATCACGATATCGATCGTTTTCTCTGTAATAGCGACTGTTTCCGCTGCGCTTTGACTTTCTAACGAACAAGGCTTGATAATACATCTATTTTCATGCATTTAGAACCGTAGAATAATTTTTTTCAATTTTTTCGCGAAAGATAATCGATTTCTTAGTTATGTGGAAAATGCTATTTTGGAGGTGACACACAATCTGCGCTCTCGGATCGAAAAATTGAAATATCGGGATGAGCCTAGTCGCATTTTCTTTGTTTTTCTGTGCTCTTTCGAATGCAAAAAGAATTTTAAGGATCGGTTGAACCATTCAAAAGTTATGGCCTTTTTATCGATTAATAAAATCAGGGGAAATCAATGATCCTGTATTAAGCCCCTTTTTGCTCTATCTCCCACAGGAGCCGAGAAAAACGCGAAAAACGATTTTTGGGATATTTCCCACATGGGATGGACGTTATCTGATGTATTTCGTCGCGCTGATCACGAATCTGGCCGTGGATTTGCGATATCTCCAACAGGAGCTGAGAAAATCGCAAAAAACCGAATTAGCCGAAAACCACCTGCTTTACGTTTACAAAAATCACGATATCGATCGTTTTCTCTATAATAGCGACTGTTTCCGCTGCGCTTTGACTCTCTAACGAACAAGGCTTGATAATACATCAATTTCCATGCATTTAGAACCATAGAATAATTTTTTTCAATTTTTTTTGCGAAAGATAATCGATTTCTTAGTTATGTGAAAAATGCTATTTTGGAGGTGACACACAATCTGCGCTCTCGGATCGAAAAATTGAAATATCGGGATGAGCCTAGTCGCATTTTCTTTGTTTTTCTGTGCTCTTTCGAATGCAAAAAGAATTTTAAGGATCGGTTGAACCATTCAAAAGTTATGGCCTTTTTATCGATTAATAAAATCAGGGGAAATCAATGATCCTGTATTAAGCCCCTTTTTGCTCTATCTCCCACAGGAGCCGAGAAAAACGCGAAAAACGATTTTTGGGATATTTCCCACATGGGATGGACGTTATCTGATGTATTTCGTCGCGCTGATCACGAATCTGGCCGTGGATTTGCGATATCTCCAACAGGAGCTGAGAAAATCGCAAAAAACCGTATTAGCCGAAAACCACCTGCTTTACGTTTACAAAAATCACGATATCGATCGTTTTCTCTGTAATAGCGACTGTTTCCGCTGCGCTTTGACTTTCTAACGAACAAGGATTGATAATACATCAATTTCGATGCATTTAAAACCGTAGAATATTTTTTTTCAATTTTTTTTGCGAAAGATAATCGATTTCTTAGTTATGTGAAAAATGCTATTTTGAAGGTGACACACAATCTGCGCTCTCGGATCGAAAAATTGAAATATCGGGATGAGCCTCGTCGCATTTTCTTTGTTTTTCTGTGCTCTTTCGAATGCAAAAAGAATTTTAAGGATCGGTTGAACCATTCAAAAGTTATGGCCTTTTTATCGATTAATAAAATCAGGGGAAATCAATGATCCTGTATTAAGCCCCTTTTTGCTCTATCTCCCACAGGAACCGAGAAAAACGCGAAAAACGATTTTTGGGATATTTCCCACATGGGATGGACGTTATCTGATGTATTTCGTCGCGCTGATCACGAATCTGGCCGTGGATTTGCGATATCTCCAACAGGAGTTGAGAAAATCGCAAAAAACCGAATTAGCCGAAAACCACCTGCTTTACGTTTACAAAAATCACGATATCGAGCGTTTTCGCTGTAATAGCGACTGTTTCCGCTGCGCTTTGACTTTCTAACGAACAAGGCTTGATAATACATCAATTTCCATGCATTTAGAACCATAGAATAATTTTTTTCAATTTTTTTGCGAAAGATAATCGATTTCTTAGTTATGTGAAAAATGCTATTTTGAAGGTGACACACAATCTGCGCTCTCGGATCGAAAAATTGAAATATCGGGATGAGCCTAGTCGCATTTTCTTTGTTTTTCTGTGCTCTTTCGAATGCAAAAAGAATTTTAAGGATCGGTTGAACCATTCAAAAGTTATGGCGTTTTTATCGTTTAACAAAATCAGGGGAAATCAAGGACCCTGTATTAAGTCCCTTTTCGCTATATCTCCCACAGGAGCCGAGAAAAACGCGAAAAACGATTTTTGGGATATTTCCCACATGAAATGGACGTTATCTGATGTATTTCGTCGCGCTGATCACGAATCTGGCCGTGGATTTGCGATATCTCCAACAGGAGCTGAGAAAATCGCAAAAAACCGAATTAGCCGAAAACCACCTGCTTTACGTTTACAAAAATCACGATATCGATCGTTTTCTCTGTAATAGCGACTGTTTCCGCTGCGCTTTGACTTTCTAACGAACAAGGCTTGATAATACATCTATTTTCATGCATTTAGAACCGTAGAATAATTTTTTTCAATTTTTTCGCGAAAGATAATCGATTTCTTAGTTATGTGGAAAATGCTATTTTGGAGGTGACACACAATCTGCGCTCTCGGATCGAAAAATTGAAATATCGGGATGAGCCTAGTCGCATTTTCTTTGTTTTTCTGTGCTCTTTCGAATGCAAAAAGAATTTTAAGGATCGGTTGAACCATTCAAAAGTTATGGCCTTTTTATCGATTAATAAAATCAGGGGAAATCAATGATCCTGTATTAAGCCCCTTTTTGCTCTATCTCCCACAGGAGCCGAGAAAAACGCGAAAAACGATTTTTGGGATATTTCCCACATGGGATGGACGTTATCTGATGTATTTCGTCGCGCTGATCACGAATCTGGCCCCGGATTTGCGATATCTCCAACAGGAGTTGAGAAAATCGCAAAAAACCGAATTAGCCGAAAACCACCTGCTTTACGTTTACAAAAATCACGATATCGAGCGTTTTCGCTGTAATAGCGACTGTTTCCGCTGCGCTTTGACTTTCTAACGAACAAGGCTTGATAATACATCAATTTCCATGCATTTAGAACCATAGAATAATTTTTTTCAATTCTTTTGCGAAAGATAATCGATTTCTTAGTTATGTGAAAAATGCTATTTTGGAGGTGACACACAATCTGCGATCTCGGATCGAAAAATTGAAATATCGGGATGAGCCTAGTCGCATTTTCTTTGTTTTTCTGTGCTCTTTCGAATGCAATAAAAATTTTAAGGATCGGTTGAACCATTCAAAAGTTATGGCCTTTTTATCGATTAACAAAATCAGGGGAAATCAAAGATCCTGTATTAAGCCCCTTTTCGCTCTATCTCCCACAGGAGCCGAGAAAAACGCGAAAAACGATTTTTGGGATATTTCCCACATGGGATGGACGTTATCTGATGTATTTCGTCGCGCTGATCACGAATCTGGCCGTGGATTTGCGATATCTCCAACAGGAGCTGAGAAAATCGCAAAAAACCGAATTAGCCGAAAACCACCTGCTTTACGTTTAGAAAAATCACGATATCGATCGTTTTCTCTATAATAGCGACTGTTTCCGCTGCGCTTTGACTCTCTAACGAACAAGGCTTGATAATACATCAATTTCCATGCATTTAGAACCATAGAATAATTTTTTTCAATTTTTTTTGCGAAAGATAATCGATTTCTTAGTTATGTGAAAAATGCTATTTTGGAGGTGACACACAATCTGCGCTCTCGGATCGAAAAATTGAAATATCGGGATGAGCCTAGTCGCATTTTCTTTGTTTTTCTGTGCTCTTTCGAATGCAAAAAGAATTTTAAGGATCGGTTGAACCATTCAAAAGTTATGGCCTTTTTATCGATTAATAAAATCAGGGGAAATCAATGATCCTGTATTAAGCCCCTTTTTGCTCTATCTCCCACAGGAGCCGAGAAAAACGCGAAAAACGATTTTTGGGATATTTCCCACATGGGATGGACGTTATCTGATGTATTTCGTCGCGCTGATCACGAATCTGGCCGTGGATTTGCGATATCTCCAACAGGAGCTGAGAAAATCGCAAAAAACCGTATTAGCCGAAAACCACCTGCTTTACGTTTACAAAAATCACGATATCGATCGTTTTCTCTGTAATAGCGACTGTTTCCGCTGCGCTTTGACTTTCTAACGAACAAGGATTGATAATACATCAATTTCGATGCATTTAAAACCGTAGAATATTTTTTTTCAATTTTTTTTGCGAAAGATAATCGATTTCTTAGTTATGTGAAAAATGCTATTTTGAAGGTGACACACAATCTGCGCTCTCGGATCGAAAAATTGAAATATCGGGATGAGCCTAGTCGCATTTTCTTTGTTTTTCTGTGCTCTTTCGAATGCAAAAAGAATTTTAAGGATCGGTTGAACCATTCAAAAGTTATGGCCTTTTTATCGATTAATAAAATCAGGGGAAATCAATGATCCTGTATTAAGCCCCTTTTTGCTCTATCTCCCACAGGAGCCGAGAAAAACGCGAAAAACGATTTTTGGGATATTTCCCACATGGGATGGACGTTATCTGATGTATTTCGTCGCGCTGATCACGAATCTGGCCGTGGATTTGCGATATCTCCAACAGGAGTTGAGAAAATCGCAAAAAACCGAATTAGCCGAAAACCACCTGCTTTACGTTTACAAAAATCACGATATCGAGCGTTTTCGCTGTAATAGCGACTGTTTCCGCTGCGCTTTGACTTTCTAACGAACAAGGCTTGATAATACATCAATTTCCATGCATTTAGAACCATAGAATAATTTTTTTCAATTTTTTTGCGAAAGATAATCGATTTCTTAGTTATGTGAAAAATGCTATTTTGGAGGTGACACACAATCTGTGATCTCGGATCGAAAAATTGAAATATCGGGATGAGCCTAGTCGCATTTTCTTTGTTTTTCTGTGCTCTTTCGAATGCAAAAAGAATTTTAAGGATCGGTTGAACCATTCAAAAGTTATGGCCTTTTTATCGATTAATAAAATCAGGGGAAATCAATGATCCTGTATTAAGCCCCTTTTTGCTCTATCTCCCACAGGAGCCGAGAAAAACGCGAAAAACGATTTTTGGGATATTTCCCACATGGGATGGACGTTATCTGATGTATTTCGTCGCGCTGATCACGAATCTGGCCGTGGATTTGCGATATCTCCAACAGGAGCTGAGAAAATCGCAAAAAACCGTATTAGCCGAAAACCACCTGCTTTACGTTTACAAAAATCACGATATCGATCGTTTTCTCTGTAATAGCGACTGTTTCCGCTGCGCTTTGACTTTCTAACGAACAAGGATTGATAATACATCAATTTCGATGCATTTAAAACCGTAGAATATTTTTTTTCAATTTTTTTTGCGAAAGATAATCGATTTCTTAGTTATGTGAAAAATGCTATTTTGAAGGTGACACACAATCTGCGCTCTCGGATCGAAAAATTGAAATATCGGGATGAGCCTAGTCGCATTTTCTTTGTTTTTCTGTGCTCTTTCGAATGCAAAAAGAATTTTAAGGATCGGTTGAACCATTCAAAAGTTATGGCCTTTTTATCGATTAATAAAATCAGGGGAAATCAATGATCCTGTATTAAGCCCCTTTTTGCTCTATCTCCCACAGGAGCCGAGAAAAACGCGAAAAACGATTTTTGGGATATTTCCCACATGGGATGGACGTTATCTGATGTATTTCGTCGCGCTGATCACGAATCTGGCCGTGGATTTGCGATATCTCCAACAGGAGTTGAGAAAATCGCAAAAAACCGAATTAGCCGAAAACCACCTGCTTTACGTTTACAAAAATCACGATATCGAGCGTTTTCGCTGTAATAGCGACTGTTTCCGCTGCGCTTTGACTTTCTAACGAACAAGGCTTGATAATACATCAATTTCCATGCATTTAGAACCATAGAATAATTTTTTTCAATTTTTTTGCGAAAGATAATCGATTTCTTAGTTATGTGAAAAATGCTATTTTGGAGGTGACACACAATCTGTGATCTCGGATCGAAAAATTGAAATATCGGGATGAGCCTAGTCGCATTTTCTTTGTTTTTCTGTGCTCTTTCGAATGCAAAAAGAATTTTAAGGATCGGTTGAACCATTCAAAAGTTATGGCCTTTTTATCGATTAATAAAATCAGGGGAAATCAATGATCCTGTATTAAGCCCCTTTTTGCTCTATCTCCCACAGGAGCCGAGAAAAACGCGAAAAACGATTTTTGGGATATTTCCCACATGGGATGGACGTTATCTGATGTATTTCGTCGCGCTGATCACGAATCTGGCCGTGGATTTGCGATATCTCCAACAGGAGCTGAGAAAATCGCAAAAAACCGAATTAGCCGAAAACCACCTGCTTTACGTTTACAAAAATCACGATATCGATCGTTTTCTCTATAATAGCGACTGTTTCCGCTGCGCTTTGACTCTCTAACGAACAAGGCTTGATAATACATCAATTTCCATGCATTTAGAACCATAGAATAATTTTTTTCAATTTTTTTTGCGAAAGATAATCGATTTCTTAGTTATGTGAAAAATGCTATTTTGGAGGTGACACACAATCTGCGCTCTCGGATCGAAAAATTGAAATATCGGGATGAGCCTAGTCGCATTTTCTTTGTTTTTCTGTGCTCTTTCGAATGCAAAAAGAATTTTAAGGATCGGTTGAACCATTCAAAAGTTATGGCCTTTTTATCGATTAATAAAATCAGGGGAAATCAATGATCCTGTATTAAGCCCCTTTTTGCTCTATCTCCCACAGGAGCCGAGAAAAACGCGAAAAACGATTTTTGGGATATTTCCCACATGGGATGGACGTTATCTGATGTATTTCGTCGCGCTGATCACGAATCTGGCCGTGGATTTGCGATATCTCCAACAGGAGCTGAGAAAATCGCAAAAAACCGTATTAGCCGAAAACCACCTGCTTTACGTTTACAAAAATCACGATATCGATCGTTTTCTCTGTAATAGCGACTGTTTCCGCTGCGCTTTGACTTTCTAACGAACAAGGATTGATAATACATCAATTTCGATGCATTTAAAACCGTAGAATATTTTTTTTCAATTTTTTTTGCGAAAGATAATCGATTTCTTAGTTATGTGAAAAATGCTATTTTGAAGGTGACACACAATCTGCGCTCTCGGATCGAAAAATTGACATATCGGGATGAGCCTAGTCGCATTTTCTTTGTTTTTCTGTGCTCTTTCGAATGCAAAAAGAATTTTAAGGATCGGTTGAACCATTCAAAAGTTATGGCCTTTTTATCGATTAATAAAATCAGGGGAAATCAATGATCCTGTATTAAGCCCCTTTTTGCTCTATCTCCCACAGGAGCCGAGAAAAACGCGAAAAACGATTTTTGGGATATTTCCCACATGGGATGGACGTTATCTGATGTATTTCGTCGCGCTGATCACGAATCTGGCCGTGGATTTGCGATATCTCCAACAGGAGTTGAGAAAATCGCAAAAAACCGAATTAGCCGAAAACCACCTGCTTTACGTTTACAAAAATCACGATATCGAGCGTTTTCGCTGTAATAGCGACTGTTTCCGCTGCGCTTTGACTTTCTAACGATCAAGGCTTGATAATACATCAATTTCCATGCATTTAGAACCATAGAATAATTTTTTTCAATTTTTTTGCGAAAGATAATCGATTTCTTAGTTATGTGAAAAATGCTATTTTGAAGGTGACACACAATCTGCGCTCTCGGATCGAAAAATTGAAATATCGGGATGAGCCTAGTCGCATTTTCTTTGTTTTTCTGTGCTCTTTCGAATGCAAAAAGAATTTTAAGGATCGGTTGAACCATTCAAAAGTTATGGCCTTTTTATCGATTAATAAAATCAGGGGAAATCAATGATCCTGTATTAAGCCCCTTTTTGCTCTATCTCCCACAGGAGCCGAGAAAAACGCGAAAAACGATTTTTGGGATATTTCCCACATGGGATGGACGTTATCTGATGTATTTCGTCGCGCTGATCACGAATCTGGCCGTGGATTTGCGATATCTCCAACAGGAGTTGAGAAAATCGCAAAAAACCGAATTAGCCGAAAACCACCTGCTTTACGTTTACAAAAATCACGATATCGAGCGTTTTCGCTGTAATAGCGACTGTTTCCGCTGCGCTTTGACTTTCTAACGAACAAGGCTTGATAATACATCAATTTCCATGCATTTGGAACCATAGAATAATTTTTTTCAATTTTTTTGCGAAAGATAATCGATTTCTTAGTTATGTGAAAAATGCTATTTTGGAGGTGACACACAATCTGCGATCTCGGATCGAAAAATTGAAATATCGGGATGAGCCTAGTCGCATTTTCTTTGTTTTTCTGTGCTCTTTCGAATGCAAAAAGAATTTTAAGGATCGGTTGAACCATTCAAAAGTTATGGCCTTTTTATCGATTAATAAAATCAGGGGAAATCAATGATCCTGTATTAAGCCCCTTTTTGCTCTATCTCCCACAGGAGCCGAGAAAAACGCGAAAAACGATTTTTGGGATATTTCCCACATGGGATGGACGTTATCTGATGTATTTCGTCGCGCTGATCACGAATTTGGCCGTGGATTTGCGATATCTCCAACAGGAGCTGAGAAAATCGCAAAAAACCGTATTAGCCGAAAACCACCTGCTTTACGTTTACAAAAATCACGATATCGATCGTTTTCTCTGTAATAGCGACTGTTTCCGCTGCGCTTTGACTTTCTAACGAACAAGGCTTGATAATACATCAATTTCGATGCATTTAAAACCGTAGAATATTTTTTTTCAATTTTTTTTGCGAAAGATAATCGATTTCTTAGTTATGTGAAAAATGCTATTTTGGAGGTGACACACAATCTGCGCTCTCGGATCGAAAAATTGAAATATCGGGATGAGCCTAGTCGCATTTTCTTTGTTTTTCTGTGCTCTTTCGAATGCAAAAAGAATTTTAAGGATCGGTTGAACCATTCAAAAGTTATGGCCTTTTTATCGAGTAATAAAATCAGGGGAAATCAATGATCCTGTATTAAGCCCCTTTTTGCTCTATCTCCCACAGGAGCCGAGAAAAACGCGAAAAACGATTTTTGGGATATTTCCCACATGGGATGGACGTTATCTGATGTATTTCGTCGCGCTGATCACGAATCTGGCCGTGGATTTGCGATATCTCCAACAGGAGTTGAGAAAATCGCAAAAAACCGAATTAGCCGAAAACCATCTGCTTTACGTTTACAAAAATCACGATATCGAGCGTTTTCGCTGTAATAGCGACTGTTTCCGCTGCGCTTTGACTTTCTAACGAACAAGGCTTGATAATACATCAATTTCCATGCATTTAGAACCATAGAATAATTTTTTTCAATTTTTTTGCGAAAGATAATCGATTTCTTAGTTATGTGAAAAATGCTATTTTGGAGGTGACACACAATCTGCGATCTCGGATCGAAAAATTGAAATATCGGGATGAGCCTAGTCGCATTTTCTTTGTTTTTCTGTGCTCTTTCGAATGCAAAAAGAATTTTAAGGATCGGTTGAACCATTCAAAAGTTATGGCCTTTTTATCGATTAATAAAATCAGGGGAAATCAATGATCCTGTATTAAGCCCCTTTTTGCTCTATCTCCCACAGGAGCCGAGAAAAACGCGAAAAACGATTTTTGGGATATTTCCCACATGGGATGGACGTTATCTGATGTATTTCGTCGCGCTGATCACGAATCTGGCCGTGGATTTGCAATATCTCCAACAGGAGCTGAGAAAATCGCAAAAAACCGTATTAGCCGAAAACCACCTGCTTTACGTTTACAAAAATCACGATATCGATCGTTTTCTCTGTAATAGCGACTGTTTCCGCTGCGCTTTGACTTTCTAACGAACAAGGCTTGATAATACATCAATTTCGATGCATTTAAAACCGTAGAATATTTTTTTTCAATTTTTTTTGCGAAAGATAATCGATTTCTTAGTTATGTGAAAAATGCTATTTTGGAGGTGACACACAATCTGCGCTCTCGGATCCAAAAATTGAAATATCGGGATGAGCCTAGTCGCATTTTCTTTGTTTTTCTGTGCTCTTTCGAATGCAAAAAGAATTTTAAGGATCGGTTGAACCATTCAAAAGTTATGGCCTTTTTATCGATTAATAAAATCAGGGGAAATCAATGATCCTGTATTAAGCCCCTTTTTGCTCTATCTCCCACAGGAACCGAGAAAAACGCGAAAAACGATTTTTGGGATATTTCCCACATGGGATGGACGTTATCTGATGTATTTCGTCGCGCTGATCACGAATCTGGCCGTGCATTTGCGATATCTCCAACAGGAGCTGAGAAAATCGCAAAAAACCGAATTAGCCGAAAACCACCTGCTTTACGTTTACAAAAATCACGATATCGATCGTTTTCTCTGTAATAGCGACTGTTTCCGCTGCGCTTTGACTTTCTAACGAAGAAGGCTTGATAATACATCAATTTCGATGCATTTAAAACCGTAGAATATTTTTTTTCAATTTTTTTTGCGAAAGATAATCGATTTCTTAGTTATGTGAAAAATGCTATTTTGGAGGTGACACACAATCTGCGCTCTCGGATCGAAAAATTGAAATATCGGGATGAGCCTAGTCGCATTTTCTTTGTTTTTCTGTGCTCTTTCGAATGGAAAAAGAATTTTAAGGATCGGTTGAACCATTCAAAAGTTAAGGCCTTTTTATCGATTAATAAAATCAGGGGAAATCAATGATCCTGTATTAAGCCCCTTTTTGCTCTATCTCCCACAGGAGCCGAGAAAAACGCGAAAAACGATTTTTGGGATATTTCCCACATGGGATGGACGTTATCTGATGTATTTCGTCGCGCTGATCACGAATCTGGCCGTGGATTTGCGATATCTCCAACAGGAGTTGAGAAAATCGCAAAAAACCGAATTAGCCGAAAACCACCTGCTTTACGTTTACAAAAATCACGATATCGAGCGTTTTCGCTGTAATAGCGACTGTTTCCGCTGCGCTTTGACTTTCTAACGAACAAGGCTTGATAATACATCAATTTTCATGCATTTAGAACCATAGAATAATTTTTTTCAATTTTTTTGCGAAAGATAATCGATTTCTTAGTTATGTGAAAAATGCTATTTTGGAGGTGACACACAATCTGCGATCTCGGATCGAAAAATTGAAATATCGGGGTGAGCCTAGTCGCATTTTCTTTGTTTTTCTGTGCTCTTTCGAATGCAATAAAAATTTTAAGGATCGGTTGAACCATTCAAAAGTTATGGCCTTTTTATCGATTAACAAAATCAAGGGAAATCAATGATCCTGTATTAAGCCCCTTTTTGCTCTATCTCCCACAGGAGCCGAGAAAAACGCGAAAAACGATTTTTGGGATATTTCCTACATGGGATGGACGTTATCTGATGTATTTCGTCGCGCTGATCACGAATCTGGCCGTGGATTTGCGATATCTCCAACAGGAGCTGAGAAAATCGCAAAAAACCGAATTAGCCGAAAACCACCTGCTTTACGTTTACAAAAATCACGATATCGATCGTTTTCTCTGTAATAGCAACTGTTTCCGCTGCGCTTTGACTTTCTAACGAACAAGGCTTGATAATACATCAATTTCGATGCATTTAAAACCGTAGAATATTTTTTTTCAATTTTTTTTGCGAAAGATAATCGATTTCTTAGTTATGTGAAAAATGCTATTTTGGAGGTGACACACAATCTGCGCTCTCGGATCGAAAAATTGAAATATCGGGATAAGCCTAGTCGCATTTTCTTTGTTTTTCTGTGCTCTTTCGAATGCAAAAAGAATTTTAAGGATCGGTTGAACCATTCAAAAGTTATGGCCTTTTCATCGATAAATAAAATCAGGGGAAATCAATGATCCTGTATTAAGCCCCTTTTTGCTCTATCTCCCACAGGAGCCGAGAAAAACGCGAAAAACGATTTTTGGGATATTTCCTACATAGGATGGACGTTATCTGATGTATTTCGTCGCGCTGATCACGAATCTGGCCGTGGATTTGCGATATCTCCAACAGGAGCTGAGAAAATCGCAAAAAACCGAATTAGCCGAAAACCACCTGCTTTACGTTTACAAAAATCACGATATCGATCGTTTTCTCTGTAATAGCGACTGTTTCCGCTGCGCTTTGACTTTCTAACGAAGAAGGCTTGATAATACATCAATTTCGATGCATTTAAAACCGTAGAATATTTTTTTTCAATTTTTTTTGCGAAAGATAATCGATTTCTTAGTTATGTGAAAAATGCTATTTTGGAGGTGACACACAATCTGCGCTCTCGGATCGAAAAATTGAAATATCGGGATGAGCCTAGTCGCATTTTCTTTGTTTTTCTGTGCTCTTTCGAATGCAAAAAGAATTTTAAGGATCGGTTGAACCATTCAAAAGTTAAGGCCTTTTTATCGATTAATAAAATCAGGGGAAATCAATGATCCTGTATTAAGCCCCTTTTTGCTCTATCTCCCACAGGAGCCGAGAAAAACGCGAAAACCGATTTTTGGGATATTTCCCACATGGGATGGACGTTATCTGATGTATTTCGTCGCGCTGATCACGAATCTGGCCGTGGATTTGCGATATCTCCAACAGGAGTTGAGAAAATCGCAAAAAACCGAATTAGCCGAAAACCACCTGCTTTACGTTTACAAAAATCACGATATCGAGCGTTTTCTCTGTAATAGCGACTGTTTCCGCTGCGATTTGACTTCCTAACGAACAAGGCTTGCTAATACATCTATTTTCATGCATTTAGAACCATAGAATAATTTTTTTCAATTTTTTCGCGAAAGATAATCGATTTCTTAGTTATGTGAAAAATGCTATTTTGGAGATGACACACAATCTGCGCTCTCGGATCGAAAAATTGAAATATCGGGATAAGCCTAGTCGCATTTTCTTTGTTTTTCTGTGCTCTTTCGAATGCAAAAAGAATTTTAAGGATCGGTTGAACCATTCAAAAGTTATGGCCTTTTCATCGATAAATAAAATCAGGGGAAATCAATGATCCTGTATTAAGCCCCTTTTTGCTCTATCTCCCACAGGAGCCGAGAAAAACGCGAAAAACGATTTTTGGGATATTTCCTACATAGGATGGACGTTATCTGATGTATTTCGTCGCGCTGATCACGAATCTGGCCGTGGATTTGCGATATCTCCAACAGGAGCTGAGAAAATCGCAAAAAACCGAATTAGCCGGAAACCACCTGCTTTACGTTTACAAAAATCACGATATCGATCGTTTTCTCTGTAATAGCGACTGTTTCCGCTGCGCTTTGACTTTCTAACGAAGAAGGCTTGATAATACATCAATTTCGATGCATTTAAAACCGTAGAATATTTTTTTTCAATTTTTTTTGCGAAAGATAATCGATTTCTTAGTTATGTGAAAAATGCTATTTTGGAGGTGACACACAATCTGCGCTCTCGGATCGAAAAATTGAAATATCGGGATGAGCCTAGTCGCATTTTCTTTGTTTTTCTGTGCTCTTTCGAATGCAAAATAAATTTTAAGGATCGGTTGAACCATTTAAAAGTTATGGCCTTTTTATCGATTAATAAAATCAGGGGAAATCAATGATCCTGTATTAAGCCCCTTTTTGCTCTATCTCCCACAGGAACCGAGAAAAACGCGAAAAACGATTTTTGGGATATTTCCCACATGGGATGGACGTTATCTGATGTATTTCGTCGCGCTGATCACGAATCTGGCCGTGGATTTGCGATATCTCCAACAGGAGCTGAGAAAATCGCAAAAAACCGAATTAGCCGAAAACCACCTGCTTTACGTTTACAAAAATCACGATATCGATCGTTTTCTCTGTAATAGCGACTGTTTCCGCTGCGCTTTGACTTTCTAACGAACAAGGCTTGATAATACATCAATTTCGATGCATTTAAAACCGTAGAATATTTTTTTTCAATTTTTTTTGCGAAAGATAATCGATTTCTTAGTTATGTGAAAAATGCTATTTTGGAGGTGACACACAATCTGCGCTCTCGGATCGAAAAATTGAAATATCGGGATGAGCCTAGTCGCATTTTCTTTGTTTTTCTGTGCTCTTTCGAATGCAAAATAAATTTTAAGGATCGGTTGAACCATTTAAAAGTTATGGCCTTTTTATCGATTAATAAAATCAGGGGAAATCAATGATCCTGTATTAAGCCCCTTTTTGCTCTATCTCCCACAGGAGCCGAGAAAAACGCGAAAAACGATTTTTGGGATATTTCCCACATGGGATGGATGTTATCTGATGTATTTCGTCGCGCTGATCACGAATCTGGCTGTGGATTTGCGATATCTCCAACAGGAGCTGAGAAAATCGCAAAAAACCGAATTAGCCGAAAACCACCTGCTTTACGTTTACAAAAATCACGATATCGATCGTTTTCTCTGTAATAGCGGTTGTTTCCGCTGCGCTTTGACTTTCTAACGAACAAGGCTTGATAATACATCAATTTCCATGCATTTAGAACCATAGAATAATTTTTTTCAATTTTTTTTGCGAAAGATAATCGATTTCTTAGTTATGTGAAAAATGCTATTTTGGAGGTGACACACAATCTGCGCTCTCGGATCGAAAAATTGAAATATCGGGATGAGCCTAGTCGCATTTTCTTTGTTTTTCTGTGCTCTTTCGAATGCAAAAAGAATTTTAAGGATCGGTTGAACCATTCAAAAGTTATGGCCTTTTTATCGATTAACAAAATCAAGGGAAATCAATGATCCTGTATTAAGCCCCTTTTTGCTCTATCTCCCACAGGAGCCGAGAAAAACGCGAAAAACGATTTTTGGGATATTTCCTACATGGGATGGACGTTATCTGATGTATTTCGTCGCGCTGATCACGAATCTGGCCGTGGATTTGCGATATCTCCAACAGGAGCTGAGAAAATCGCAAAAAACCGAATTAGCCGAAAACCACCTGCTTTACGTTTACAAAAATCACGATATCGATCGTTTTCTCTGTAATAGCAACTGTTTCCGCTGCGCTTTGACTTTCTAACGAACAAGGCTTGATAATACATCAATTTCGATGCATTTAAAACCGTAGAATATTTTTTTTCAATTTTTTTTGCGAAAGATAATCGATTTCTTAGTTATGTGAAAAATGCTATTTTGGAGGTGACACACAATCTGCGCTCTCGGATCGAAAAATTGAAATATCGGGATAAGCCTAGTCGCATTTTCTTTGTTTTTCTGTGCTCTTTCGAATGCAAAAAGAATTTTAAGGATCGGTTGAACCATTCAAAAGTTATGGCCTTTTCATCGATAAATAAAATCAGGGGAAATCAATGATCCTGTATTAAGCCCCTTTTTGCTCTATCTCCCACAGGAGCCGAGAAAAACGCGAAAAACGATTTTTGGGATATTTCCTACATAGGATGGACGTTATCTGATGTATTTCGTCGCGCTGATCACGAATCTGGCCGTGGATTTGCGATATCTCCAACAGGAGCTGAGAAAATCGCAAAAAACCGAATTAGCCGAAAACCACCTGCTTTACGTTTACAAAAATCACGATATCGATCGTTTTCTCTGTAATAGCGACTGTTTCCGCTGCGCTTTGACTTTCTAACGAAGAAGGCTTGATAATACATCAATTTCGATGCATTTAAAACCGTAGAATATTTTTTTTCAATTTTTTTTGCGAAAGATAATCGATTTCTTAGTTATGTGAAAAATGCTATTTTGGAGGTGACACACAATCTGCGCTCTCGGATCGAAAAATTGAAATATCGGGATGAGCCTAGTCGCATTTTCTTTGTTTTTCTGTGCTCTTTCGAATGCAAAAAGAATTTTAAGGATCGGTTGAACCATTCAAAAGTTAAGGCCTTTTTATCGATTAATAAAATCAGGGGAAATCAATGATCCTGTATTAAGCCCCTTTTTGCTCTATCTCCCACAGGAGCCGAGAAAAACGCGAAAACCGATTTTTGGGATATTTCCCACATGGGATGGACGTTATCTGATGTATTTCGTCGCGCTGATCACGAATCTGGCCGTGGATTTGCGATATCTCCAACAGGAGTTGAGAAAATCGCAAAAAACCGAATTAGCCGAAAACCACCTGCTTTACGTTTACAAAAATCACGATATCGAGCGTTTTCTCTGTAATAGCGACTGTTTCCGCTGCGATTTGACTTCCTAACGAACAAGGCTTGCTAATACATCTATTTTCATGCATTTAGAACCATAGAATAATTTTTTTCAATTTTTTCGCGAAAGATAATCGATTTCTTAGTTATGTGAAAAATGCTATTTTGGAGATGACACACAATCTGCGCTCTCGGATCGAAAAATTGAAATATCGGGATAAGCCTAGTCGCATTTTCTTTGTTTTTCTGTGCTCTTTCGAATGCAAAAAGAATTTTAAGGATCGGTTGAACCATTCAAAAGTTATGGCCTTTTCATCGATAAATAAAATCAGGGGAAATCAATGATCCTGTATTAAGCCCCTTTTTGCTCTATCTCCCACAGGAGCCGAGAAAAACGCGAAAAACGATTTTTGGGATATTTCCTACATAGGATGGACGTTATCTGATGTATTTCGTCGCGCTGATCACGAATCTGGCCGTGGATTTGCGATATCTCCAACAGGAGCTGAGAAAATCGCAAAAAACCGAATTAGCCGGAAACCACCTGCTTTACGTTTACAAAAATCACGATATCGATCGTTTTCTCTGTAATAGCGACTGTTTCCGCTGCGCTTTGACTTTCTAACGAAGAAGGCTTGATAATACATCAATTTCGATGCATTTAAAACCGTAGAATATTTTTTTTCAATTTTTTTTGCGAAAGATAATCGATTTCTTAGTTATGTGAAAAATGCTATTTTGGAGGTGACACACAATCTGCGCTCTCGGATCGAAAAATTGAAATATCGGGATGAGCCTAGTCGCATTTTCTTTGTTTTTCTGTGCTCTTTCGAATGCAAAATAAATTTTAAGGATCGGTTGAACCATTTAAAAGTTATGGCCTTTTTATCGATTAATAAAATCAGGGGAAATCAATGATCCTGTATTAAGCCCCTTTTTGCTCTATCTCCCACAGGAACCGAGAAAAACGCGAAAAACGATTTTTGGGATATTTCCCACATGGGATGGACGTTATCTGATGTATTTCGTCGCGCTGATCACGAATCTGGCCGTGGATTTGCGATATCTCCAACAGGAGCTGAGAAAATCGCAAAAAACCGAATTAGCCGAAAACCACCTGCTTTACGTTTACAAAAATCACGATATCGATCGTTTTCTCTGTAATAGCGACTGTTTCCGCTGCGCTTTGACTTTCTAACGAACAAGGCTTGATAATACATCAATTTCGATGCATTTAAAACCGTAGAATATTTTTTTTCAATTTTTTTTGCGAAAGATAATCGATTTCTTAGTTATGTGAAAAATGCTATTTTGGAGGTGACACACAATCTGCGCTCTCGGATCGAAAAATTGAAATATCGGGATGAGCCTAGTCGCATTTTCTTTGTTTTTCTGTGCTCTTTCGAATGCAAAATAAATTTTAAGGATCGGTTGAACCATTTAAAAGTTATGGCCTTTTTATCGATTAATAAAATCAGGGGAAATCAATGATCCTGTATTAAGCCCCTTTTTGCTCTATCTCCCACAGGAGCCGAGAAAAACGCGAAAAACGATTTTTGGGATATTTCCCACATGGGATGGATGTTATCTGATGTATTTCGTCGCGCTGATCACGAATCTGGCTGTGGATTTGCGATATCTCCAACAGGAGCTGAGAAAATCGCAAAAAACCGAATTAGCCGAAAACCACCTGCTTTACGTTTACAAAAATCACGATATCGATCGTTTTCTCTGTAATAGCGGTTGTTTCCGCTGCGCTTTGACTTTCTAACGAACAAGGCTTGATAATACATCAATTTCCATGCATTTAGAACCATAGAATAATTTTTTTCAATTTTTTTTGCGAAAGATAATCGATTTCTTAGTTATGTGAAAAATGCTATTTTGGAGGTGACACACAATCTGCGCTCTCGGATCGAAAAATTGAAATATCGGGATGAGCCTAGTCGCATTTTCTTTGTTTTTCTGTGCTCTTTCGAATGCAAAAAGAATTTTAAGGATCGGTTGAACCATTCAAAAGTTGAGGCCTTTTTATCGATTAATAAAATCAGGGGAAATCAATGATCCTGTATTAAGCCCCTTTTTGCTCTATCTCCCACAGGAGCCGAGAAAAACGCGAAAAACGATTTTTGGGATATTTCCCACATGGGATGGACGTTATCTGATGTATTTCGTCGCGCTGATCACGAATCTGGCCGTGGATTTGCGATATCTCCAACAGGAGCTGAGAAAATCGCAAAAAACCGAATTAGCCGAAAACCACCTGCTTTACGTTTACAAAAATCACGATATCGATCGTTTTCTCTGTAATAGCGACTGTTTCCGCTGCGCTTTGACTTTCTAACGAAGAAGGCTTGATAATACATCAATTTCGATGCATTTAAAACCGTAGAATATTTTTTTTCAATTTTTTTTGCGAAAGATAATCGATTTCTTAGTTATGTGAAAAATGCTATTTTGGAGGTGACACACAATCTGCGCTCTCGGATCGAAAAATTGAAATATCGGGATGAGCCTAGTCGCATTTTCTTTGTTTTTCTGTGCTCTTTCGAATGGAAAAAGAATTTTAAGGATCGGTTGAACCATTTAAAAGTTATGGCCTTTTTATCGATTAATAAAATCAGGGGAAATCAATGATCCTGTATTAAGCCCCTTTTTGCTCTATCTCCCACAGGAGCCGAGAAAAACGCGAAAAACGATTTTTGGGATATTTCCCACATGGGATGGATGTTATCTGATGTATTTCGTCGCGCTGATCACGAATCTGGCTGTGGATTTGCGATATCTCCAACAGGAGCTGAGAAAATCGCAAAAAACCGAATTAGCCGAAAACCACCTGCTTTACGTTTACAAAAATCACGATATCGATCGTTTTCTCTGTAATAGCGGTTGTTTCCGCTGCGCTTTGACTTTCTAACGAACAAGGCTTGATAATACATCAATTTCCATGCATTTAGAACCATAGAATAATTTTTTTCAATTTTTTTTGCGAAAGATAATCGATTTCTTAGTTATGTGAAAAATGCTATTTTGGAGGTGACACACAATCTGCGCTCTCGGATCGAAAAATTGAAATATCGGGATGAGCCTAGTCGCATTTTCTTTGTTTTTCTGTGCTCTTTCGAATGCAAAAAGAATTTTAAGGATCGGTTGAACCATTCAAAAGTTGAGGCCTTTTTATCGATTAATAAAATCAGGGGAAATCAATGATCCTGTATTAAGCCCCTTTTTGCTCTATCTCCCACAGGAGCCGAGAAAAACGCGAAAAACGATTTTTGGGATATTTCCCACATGGGATGGACGTTATCTGATGTATTTCGTCGCGCTGATCACGAATCTGGCCGTGGATTTGCGATATCTCCAACAGGAGCTGATAAAATCGCAAAAAACCGAATTAGCCGAAAACCACCTGCTTTACGTTTACAAAAATCACGATATCGATCGTTTTTTCTGTAATAGCGACTGTTTCCGCTGCGCTTTGACTTTCTAACGAACAAGGCTTGATAATACATCTATTTTCATGCATTTAGAACCGTAAAATAATTTTTTTCAATTTTTTCGCGAAAGATAATCGATTTCTTAGTTATGTGGAAAATGCTATTTTGGAGGTGACACACAATCTGCGCTCTCGGATCGAAAAATTGAAATATCGGGATGAGCCTAGTCGCATTTTCTTTGTTTTTCTGTGCTCTTTCGAATGCAAAAAGAATTTTAAGGATCGGTTGAACCATTCAAAAGTTATGGCCTTTTTATCGATTAATAAAATCAGGGGAAATCAATGATCCTGTATTAAGCCCCTTTTTGCTCTATCTCCCACAGGAACCGAGAAAAACGCGAAAAACGATTTTTGGGATATTTCCCACATGGGATGGACGTTATCTGATGTATTTCGTCGCGCTGATCACGAATCTGGCCGTGCATTTGCGATATCTCCAACAGGAGCTGAGAAAATCGCAAAAAACCGAATTAGCCGAAAACCACCTGCTTTACGTTTACAAAAATCACGATATCGATCGTTTTCTCTGTAATAGCGACTGTTTCCGCTGCGCTTTGACTTTCTAACGAAGAAGGCTTGATAATACATCAATTTCGATGCATTTAAAACCGTAGAATATTTTTTTTCAATTTTTTTTGCGAAAGATAATCGATTTCTTAGTTATGTGAAAAATGCTATTTTGGAGGTGACGCACAATCTGCGCTCTCGGATCGAAAAATTGAAATATCGGGATGAGCCTAGTCGCATTTTCTTTGTTTTTCTGTGCTCTTTCGAATGCAAAAAGAATTTTAAGGATCGGTTGAACCATTCAAAAGTTGAGGCCTTTTTATCGATTAATAAAATCAGGGGAAATCAATGATCCTGTATTAAGCCCCTTTTTGCTCTATCTCCCACAGGAGCCGAGAAAAACGCGAAAAACGATTTTTGGGATATTTCCCACATGGGATGGACGTTATCTGATGTATTTCGTCGCGCTGATCACGAATCTGGCCGTGGATTTGCGATATCTCCAACAGGAGCTGATAAAATCGCAAAAAACCGAATTAGCCGAAAACCACCTGCTTTACGTTTACAAAAATCACGATATCGATCGTTTTTTCTGTAATAGCGACTGTTTCCGCTGCGCTTTGACTTTCTAACGAACAAGGCTTGATAATACATCTATTTTCATGCATTTAGAACCGTAAAATAATTTTTTTCAATTTTTTTTGCGAAAGATAATCGATTTCTTAGTTATGTGAAAAATGCTATTTTGGAGGTGACACACAATCTGCGCTCTCGGATCGAAAAATTGAAATATCGGGATGAGCCTAGTCGCATTTTCTTTGTTTTTCTGTGCTCTTTCGAATGCAAAATAAATTTTAAGGATCGGTTGAACCATTTAAAAGTTATGGCCTTTTTATCGATTAATAAAATCAGGGGAAATCAATGATCCTGTATTAAGCCCCTTTTTGCTCTATCTCCCACAGGAGCCGAGAAAAACGCGAAAAACGATTTTTGGGATATTTCCCACATGGGATGGATGTTATCTGATGTATTTCGTCGCGCTGATCACGAATCTGGCTGTGGATTTGCGATATCTCCAACAGGAGCTGAGAAAATCGCAAAAAACCGAATTAGCCGAAAACCACCTGCTTTACGTTTACAAAAATCACGATATCGATCGTTTTCTCTGTAATAGCGGTTGTTTCCGCTGCGCTTTGACTTTCTAACGAACAAGGCTTGATAATACATCAATTTCCATGCATTTAGAACCATAGAATAATTTTTTTCAATTTTTTTTGCGAAAGATAATCGATTTCTTAGTTATGTGAAAAATGCTATTTTGGAGGTGACACACAATCTGCGCTCTCGGATCGAAAAATTGAAATATCGGGATGAGCCTAGTCGCATTTTCTTTGTTTTTCTGTGCTCTTTCGAATGCAAAAAGAATTTTAAGGATCGGTTGAACCATTCAAAAGTTGAGGCCTTTTTATCGATTAATAAAATCAGGGGAAATCAATGATCCTGTATTAAGCCCCTTTTTGCTCTATCTCCCACAGGAGCCGAGAAAAACGCGAAAAACGATTTTTGGGATATTTCCCACATGGGATGGACGTTATCTGATGTATTTCGTCGCGCTGATCACGAATCTGGCCGTGGATTTGCGATATCTCCAACAGGAGCTGATAAAATCGCAAAAAACCGAATTAGCCGAAAACCACCTGCTTTACGTTTACAAAAATCACGATATCGATCGTTTTTTCTGTAATAGCGACTGTTTCCGCTGCGCTTTGACTTTCTAACGAACAAGGCTTGATAATACATCTATTTTCATGCATTTAGAACCGTAAAATAATTTTTTTCAATTTTTTCGCGAAAGATAATCGATTTCTTAGTTATGTGGAAAATGCTATTTTGGAGGTGACACACAATCTGCGCTCTCGGATCGAAAAATTGAAATATCGGGATGAGCCTAGTCGCATTTTCTTTGTTTTTCTGTGCTCTTTCGAATGCAAAAAGAATTTTAAGGATCGGTTGAACCATTCAAAAGTTATGGCCTTTTTATCGATTAATAAAATCAGGGGAAATCAATGATCCTGTATTAAGCCCCTTTTTGCTCTATCTCCCACAGGAACCGAGAAAAACGCGAAAAACGATTTTTGGGATATTTCCCACATGGGATGGACGTTATCTGATGTATTTCGTCGCGCTGATCACGAATCTGGCCGTGCATTTGCGATATCTCCAACAGGAGCTGAGAAAATCGCAAAAAACCGAATTAGCCGAAAACCACCTGCTTTACGTTTACAAAAATCACGATATCGATCGTTTTCTCTGTAATAGCGACTGTTTCCGCTGCGCTTTGACTTTCTAACGAAGAAGGCTTGATAATACATCAATTTCGATGCATTTAAAACCGTAGAATATTTTTTTTCAATTTTTTTTGCGAAAGATAATCGATTTCTTAGTTATGTGAAAAATGCTATTTTGGAGGTGACACACAATCTGCGCTCTCGGATCGAAAAATTGAAATATCGGGATGAGCCTAGTCGCATTTTCTTTGTTTTTCTGTGCTCTTTCGAATGGAAAAAGAATTTTAAGGATCGGTTGAACCATTTAAAAGTTATGGCCTTTTTATCGATTAATAAAATCAGGGGAAATCAATGATCCTGTATTAAGCCCCTTTTTGCTCTATCTCCCACAGGAGCCGAGAAAAACGCGAAAAACGATTTTTGGGATATTTCCCACATGGGATGGATGTTATCTGATGTATTTCGTCGCGCTGATCACGAATCTGGCTGTGGATTTGCGATATCTCCAACAGGAGCTGAGAAAATCGCAAAAAACCGAATTAGCCGAAAACCACCTGCTTTACGTTTACAAAAATCACGATATCGATCGTTTTCTCTGTAATAGCGGTTGTTTCCGCTGCGCTTTGACTTTCTAACGAACAAGGCTTGATAATACATCAATTTCCATGCATTTAGAACCATAGAATAATTTTTTTCAATTTTTTTTGCGAAAGATAATCGATTTCTTAGTTATGTGAAAAATGCTATTTTGGAGGTGACACACAATCTGCGCTCTCGGATCGAAAAATTGAAATATCGGGATGAGCCTAGTCGCATTTTCTTTGTTTTTCTGTGCTCTTTCGAATGCAAAAAGAATTTTAAGGATCGGTTGAACCATTCAAAAGTTGAGGCCTTTTTATCGATTAATAAAATCAGGGGAAATCAATGATCCTGTATTAAGCCCCTTTTTGCTCTATCTCCCACAGGAGCCGAGAAAAACGCGAAAAACGATTTTTGGGATATTTCCCACATGGGATGGACGTTATCTGATGTATTTCGTCGCGCTGATCACGAATCTGGCCGTGGATTTGCGATATCTCCAACAGGAGCTGATAAAATCGCAAAAAACCGAATTAGCCGAAAACCACCTGCTTTACGTTTACAAAAATCACGATATCGATCGTTTTTTCTGTAATAGCGACTGTTTCCGCTGCGCTTTGACTTTCTAACGAACAAGGCTTGATAATACATCTATTTTCATGCATTTAGAACCGTAAAATAATTTTTTTCAATTTTTTCGCGAAAGATAATCGATTTCTTAGTTATGTGGAAAATGCTATTTTGGAGGTGACACACAATCTGCGCTCTCGGATCGAAAAATTGAAATATCGGGATGAGCCTAGTCGCATTTTCTTTGTTTTTCTGTGCTCTTTCGAATGCAAAAAGAATTTTAAGGATCGGTTGAACCATTCAAAAGTTATGGCCTTTTTATCGATTAATAAAATCAGGGGAAATCAATGATCCTGTATTAAGCCCCTTTTTGCTCTATCTCCCACAGGAACCGAGAAAAACGCGAAAAACGATTTTTGGGATATTTCCCACATGGGATGGACGTTATCTGATGTATTTCGTCGCGCTGATCACGAATCTGGCCGTGCATTTGCGATATCTCCAACAGGAGCTGAGAAAATCGCAAAAAACCGAATTAGCCGAAAACCACCTGCTTTACGTTTACAAAAATCACGATATCGATCGTTTTCTCTGTAATAGCGACTGTTTCCGCTGCGCTTTGACTTTCTAACGAAGAAGGCTTGATAATACATCAATTTCGATGCATTTAAAACCGTAAAATAATTTTTTTCAATTTTTTCGCGAAAGATAATCGATTTCTTAGTTATGTGGAAAATGCTATTTTGGAGGTGACACACAATCTGCGCTCTCGGATCGAAAAATTGAAATATCGGGATGAGCCTAGTCGCATTTTCTTTGTTTTTCTGTGCTCTTTCGAATGCAAAAAGAATTTTAAGGATCGGTTGAACCATTCAAAAGTTGAGGCCTTTTTATCGATTAATAAAATCAGGGGAAATCAATGATCCTGTATTAAGCCCCTTTTTGCTCTATCTCCCACAGGAGCCGAGAAAAACGCGAAAAACGATTTTTGGGATATTTCCCACATGGGATGGACGTTATCTGATGTATTTCGTCGCGCTGATCACGAATCTGGCCGTGCATTTGCGATATCTCCAACAGGAGCTGAGAAAATCGCAAAAAACCGAATTAGCCGAAAACCACCTGCTTTACGTTTACAAAAATCACGATATCGATCGTTTTCGCTGTAATAGCGACTGTTTCCGCTGCGCTTTGACTTTCTAACGAACAAGGCTTGATAATACATCAATTTCCATGCATTTAGAACCATAGAATAATTTTTTTCAATTTTTTTGCGAAAGATAATCGATTTCTTAGTTATGTGAAAAATGCTATTTTGGAGGTGACACACAATCTGCGATCTCGGATCGAAAAATTGAAATATCGGGATAAGCCTAGTCGCATTTTCTTTGTTTTTCTGTGCTCTTTCGAATGCAATGAAAATTTTAAGGATCGGTTGAACCATTTAAAAGTTATGGCCTTTTTATCGATTAACAAAATCAGGGGAAATCAAAGATCTTGTATTAAGCCCCTTTTCGCTCTATCTCCCACAGGAGCCGAGAAAAACGCGAAAAACGATTTTTGGGATATTTCCCACATGGGATGGACGTTATCTGATGTATTTCGTCGCGCTGATCACGAATCTGGCCGTGGATTTGCGATATCTCCAACAGGAGTTGAGAAAATCGCAAAAAACCGAATTTGCCGAAAACCACCTGCTTTACGTTTACAAAAATCACGATATCGATCGTTTTCTCTGTAATAGCGACTGTTTCCGCTGCGCTTTGACTTTCTAACGAACAAGGCTTGATAATACATCAATTTCGATGCATTTAAAACCGTAGAATATTTTTTTTCAATTTTTTTTGCGAACGAAAATCGAATTCTTAGTTATGTAAAAAATGCTATTTTGGAGATGACACACAATCTGCGCTCTCGGATCGAAAAATTGAAATATCGGGATAAGCCTAGTCGCATTTTCTTTGTTTTTCTGTGCTCTTTCGAATGCAAAAAGAATTTTAAGGATCGGTTGAACCATTCAAAAGTTATGGCCTTTTCATCGATAAATAAAATCAGGGGAAATCAATGATCCTGTATTAAGGCCCTTTTTGCTCTATCTCCCACAGGAGCCGAGAAAAACGCGAAAAACGATTTTTGGGATATTTCCTACATAGGATGGACGTTATCTGATGTATTTCGTCGCGCTGATCACGAATCTGGCCGTGGATTTGCGATATCTCCAACAGGAGCTGAGAAAATCGCAAAAAACCGAATTAGCCGAAAACCACCTGCTTTACGTTTACAAAAATCACGATATCGATCGTTTTCTTTGTAATAGCGACTGTTTCCGCTGCGCTTTGACTTTCTAACGAAGAAGGCTTGATAATACATCAATTTCGATGCATTTAAAACCGTAGAATATTTTTTTTCAATTTTTTTTGCGAACGAAAATCGATTTCTTAGTTATGTGAAAAATGCTATTTTGGAGATGACACACAATCTGCGCTCTCGGATCGAAAAATTGAAATATCGGGATAAGCCTAGTCGCATTTTCTTTGTTTTTCTGTGCTCTTTCGAATGCAAAAAGAATTTTAAGGATCGGTTGAACCATTCAAAAGTTATAGCCTTTTTATCGATTAATAAAATCAGGGGAAATCAATGATCCTGTATTAAGCCCCTTTTTGCTCTATCTCCCACAGGAGCCGAGAAAAACGCGAAAAACGATTTTTGGGATATTTCCCACATGGGATGGATGTTATCTGATGTATTTCGTCGCGCTGATCACGAATCTGGCTGTGGATTTGCGATATCTCCAACAGGAGCTGAGAAAATCGCAAAAAACCGAATTAGCCGAAAACCACCTGCTTTACGTTTACAAAAATCACGATATCGATCGTTTTCTCTGTAATAGCGGTTGTTTCCGCTGCGCTTTGACTTTCTAACGAACAAGGCTTGATAATACATCAATTTCCATGCATTTAGAACCATAGAATAATTTTTTTCAATTTTTTTTGCGAAAGATAATCGATTTCTTAGTTATGTGAAAAATGCTATTTTGGAGGTGACACACAATCTGCGCTCTCGGATCGAAAAATTGAAATATCGGGATGAGCCTAGTCGCATTTTCTTTGTTTTTCTGTGCTCTTTCGAATGCAAAAAGAATTTTAAGGATCGGTTGAACCATTCAAAAGTTGAGGCCTTTTTATCGATTAATAAAATCAGGGGAAATCAATGATCCTGTATTAAGCCCCTTTTTGCTCTATCTCCCACAGGAGCCGAGAAAAACGCGAAAAACGATTTTTGGGATATTTCCCACATGGGATGGACGTTATCTGATGTATTTCGTCGCGCTGATCACGAATCTGGCCGTGGATTTGCGATATCTCCAACAGGAGCTGATAAAATCGCAAAAAACCGAATTAGCCGAAAACCACCTGCTTTACGTTTACAAAAATCACGATATCGATCGTTTTTTCTGTAATAGCGACTGTTTCCGCTGCGCTTTGACTTTCTAACGAACAAGGCTTGATAATACATCTATTTTCATGCATTTAGAACCGTAAAATAATTTTTTTCAATTTTTTCGCGAAAGATAATCGATTTCTTAGTTATGTGGAAAATGCTATTTTGGAGGTGACACACAATCTGCGCTCTCGGATCGAAAAATTGAAATATCGGGATGAGCCTAGTCGCATTTTCTTTGTTTTTCTGTGCTCTTTCGAATGCAAAAAGAATTTTAAGGATCGGTTGAACCATTCAAAAGTTATGGCCTTTTTATCGATTAATAAAATCAGGGGAAATCAATGATCCTGTATTAAGCCCCTTTTTGCTCTATCTCCCACAGGAACCGAGAAAAACGCGAAAAACGATTTTTGGGATATTTCCCACATGGGATGGACGTTATCTGATGTATTTCGTCGCGCTGATCACGAATCTGGCCGTGCATTTGCGATATCTCCAACAGGAGCTGAGAAAATCGCAAAAAACCGAATTAGCCGAAAACCACCTGCTTTACGTTTACAAAAATCACGATATCGATCGTTTTCTCTGTAATAGCGACTGTTTCCGCTGCGCTTTGACTTTCTAACGAAGAAGGCTTGATAATACATCAATTTCGATGCATTTAAAACCGTAGAATATTTTTTTTCAATTTTTTTTGCGAAAGATAATCGATTTCTTAGTTATGTGAAAAATGCTATTTTGGAGGTGACACACAATCTGCGCTCTCGGATCGAAAAATTGAAATATCGGGATGAGCCTAGTCGCATTTTCTTTGTTTTTCTGTGCTCTTTCGAATGCAAAAAGAATTTTAAGGATCGGTTGAACCATTCAAAAGTTGAGGCCTTTTTATCGATTAATAAAATCAGGGGAAATCAATGATCCTGTATTAAGCCCCTTTTTGCTCTATCTCCCACAGGAGCCGAGAAAAACGCGAAAAACGATTTTTGGGATATTTCCCACATGGGATGGACGTTATCTGATGTATTTCGTCGCGCTGATCACGAATCTGGCCGTGGATTTGCGATATCTCCAACAGGAGCTGATAAAATCGCAAAAAACCGAATTAGCCGAAAACCACCTGCTTTACGTTTACAAAAATCACGATATCGATCGTTTTTTCTGTAATAGCGACTGTTTCCGCTGCGCTTTGACTTTCTAACGAACAAGGCTTGATAATACATCTATTTTCATGCATTTAGAACCGTAAAATAATTTTTTTCAATTTTTTCGCGAAAGATAATCGATTTCTTAGTTATGTGGAAAATGCTATTTTGGAGGTGACACACAATCTGCGCTCTCGGATCGAAAAATTGAAATATCGGGATGAGCCTAGTCGCATTTTCTTTGTTTTTCTGTGCTCTTTCGAATGCAAAAAGAATTTTAAGGATCGGTTGAACCATTCAAAAGTTATGGCCTTTTTATCGATTAATAAAATCAGGGGAAATCAATGATCCTGTATTAAGCCCCTTTTTGCTCTATCTCCCACAGGAACCGAGAAAAACGCGAAAAACGATTTTTGGGATATTTCCCACATGGGATGGACGTTATCTGATGTATTTCGTCGCGCTGATCACGAATCTGGCCGTGCATTTGCGATATCTCCAACAGGAGCTGAGAAAATCGCAAAAAACCGAATTAGCCGAAAACCACCTGCTTTACGTTTACAAAAATCACGATATCGATCGTTTTCTCTGTAATAGCGACTGTTTCCGCTGCGCTTTGACTTTCTAACGAAGAAGGCTTGATAATACATCAATTTCGATGCATTTAAAACCGTAAAATAATTTTTTTCAATTTTTTCGCGAAAGATAATCGATTTCTTAGTTATGTGGAAAATGCTATTTTGGAGGTGACACACAATCTGCGCTCTCGGATCGAAAAATTGAAATATCGGGATGAGCCTAGTCGCATTTTCTTTGTTTTTCTGTGCTCTTTCGAATGCAAAAAGAATTTTAAGGATCGGTTGAACCATTCAAAAGTTGAGGCCTTTTTATCGATTAATAAAATCAGGGGAAATCAATGATCCTGTATTAAGCCCCTTTTTGCTCTATCTCCCACAGGAGCCGAGAAAAACGCGAAAAACGATTTTTGGGATATTTCCCACATGGGATGGACGTTATCTGATGTATTTCGTCGCGCTGATCACGAATCTGGCCGTGCATTTGCGATATCTCCAACAGGAGCTGAGAAAATCGCAAAAAACCGAATTAGCCGAAAACCACCTGCTTTACGTTTACAAAAATCACGATATCGATCGTTTTCGCTGTAATAGCGACTGTTTCCGCTGCGCTTTGACTTTCTAACGAACAAGGCTTGATAATACATCAATTTCCATGCATTTAGAACCATAGAATAATTTTTTTCAATTTTTTTGCGAAAGATAATCGATTTCTTAGTTATGTGAAAAATGCTATTTTGGAGGTGACACACAATCTGCGATCTCGGATCGAAAAATTGAAATATCGGGATAAGCCTAGTCGCATTTTCTTTGTTTTTCTGTGCTCTTTCGAATGCAATGAAAATTTTAAGGATCGGTTGAACCATTTAAAAGTTATGGCCTTTTTATCGATTAACAAAATCAGGGGAAATCAAAGATCTTGTATTAAGCCCCTTTTCGCTCTATCTCCCACAGGAGCCGAGAAAAACGCGAAAAACGATTTTTGGGATATTTCCCACATGGGATGGACGTTATCTGATGTATTTCGTCGCGCTGATCACGAATCTGGCCGTGGATTTGCGATATCTCCAACAGGAGTTGAGAAAATCGCAAAAAACCGAATTAGCCGAAAACCACCTGCTTTACGTTTACAAAAATCACGATATCGATCGTTTTCTCTGTAATAGCGACTGTTTCCGCTGCGCTTTGACTTTCTAACGAACAAGGCTTGATAATACATCAATTTCGATGCATTTAAAACCGTAGAATATTTTTTTTCAATTTTTTTTGCGAACGAAAATCGAATTCTTAGTTATGTAAAAAATGCTATTTTGGAGATGACACACAATCTGCGCTCTCGGATCGAAAAATTGAAATATCGGGATAAGCCTAGTCGCATTTTCTTTGTTTTTCTGTGCTCTTTCGAATGCAAAAAGAATTTTAAGGATCGGTTGAACCATTCAAAAGTTATGGCCTTTTCATCGATAAATAAAATCAGGGGAAATCAATGATCCTGTATTAAGGCCCTTTTTGCTCTATCTCCCACAGGAGCCGAGAAAAACGCGAAAAACGATTTTTGGGATATTTCCTACATAGGATGGACGTTATCTGATGTATTTCGTCGCGCTGATCACGAATCTGGCCGTGGATTTGCGATATCTCCAACAGGAGCTGAGAAAATCGCAAAAAACCGAATTAGCCGAAAACCACCTGCTTTACGTTTACAAAAATCACGATATCGATCGTTTTCTTTGTAATAGCGACTGTTTCCGCTGCGCTTTGACTTTCTAACGAAGAAGGCTTGATAATACATCAATTTCGATGCATTTAAAACCGTAGAATATTTTTTTTCAATTTTTTTTGCGAACGAAAATCGATTTCTTAGTTATGTGAAAAATGCTATTTTGGAGATGACACACAATCTGCGCTCTCGGATCGAAAAATTGAAATATCGGGATAAGCCTAGTCGCATTTTCTTTGTTTTTCTGTGCTCTTTCGAATGCAAAAAGAATTTTAAGGATCGGTTGAACCATTCAAAAGTTATAGCCTTTTTATCGATTAATAAAATCAGGGGAAATCAATGATCCTGTATTAAGCCCCTTTTTGCTCTATCTCCCACAGGAGCCGAGAAAAACGCGAAAAACGATTTTTGGGATATTTCCCACATGGGATGGATGTTATCTGATGTATTTCGTCGCGCTGATCACGAATCTGGCCGTGGATTTGCGATATCTACAACAGGAGCTGAGAAAATCGCAAAAAACCGAATTAGCCGAAAACCACCTGCTTTACGTTTACAAAAATCACGATATCGATCGTTTTCTCTGTAATAGCGACTGTTTCCGCTGCGCTTTGACTTTCTAACGAACAAGGCTTGATAATACATCAATTTCGATGCATTTAAAACCGTAGAATATTTTTTTTCAATTTTTTTTGCGAAAGAAAATCGAACTCTTAGTTATGTGAAAAATGCTATTTTGGAGATGACACACAATCTGCGCTCTCGGATCGAAAAATTGAAATATCGGGATAAGCCTAGTCGCATTTTCTTTGTTTTTCTGTGCTCTTTCGAATGCAAAAAGAATTTTAAGGATCGGTTGAACCATTCAAAAGTTATGGCCTTTTCATCGATAAATAAAATCAGGGGAAATCAATGATCCTGTATTAAGCCCCTTTTTGCTCTATCTCCCACAGGAGCCGAGAAAAACGCGAAAAACGATTTTTGGGATATTTCCCACATGGGATGGACGTTATCTGATGTATTTCGTCGCGCTGATCACGAATCTGGCCGTGGATTTGCGATATCTCCAACAGGAGCTGAGAATATCGCAAAAAAACCGAATTAGCCGAAAACCACCTGCTTTACGTTTACAAAAATCACGATATCGATCGTTTTCTCTGTAATAGCGACTGTTTCCGCTGCGCTTTGACTTTCTAACGAACAAGGCTTGATAATACATCAATTTCCATGCATTTAGAACCATAGAATAATTTTTTTCAATTTTTTTGCGAAAGATAATCGATTTCTTAGTTATGTGAAAAATGCTATTTTGGAGGTGACACACAATCTGCGCTCTCGGATCGAAAAATTGAAATATCGGGATGAGCCTAGTCGCATTTTCTTTGTTTTTCTGTGCTCTTTCGAATGCAAAAAGAATTTTAAGGATCGGTTTAACCATTCAAAAGTTATGGCCTTTTTATCGATAAATAAAATCAGGGGAAATCAATGATCCTGTATTAAGCCCCTTTTTGCTCTATCTCCCACAGGAGCCGAGAAAAACGCGAAAAACGATTTTTGGGATATTTCCCACATGGGATGGACGTTATCTGATGTATTTCGTCGCGCTGATCACGAATCTGGCCGTGGATTTGCGATATCTCCAACAGGAGCTGAGAATATCGCAAAAAAACCGAATTAGCCGAAAACCACCTGCTTTACGTTTACAAAAATCACGATATCGATCGTTTTCTCTGTAATAGCGACTGTTTCCGCTGCGCTTTGACTTTCTAACGAACAAGGCTTGATAATACATCAATTTCCATGCATTTAGAACCATAGAATAATTTTTTTCAATTTTTTTGCGAAAGATAATCGATTTCTTAGTTATGTGAAAAATGCTATTTTGGAGGTGACACACAATCTGCGCTCTCGGATCGAAAAATTGAAATATCGGGATGAGCCTAGTCGCATTTTCTTTGTTTTTCTGTGCTCTTTCGAATGCAAAAAGAATTTTAAGGATCGGTTGAACCATTCAAAAGTTATGGCCTTTTTATCGATTAATAAAATCAGGGGAAATCAATGATCCTGTATTAAGCCCCTTTTTGCTCTATCTCCCACAGGAGCCGAGAAAAACGCGAAAAACGATTTTTGGGATATTTCCCACATGGGATGGACGTTATCTGATGTATTTCGTCGCGCTGATCACGAATCTGGCCGTGGATTTGCGATATCTCCAACAGGAGCTGAGAATATCGCAAAAAAACCGAATTAGCCGAAAACCACCTGCTTTACGTTTACAAAAATCACGATATCGATCGTTTTCTCTGTAATAGCGACTGTTTCCGCTGCGCTTTGACTTTCTAACGAACAAGGCTTGATAATACATCAATTTCCATGCATTTAGAACCATAGAATAATTTTTTTCAATTTTTTTGCGAAAGATAATCGATTTCTTAGTTATGTGAAAAATGCTATTTTGGAGGTGACACACAATCTGCGCTCTCGGATCGAAAAATTGAAATATCGGGATGAGCCTAGTCGCATTTTCTTTGTTTTTCTGTGCTCTTTCGAATGCAAAAAGAATTTTAAGGATCGGTTGAACCATTCAAAAGTTATGGCCTTTTTATCGATTAATAAAATCAGGGGAAATCAATGATCCTGTATTAAGCCCCTTTTTGCTCTATCTCCCACAGGAGCCGAGAAAAACGCGAAAAACGATTTTTGGGATATTTCCCACATGGGATGGACGTTATCTGATGTATTTCGTCGCGCTGATCACGAATCTGGCCGTGGATTTGCGATATCTCCAACAGGAGCTGAGAATATCGCAAAAAAACCGAATTAGCCGAAAACCACCTGCTTTACGTTTACAAAAATCACGATATCGATCGTTTTCTCTGTAATAGCGACTGTTTCCGCTGCGCTTTGACTTTCTAACGAACAAGGCTTGATAATACATCAATTTCCATGCATTTAGAACCATAGAATAATTTTTTTCAATTTTTTTGCGAAAGATAATCGATTTCTTAGTTATGTGAAAAATGCTATTTTGGAGGTGACACACAATCTGCGCTCTCGGATCGAAAAATTGAAATATCGGGATGAGCCTAGTCGCATTTTCTTTGTTTTTCTGTGCTCTTTCGAATGCAAAAAGAATTTTAAGGATCGGTTGAACCATTCAAAAGTTATGGCCTTTTTATCGATTAATAAAATCAGGGGAAATCAATGATCCTGTATTAAGCCCCTTTTTGCTCTATCTCCCACAGGAGCCGAGAAAAACGCGAAAAACGATTTTTGGGATATTTCCCACATGGGATGGACGTTATCTGATGTATTTCGTCGCGCTGATCACGAATCTGGCCGTGGATTTGCGATATCTCCAACAGGAGCTGAGAATATCGCAAAAAAACCGAATTAGCCGAAAACCACCTGCTTTACGTTTACAAAAATCACGATATCGATCGTTTTCTCTGTAATAGCGACTGTTTCCGCTGCGCTTTGACTTTCTAACGAACAAGGCTTGATAATACATCAATTTCCATGCATTTAGAACCATAGAATAATTTTTTTCAATTTTTTTGCGAAAGATAATCGATTTCTTAGTTATGTGAAAAATGCTATTTTGGAGGTGACACACAATCTGCGCTCTCGGATCGAAAAATTGAAATATCGGGATGAGCCTAGTCGCATTTTCTTTGTTTTTCTGTGCTCTTTCGAATGCAAAAAGAATTTTAAGGATCGGTTGAACCATTCAAAAGTTATGGCCTTTTTATCGATTAATAAAATCAGGGGAAATCAATGATCCTGTATTAAGCCCCTTTTTGCTCTATCTCCCACAGGAGCCGAGAAAAACGCGAAAAACGATTTTTGGGATATTTCCCACATGGGATGGACGTTATCTGATGTATTTCGTCGCGCTGATCACGAATCTGGCCGTGGATTTGCGATATCTCCAACAGGAGCTGAGAATATCGTAAAAAAACCGAATTAGCCGAAAACCACCTGCTTTACGTTTACAAAAATCACGATATCGATCGTTTTCTCTGTAATAGCGACTGTTTCCGCTGCGCTTTGACTTTCTAACGAACAAGGCTTGATAATACATCAATTTCCATGCATTTAGAACCATAGAATAATTTTTTTCAATTTTTTCGCGAAAGATAATCGATTTCTTAGTTATGTGGAAAATGCTATTTTGGAGGTGACACACAATCTGCGCTCTCGGATCGAAAAATTGAAATATCGGGATGAGCCTAGTCGCATTTTCTTTGTTTTTCTGTGCTCTTTCGAATACAAAAAGAATTTTAAGGATCGGTTGAACCATTCAAAAGTTATGGCCTTTTTATCGATTAATAAAATCAGGGGAAATCAATGATCCTGTATTAAGCCCCTTTTTGCTCTATCTCCCACAGGAGCCGAGAAAAACGCGAAAAACGATTTTTGGGATATTTCCCACATGGGATGGATGTTATCTGATGTATTTCGTCGCGCTGATCACGAATCTGGCCGTGGATTTGCGATATCTCCAACAGGAGTTGAGAAATTCGCAAAAAACCGAATTAGCCGAAAACCACCTGCTTTACGTTTACAAAAATCACGATATCGAGCGTTTTCGCTGTAATAGCGACTGTTTCCGCTGCGCTTTGACTTTCTAACGAACAAGGCTTGATAATACATCAATTTCCATGCATTTAGAACCATAGAATAATTTTTTTCAATTTTTTTGCGAAAGATAATCGATTTCTTAGTTATGTGAAAAATGCTATTTTGGAGGTGACACACAATCTGCGATCTCGGATCGAAAAATTGAAATATCGGGATAAGCCTAGTCGCATTTTCTTTGTTTTTCTGTGCTCTTTCGAATGCAATGAAAATTTTAAGGATCGGTTGAACCATTTAAAAGTTATGGCCTTTTTATCGATTAACAAAATCAGGGGAAATCAAAGATCTTGTATTAAGCCCCTTTTCGCTCTATCTCCCACAGGAGCCGAGAAAAACGCGAAAAACGATTTTTGGGATATTTCCCACATGGGATGGACGTTATCTGATGTATTTCGTCGCGCTGATCACGAATCTGGCCGTGGATTTGCGATATCTCCAACAGGAGTTGAGAAAATCGCAAAAAACCGAATTAGCCGAAAACCACCTGCTTTACGTTTACAAAAATCACGATATCGATCGTTTTCTCTGTAATAGCGACTGTTTCCGCTGCGCTTTGACTTTCTAACGAACAAGGCTTGATAATACATCAATTTCGATGCATTTAAAACCGTAGAATATTTTTTTTCAATTTTTTTTGCGAACGAAAATCGAATTCTTAGTTATGTAAAAAATGCTATTTTGGAGATGACACACAATCTGCGCTCTCGGATCGAAAAATTGAAATATCGGGATAAGCCTAGTCGCATTTTCTTTGTTTTTCTGTGCTCTTTCGAATGCAAAAAGAATTTTAAGGATCGGTTGAACCATTCAAAAGTTATGGCCTTTTCATCGATAAATAAAATCAGGGGAAATCAATGATCCTGTATTAAGCCCCTTTTTGCTCTATCTCCCACAGGAGCCGAGAAAAACGCGAAAAACGATTTTTGGGATATTTCCCACATGGGATGGACGTTATCTGATGTATTTCGTCGCGCTGATCACGAATCTGGCCGTGGATTTGCGATATCTCCAACAGGAGCTGAGAAAATCGCAAAAAACCGAATTAGCCGAAAACCACCTGCTTTACGTTTACAAAAATCACGATATCGATCGTTTTCTCTGTAATAGCGACTGTTTCCGCTGCGCTTTGACTTTCTAACGAACAAGGCTTGATAATACATCAATTTCGATGCATTTAAAACCGTAGAATATTTTTTTTCAATTTTTTTTGCGAACGAAAATCGATTTCTTAGTTATGTGAAAAATGCTATTTTGGAGATGACACACAATCTGCGCTCTCGGATCGAAAAATTGAAATATCGGGATAAGCCTAGTCGCATTTTCTTTGTTTTTCTGTGCTCTTTCGAATGCAAAAAGAATTTTAAGGATCGGTTGAACCATTCAAAAGTTATGGCCTTTTTATCGATTAATAAAATCAGGGGAAATCAATGATCCTGTATTAAGCCCCTTTTTGCTCTATCTCCCACAGGAGCCGAGAAAAACGCGAAAAACGATTTTTGGGATATTTCCCACATGGGATGGACGTTATCTGATGTATTTCGTCGCGCTGATCACGAATCTGGCCGTGGATTTGCGATATCTCCAACAGGAGCTGAGAATATCGCAAAAAAACCGAATTAGCCGAAAACCACCTGCTTTACGTTTACAAAAATCACGATATCGATCGTTTTCTCTGTAATAGCGACTGTTTCCGCTGCGCTTTGACTTTCTAACGAACAAGGCTTGATAATACATCAATTTCCATGCATTTAGAACCATAGAATAATTTTTTTCAATTTTTTTGCGAAAGATAATCGATTTCTTAGTTATGTGAAAAATGCTATTTTGGAGGTGACACACAATCTGCGCTCTCGGATCGAAAAATTGAAATATCGGGATGAGCCTAGTCGCATTTTCTTTGTTTTTCTGTGCTCTTTCGAATGCAAAAAGAATTTTAAGGATCGGTTTAACCATTCAAAAGTTATGGCCTTTTTATCGATAAATAAAATCAGGGGAAATCAATGATCCTGTATTAAGCCCCTTTTTGCTCTATCTCCCACAGGAGCCGAGAAAAACGCGAAAAACGATTTTTGGGATATTTCCTACATGGGATGGACGTTATCTGATGTATTTCGTCGCGCTGATCACGAATCTGGCCGTGGATTTGCGATATCTCCAACAGGAGCTGAGAAAATCGAAAAAACCGAATTAGCCGAAAACCACCTGCTTTACGTTTACAAAAATCACGATATCGATCGTTTTCTCTGTAATAGCGACTGCTTCCGCTGCGCTTTGACTTTCTAACGAAGAAGGCTTGATAATACATCAATTTCGATGCATTAAAAACCGTAGAATATTTTTTTTCAATTTTTTTTGCGAACGAAAATCGATTTCTTAGTTATGTGAAAAATGCTATTTTGGAGATGACACACAATCTGCGCTCTCGGATCGAAAAATTGAAATATCGGGATAAGCCTAGTCGCATTTTCTTTGTTTTTCTGTGCTCTTTCGAATGCAAAAAGAATTTTAAGGATCGGTTGAACCATTCAAAAGTTATGGCCTTTTTATCGATTAATAAAATCAGGGGAAATCAATGATCCTGTATTAAGCCCCTTTTTGCTCTATCTCCCACAGGAGCCGAGAAAAACGCGAAAAACGATTTTTGGGATATTTCCCACATGGGATGGACGTTATCTGATGTATTTCGTCGCGCTGATCACGAATCTGGCCGTGGATTTGCGATATCTCCAACAGGAGCTGAGAATATCGCAAAAAAACCGAATTAGCCGAAAACCACCTGCTTTACGTTTACAAAAATCACGATATCGATCGTTTTCTCTGTAATAGCGACTGTTTCCGCTGCGCTTTGACTTTCTAACGAACAAGGCTTGATAATACATCAATTTCCATGCATTTAGAACCATAGAATAATTTTTTTCAATTTTTTTGCGAAAGATAATCGATTTCTTAGTTATGTGAAAAATGCTATTTTGGAGGTGACACACAATCTGCGATCTCGGATCGAAAAATTGAAATATCGGGATAAGCCTAGTCGCATTTTCTTTGTTTTTCTGTGCTCTTTCGAATGCAATGAAAATTTTAAGGATCGGTTGAACCATTTAAAAGTTATGGCCTTTTTATCGATTAACAAAATCAGGGGAAATCAAAGATCTTGTATTAAGCCCCTTTTCGCTCTATCTCCCACAGGAGCCGAGAAAAACGCGAAAAACGATTTTTGGGATATTTCCCACATGGGATGGACGTTATCTGATGTATTTCGTCGCGCTGATCACGAATCTGGCCGTGGATTTGCGATATCTCCAACAGGAGTTGAGAAAATCGCAAAAAACCGAATTAGCCGAAAACCACCTGCTTTACGTTTACAAAAATCACGATATCGATCGTTTTCTCTGTAATAGCGACTGTTTCCGCTGCGCTTTGACTTTCTAACGAACAAGGCTTGATAATACATCAATTTCGATGCATTTAAAACCGTAGAATATTTTTTTTCAATTTTTTTTGCGAACGAAAATCGAATTCTTAGTTATGTAAAAAATGCTATTTTGGAGATGACACACAATCTGCGCTCTCGGATCGAAAAATTGAAATATCGGGATAAGCCTAGTCGCATTTTCTTTGTTTTTCTGTGCTCTTTCGAATGCAAAAAGAATTTTAAGGATCGGTTGAACCATTCAAAAGTTATGGCCTTTTTATCGATTAATAAAATCAGGGGAAATCAATGATCCTGTATTAAGCCCCTTTTTGCTCTATCTCCCACAGGAGCCGAGAAAAACGCGAAAAACGATTTTTGGGATATTTCCCACATGGGATGGACGTTATCTGATGTATTTCGTCGCGCTGATCACGAATCTGGCCGTGGATTTGCGATATCTCCAACAGGAGCTGAGAATATCGCAAAAAAACCGAATTAGCCGAAAACCACCTGCTTTACGTTTACAAAAATCACGATATCGATCGTTTTCTCTGTAATAGCGACTGTTTCCGCTGCGCTTTGACTTTCTAACGAACAAGGCTTGATAATACATCAATTTCCATGCATTTAGAACCATAGAATAATTTTTTTCAATTTTTTTGCGAAAGATAATCGATTTCTTAGTTATGTGAAAAATGCTATTTTGGAGGTGACACACAATCTGCGATCTCGGATCGAAAAATTGAAATATCGGGATAAGCCTAGTCGCATTTTCTTTGTTTTTCTGTGCTCTTTCGAATGCAATGAAAATTTTAAGGATCGGTTGAACCATTTAAAAGTTATGGCCTTTTTATCGATTAACAAAATCAGGGGAAATCAAAGATCTTGTATTAAGCCCCTTTTCGCTCTATCTCCCACAGGAGCCGAGAAAAACGCGAAAAACGATTTTTGGGATATTTCCCACATGGGATGGACGTTATCTGATGTATTTCGTCGCGTTGATCACGAATCTGGCCGTGGATTTGCGATATCTCCAACAGGAGTTGAGAAAATCGCAAAAAACCGAATTAGCCGAAAACCACCTGCTTTACGTTTACAAAAATCACGATATCGATCGTTTTCTCTGTAATAGCGACTGTTTCCGCTGCGCTTTGACTTTCTAACGAACAAGGCTTGATAATACATCAATTTCGATGCATTTAAAACCGTAGAATATTTTTTTTCAATTTTTTTTGCGAACGAAAATCGAATTCTTAGTTATGTAAAAAATGCTATTTTGGAGATGACACACAATCTGCGCTCTCGGATCGAAAAATTGAAATATCGGGATAAGCCTAGTCGCATTTTCTTTGTTTTTCTGTGCTCTTTCGAATGCAAAAAGAATTTTAAGGATCGGTTGAACCATTCAAAAGTTATGGCCTTTTCATCGATAAATAAAATCAGGGGAAATCAATGATCCTGTATTAAGCCCCTTTTTGCTCTATCTCCCACAGGAGCCGAGAAAAACGCGAAAAACGATTTTTGGGATATTTCCCACATGGGATGCATGTTATCTGATGTATTTCGTCGCGCTGATCACGAATCTGGCCGTGGATTTGCGATATCTCCAACAGGAGTTGAGAAATTCGCAAAAAACCGAATTAGCCGAAAACCACCTGCTTTACGTTTACAAAAATCACGATATCGAGCGTTTTCGCTGTAATAGCGACTGTTTCCGCTGCGCTTTGACTTTCTAACGAACAAGGCTTGATAATACATCAATTTCCATGCATTTAGAACCATAGAATAATTTTTTTCAATTTTTTTGCGAAAGATAATCGATTTCTTAGTTATGTGAAAAATGCTATTTTGGAGGTGACACACAATCTGCGATCTCGGATCGAAAAATTGAAATATCGGGATAAGCCTAGTCGCATTTTCTTTGTTTTTCTGTGCTCTTTCGAATGCAATGAAAATTTTAAGGATCGGTTGAACCATTTAAAAGTTATGGCCTTTTTATCGATTAACAAAATCAGGGGAAATCAAAGATCTTGTATTAAGCCCCTTTTCGCTCTATCTCCCACAGGAGCCGAGAAAAACGCGAAAAACGATTTTTGGGATATTTCCCACATGGGATGGACGTTATCTGATGTATTTCGTCGCGCTGATCACGAATCTGGCCGTGGATTTGCGATATCGCCAACAGGAGTTGAGAAAATCGCAAAAAACCGAATTAGCCGAAAACCACCTGCTTTACGTTTACAAAAATCACGATATCGATCGTTTTCTCTGTAATAGCGACTGTTTCCGCTGCGCTTTGACTTTCTAACGAACAAGGCTTGATAATACATCAATTTCGATGCATTTAAAACCGTAGAATATTTTTTTTCAATTTTTTTTGCGAACGAAAATCGAATTCTTAGTTATGTAAAAAATGCTATTTTGGAGATGACACACAATCTGCGCTCTCGGATCGAAAAATTGAAATATCGGGATAAGCCTAGTCGCATTTTCTTTGTTTTTCTGTGCTCTTTCGAATGCAAAAAGAATTTTAAGGATCGGTTGAACCATTCAAAAGTTATGGCCTTTTCATCGATAAATAAAATCAGGGGAAATCAATGATCCTGTATTAAGGCCCTTTTTGCTCTATCTCCCACAGGAGCCGAGAAAAACGCGAAAAACGATTTTTGGGATATTTCCTACATAGGATGGACGTTATCTGATGTATTTCGTCGCGCTGATCACGAATCTGGCCGTGGATTTGCGATATCTCCAACAGGAGCTGAGAAAATCGCAAAAAACCGAATTAGCCGAAAACCACCTGCTTTACGTTTACAAAAATCACGATATCGATCGTTTTCTTTGTAATAGCGACTGTTTCCGCTGCGCTTTGACTTTCTAACGAAGAAGGCTTGATAATACATCAATTTCGATGCATTTAAAACCGTAGAATATTTTTTTTCAATTTTTTTTGCGAACGAAAATCGATTTCTTAGTTATGTGAAAAATGCTATTTTGGAGATGACACACAATCTGCGCTCTCGGATCGAAAAATTGAAATATCGGGATAAGCCTAGTCGCATTTTCTTTGTTTTTCTGTGCTCTTTCGAATGCAAAAAGAATTTTAAGGATCGGTTGAACCATTCAAAAGTTATAGCCTTTTTATCGATTAATAAAATCAGGGGAAATCAATGATCCTGTATTAAGCCCCTTTTTGCTCTATCTCCCACAGGAGCCGAGAAAAACGCGAAAAACGATTTTTGGGATATTTCCCACATGGGATGGATGTTATCTGATGTATTTCGTCGCGCTGATCACGAATCTGGCCGTGGATTTGCGATATCTACAACAGGAGCTGAGAAAATCGCAAAAAACCGAATTAGCCGAAAACCACCTGCTTTACGTTTACAAAAATCACGATATCGATCGTTTTCTCTGTAATAGCGACTGTTTCCGCTGCGCTTTGACTTTCTAACGAACAAGGCTTGATAATACATCAATTTCGATGCATTTAAAACCGTAGAATATTTTTTTTCAATTTTTTTTGCGAAAGAAAATCGAACTCTTAGTTATGTGAAAAATGCTATTTTGGAGATGACACACAATCTGCGCTCTCGGATCGAAAAATTGAAATATCGGGATAAGCCTAGTCGCATTTTCTTTGTTTTTCTGTGCTCTTTCGAATGCAAAAAGAATTTTAAGGATCGGTTGAACCATTCAAAAGTTATGGCCTTTTCATCGATAAATAAAATCAGGGGAAATCAATGATCCTGTATTAAGCCCCTTTTTGCTCTATCTCCCACAGGAGCCGAGAAAAACGCGAAAAACGATTTTTGGGATATTTCCCACATGGGATGGACGTTATCTGATGTATTTCGTCGCGCTGATCACGAATCTGGCCGTGGATTTGCGATATCTCCAACAGGAGCTGAGAAAATCGCAAAAAACCGAATTAGCCGAAAACCACCTGCTTTACGTTTACAAAAATCACGATATCGATCGTTTTCTCTGTAATAGCGACTGTTTCCGCTGCGCTTTGACTTTCTAACGAACAAGGCTTGATAATACATCAATTTCGATGCATTTAAAACCGTAGAATATTTTTTTTCAATTTTTTTTGCGAACGAAAATCGATTTCTTAGTTATGTGAAAAATGCTATTTTGGAGATGACACACAATCTGCGCTCTCGGATCGAAAAATTGAAATATCGGGATAAGCCTAGTCGCATTTTCTTTGTTTTTCTGTGCTCTTTCGAATGCAAAAAGAATTTTAAGGATCGGTTGAACCATTCAAAAGTTATGGCCTTTTTATCGATTAATAAAATCAGGGGAAATCAATGATCCTGTATTAAGCCCCTTTTTGCTCTATCTCCCACAGGAGCCGAGAAAAACGCGAAAAACGATTTTTGGGATATTTCCCACATGGGATGGACGTTATCTGATGTATTTCGTCGCGCTGATCACGAATCTGGCCGTGGATTTGCGATATCTCCAACAGGAGCTGAGAATATCGCAAAAAAACCGAATTAGCCGAAAACCACCTGCTTTACGTTTACAAAAATCACGATATCGATCGTTTTCTCTGTAATAGCGACTGTTTCCGCTGCGCTTTGACTTTCTAACGAACAAGGCTTGATAATACATCAATTTCCATGCATTTAGAACCATAGAATAATTTTTTTCAATTTTTTTGCGAAAGATAATCGATTTCTTAGTTATGTGAAAAATGCTATTTTGGAGGTGACACACAATCTGCGCTCTCGGATCGAAAAATTGAAATATCGGGATGAGCCTAGTCGCATTTTCTTTGTTTTTCTGTGCTCTTTCGAATGCAAAAAGAATTTTAAGGATCGGTTTAACCATTCAAAAGTTATGGCCTTTTTATCGATAAATAAAATCAGGGGAAATCAATGATCCTGTATTAAGCCCCTTTTTGCTCTATCTCCCACAGGAGCCGAGAAAAACGCGAAAAACGATTTTTGGGATATTTCCTACATGGGATGGACGTTATCTGATGTATTTCGTCGCGCTGATCACGAATCTGGCCGTGGATTTGCGATATCTCCAACAGGAGCTGAGAAAATCGAAAAAACCGAATTAGCCGAAAACCACCTGCTTTACGTTTACAAAAATCACGATATCGATCGTTTTCTCTGTAATAGCGACTGCTTCCGCTGCGCTTTGACTTTCTAACGAAGAAGGCTTGATAATACATCAATTTCGATGCATTAAAAACCGTAGAATATTTTTTTTCAATTTTTTTTGCGAACGAAAATCGATTTCTTAGTTATGTGAAAAATGCTATTTTGGAGATGACACACAATCTGCGCTCTCGGATCGAAAAATTGAAATATCGGGATAAGCCTAGTCGCATTTTCTTTGTTTTTCTGTGCTCTTTCGAATGCAAAAAGAATTTTAAGGATCGGTTGAACCATTCAAAAGTTATGGCCTTTTTATCGATTAATAAAATCAGGGGAAATCAATGATCCTGTATTAAGCCCCTTTTTGCTCTATCTCCCACAGGAGCCGAGAAAAACGCGAAAAACGATTTTTGGGATATTTCCCACATGGGATGGACGTTATCTGATGTATTTCGTCGCGCTGATCACGAATCTGGCCGTGGATTTGCGATATCTCCAACAGGAGCTGAGAATATCGCAAAAAAACCGAATTAGCCGAAAACCACCTGCTTTACGTTTACAAAAATCACGATATCGATCGTTTTCTCTGTAATAGCGACTGTTTCCGCTGCGCTTTGACTTTCTAACGAACAAGGCTTGATAATACATCAATTTCCATGCATTTAGAACCATAGAATAATTTTTTTCAATTTTTTTGCGAAAGATAATCGATTTCTTAGTTATGTGAAAAATGCTATTTTGGAGGTGACACACAATCTGCGATCTCGGATCGAAAAATTGAAATATCGGGATAAGCCTAGTCGCATTTTCTTTGTTTTTCTGTGCTCTTTCGAATGCAATGAAAATTTTAAGGATCGGTTGAACCATTTAAAAGTTATGGCCTTTTTATCGATTAACAAAATCAGGGGAAATCAATGATCCTGTATTAAGCCCCTTTTTGCTCTATCTCCCACATGAGCCGAGAAAAACGCGAAAAACGATTTTTGGGATATTTCCCACATGGGATGGACGTTATCTGATGTATTTCGTCGCGCTGATCACGAATCTGGCCGTGGATTTGCGATATCTCCAACAGGAGCTGAGAATATCGCAAAAAAACCGAATTAGCCGAAAACCACCTGCTTTACGTTTACAAAAATCACGATATCGATCGTTTTCTCTGTAATAGCGACTGTTTCCGCTGCGCTTTGACTTTCTAACGAACAAGGCTTGATAATACATCAATTTCCATGCATTTAGAACCATAGAATAATTTTTTTCAATTTTTTTGCGAAAGATAATCGATTTCTTAGTTATGTGAAAAATGCTATTTTGGAGGTGACACACAATCTGCGATCTCGGATCGAAAAATTGAAATATCGGGATAAGCCTAGTCGCATTTTCTTTGTTTTTCTGTGCTCTTTCGAATGCAATGAAAATTTTAAGGATCGGTTGAACCATTTAAAAGTTATGGCCTTTTTATCGATTAACAAAATCAGGGGAAATCAAAGATCTTGTATTAAGCCCCTTTTCGCTCTATCTCCCACAGGAGCCGAGAAAAACGCGAAAAACGATTTTTGGGATATTTCCCACATGGGATGGACGTTATCTGATGTATTTCGTCGCGCTGATCACGAATCTGGCCGTGGATTTGCGATATCTCCAACAGGAGTTGAGAAAATCGCAAAAAACCGAATTAGCCGAAAACCACCTGCTTTACGTTTACAAAAATCACGATATCGATCGTTTTCTCTGTAATAGCGACTGTTTCCGCTGCGCTTTGACTTTCTAACGAACAAGGCTTGATAATACATCAATTTCGATGCATTTAAAACCGTAGAATATTTTTTTTCAATTTTTTTTGCGAACGAAAATCGAATTCTTAGTTATGTAAAAAATGCTATTTTGGAGATGACACACAATCTGCGCTCTCGGATCGAAAAATTGAAATATCGGGATAAGCCTAGTCGCATTTTCTTTGTTTTTCTGTGCTCTTTCGAATGCAAAAAGAATTTTAAGGATCGGTTGAACCATTCAAAAGTTATGGCCTTTTCATCGATAAATAAAATCAGGGGAAATCAATGATCCTGTATTAAGCCCCTTTTCGCTCTATCTCCCACAGGAGCCGAGAAAAACGCGAAAAACGATTTTTGGGATATTTCCCACATGGGATGGACGTTATCTGATGTATTTCGTCGCGCTGATCACGAATCTGGCCGTGGATTTGCGATATCTCCAACAGGAGTTGAGAAAATCGCAAAAAACCGAATTAGCCGAAAACCACCTGCTTTACGTTTACAAAAATCACGATATCGATCGTTTTCTCTGTAATAGCGACTGTTTCCGCTGCGCTTTGACTTTCTAACGAACAAGGCTTGATAATACATCAATTTCGATGCATTTAAAACCGTAGAATATTTTTTTTCAATTTTTTTTGCGAACGAAAATCGAATTCTTAGTTATGTAAAAAATGCTATTTTGGAGATGACACACAATCTGCGCTCTCGGATCGAAAAATTGAAATATCGGGATAAGCCTAGTCGCATTTTCTTTGTTTTTCTGTGCTCTTTCGAATGCAAAAAGAATTTTAAGGATCGGTTGAACCATTCAAAAGTTATGGCCTTTTCATCGATAAATAAAATCAGGGGAAATCAATGATCCTGTATTAAGGCCCTTTTTGCTCTATCTCCCACAGGAGCCGAGAAAAACGCGAAAAACGATTTTTGGGATATTTCCTACAGAGGATGGACGTTATCTGATGTATTTCGTCGCGCTGATCACGAATCTGGCCGTGGATTTGCGATATCTCCAACAGGAGCTGAGAAAATCGCAAAAAACCGAATTAGCCGAAAACCACCTGCTTTACGTTTACAAAAATCACGATATCGATCGTTTTCTTTGTAATAGCGACTGTTTCCGCTGCGCTTTGACTTTCTAACGAAGAAGGCTTGATAATACATCAATTTCGATGCATTTAAAACCGTAGAATATTTTTTTTCAATTTTTTTTGCGAACGAAAATCGATTTCTTAGTTATGTGAAAAATGCTATTTTGGAGATGACACACAATCTGCGCTCTCGGATCGAAAAATTGAAGAATCGGGATAAGCCTAGTCGCATTTTCTTTGTTTTTCTGTGCTCTTTCGAATGCAAAAAGAATTTTAAGGATCGGTTGAACCATTCAAAAGTTATAGCCTTTTTATCGATTAATAAAATCAGGGGAAATCAATGATCCTGTATTAAGCCCCTTTTTGCTCTATCTCCCACAGGAGCCGAGAAAAACGCGAAAAACGATTTTTGGGATATTTCCCACATGGGATGGATGTTATCTGATGTATTTCGTCGCGCTGATCACGAATCTGACGGTGGATTTGCGATATCTACAACAGGAGCTGAGAAAATCGCAAAAAACCGAATTAGCCGAAAACCACCTGCTTTACGTTTACAAAAATCACGATATCGATCGTTTTCTCTGTAATAGCGACTGTTTCCGCTGCGCTTTGACTTTCTAACGAACAAGGCTTGATAATACATCAATTTCGATGCATTTAAAACCGTAGAATATTTTTTTTCAATTTTTTTTGCGAAAGAAAATCGAACTCTTAGTTATGTGAAAAATGCTATTTTGGAGATGACACACAATCTGCGCTCTCGGATCGAAAAATTGAAATATCGGGATAAGCCTAGTCGCATTTTCTTTGTTTTTCTGTGCTCTTTCGAATGCAAAAAGAATTTTAAGGATCCGTTGAACCATTCAAAAGTTATGGCCTTTTCATCGATAAATAAAATCAGGGGAAATCAATGATCCTGTATTAAGCCCCTTTTTGCTCTATCTCCCACAGGAGCCGAGAAAAACGCGAAAAACGATTTTTGGGATATTTCCCACATGGGATGGACGTTATCTGATGTATTTCGTCGCGCTGATCACGAATCTGGCCGTGGATTTGCGATATCTCCAACAGGAGCTGAGAAAATCGCAAAAAACCGAATTAGCCGAAAACCACCTGCTTTACGTTTACAAAAATCACGATATCGATCGTTTTCTCTGTAATAGCGACTGTTTCCGCTGCGCTTTGACTTTCTAACGAACAAGGCTTGATAATACATCAATTTCGATGCATTTAAAACCGTAGAATATTTTTTTTCAATTTTTTTTGCGAACGAAAATCGATTTCTTAGTTATGTGAAAAATGCTATTTTGGAGATGACACACAATCTGCGCTCTCGGATCGAAAAATTGAAATATCGGGATAAGCCTAGTCGCATTTTCTTTGTTTTTCTGTGCTCTTTCGAATGCAAAAAGAATTTTAAGGATCGGTTGAACCATTCAAAAGTTATGGCCTTTTTATCGATTAATAAAATCAGGGGAAATCAATGATCCTGTATTAAGCCCCTTTTTGCTCTATCTCCCACAGGAGCCGAGAAAAACGCGAAAAACGATTTTTGGGATATTTCCCACATGGGATGGACGTTATCTGATGTATTTCGTCGCGCTGATCACGAATCTGGCCGTGGATTTGCGATATCTCCAACAGGAGCTGAGAATATCGCAAAAAAACCGAATTAGCCGAAAACCACCTGCTTTACGTTTACAAAAATCACGATATCGATCGTTTTCTCTGTAATAGCGACTGTTTCCGCTGCGCTTTGACTTTCTAACGAACAAGGCTTGATAATACATCAATTTCCATGCATTTAGAACCATAGAATAATTTTTTTCAATTTTTTTGCGAAAGATAATCGATTTCTTAGTTATGTGAAAAATGCTATTTTGGAGGTGACACACAATCTGCGCTCTCGGATCGAAAAATTGAAATATCGGGATGAGCCTAGTCGCATTTTCTTTGTTTTTCTGTGCTCTTTCGAATGCAAAAAGAATTTTAAGGATCGGTTGAACCATTCAAAAGTTATGGCCTTTTTATCGATTAATAAAATCAGGGGAAATCAATGATCCTGTATTAAGCCCCTTTTTGCTCTATCTCCCACAGGAGCCGAGAAAAACGCGAAAAACGATTTTTGGGATATTTCCCACATGGGATGGACGTTATCTGATGTATTTCGTCGCGCTGATCACGAATCTGGCCGTGGATTTGCGATATCTCCAACAGGAGCTGAGAATATCGCAAAAAAACCGAATTAGCCGAAAACCACCTGCTTTACGTTTACAAAAATCACGATATCGATCGTTTTCTCTGTAATAGCGACTGTTTCCGCTGCGCTTTGACTTTCTAACGAACAAGGCTTGATAATACATCAATTTCCATGCATTTAGAACCATAGAATAATTTTTTTCAATTTTTTTGCGAACGAAAATCGAATTCTTAGTTATGTAAAAAATGCTATTTTGGAGATGACACACAATCTGCGCTCTCGGATCGAAAAATTGAAATATCGGGATAAGCCTAGTCGCATTTTCTTTGTTTTTCTGTGCTCTTTCGAATGCAAAAAGAATTTTAAGGATCGGTTGAACCATTCAAAAGTTATGGCCTTTTCATCGATAAATAAAATCAGGGGAAATCAATGATCCTGTATTAAGGCCCTTTTTGCTCTATCTCCCACAGGAGCCGAGAAAAACGCGAAAAACGATTTTTGGGATATTTCCTACATAGGATGGACGTTATCTGATGTATTTCGTCGCGCTGATCACGAATCTGGCCGTGGATTTGCGATATCTCCAACAGGAGCTGAGAAAATCGCAAAAAACCGAATTAGCCGAAAACCACCTGCTTTACGTTTACAAAAATCACGATATCGATCGTTTTCTTTGTAATAGCGACTGTTTCCGCTGCGCTTTGACTTTCTAACGAAGAAGGCTTGATAATACATCAATTTCGATGCATTTAAAACCGTAGAATATTTTTTTTCAATTTTTTTTGCGAACGAAAATCGATTTCTTAGTTATGTGAAAAATGCTATTTTGGAGATGACACACAATCTGCGCTCTCGGATCGAAAAATTGAAGAATCGGGATAAGCCTAGTCGCATTTTCTTTGTTTTTCTGTGCTCTTTCGAATGCAAAAAGAATTTTAAGGATCGGTTGAACCATTCAAAAGTTATAGCCTTTTTATCGATAAATAAAATCAGGGGAAATCAATGATCCTGTATTAAGCCCCTTTTTGCTCTATCTCCCACAGGAGCCGAGAAAAACGCGAAAAACGATTTTTGGGATATTTCCCACATGGGATGGATGTTATCTGATGTATTTCGTCGCGCTGATCACGAATCTGGCCGTGGATTTGCGATATCTACAACAGGAGCTGGGAAAATCGCAAAAAACCGAATTAGCCGAAAACCACCTGCTTTACGTTTACAAAAATCACGATATCGATCGTTTTCTCTGTAATAGCGACTGTTTCCGCTGCGCTTTGACTTTCTAACGAACAAGGCTTGATAATACATCAATTTCGATGCATTTAAAACCGTAGAATATTTTTTTTCAATTTTTTTTGCGAAAGAAAATCGAACTCTTAGTTATGTGAAAAATGCTATTTTGGAGATGACACACAATCTGCGCTCTCGGATCGAAAAATTGAAATATCGGGATAAGCCTAGTCGCATTTTCTTTGTTTTTCTGTGCTCTTTCGAATGCAAAAAGAATTTTAAGGATCGGTTGAACCATTCAAAAGTTATGGCCTTTTCATCGATAAATAAAATCAGGGGAAATCAATGATCCTGTATTAAGCCCCTTTTTGCTCTATCTCCCACAGGAGCCGAGAAAAACGCGAAAAACGATTTTTGGGATATTTCCCACATGGGATGGACGTTATCTGATGTATTTCGTCGCGCTGATCACGAATCTGGCCGTGGATTTGCGATATCTCCAACAGGAGCTGAGAATATCGCAAAAAAACCGAATTAGCCGAAAACCACCTGCTTTACGTTTACAAAAATCACGATATCGATCGTTTTCTCTGTAATAGCGACTGTTTCCGCTGCGCTTTGACTTTCTAACGAACAAGGCTTGATAATACATCAATTTCCATGCATTTAAAACCGTAGAATATTTTTTTTCAATTTTTTTTGCGAACGAAAATCGATTTCTTAGTTATGTGAAAAATGCTATTTTGGAGATGACACACAATCTGCGCTGTCGGATCGAAAAATTGAAATATCGGGATAAGCCTAGTCGCATTTTCTTTGTTTTTCTGTGCTCTTTCGAATGCAAAAAGAATTTTAAGGATCGGTTGAACCATTCAAAAGTTATGGCCTTTTTATCGATTAATAAAATCAGGGGAAATCAATGATCCTGTATTAAGCCCCTTTTTGCTCTATCTCCCACAGGAGCCGAGAAAAACGCGAAAAACGATTTTTGGGATATTTCCCACATGGGATGGACGTTATCTGATGTATTTCGTCGCGCTGATCACGAATCTGGCCGTGGATTTGCGATATCTCCAACAGGAGCTGAGAATATCGCAAAAAAACCGAATTAGCCGAAAACCACCTGCTTTACGTTTACAAAAATCACGATATCGATCGTTTTCTCTGTAATAGCGACTGTTTCCGCTGCGCTTTGACTTTCTAACGAACAAGGCTTGATAATACATCAATTTCCATGCATTTAGAACCATAGAATAATTTTTTTCAATTTTTTTGCGAAAGATAATCGATTTCTTAGTTATGTGAAAAATGCTATTTTGGAGGTGACACACAATCTGCGCTCTCGGATCGAAAAATTGAAATATCGGGATGAGCCTAGTCGCATTTTCTTTGTTTTTCTGTGCTCTTTCGAATGCAAAAAGAATTTTAAGGATCGGTTTAACCATTCAAAAGTTATGGCCTTTTTATCGATTAATAAAATCAGGGGAAATCAATGATCCTGTATTAAGCCCCTTTTTGCTCTATCTCCCACAGGAGCCGAGAAAAACGCGAAAAACGATTTTTGGGATATTTCCCACATGGGATGGACGTTATCTGATGTATTTCGTCGCGCTGATCACGAATCTGGCCGTGGATTTGCGATATCTCCAACAGGAGCTGAGAATATCGCAAAAAAACCGAATTAGCCGAAAACCACCTGCTTTACGATTACAAAAATCACGATATCGATCGTTTTCTCTGTAATAGCGACTGTTTCCGCTGCGCTTTGACTTTCTAACGAACAAGGCTTGATAATACATCAATTTCCATGCATTTAGAACCATAGAATAATTTTTTTCAATTTTTTTGCGAAAGATAATCGATTTCTTAGTTATGTGAAAAATGCTATTTTGGAGGTGACACACAATCTGCGCTCTCGGATCGAAAAATTGAAATATCGGGATAAGCCTAGTCGCATTTTCTTTGTTTTTCTATGCTCTTTCGAATGCAAAAAGAATTTTAAGAATCGGTTGAACCATTCAAAAGTTATGGCCTTTTCATCGATAAATAAAATCAGGGGAAATCAATGATCCTGTATTAAGGCCCTTTTTGCTCTATCTCCCACAGGAGCCGAGAAAAACGCGAAAAACGATTTTTGGGATATTTCCTACATGGGATGGACGTTATCTGATGTATTTCGTCGCGCTGATCACGAATCTGGCCGTGGATTTGCGATATCTCCAACAGGAGCTGAGAAAATCGAAAAAACCGAATTAGCCGAAAACCACCTGCTTTACGTTTACAAAAATCACGATATCGATCGTTTTCTCTGTAATAGCGACTGTTTCCGCTGCGCTTTGACTTTCTAACGAACAAGGCTTGATAATACATCAATTTCCATGCATTTAGAACCATAGAATAATTTTTTTCAATTTTTTTGCGAAAGATAATCGATTTCTTAGTTATGTGAAAAATGCTATTTTGGAGGTGACACACAATCTGCGCTCTCGGATCGAAAAATTGAAATATCGGGATAAGCCTAGTCGCATTTTCTTTGTTTTTCTGTGCTCTTTCGAATGCAAAAAGAATTTTAAGGATCGGTTGAACCATTCAAAAGTTATGGCCTTTTTATCGATTAATAAAATCAGGGGAAATCAATGATCCTGTATTAAGCCCCTTTTTGCTCTATCTCCCACAGGAGCCGAGAAAAACGCGAAAAACGATTTTTGGGATATTTCCTACATGGGATGGACGTTATCTGATGTATTTCGTCGCGCTGATCACGAATCTGGCCGTGGATTTGCGATATCTCCAACAGGAGCTGAGAAAATCGAAAAAACCGAATTAGCCGAAAACCACCTGCTTTACGTTTACAAAAATCACGATATCGATCGTTTTCTCTGTAATAGCGACTGTTTCCGCTGCGCTTTGACTTTCTAACGAACAAGGCTTGATAATACATCAATTTCGATGCATTTAAAACCGTAGAATATTTTTTTTCAATTTTTTTTGCGAAAGAAAATCGATTTCTTAGTTATGTGAAAAATGCTATTTTGGAGATGACACACAATCTGCGCTCTCGGATCGAAAAATTGAAATATCGGGATAAGCCTAGTCGCATTTTCTTTGTTTTTCTATGCTCTTTCGAATGCAAAAAGAATTTTAAGAATCGGTTGAACCATTCAAAAGTTATGGCCTTTTCATCGATAAATAAAATCAGGGGAAATCAATGATCCTGTATTAAGGCCCTTTTTGCTCTATCTCCCACAGGAGCCGAGAAAAACGCGAAAAACGATTTTTGGGATATTTCCTACATAGGATGGACGTTATCTGATGTATTTCGTCGCGCTGATCACGAATCTGGCCGTGGATTTGCGATATCTCCAACAGGAGCTGAGAAAATCGCAAAAAACCGAATTAGCCGAAAACCACCTGCTTTACGTTTACAAAAATCACGATATCGATCGTTTTCTTTGTAATAGCGACTGTTTCCGCTGCGCTTTGACTTTCTAACGAAGAAGGCTTGATAATACATCAATTTCGATGCATTTAAAACCGTAGAATATTTTTTTTCAATTTTTTTTGCGAAAGATAATCGATTTCTTAGTTATGTGAAAAATGCTATTTTGGAGGTGACACACAATCTGCGCTCTCGGATCGAAGAATTGAAATATCGGGATGAGCCTAGTCGCATTTTCTTTGTTTTTCTGTGCTCTTTCGAATGCAAAATAAATTTTAAGGATCGGTTGAACCATTCAAAAGTTATGGCCTTTTTATCGATTAATAAAATCAGGGGAAATCAATGATCCTGTATTAAGCCCCTTTTTGCTCTATCTCCCACAGGAGCCGAGAAAAACGCGAAAAACGATTTTTGGGATATTTCCCACATGGGATGGACGTTATCTGATGTATTTCGTCGCGCTGATCACGAATCTGGCCGTGGATTTGCGATATCTCCAACAGGAGCTGAGAAAATCGAAAAAACCGAATTAGCCGAAAACCACCTGCTTTACGTTTACAAAAATCACGATATCGATCGTTTTCTCTGTAATAGCGACTGTTTCCGCTGCGCTTTGACTTTCTAACGAACAAGGCTTGATAATACATCAATTTCGATGCATTTAAAACCGTAGAATATTTTTTTTCAATTTTTTTTGCGAAAGAAAATCGATTTCTTAGTTATGTGAAAAATGCTATTTTGGAGGTGACACACAATCTGCGCTCTCGGATCGAAAAATTGAAATATCGGGATGAGCCTAGTCGCATTTTCTTTGTTTTTCTGTGCTCTTTCGAATGCAAAAAGAATTTTAAGAATCGGTTGAACCATTCAAAAGTTATGGCCTTTTCATCGATAAATAAAATCAGGGGAAATCAATGATCCTGTATTAAGGCCCTTTTTGCTCTATCTCCCACAGGAGCCGAGAAAAACGCGAAAAACGATTTTTGGGATATTTCCCACATGGGATGGACGTTATCTGATGTATTTCGTCGCGCTGATCACGAATCTGGCCGTGGATTTGCGATATCTCCAACAGGAGCTGAGAATATCGCAAAAAAACCGAATTAGCCGAAAACCACCTGCTTTACGTTTACAAAAATCACGATATCGATCGTTTTCTCTGTAATAGCGACTGTTTCCGCTGCGCTTTGACTTTCTAACGAACAAGGCTTGATAATACATCAATTTCCATGCATTTAGAACCATAGAATAATTTTTTTCAATTTTTTTGCGAAAGATAATCGATTTCTTAGTTATGTGAAAAATGCTATTTTGGAGGTGACACACAATCTGCGCTCTCGGATCGAAAAATTGAAATATCGGGATGAGCCTAGTCGCATTTTCTTTGTTTTTCTGTGCTCTTTCGAATGCAAAAAGAATTTTAAGGATCGGTTGAACCATTCAAAAGTTATGGCCTTTTTATCGATTAATAAAATCAGGGGAAATCAATGATCCTGTATTAAGCCCCTTTTTGCTCTATCTCCCACAGGAGCCGAGAAAAACGCGAAAAACGATTTTTGGGATATTTCCCACATGGGATGGACGTTATCTGATGTATTTCGTCGCGCTGATCACGAATCTGGCCGTGGATTTGCGATATCTCCAACAGGAGCTGAGAATATCGCAAAAAAACCGAATTAGCCGAAAACCACCTGCTTTACGTTTACAAAAATCACGATATCGATCGTTTTCTCTGTAATAGCGACTGTTTCCGCTGCGCTTTGACTTTCTAACGAACAAGGCTTGATAATACATCAATTTCCATGCATTTAGAACCATAGAATAATTTTTTTCAATTTTTTTGCGAAAGATAATCGATTTCTTAGTTATGTGAAAAATGCTATTTTGGAGGTGACACACAATCTGCGCTCTCGGATCGAAAAATTGAAATATCGGGATAAGCCTAGTCGCATTTTCTTTGTTTTTCTGTGCTCTTTCGAATGCAAAAAGAATTTTAAGGATCGGTTTAACCATTCAAAAGTTATGGCCTTTTTATCGATAAATAAAATCAGGGGAAATCAATGATCCTGTATTAAGCCCCTTTTTGCTCTATCTCCCACAGGAGCCGAGAAAAACGCGAAAAACGATTTTTGGGATATTTCCTACATGGGATGGACGTTATCTGATGTATTTCGTCGCGCTGATCACGAATCTGGCCGTGGATTTGCGATATCTCCAACAGGAGCTGAGAAAATCGAAAAAACCGAATTAGCCGAAAACCACCTGCTTTACGTTTACAAAAATCACGATATCGATCGTTTTCTCTGTAATAGCGACTGCTTCCGCTGCGCTTTGACTTTCTAACGAAGAAGGCTTGATAATACATCAATTTCGATGCATTAAAAACCGTAGAATATTTTTTTTCAATTTTTTTTGCGAACGAAAATCGATTTCTTAGTTATGTGAAAAATGCTATTTTGGAGATGACACACAATCTGCGCTCTCGGATCGAAAAATTGAAATATCGGGATAAGCCTAGTCGCATTTTCTTTGTTTTTCTGTGCTCTTTCGAATGCAAAAAGAATTTTAAGGATCGGTTAAACCATTCAAAAGTTATGGCCTTTTTATCGATTAATAAAATCAGGGGAAATCAATGATCCTGTATTAAGCCCCTTTTTGCTCTATCTCCCACAGGAGCCGAGAAAAACGCGAAAAACGATTTTTGGGATATTTCCCACATGGGATGGACGTTATCTGATGTATTTCGTCGCGCTGATCACGAATCTGGCTGTGGATTTGCGATATCTCCAACAGGAGCTGAGAATATCGCAAAAAAACCGAATTAGCCGAAAACCACCTGCTTTACGTTTACAAAAATCACGATATCGATCGTTTTCTCTGTAATAGCGACTGTTTCCGCTGCGCTTTGACTTTCTAACGAACAAGGCTTGATAATACATCAATTTCCATGCATTTAGAACCATAGAATATTTTTTTTCAATTTTTTTTGCGAACGAAAATCGATTTCTTAGTTATGTGAAAAATGCTATTTTGGAGATGACACACAATCTGCGCTCTCGGATCGAAAAATTGAAATATCGGGATAAGCCTAGTCGCATTTTCTTTGTTTTTCTGTGCTCTTTCGAATGCAAAAAGAATTTTAAGGATCGGTTGAACCATTCAAAAGTTATAGCCTTTTTATCGATTAATAAAATCAGGGGAAATCAATGATCCTGTATTAAGCCCCTTTTTGCTCTATCTCCCACAGGAGCCGAGAAAAACGCGAAAAACGATTTTTGGGATATTTCCTACATAGGATGGACGTTATCTGATGTATTTCGTCGCGCTGATCACGAATCTGGCAGTGGATTTGCGATATCTCCAACAGGAGCTGAGAAAATCGCAAAAAACCGAATTAGCCGAAAACCACCTGCTTTACGTTTACAAAAATCACGATATCGATCGTTTTCTCTGTAATAGCGACTGTTTCCGCTGCGCTTTGACTTTCTAACGAACAAGGCTTGATAATACATCAATTTCGATGCATTTAAAACCGTAGAATATTTTTTTTCAATTTTTTTTGCGAACGAAAATCGATTTCTTAGTTATGTGAAAAATGCTATTTTGGAGATGACACACAATCTGCGCTCTCGGATCGAAAAATTGAAATATCGGGATAAGCCTAGTCGCATTTTCTTTGTTTTTCTGTGCTCTTTCGAATGCAAAAAGAATTTTAAGGATCGGTTAAACCATTCAAAAGTTATAGCCTTTTTATCGATTAATAAAATCAGGGGAAATCAATGATCCTGTATTAAGCCCCTTTTTGCTCTATCTCTCACAGGAGCCGAGAAAAACGCGAAAAACGATTTTTGGGATATTTCCCACATGGGATGGATGTTATCTGATGTATTTCGTCGCTCTGATCACGAATCTGGCCGTGGATTTGCGATATCTCCAACAGGAGCTGAGAAAATCGCAAAAAACCGAATTAGCCGAAAACCACCTGCTTTACGTTTGCAAAAATCACGATATCGATCGTTTTCTCTGTAATAGCGACTGTTTCCGCTGCGCTTTGACTTTCTAACGAACAAGGCTTGATAATACATCTATTTTCATGCATTTAGAACCGTAGAATAATTTTTTTCAATTTTTTCGCGAAAGATAATCGATTTCTTAGTTATGTGAAGAATGCTATTTTGGAGGTGCCACACAATCTGCGCTCTCGGATCGAAAAATTGAAATATCGGGATGAGCCTAGTCGCATTTTCTTTGTTTTTCTGTGCTCTTTCGAATGCAAAAAGAATTTTAAGGATCGGTTTAACCATTCAAAAGTTATGGCCTTTTTATCGATTAATAAAATCAGGGGAAATCAATGATCCTGTATTAAGCCCCTTTTTGCTCTATCTCCCACAAGAGCCGAGAAAAACGCGAAAAACGATTTTTGGGATATTTCCCACATGGGATGGACGTTATCTGATGTATTTCGTCGCGCTGATCACGAATCTGGCCGTGGATTTGCGATATCTCCAACAGGAGCTGAGAAAATCGCAAAAAACCGAATTAGCCGAAAACCACCTGCTTTACGTTTGCAAAAATCACGATATCGATCGTTTTCTCTGTAATAGCGACTGTTTCCGCTGCGCTTTGACTTTCTAACGAACAAGGCTTGATAATACATCTATTTTCATGCATTTAGAACCCTAGAATAATTTTTTTCAATTTTTTCGCGAAAGATAATCGATTTCTTAGTTATGTGGAAAATGCTATTTTGGAGGTGACACACAATCTGCGCTCTCGGATCGAAAAATTGAAATATCGGGATGAGCCTAGTCGCATTTACTTTGTTTTTCTGTGCTCTTTCGAATGCAAAAAGAATTTTAAGGATCGGTTGAACCGTTCAAAAGTTATGGCCTTTTTATCGATAAATAAAATCAGGGGAAATCAATGATCCTGTATTAAGCCCCTTTTTGCTCTATCTCTCACAGGAGCCGAGAAAAACGCGAAAAACGATTTTTGGGATATTTCCCACATGGGATGGATGTTATCTGATGTATTTCGTCGCTCTGATCACGAATCTGGCCGTGGATTTGCGATATCTCCAACAGGAGCTGAGAAAATCGCAAAAAACCGAATTAGCCGAAAACCACCTGCTTTACGTTTGCAAAAATCACGATATCGATCGTTTTCTCTGTAATAGCGACTGTTTCCGCTGCGCTTTGACTTTCTAACGAACAAGGCTTGATAATACATCTATTTTCATGCATTTAGAACCGTAGAATAATTTTTTTCAATTTTTTCGCGAAAGATAATCGATTTCTTAGTTATGTGAAGAATGCTATTTTGGAGGTGCCACACAATCTGCGCTCTCGGATCGAAAAATTGAAATATCGGGATGAGCCTAGTCGCATTTTCTTTGTTTTTCTGTGCTCTTTCGAATGCAAAAAGAATTTTAAGGATCGGTTTAACCATTCAAAAGTTATGGCCTTTTTATCGATTAATAAAATCAGGGGAAATCAATGATCCTGTATTAAGCCCCTTTTTGCTCTATCTCCCACAAGAGCCGAGAAAAACGCGAAAAACGATTTTTGGGATATTTCCCACATGGGATGGACGTTATCTGATGTATTTCGTCGCGCTGATCACGAATCTGGCCGTGGATTTGCGATATCTCCAACAGGAGCTGAGAAAATCGCAAAAAACCGAATTAGCCGAAAACCACCTGCTTTACGTTTACAAAAATCACGATATCGATCGTTTTCTCTGTAATAGCGACTGTTTCCGCTGCGCTTTGACTTTCTAACGAACAAGGCTTGATAATACATCTATTTTCATGCATTTAGAACCGTAGAATAATTTTTTTCAATTTTTTCGCGAAAGATAATCGATTTCTTAGTTATGTGGAAAATGCTATTCTGGAGGTGACACACAATCTGCGCTCTCGGATCGAAAAATTGAAATATCGGGATGAGCCTAGTCGCATTTTCTTTGTTTTTCTGTGCTCTTTCGAATGCAAAAAGAATTTTAAGGATCGGTTTAACCATTCAAAAGTTATGGCCTTTTTATCGATTAATAAAATCAGGGGAAATCAATGATCCTGTATTAAGCCCCTTTTTGCTCTATCTCCCACAAGAGCCGAGAAAAACGCGAAAAACGATTTTTGGGATATTTCCCACATGGGATGGACGTTATCTGATGTATTTCGTCGCGCTGATCACGAATCTGGCCGTGGATTTGCGATATCTCCAACAGGAGCTGAGAAAATCGCAAAAAACCGAATTAGCCGAAAACCACCTGCTTTACGTTTGCAAAAATCACGATATCGATCGTTTTCTCTGTAATAGCGACTGTTTCCGCTGCGCTTTGACTTTCTAACGAACAAGGCTTGATAATACATCTATTTTCATGCATTTAGAACCCTAGAATAATTTTTTTCAATTTTTTCGCGAAAGATAATCGATTTCTTAGTTATGTGGAAAATGCTATTTTGGAGGTGACACACAATCTGCGCTCTCGGATCGAAAAATTGAAATATCGGGATGAGCCTAGTCGCATTTACTTTGTTTTTCTGTGCTCTTTCGAATGCAAAAAGAATTTTAAGGATCGGTTGAACCGTTCAAAAGTTATGGCCTTTTTATCGATAAATAAAATCAGGGGAAATCAATGATCCTGTATTAAGCCCCTTTTTGCTCTATCTCCCACAGGAGCCGAGAAAAACGCGAAAAACGATTTTTGGGATATTTCCCACATGAGATGGATGTTATCTGATGTATTTCGTCGCGCTGATCACGAATCTGGCCGTTGATTCGCGATATCTCCAACAGGAGAAGAGAAAATCGCAAAAAACCGAATTAGCCGAAAACCACCTGCTTTACGTTTACAAAAATCACGATATCGATCGTTTTCTCTGTAATAGCGACTGTTTCCGCTGCGCTTTGACTTTCTAACGAACAAGGCTTGATAATACATCTATTTTCATGCATTTAGAACCGTAGAATAATTTTTTTCAATTTTTTCGCGAAAGATAATCGATTTCTTAGTTATGTGGAAAATGCTATTTTGGAGGTGACACACAATCTGCGCTCTCGGATCGAAAAATTGAAATATCGGGATGAGCCTAGTCGCATTTACTTTGTTTTTCTGTGCTCTTTCGAATGCAAAAAGAATTTTAAGGATCGGTTGAACCATTCAAAAGTTATGGCCTTTTTATCGATTAACAAAATCAGGGGAAATCAAGGATCCTGTATTAAGCCCCTTTTTGCTCTATCTCCCACAGGAGCCGAGAAAAACGCGAAAAACGATTTTTGGGATATTTCCCACATAGGATGGACGTTATCTGATGTATTTCGTCGCGCTGATCACGAATCTGGCCGTGGATTTGCGATATCTCCAACAGGAGCTGAGAAAATCGCAAAAAACCGAATTAGCCGAAAACCACCTGCTTTACGTTTACAAAAATCACGATATCGATCGTTTTCTCTGTAATAGCGACTGTTTCCGCTGCGCTTTGACTTTCTAACGAACAAGGCTTGATAATACATCTATTTTCATGCATTTAGAACCGTAGAATAATTTTTTTCAATTTTTTCGCGAAAGATAATCGATTTCTTAGTTATGTGGAAAATGCTATTTTGGAGGTGACACACAATCTGCGCTCTCGGATCGAAAAATTGAAATATCGGGATGAGCCTAGTCGCATTTACTTTGTTTTTCTGTGCTCTTTCGAATGCAAAAAGAATTTTAAGGATCGGTTGAACCATTCAAAAGTTATGGCCTTTTTATCGATTAACAAAATCAGGGGAAATCAAGGATCCTGTATTAAGCCCCTTTTTGCTCTATCTCCCACAGGAGCCGAGAAAAACGCGAAAAACGATTTTTGGGATATTTCCCACATAGGATGGACGTTATCTGATGTATTTCGTCGCGCTGATCACGAATCTGGCCGTGGATTTGCGATATCTCCAACAGGAGCTGAGAAAATCGCAAAAAACCGAATTAGCCGAAAACCACCTGCTTTACGTTTACAAAAATCACGATATCGATCGTTTTCTCTGTAATAGCGACTGTTTCCGCTGCGCTTTGACTTTCTAACGAACAAGGCTTGATAATACATCTATTTTCATGCATTTAGAACCGTAGAATAATTTTTTTCAATTTTTTCGCGAAAGATAATCGATTTCTTAGTTATGTGGAAAATGCTATTCTGGAGGTGACACACAATCTGCGCTCTCGGATCGAAAAATTGAAATATCGGGATGAGCCTAGTCGCATTTTCTTTGTTTTTCTGTGCTCTTTCGAATGCAAAAAGAATTTTAAGGATCGGTTTAACCATTCAAAAGTTATGGCCTTTTTATCGATTAATAAAATCAGGGGAAATCAATGATCCTGTATTAAGCCCCTTTTTGCTCTATCTCCCACAAGAGCCGAGAAAAACGCGAAAAACGATTTTTGGGATATTTCCCACATGGGATGGACGTTATCTGATGTATTTCGTCGCGCTGATCACGAATCTGGCCGTGGATTTGCGATATCTCCAACAGGAGCTGAGAAAATCGCAAAAAACCGAATTAGCCGAAAACCACCTGCTTTACGTTTACAAAAATCACGATATCGATCGTTTTCTCTGTAATAGCGACTGTTTCCGCTGCGCTTTGACTTTCTAACGAACAAGGCTTGATAATACATCTATTTTCATGCATTTAGAACCCTAGAATAATTTTTTTCAATTTTTTCGCGAAAGATAATCGATTTCTTAGTTATGTGGAAAATGCTATTTTGGAGGTGACACACAATCTGCGCTCTCGGATCGAAAAATTGAAATATCGGGATGAGCCTAGTCGCATTTACTTTGTTTTTCTGTGCTCTTTCGAATGCAAAAAGAATTTTAAGGATCGGTTGAACCGTTCAAAAGTTATGGCCTTTTTATCGATAAATAAAATCAGGGGAAATCAATGATCCTGTATTAAGCCCCTTTTTGCTCTATCTCCCACAGGAGCCGAGAAAAACGCGAAAAACGATTTTTGGGATATTTCCCACATGAGATGGATGTTATCTGATGTATTTCGTCGCGCTGATCACGAATCTGGCCGTTGATTCGCGATATCTCCAACAGGAGAAGAGAAAATCGCAAAAAACCGAATTAGCCGAAAACCACCTGCTTTACGTTTACAAAAATCACGATATCGATCGTTTTCTCTGTAATAGCGACTGTTTCCGCTGCGCTTTGACTTTCTAACGAACAAGGCTTGATAATACATCTATTTTCATGCATTTAGAACCGTAGAATAATTTTTTTCAATTTTTTCGCGAAAGATAATCGATTTCTTAGTTATGTGGAAAATGCTATTTTGGAGGTGACACACAATCTGCGCTCTCGGATCGAAAAATTGAAATATCGGGATGAGCCTAGTCGCATTTACTTTGTTTTTCTGTGCTCTTTCGAATGCAAAAAGAATTTTAAGGATCGGTTGAACCATTCAAAAGTTATGGCCTTTTTATCGATTAACAAAATCAGGGGAAATCAAGGATCCTGTATTAAGCCCCTTTTTGCTCTATCTCCCACAGGAGCCGAGAAAAACGCGAAAAACGATTTTTGGGATATTTCCCACATAGGATGGACGTTATCTGATGTATTTCGTCGCGCTGATCACGAATCTGGCCGTGGATTTGCGATATCTCCAACAGGAGCTGAGAAAATCGCAAAAAACCGAATTAGCCGAAAACCACCTGCTTTACGTTTACAAAAATCACGATATCGATCGTTTTCTCTGTAATAGCGACTGTTTCCGCTGCGCTTTGACTTTCTAACGAACAAGGCTTGATAATACATCTATTTTCATGCATTTAGAACCGTAGAATAATTTTTTTCAATTTTTTCGCGAAAGATAATCGATTTCTTAGTTATGTGGAAAATGCTATTTTGGAGGTGACACACAATCTGCGCTCTCGGATCGAAAAATTGAAATATCGGGATGAGCCTAGTCGCATTTACTTTGTTTTTCTGTGCTCTTTCGAATGCAAAAAGAATTTTAAGGATCGGTTGAACCATTCAAAAGTTATGGCCTTTTTATCGATTAACAAAATCAGGGGAAATCAAGGATCCTGTATTAAGCCCCTTTTTGCTCTATCTCCCACAGGAGCCGAGAAAAACGCGAAAAACGATTTTTGGGATATTTCCCACATAGGATGGACGTTATCTGATGTATTTCGTCGCGCTGATCACGAATCTGGCCGTGGATTTGCGATATCTCCAACAGGAGCTGAGAAAATCGCAAAAAACCGAATTAGCCGAAAACCACCTGCTTTACGTTTACAAAAATCACGATATCGATCGTTTTCTCTGTAATAGCGACTGTTTCCGCTGCGCTTTGACTTTCTAACGAACAAGGCTTGATAATACATCTATTTTCATGCATTTAGAACCGTAGAATAATTTTTTTCAATTTTTTCGCGAAAGATAATCGATTTCTTAGTTATGTGGAAAATGCTATTCTGGAGGTGACACACAATCTGCGCTCTCGGATCGAAAAATTGAAATATCGGGATGAGCCTAGTCGCATTTTCTTTGTTTTTCTGTGCTCTTTCGAATGCAATGAAAATTTTAAGGATCGGTTGAACCATTTAAAAGTTATGGCCTTTTTATCGATTAACAAAATCAGGGGAAATCAATGATCCTGTATTAAGCCCCTTTTTGCTCTATCTCCCACAAGAGCCGAGAAAAACGCGAAAAACGATTTTTGGGATATTTCCCACATGGGATGGACGTTATCTGATGTATTTCGTCGCGCTGATCACGAATCTGGCCGTGGATTTGCGATATCTCCAACAGGAGCTGAGAAAATCGCAAAAAACCGAATTAGCCGAAAACCACCTGCTTTACGTTTACAAAAATCACGATATCGATCGTTTTCTCTGTAATAGCGACTGTTTCCGCTGCGCTTTGACTTTCTAACGAACAAGGCTTGATAATACATCTATTTTCATGCATTTAGAACCCTAGAATAATTTTTTTCAATTTTTTCGCGAAAGATAATCGATTTCTTAGTTATGTGGAAAATGCTATTTTGGAGGTGACACACAATCTGCGCTCTCGGATCGAAAAATTGAAATATCGGGATGAGCCTAGTCGCATTTACTTTGTTTTTCTGTGCTCTTTCGAATGCAAAAAGAATTTTAAGGATCGGTTGAACCGTTCAAAAGTTATGGCCTTTTTATCGATAAATAAAATCAGGGGAAATCAATGATCCTGTATTAAGCCCCTTTTTGCTCTATCTCCCACAGGAGCCGAGAAAAACGCGAAAAACGATTTTTGGGATATTTCCCACATGAGATGGATGTTATCTGATGTATTTCGTCGCGCTGATCACGAATCTGGCCGTTGATTCGCGATATCTCCAACAGGAGAAGAGAAAATCGCAAAAAACCGAATTAGCCGAAAACCACCTGCTTTACGTTTACAAAAATCACGATATCGATCGTTTTCTCTGTAATAGCGACTGTTTCCGCTGCGCTTTGACTTTCTAACGAACAAGGCTTGATAATACATCTATTTTCATGCATTTAGAACCGTAGAATAATTTTTTTCAATTTTTTCGCGAAAGATAATCGATTTCTTAGTTATGTGGAAAATGCTATTTTGGAGGTGACACACAATCTGCGCTCTCGGATCGAAAAATTGAAATATCGGGATGAGCCTAGTCGCATTTACTTTGTTTTTCTGTGCTCTTTCGAATGCAAAAAGAATTTTAAGGATCGGTTGAACCATCCAAAAGTTATGGCCTTTTTATCGATTAACAAAATCAGGGGAAATCAAGGATCCTGTATTAAGCCCCTTTTTGCTCTATCTCCCACAGGAGCCGAGAAAAACGCGAAAAACGATTTTTGGGATATTTCCCACATAGGATGGACGTTATCTGATGTATTTCGTCGCGCTGATCACGAATCTGGCCGTGGATTTGCGATATCTCCAACAGGAGCTGAGAAAATCGCAAAAAACCGAATTAGCCGAAAACCACCTGCTTTACGTTTACAAAAATCACGATATCGATCGTTTTCTCTGTAATAGCGACTGTTTCCGCTGCGCTTTGACTTTCTAACGAACAAGGCTTGATAATACATCTATTTTCATGCATTTAGAACCGTAGAATAATTTTTTTCAATTTTTTCGCGAAAGATAATCGATTTCTTAGTTATGTGGAAAATGCTATTTTGGAGGTGACACACAATCTGCGCTCTCGGATCGAAAAATTGAAATATCGGGATGAGCCTAGTCGCATTTACTTTGTTTTTCTGTGCTCTTTCGAATGCAAAAAGAATTTTAAGGATCGGTTGAACCATTCAAAAGTTATGGCCTTTTTATCGATTAACAAAATCAGGGGAAATCAAGGATCCTGTATTAAGCCCCTTTTTGCTCTATCTCCCACAGGAGCCGAGAAAAACGCGAAAAACGATTTTTGGGATATTTCCCACATAGGATGGACGTTATCTGATGTATTTCGTCGCGCTGATCACGAATCTGGCCGTGGATTTGCGATATCTCCAACAGGAGCTGAGAAAATCGCAAAAAACCGAATTAGCCGAAAACCACCTGCTTTACGTTTACAAAAATCACGATATCGATCGTTTTCTCTGTAATAGCGACTGTTTCCGCTGCGCTTTGACTTTCTAACGAACAAGGCTTGATAATACATCTATTTTCATGCATTTAGAACCGTAGAATAATTTTTTTCAATTTTTTCGCGAAAGATAATCGATTTCTTAGTTATGTGGAAAATGCTATTCTGGAGGTGACACACAATCTGCGCTCTCGGATCGAAAAATTGAAATATCGGGATGAGCCTAGTCGCATTTTCTTTGTTTTTCTGTGCTCTTTCGAATGCAAAAAGAATTTTAAGGATCGGTTTAACCATTCAAAAGTTATGGCCTTTTTATCGATTAATAAAATCAGGGGAAATCAATGATCCTGTATTAAGCCCCTTTTTGCTCTATCTCCCACAGGAGCCGAGAAAAACGCGAAAAACGATTTTTGGGATATTTCCCACATGGGATGGACGTTATCTGATGTATTTCGTCGCGCTGATTACGAATCTGGCCGTGGATTTGCGATATCTCCAACAGGAGCTGAGAAAATCGCAAAAAACCGAATTAGCCGAAAACCACCTGCTTTACGTTCACAAAAATCACGATATCGATCGTTTTCTCTGTAATAGCGACTGTTTCCGCTGCGCTTTGACTTTCTAACGAACAAGGCTTGATAATACATCTATTTTCATGCATTTAGAACCGTAGAATAATTTTTTTCAATTTTTTCGCGAAAGATAATCGATTTCTTAGTTATGTGAAGAATGCTATTTTGGAGGTGCCACACAATCTGCGCTCTCGGATCGAAAAATTGAAATATCGGGATGAGCCTAGTCGCATTTTCTTTGTTTTTCTGTGCTCTTTCGAATGCAAAAAGAATTTTAAGGATCGGTTTAACCATTCAAAAGTTATGGCCTTTTTATCGATTAATAAAATCAGGGGAAATCAATGATCCTGTATTAAGCCCCTTTTTGCTCTATCTCCCACAAGAGCCGAGAAAAACGCGAAAAACGATTTTTGGGATATTTCCCACATGGGATGGACGTTATCTGATGTATTTCGTCGCGCTGATCACGAATCTGGCCGTGGATTTGCGATATCTCCAACAGGAGCTGAGAAAATCGCAAAAAACCGAATTAGCCGAAAACCACCTGCTTTACGTTTACAAAAATCACGATATCGATCGTTTTCTCTGTAATAGCGACTGTTTCCGCTGCGCTTTGACTTTCTAACGAACAAGGCTTGATAATACATCTATTTTCATGCATTTAGAACCGTAGAATAATTTTTTTCAATTTTTTCGCGAAAGATAATCGATTTCTTAGTTATGTGAGGAATGCTATTTTGGAGGTGCCACACAATCTGCGCTCTCGGATCGAAAAATTGAAATATCGGGATGAGCCTAGTCGCATTTTCTTTGTTTTTCTGTGCTCTTTCGAATGCAAAAAGAATTTTAAGGATCGGTTTAACCATTCAAAAGTTATGGCCTTTTTATCGATTAATAAAATCAGGGGAAATCAATGATCCTGTATTAAGCCCCTTTTTGCTCTATCTCCCACAAGAGCCGAGAAAAACGCGAAAAACGATTTTTGGGATATTTCCCACATGGGATGGACGTTATCTGATGTATTTCGTCGCGCTGATCACGAATCTGGCCGTGGATTTGCGATATCTCCAACAGGAGCTGAGAAAATCGCAAAAAACCGAATTAGCCGAAAACCACCTGCTTTACGTTTACAAAAATCACGATATCGATCGTTTTCTCTGTAATAGCGACTGTTTCCGCTGCGCTTTGACTTTATAACGAACAAGGCTTGATAATACATCAATTTCGATGCATTTAAAACCGTAGAATAATTTTTTTCAATTTTTTTGCGAAAGATAATCGATTTCTTAGTTATGTGAAAAATGCTATTTTGGAGGTGACACACAATCTGCGCTCTCGGATCGAAAAATTGAAATATCGGGATGAGCCTAGTCGCATTTTCTTTGTTTTTCTGTGCTCTTTCGAATGCAAAAAGAATTTTAAGGATCGGTTGAACCATTCAAAAGTTATGGCCTTTTTATCGATTAATAAAATCAGGGGAAATCAATGATCCTGTATTAAGCCCCTTTTTGCTCTATCTCCCACAGGAGCCGAGAAAAACGCGAAAAACGATTTTTGGGATATTTCCCACATGGGATGGACGTTATCTGATGTATTTCGTCGCGCTGATCACGAATCTGGCCGTGGATTTGCGATATCTCCAACAGGAGCTGAGAATATCGCAAAAAAACCGAATTAGCCGAAAACCACCTGCTTTACGTTTACAAAAATCACGATATCGATCGTTTTCTCTGTAATAGCGACTGTTTCCGCTGCGCTTTGACTTTCTAACGAACAAGGCTTGATAATACATCAATTTCCATGCATTTAGAACCATAGAATAATTTTTTTCAATTTTTTTGCGAAAGATAATCGATTTCTTAGTTATGTGAAAAATGCTATTTTGGAGGTGACACACAATCTGCGCTCTCGGATCGAAAAATTGAAATATCGGGATGAGCCTAGTCGCATTTTCTTTGTTTTTCTGTGCTCTTTCGAATGCAAAAAGAATTTTAAGGATCGGTTGAACCATTCAAAAGTTATGGCCTTTTTATCGATTAACAAAATCAGGGGAAATCAAGGATCCTGTATTAAGCCCCTTTTTGCTCTATCTCCCACAGGAGCCGAGAAAAACGCGAAAAACGATTTTTGGGATATTTCCCACATAGGATGGACGTTATCTGATGTATTTCGTCGCGCTGATCACGAATCTGGCCGTGGATTTGCGATATCTCCAACAGGAGCTGAGAAAATCGCAAAAAACCGAATTAGCCGAAAACCACCTGCTTTACGTTTACAAAAATCACGATATCGATCGTTTTCTCTGTAATAGCGACTGTTTCCGCTGCGCTTTGACTTTCTAACGAACAAGGCTTGATAATACATCTATTTTCATGCATTTAGAACCGTAGAATAATTTTTTTCAATTTTTTCGCGAAAGATAATCGATTTCTTAGTTATGTGGAAAATGCTATTTTGGAGGTGACACACAATCTGCGCTCTCGGATCGAAAAATTGAAATATCGGGATGAGCCTAGTCGCATTTACTTTGTTTTTCTGTGCTCTTTCGAATGCAAAAAGAATTTTAAGGATCGGTTGAACCATTCAAAAGTTATGGCCTTTTTATCGATTAACAAAATCAGGGGAAATCAAGGATCCTGTATTAAGCCCCTTTTTGCTCTATCTCCCACAGGAGCCGAGAAAAACGCGAAAAACGATTTTTGGGATATTTCCCACATAGGATGGACGTTATCTGATGTATTTCGTCGCGCTGATCACGAATCTGGCCGTGGATTTGCGATATCTCCAACAGGAGCTGAGAAAATCGCAAAAAACCGAATTAGCCGAAAACCACCTGCTTTACGTTTACAAAAATCACGATATCGATCGTTTTCTCTGTAATAGCGACTGTTTCCGCTGCGCTTTGACTTTCTAACGAACAAGGCTTGATAATACATCTATTTTCATGCATTTAGAACCGTAGAATAATTTTTTTCAATTTTTTCGCGAAAGATAATCGATTTCTTAGTTATGTGGAAAATGCTATTCTGGAGGTGACACACAATCTGCGCTCTCGGATCGAAAAATTGAAATATCGGGATGAGCCTAGTCGCATTTTCTTTGTTTTTCTGTGCTCTTTCGAATGCAAAAAGAATTTTAAGGATCGGTTTAACCATTCAAAAGTTATGGCCTTTTTATCGATTAATAAAATCAGGGGAAATCAATGATCCTGTATTAAGCCCCTTTTTGCTCTATCTCCCACAGGAGCCGAGAAAAACGCGAAAAACGATTTTTGGGATATTTCCCACATGGGATGGACGTTATCTGATGTATTTCGTCGCGCTGATTACGAATCTGGCCGTGGATTTGCGATATCTCCAACAGGAGCTGAGAAAATCGCAAAAAACCGAATTAGCCGAAAACCACCTGCTTTACGTTCACAAAAATCACGATATCGATCGTTTTCTCTGTAATAGCGACTGTTTCCGCTGCGCTTTGACTTTCTAACGAACAAGGCTTGATAATACATCTATTTTCATGCATTTAGAACCGTAGAATAATTTTTTTCAATTTTTTCGCGAAAGATAATCGATTTCTTAGTTATGTGAAGAATGCTATTTTGGAGGTGCCACACAATCTGCGCTCTCGGATCGAAAAATTGAAATATCGGGATGAGCCTAGTCGCATTTTCTTTGTTTTTCTGTGCTCTTTCGAATGCAAAAAGAATTTTAAGGATCGGTTTAACCATTCAAAAGTTATGGCCTTTTTATCGATTAATAAAATCAGGGGAAATCAATGATCCTGTATTAAGCCCCTTTTTGCTCTATCTCCCACAAGAGCCGAGAAAAACGCGAAAAACGATTTTTGGGATATTTCCCACATGGGATGGACGTTATCTGATGTATTTCGTCGCGCTGATCACGAATCTGGCCGTGGATTTGCGATATCTCCAACAGGAGCTGAGAAAATCGCAAAAAACCGAATTAGCCGAAAACCACCTGCTTTACGTTTACAAAAATCACGATATCGATCGTTTTCTCTGTAATAGCGACTGTTTCCGCTGCGCTTTGACTTTCTAACGAACAAGGCTTGATAATACATCTATTTTCATGCATTTAGAACCGTAGAATAATTTTTTTCAATTTTTTCGCGAAAGATAATCGATTTCTTAGTTATGTGAGGAATGCTATTTTGGAGGTGCCACACAATCTGCGCTCTCGGATCGAAAAATTGAAATATCGGGATGAGCCTAGTCGCATTTTCTTTGTTTTTCTGTGCTCTTTCGAATGCAAAAAGAATTTTAAGGATCGGTTTAACCATTCAAAAGTTATGGCCTTTTTATCGATTAATAAAATCAGGGGAAATCAATGATCCTGTATTAAGCCCCTTTTTGCTCTATCTCCCACAAGAGCCGAGAAAAACGCGAAAAACGATTTTTGGGATATTTCCCACATGGGATGGACGTTATCTGATGTATTTCGTCGCGCTGATCACGAATCTGGCCGTGGATTTGCGATATCTCCAACAGGAGCTGAGAAAATCGCAAAAAACCGAATTAGCCGAAAACCACCTGCTTTACGTTTACAAAAATCACGATATCGATCGTTTTCTCTGTAATAGCGACTGTTTCCGCTGCGCTTTGACTTTATAACGAACAAGGCTTGATAATACATCAATTTCGATGCATTTAAAACCGTAGAATAATTTTTTTCAATTTTTTTGCGAAAGATAATCGATTTCTTAGTTATGTGAAAAATGCTATTTTGGAGGTGACACACAATCTGCGCTCTCGGATCGAAAAATTGAAATATCGGGATGAGCCTAGTCGCATTTTCTTTGTTTTTCTGTGCTCTTTCGAATGCAAAAAGAATTTTAAGGATCGGTTTAACCATTCAAAAGTTATGGCCTTTTTATCGATTAATAAAATCAGGGGAAATCAATGATCCTGTATTAAGCCCCTTTTTGCTCTATCTCCCACAGGAGCCGAGAAAAACGCGAAAAACGATTTTTGGGATATTTCCCACATGGGATGGACGTTATCTGATGTATTTCGTCGCGCTGATCACGAATCTGGCCGTGGATTTGCGATATCTCCAACAGGAGCTGAGAATATCGCAAAAAAACCGAATTAGCCGAAAACCACCTGCTTTACGTTTACAAAAATCACGATATCGATCGTTTTCTCTGTAATAGCGACTGTTTCCGCTGCGCTTTGACTTTCTAACGAACAAGGCTTGATAATACATCAATTTCCATGCATTTAGAACCATAGAATAATTTTTTTCAATTTTTTTGCGAAAGATAATCGATTTCTTAGTTATGTGAAAAATGCTATTTTGGAGGTGACACACAATCTGCGCTCTCGGATCGAAAAATTGAAATATCGGGATGAGCCTAGTCGCATTTTCTTTGTTTTTCTGTGCTCTTTCGAATGCAAAAAGAATTTTAAGGATCGGTTGAACCATTCAAAAGTTATGGCCTTTTTATCGATTAATAAAATCAGGGGAAATCAATGATCCTGTATTAAGCCCCTTTTTGCTCTATCTCCCACAAGAGCCGAGAAAAACGCGAAAAACGATTTTTGGGATATTTCCCACATGGGATGGACGTTATCTGATGTATTTCGTCGCGCTGATCACGAATCTGGCCGTGGATTTGCGATATCTCCAACAGGAGCTGAGAAAATCGCAAAAAACCGAATTAGCCGAAAACCACCTGCTTTACGTTTACAAAAATCACGATATCGATCGTTTTCTCTGTAATAGCGACTGTTTCCGCTGCGCTTTGACTTTCTAACGAACAAGGCTTGATAATACATCTATTTTCATGCATTTAGAACCGTAGAATAATTTTTTTCAATTTTTTCGCGAAAGATAATCGATTTCTTAGTTATGTGAGGAATGCTATTTTGGAGGTGCCACACAATCTGCGCTCTCGGATCGAAAAATTGAAATATCGGGATGAGCCTAGTCGCATTTTCTTTGTTTTTCTGTGCTCTTTCGAATGCAAAAAGAATTTTAAGGATCGGTTTAACCATTCAAAAGTTATGGCCTTTTTATCGATTAATAAAATCAGGGGAAATCAATGATCCTGTATTAAGCCCCTTTTTGCTCTATCTCCCACAAGAGCCGAGAAAAACGCGAAAAACGATTTTTGGGATATTTCCCACATGGGATGGACGTTATCTGATGTATTTCGTCGCGCTGATCACGAATCTGGCCGTGGATTTGCGATATCTCCAACAGGAGCTGAGAAAATCGCAAAAAACCGAATTAGCCGAAAACCACCTGCTTTACGTTTACAAAAATCACGATATCGATCGTTTTCTCTGTAATAGCGACTGTTTCCGCTGCGCTTTGACTTTATAACGAACAAGGCTTGATAATACATCAATTTCGATGCATTTAAAACCGTAGAATAATTTTTTTCAATTTTTTTGCGAAAGATAATCGATTTCTTAGTTATGTGAAAAATGCTATTTTGGAGGTGACACACAATCTGCGCTCTCGGATCGAAAAATTGAAATATCGGGATGAGCCTAGTCGCATTTTCTTTGTTTTTCTGTGCTCTTTCGAATGCAAAAAGAATTTTAAGGATCGGTTTAACCATTCAAAAGTTATGGCCTTTTTATCGATTAATAAAATCAGGGGAAATCAATGATCCTGTATTAAGCCCCTTTTTGCTCTATCTCCCACAGGAGCCGAGAAAAACGCGAAAAACGATTTTTGGGATATTTCCCACATGGGATGGACGTTATCTGATGTATTTCGTCGCGCTGATCACGAATCTGGCCGTGGATTTGCGATATCTCCAACAGGAGCTGAGAAAATCGCAAAAAACCGAATTAGCCGAAAACCACCTGCTTTACGTTTACAAAAATCACGATATCGATCGTTTTCTCTGTAATAGCGACTGTTTCCGCTGCGCTTTGACTTTCTAACGAACAAGGCTTGATAATACATCAATTTCCATGCATTTAGAACCATAGAATAATTTTTATCAATTTTTTTGCGAAAGATAATCGATTTCTTAGTTATGTGAAAAATGCTATTTTGGAGGTGACACACAATCTGCGATCTCGGATCGAAAAATTGAAATATCGGGATGAGCCTAGTCGCATTTTCTTTGTTTTTCTGTGCTCTTTCCAATCCAAAAGATCTTTATGAATCGGTTGAATCGTTCAACCTTTACGGCCTTTTTAACGACCAATAAAATCAAGAGAAATCGAGGATCCTGTCTTAAACCCCTTTTCGCTTTATCTCCCATAGGAGCCGAGAAAAACGCAAAAAACGATTTTTTCGATATTTCGCACATCGGATGGACCCTATCTGATGTGTTTCGTCGCGCTTATAACGAACCTGACCTACGCATAGAGGAGTGAAGTCACTGCCATTAAAACGAGAAAAAATAAAATTGTTATGTTCACTTGACTCAAGTTGAATATTTTTTCAAAATCCGATTATCCCTCCGATATTATCCTTATGGTGGTTGTACGATTTCTCCACTCTGTCGTACAGCGAAAGTTTCGTCGTTCCCCCACATTCAGCCCACGAGCCCGTTCCAGTACACTATTGGAGTTCCGACCGGCTAAGTGTTAAATTTATACAGTCGAACCTAGATAAGCAAGAGTTCAAAGGTCCGGGAATTTTTTCTCGCTTATCAAGGTTTTCCACTTAACTAGCTGCCTACTAATTCCCATTATGGGACCTGGCAATCAGTCTCACCATGGAGTTTTTTGGCTTATCCGCGTCTCGCTTACTCAGATTCGACTGTATATTACCTCCATTTACAGTTTTCACTTTTTTCTGGGTGAACCGGTTGTATCAACAGTCCATTGCCTCCAGGTAAATATCAATTATGTGTTATGCTTTATCCCCGAGTGTGAACACGTAGTTTTCTTAAAAATTGAACTCCGTATTAAGGATATTTGATGAATGTACCCCATGAATTGAAAACCCTCGTCAGAGATTGGATCGAGAGCGATTCGGTCTAACGGATATCCAATAAACCTGTAATTATCGATGGTTTCACGAGCTACAATACCAGTAACCGTTTGATCGTAATACCGGAACTGCTATTGTTTGTATCGTATATAGTAAACGATAGGATCATTGGCCCCTAAAGGGTTATGTCTATTACACGGCCGTTTTTGAGGTAATCAAAATATCCATAGACCAATGAAAGCGATAACTCATGATAGAACATTTTCTCCACGTTACAACCGGGACAATCGATTAATTTAATACCACGGGAACTTAACGAGAACGCAGTTGTATCGCATGACAGCGTGAAACACAGATTTCAGCATATTTTTAAGTGTCGTTAACCATTTACTTATTCGTGATTAACCACTTTGGTTTAACACTAAATATTTTACCGATTTCAAGCTGCTTCATACATATTTTAAACCATTTATACTCGTGCGCAGTCAGTGAAATTAAATTGTTTACTGCCTTCAGGTAATTTGGCATCTACGGTATACAGAATCCAGTAATTAGTCATAGTAACATGATAGATAATTGACATCGTGGTCGGAATTATTTACGACGGCTTGTGCATGAAAATTTGTAAATAGTACGAAAAAAAAAACAGATTTCAATTTTTGTTTGAAAATCATTGGAATTAATTTATATCTCGAATTTCAGCTTTGACCATACCTGTCAATCACTGTTTTATCTTTCTTAATTCTACATGATCATCGATATTTACCTAAAACGGATAAAGGACTTGAAAATTCGATTTTTAATACATAAAACACTGATACGGGACCTCTATATGACATATATGATTAAACAAACTCTAATGAATGAATAATAAAGACATTATCACTCACTTTATCTCATCGATCACAGTTCGTCATGCTGGACATTTAGCTTAAGTTTCGCGCTCGTTCTGTTCCCGCTGCCGCATACAACCTGAATATGTAACAGTTTCATCGTAAAAGCTGTATCTCTGTGCTAACGTCACGTCAATTATCTTGTTTATACGCCTTACCGCTAGGCGGATGAGAGATGTGAGAGATGGAGACGCTATATCCAACTGTCACGCTTTCACTCATGTAATTTGGACTGAACAACGCAGCGCGTAATCAAGATAAGTGTCAGAGTTACAGTATTACGTCGTTACAAGCTAACTAAATTTGCATAAAATGATATTGTAAAAGACTCTGAATGGATGGTTGGATAAACTAAATCTCTTATCTGTTTCGTGTATTTTATATTTATTTAACTAATTATAATATTGTTCCTTTATAAGCCTTTATGAGGTCGAAATGAGTGCTTCAAAAATGTCTCGACATTGATTGAAAATAAAACTGCTGACGGATGACTCGGCTAAATCGTGCCATTGAAACTTATCTATATGCGGAATGGTTTTACTTGGGTAATTACGGGTTTACGTTATCCCGCTACTATGGCAAACTGTGTAGCGTGCCAAGTAAAGCGGTAGTAAAGGCGAATGAGGAACAAAAAGAAAAGAAATTACGACGTGAAACGAGAAAACCACAGGAAAAAAGCGAAAGAATGGGCGCGAAGGATAAGAGGAAAGGCGTGCTGACTGGTCACTCGACGCTTCGCGAGTCACATGGCTTTTTCGGTGGGTAGTTTACCGGGAAATAGTGACGATGCTTATTTTACATTTACTCAACTGGCCTCCGTACCTCTCTTCGCTTCCCTGACCCGCATTTCCACTTTTTGTACGACAGTAAAACCGACGGGGTACGATAATTCTATGCAAATAGTCTCCGACGACTCGTACACGCTGGAATGGAGTACTCCGATGAAGAACACGTGTGAAAAAATTTTAAAAACTATTCAAACGAGCCGTCAAATTATTGTTACACGCAATAGCACCGGCTTAATGTGCTCGCGCTAGTAAATATGCTTGAAAATATTATCTACACCTCCAATTGTTCTATACGATTGTCTTTTTATCTCTCTCATATTGTTTGAGATTCCGCCTGATGGCGTTGTTTGACAGATCTGTGAATATATTGAAACTAATGAAGCTTCACTCAAGACAGGGTGGAATTAAACCAGATTTGTAGATGGTAATTTTGAGAAAGCGGTTTATTATGCCATCCGCATGTTAATTACACCCAAATAATGTATGTTGGAAAATTACAAAAGTGAAAATAAATACAAAAGTAGACCAAATTTAGAAAGAATACAAAATAATATAAATAAATGCACCATAAATCTGAGAATTGAAAATTGAATTTACTTAAATAAACTGAATTTGATTTTGAGATATTGCAGCCCACAATTATATTAATTGTGCTGTATGTGCTGAGAGGAGTGCGCTCGCTGAGAGCAGTGTGCGTGCTGCAGCCAGTGCTGCGGAGCATGCCACGCAATGAGATAGATGAGTGCGTAGACAAATTCAATGCCTGTTACGAAATACTCAATGTGAACATGAATTAGAATTTGCAGCGAGTGCTAGCGTATGAAAATCTGGCCACTGTTTCTAATTCTAGTGTGACAGGTTATGAAGCAGTCTACGCTGCAGAGCATAATAATGTGAGCTTGAGGATGCACAAAATGATCAGACTGAATTCACAACACTTTCCCAACTGTATATTATTGTTGTTGTTGTTGTTGTTGTTGTTGTTGTTGTTGTTGTTGTTGTTGTTGTTGTTGTTGTTGTTGTTGTTGTTGTTGTTGTTGTTGTTGTTGTTGTTGTTGTTGTTGTTGTTGTTGTTGTTGTTGTTGTTGTTGTTGTTGTTGTTGTTGTTGTTGTTGTTGTTGTTGTTGTTGTTGTTGTTGTTGTTGTTGTTGTTGTTGTTGTTGTTGTTGTTGTTGTTGTTGTTGTTGTTGTTGTTGTTGTTGTTGTTGTTGTTGTTGTTGTTGTTGTTGTTGTTGTTGTTGTTGTTGTTGTTGTTGTTGTTGTTGTTGTTGTTGTTGTTGTTGTTGTTGTTGTTGTTGTTGTTGTTGTTGTTGTTGTTGTTGTTGTTGTTGTTGTTGTTGTTGTTGTTGTTGTTGTTGTTGTTGTTGTTGTTGTTGTTGTTGTTGTTGTTGTTGTTGTTGTTGTTGTTGTTGTTGTTGTTGTTGTTGTTGTTGTTGTTGTTGTTGTTGTTGGCATCTATCACCCGATCGGTTTTGTAGATTTACCTGGAGCACCGGTGGGCGACGTTTCAAGATGTCTGCCTGCTCCTCTAACCGTAAAGTAAAAAGTAAGTAGACTGAAAGAAAACAGGACTGACTTAAATATTCGATCCGCCAATGAGTCGGCATGGTACCGAAATGATCTTGAGGTTCGTGACAAACGGCGGTTTCATTCCTCTAACAACGCCGATTATGAGAACCGTAGATTCACGGTGTGGCTAGCAAAGTTCGAAAAGGAGATCCTGATAATCCTTTCGTCCGCGTGTCGTCCTCTTTAATGGCAATGTAAGCCTCACCGAAAGCCGAAAACTCGACGACGTAAATAACCTTACTCCCGTAGTCGAAGATGACAATATCCGACTTGTTGGCTGTTATCCCTCGGACAGTGGGGAATCAATAGTTCCAGTAAACCAAACATTTCTCGTTCCTCACTGCACGGACTCGTATCTCCAGGGACGTAGGGCTACGGTCGCGTCCCTTCTTCCCCGTAACAGTGCCACCGGGTCGTACTCCAACACAGTTGTGTCTGCGTTTTGACGATCGATATAACCAGAGACCGCATAGGTGGAGCATGCAAAAAGAATATGCATTATTATTATTGTTGTTTTCGAGATTGTCGTTGTTATTGATAATTATTTATTTTGCACGACTCACCTTTATGTCGACGTACATACATCGATGCGAAAGAGGGTTGTAAAATAGCACAGCCGTGGTACCTAGAATGCCACTCGGTGGTTACGTGACGAGGGTGCGAGTAGCACAGATACCCTTTGGTCGGACGTGATAACCGAGGTGAGGTTGCATCGGGAAAAGAAGTTAAAAAGAGTGAGGCTTCGTGACTCGTAGGTTGTCCGGTTAATATGTGTTTGTCCGACGTGTAACTACGGTCATGATACGTACTATACGAAATACTCGAAGCACACTTATCGTTACCTTTTTTTTGTTCGGTTATTCTATATTTTTCAAATTAACATAAAACTTTGTATAAATACACGAGATATGTTTGCTTCGAAACGACAACGGCCTCTTATCTCTTGGCATTTTATAAGTTAGCAACAATTACTTTGATACTACGTTTTGCTTACTCAAGATGAAAGCTTTGCTTTTATTTAAACAATTTTTATTCTCGAGATTCTCAATGTCAATGTTTTCAGAATGTGAGTCGCTAAGATTTTGTTGCTATTATGGAATTTTATCAAAAATGTCTGTTAGCGCGTTAGCTCTTACAATTTTCAAACTGTCAGATACAATAGTTGTTCACAAATTAACTAATATGGACAAAGTATCTTTATATTTTTTTAAGATTTTTTTTAATTTGTTTTTTTTTTCAGAATTTTATGAAAAATTAATATAAATTTATTGAGTCAAGAACACCTTGAGTTATCGAACTGAAAGTTTGTTTAACAGACTGAAAGTAGCACTATGCTAGTATAGCATAGCAACGGACGGTGTAGAATCGACAATTTTATAGGATTTTGAGTTATTCGAATTTTTAGTAAAACTTCCAGACTCCGCAATTTTTTTTAAAACAAAACTACAAAGTAGAACCTTACGCACTGCTTCCTCGTTCTATTTCACCTTTCCAAAAGCTTCCTCTGTGCAAACGTCAAAATCGATGAACCAATTTTTTCATAGAGGTGGCTTTGTAAATGGCGAAAAATAACGAGAAACCAGTGTTGAAAGTTCTACGTCGTAGGCTCGTTATTGTTTTATAAATCGCACCAATTTGCTGGATGCATCATTGTCAAAGAGGCAAGAATGGATAGAAAAGCAAGAACATGATAACGAACACCAATAACACCGTGTTTCAGTAAAAATAAAGCCAGAGATCGATCGAACTGACTCGTTGATGCTTCCGGTGAAATTGGAAATAGCTGAAGAGAAAATTGGTTTCATGGATACGGAATACATGTAGAATGAGAAGAAAGAGCTATCGGGAATAAAAGTAACAAGATACTATCATACATCGTTTTCGCATTCGCCGGACCAGAATCTGTGTTCAGTTATATCAAATTTTGCATCAAAACAAACCAATTCGTGTAGCGTAAACCATATTTATCGTGTATAAGCAGACGTTGTCGGTAAAAAATTAATAGATGACTGATATACACAAACTCGTTTACCTAACCGACCGGATTCTTAACAATCCCCAAAGAATAGGAAATTCATGAATAGATCGTTCGTTCTAAACATTCGTAATTACATTCCATACACCACCTCAATTACGTAGAAAGCAGAATGTTATTTTCCTTCAAAATTGAACTCATTTTGACGTATTTGTTAATTCAAGTTTATCGCAAAGTTCCGCGAATTTTTCACATGTCAAAAATTTAGTTAATATATCAGCTGTCGTTCATCCGTTATAATATATTTGTATTGAATTTAACAAAATAATTCACTCGACATCAGTTCACGGAACTGTGATTCAACGTGTCTGGTTTCTCAAACGTATTTCTGTCTTCGTGAAGCTCATAAAATTGTTTATTAAACAAATAGTCAAAAGATCATGGTGGGAATAAAGAACTTATAGAAAAGATTATGGTACTGAAACCAAGAGGCCCGTGTGCTCTTTGTGAGTCGTTAGTCTTTATTCGAATCTTCATCAGAGAGAACCGTTAATAAACTTATGATTTTCTACATCTCAACTATTGTTCCATTTTTATTTCCACTGCCTGATGCATAATTTCCAATAATTTGATTTAAATATTTTTGTTTCCGATCAGATATATCACAAAGTTATACTTTATGTCAATGTACTTCAAACGTTTATGTTCTCAATTATTCAACGAGTGATTGTTCTTGAATATTATAACGAATTTCTCTTGAAATACATTAAAATAAATTGTTCAAGAGATTTTTAAAACGAAAAATAATAATTCGTACACGTATCTATAATGTTACTAGTTCTGTTACAGTAGAAGATTGAGCTACGAGATTTCGTTCTTTACGTTACCCAACAGATTGTATTTGTATTTCCGCACAATTGATAAGTCAAATCAGTAGTCGATTGTCTTTTTTCGGTATTTTCAAAGTCTGCATGAATCGAAAAACGTGAGGAAATGTTCACTACGGTGCAGCGTATCATGAATGGTATTATAATATTATTTTTAAGCCTTTCCAGTGTCATTTCTTTGAATTATTTTTCAAGTCAACTGAGATAGTTTACAAAGAAACTTAAATCGGATCTCGTTCACTTGAAATTTATTTCCATCAAAGTTATCGCTGAGTAAGTTTTAATACGATTGAGTTTAACTCAATCATATTAAAACTTGTAAACAACTCTTTGAAGTATATGTTTTGGGTTATCAGTGGTTTATTTTTTTTTTATTTGTATTACTTTGATACCGAGAAATAGTAGGTTTAGATTAACAAGAACTTTTATCAGAAACTTATTCTGTGCTGTTACTTTGATCTCTTGAGTCTTTTGCTCATCGTCACCTTCGATAATTATATCGTCGACGTATGGTAAAAGATGAAATTGCACGCTTTGAATCTCACCAGCATGCAAACAATGATCAACTTCCGAGTTAGTAATTCCTATAATTTCCATGAAGCTATCAAAAGTATCGTTCCAAGCTCCTAGTGCTTGTTCAAGTCGGGTCAGTGCTCTATATTTAACTTGCAAACTAAACCATCGGTTGCCTTAGGCACCTTCGTGAACACATCTTCCTTCACTTCGCTATGCAGGAAAGGAATTTAGACATCCATTTGGTAAATCAGTAAGTTCTCTCTCATCAATCACAGCCAAGAGAATTCTAAATGTCGTTTGACGCGCTAACAGAGTATACGTTTCATCGTAATGTAAACATCGACGTAAAGAATTTTCTTTAACCATTAACTTTGCTTTTCTACGAACGATATTATCAGCTTCATTGCATTTACATTTTAAAAACTGATTTTGTTATCAATCGCTTTCTATATTACGCAAAGATGTCAAAATCTCCACTTATTGTTTTCATTTAACGCGAAAACTTCTTTATTCTCCGTGTAGACATTTAGCCAGAGATCCAGCTAGATTCTGTCTGGAATTCACATCCTACGATCGGGATTCAGTCAGTCATCAAATTGAATTCCAACCACGAATGTAACGCTCGTCAACTGGATTTCAATCGGAAACCCGCACTGGATAACAATCGGAGTATTTTCAGAGATGTCCTAGGATTGGCTTACAGTGTATTAAAGATTGAAAAATTAACCAATTTTTATTCTTAAACTGATAATACATACACCATTGATATGGTAATAATAATAGAAGAATATTTATGAAATAAAAAACGATGACCATGGTAACTCTTGCTATCTACTATACAGGGTGGCCGATTTATCTGAAGACATTGAAATATTTCGAAAACTAAGCATCGGATCAAAAAAAGTTCTGAATAAAATTTGTTCGCCTGGAAGGGGGTCATCTAATGATACCAAAATCGACCCCTCACCCCTACCCCCTGAAGAGGGGGTAGGGGCAACTTTGAAATCGTAAATGGGAACCCCTATTTTTTATTACAGATTCTGGTTCCCCATAAAAAATAAGTAAATTTTATCTGAAACATTTTTTTTCGATTCGTGATAGATGGCGCCGTAATCGCAAGAAACCTGATTTTTGCGAATATCTCGAGAAATTACACATCGGATCGAAAAAAGGAAAAGCCATGTTTCATTTTTCAAAAAGCTATTCAGCGATACGAAACTCGATTTACCCTCCCCCTCCCATCCCTGCCCCCTGGGGGGGAAAGATGACCATGGTAACTCTTGCCATCTACTATATACTATATAGTATAGTGGCAGGAAGAACTATCATGGGCGGGAATCGAGCTGTCGACCTTATCGTTATACCTATCCTACCTACCTATAAACCTAACACGTTATCGACTATACCACAGTTTGTTTTTCAATTTTTTGTATTCAAATGCCCTATTCAGTTTTGACTCTGTTAAAAATTGTGTATCAACCCTTGATTTACCAAGACTGGGTCTATCGGGTATAATTAATCGTACTTTAGAGTGATAATAAAATAAAAAATGTACCGCCACAACCCGGGTTCGAACCGGGAACTCCAGAATTCTAGCCTGGTACGTTACCAATTACGCCACCGCGGGTCCCGGTTCGAACCCGGGCTGTGGCGGTATTTTTTTCACGATTTCTTTAGAAGTTAAAAATCGCCAGATCTGGTTGCCTCATTAATTCTTAATGAATGAGTGAGGCAACCAGAATTGACTAAAAATTATTGATTCGATTGTTAGAGATCTTTCTGAGATCGATCCAGGCGGCGCTGACTACCCGGGTTGCGATCTGCCAAAAATATTCTACCTTAATATTTGGTCAAAAACATTATCCCATAGATTTATCACTCTAGAGAAACATTAATGACCGCGTATTGATTAATTAATATGAACGTATAATTAATCGTATACCGTCACAAAAGGAAATTAATAAATCGAGTTAGATAACCTCACAGGAGTTCCATCTGTCACCACCTCACGTCCAATGATCGCGTACGTGGGGTCATCTACATACGATTGCGGCGCAACCTTGTTTCTAATCAGGTCATCCGTGGTGAGGAATCCAAGACAAATTCCGATCGGTATCTGATTCGTTCTTCGCGAATGTAAATGTCGCCATAATTTTAACATTTTACCACTGGCGTCACTAATGTTACGATCGCGGCGCACTCTGAATTCCAATAAGACCACCCATCTTGGAGGATCCATGGAAAATTCCGATCAGGATTTGATCGGACGGGTCACTCATCCCTGTCTTTTCTTCATTCGCATATATTTTTTAACTTTCTCGTATACGTTTTCAAGAAAGGTTTCTGCGCTTAATGACAAAACAGCATAATCGTTCAGCCATTTTATCTTTTACTCGAGTCTTTGTATCGTTCTCCAGAATATGTTTTGATAAAAGGACAGATAAAAAACAAAATGATAACCAACGAATCCAAGTTCTTCACTGCTATCGTGTCTCGTCAGTACTATCCGATAGCGAAATTGATTGTTTCTAATCTTAGATACAAAAATTGTAGAATGCACAGAAACGAACTTAATATTTTGATATTTATAGAAATCGATATATGCGCCGGCTGAGGATATTTACCCTCGTTCTCCCTCGATATTTTTAGCTTTACAATCGAGTTTATCAGACGTCTGTTCACTCCTACATGAATTCGTGATCCACGATTCGATGTTATTAAAACTTAACGCTTATCCGGAGCCGATAAACATCTGTTATACCGCATGTTGGAAGAAGCTATGGGTGGTGACAGCCGATTCCGGAATGACGGAATCAAGTCCCATCGGTCGACAACCAAACAAAGCTCTCTTTAGAACACGATTTAGATGTGAGAACAGAGCAATGAACTATCAGGAACATCAACAGGATGACAGTAAGAAAGACACAAAGCGTTCGTGATCGAGTGAAGCTCTGAGAGCTAAGGCCAAGGACACTCGTCTTTTCAACGAATCCAACTCATAATTGGCCGTGATTATCAAGCCGGGAATTCGCGCAATTCTTCGTCCCAACGGATTCGGTGACCTTTCGTAGCTCCAATAAGAGCTTTCGCGGCAACCCGTGATCAGACGTCGTCGCGAGATTTCGCTGAACAACTCGAAAGTCACTGAAACTTTTCAACGTGACAACGGCACGCCTCTATCGAACTCGAGCAACTTTTTAATTGTCTATCTTTCCTCCGTCTCTTACCTTCCTTTTACCTACTTCGATTCCTTGTTCCCCTTCTTCATCCAGTTGTAACAGAAAAAGAAGCACATCGACCTATGTCCCCCTATTGAAAAACTCCAATAGTACCGGTTTTCCTGTGGTCATCCTCGTAACAGAAAATCTTTGAGAGCGAATAAAGGGAGAACCCTAGAGTAACATGCTTTTTTATGCTGATGTATATACCTCTCTCTTAGACTTTTTTTTACTCGCTGACTTTCTTTTACTTTAATGACTCTCGACTAGACAAATCAATGGAGATACAGCGATTGCTTTCGAGACAGTTTATTACAATCGTACGATACTGTCAATTGCTTCCGTTCAATTGTCCTTCTCATTCCATTTAAATCTACGACAAGGATCTTACGATCGGATTCTTGAAGTAGCACAAATGAACAACCCGATAATGCTTCGATCTCGATGGAGAGAAGTGCAATTGGGAAAATTGAAAAACTTTTGCTTCTTTCTCGATTGGACCAAAATTAACATATATTGATGGCGTTTGAGTGACAATATTTATTACAATGCTTCAGATGTCGACCATCGATAGTGCAGCATTTTAAGGATGTTTAAAACTTTATAAAATCCAGGAAACCAATTTTTGGATGATTATGAAATGTCAAATGTCAAACCTTATGTGGAATGTAATCTATGGAATGCAGTTAAAAAGTATTAGATTCTGAATTTTTTAAATTAATTTTTCATTTATGATCATTTATGATCAATATACGATGAAGATATAATCATATGTGATTATTTTTTCTCGGGCTTAAAGCTGTAATACAAGCGTACAATTATTCTTACACCGTAGAATATTACATTACTACAGCGAGTCACACAAATAAATAATCTTCAAATGCCTATGTACATATCGACGCTGTTTACGAAAACTAGCATGTTTCAGATTTCTTACGAAAACAAGTACGCTTGATATCACCGCGAAAACTAGTATGTTTCGGCTTTTGCCACGAAAACTAGCACATTTCGATATTCGCCGCGAAAACTAGCATGTTTCGGCTTTTACCACGAAAACTATCAGGTTTCGACTTTCACCGCAAAAATTAGCACGTTTCGGTATCACTTGAATCGTTTTTCATTTTTTACTCCACGTTTTTTAAAAATCCTTTTTTACTCCAAATTGACGAAGTATTTTTGCTGGTCATTTTATACTGTTTTATTTTTTGTTTGCATTTATTTCATACATATTTTACTGTTTGAATTTTGGTTTGCTAGGCTTATTATAAGATGGCAAACAGCGAAGAGGCCAAAATAACAATGCCTTACTCCGTCAATGAAGTAACACAAAGAGAAATTCACGATTTTTTAGAAATCTCAAAAATGTTTAACTGGACGCCAATTAAAATTGCGAGTATTCGGGAAATATTCGTTCAACCTTACGTCGATAAAGTCCTCGTTAAATATGATTTCGATCAAGAAATCTCTCTTGCTCCAAGGAAAAAAAAAGATTTACAAGCAATGCTTGACAGAGGTTTCATTCCTATAGAACATAATCAATCTTTTTCGAGAATATTAGACGATAGCGTTCTCTAAGATTCCAGTAAATTTGTTGAATCGTATTTTCAATAATGTTAGTATTTTTTTAATAGAAAACGAATATAAATGTTTAAGGGTGTAATGGCGATACACCGTTAATGTTTTTCATTTATTCCTTATAGTGCTCCCGAAAAATGTATTAAAACATTTGTGAAAATTCTGAATCGTATTCGATTTAGTTCGGCAAATACTACTACTTTTTCCAGTGCAAATCGAAATATGCTAGTTTTCGCGACGGAAGCCGAAACATGCTACTTTTCGCGGTAAAAGCCGAATCATGCTAGTTTTCGCGATGAAAGCCGAAATATGCTAGTTTTCGGGGTGGAAGCCGAAACACGCTAGTTTTCGCTTCGAAAATCGAAACGTGTTGGTTTTCACGGTGGAATTAAAAACGTGTTAGTTTTCGTAAGAAATTTGAATCGTGCTACTTCTCGTAAGAAGCGTCGATATAGTGTAGGTAAAACAGTATTGAAAATGGCGGAGAAAGTGTAGAAACGGGTGATTATCAAAAATACTTCGTTCCCGCGCTAAGAGCCAATGATTTAGATCGATGCAGTCTGCAATAATGCAGATCATCTTGTGTAGAAGTTGTGTAGAAATGCAGTGCATCTTCTGTAGAAGTTTACACCTGTAAGGAATCTATCTACTTGTATCTTTATACAGGGTGTCTCCTGTACAGAATACCCTGTTTTGGATATTTGTTACTGAATCACGTCGAAACAACTGAACGTATTTAAATAAAATTCAGGACAGTTATAGAGCCCACGTGGACCAAGTCGCGGGCAAAAGCTAGTTCCTTATATACGGTTGAACGATATTTCAACATGATATCATGTAAATTATTACTTCTGTATATTATTAAGCGTTTGCAGTAGAGCGATTCACTTTAGCATTTGACAATATTGAGTATTACACTTGTAGAGTTAAGAAATATAAAGTTTTCCGCCACAAAATTAGTCAACACTGTAAATAATTACAGATATATAGAGTTTTTATGTGTGCAATTGAAGATTCACATTATCAATATGAATGAAATCGCTTCAATAAAAGCCTTGAAAAATAAAACGTACATAAAATCTGTATCGCATAACCGAATATAACGATGTGATGACCCTTTTTATATCGATGGTCTAAATTCAGAAAACCGTAACTGTACGTTTATACAGCCAGTGATCTTCTGTGGTATTAAACCATTGATATAAACGATAAATTTCCAATGACATATCTATATTCTAATCCAGGGGTCTCCAAACTTTCCAGCCTTAGGGCCATACTGATTACTCCAGTAAGTTCCGAGGGCCAAAACCATATTATCATTCTTGCCGGTAGTAAAAAGTGAAATAGTCCAAAATCTGTCCGCGGGCCGAATGTGGCCCGCGGGCCGTAGTTTGGAGACCCCTGTTCTAATCTGTCACGATCGTAATATCGATTGTCTTTTGCATTCTCGTGTGTGTGTGTGTGTGTGTGTGTGTGCGTGCGTGCGTGCGTGCGTGCGTGCGTGCGTGCGTGCGTGCGTGCGTGCGTGCGTGCGTGCGTGCGTGCGTGCGTGCGTGCGTGCGTGCGTGCGTGCGTGCGTGCGTGCGTGCGTGTGTGCGTGCGTGCGTGTGTGTGTGTGTGTGTGTGTGTGTGTGTGTGTGTGTGCGTGCGTGCGTGCGTGCGTGCGTGCGTGCGTGCGTGCGTGCGTGCGTGCGTGCGTGCGTGCGTGCGTGTGTGTGTGTGTGTGTGTGTGTGTGTGTGTGTGTGTGTGCGTGTGCGTGTGCGTGTGCGTGTGCGTGTGCGTGTGCGTGTGTGTGTGTGTGTGTGTGTGTGTGTGTGTGTGTGTGTGTGTGTGTGTGTGTGTGTGTGTGTGTGTGTGTGTGTGTGTGTGTGTGTGTGTGTGTGTGTGTGTGTGTGTGTGTGTGTGTGTGTGTGGTGGAGAATGGGTTGGTCGATCTTCCTGAAATTTTGCACACGAGTCGAGCCATAAACCCTTCCGGTTTGCTTCAATTTTTGTCCAAATTGCTAGCAGTTGTCTTATTTTATGATTCTTTTAATTTTACGAAAAAAGCTTTGATCTTGGTAACTTACGTGAATTTTGATTTATCGAGCTAAAAATTTTCACATGAATAGGCGAAGAGACAAGGTTATTCGATATTGAGTTCGACACCAATCAATCACGGCGTTCAAATTTGACGGAGTTCTGAGTTTCTGTAATTGTTCGAAAAAATCTATTTCAAAAATCTATTTCAGCTCCGACTTTCGTAAATTTTCGTAAATAAGTTAGGGGACAAGGATATTTTATTTTGAATTTGGTGATAATCGATCGAGGGATTTAATTTTTATTAAATGTGCAATGTTACTAAACGTGTTATTATTTTTTTTTTTTCAAAATTAGTTTCAACTTTTGACAAAGCTTTCTGTTCGAGGAAGCTAAAATCGAACAATGTGGCTTCGTCATAGAGGTGACATTATCAAAGGTGGAAAATAATGACGAAGCAACATACAAGATTCCACTTTGCATCCGTTTTTTTCTATTTTTTTTCAATCCGTCAACGCATGAGCTGTAACCATTATTCCTGTTGCACCCTCTCCAACTAATGGTAATCTCCATATACATTATACAATATTACTGGATGCAGTGCTACAGAGTGTGAAGTAACGAACATGTGTGCACTGGGTTTGCATAAGCGTCGTCCGTATAATCGGGATTTACGGATCAATATGTACGCATTGATTATCCCATTTTAAGTTGGCGTTTTACGCACAAGTCTCGGAAAAACTCTTTTCCCTTCTTTGTCACCCTCTCTCTTTCGTTATCACTCTTTTCACTCGGTTCGTCCATCCGGATTTCACACGATCTTTAATGCAGACGAAAGTGCAGAGAACGGCAAGGAAAACGAAGGCACGAGTACGGTTGAACGGGTTCGAGTAATGCCAGGATTCGAATAATGTACCGTGTCTGGCTTGGAAGTATATGCGATATAAAGGGTTAGAGCTTGCAACCCATGTGCACTTGCATGGGCTAAGCTTTTGGCATATGGAATGCGGATGAGTGAGAGACAAATCGATCGTCGTTTTTCTAGACACATCCGCGTTGTCATCCGTGTTCCGAAGGGGAAATATATACGTTAGCATAAACGAATCCACATATTAACGGATGTTTCTGAAAAGTAAGGTACAGCTTCATTACTATCGCAACAATGTTGGCAAAGCTTACAGAATTTTTTGCCATTTTATTAACAATAAAAATGACATAAAATTGTAGTCTGAATCAGTTTCCGTTATCGAATTAGGCTAAATATATTTAAGAAGATTTCGTTGATAAAAAAACGTTACAATACATTCAATTATTTGCAGAAGTTTTGGGAATGAATTTTCCGTATTTTTGTAAAACTTGAGCCCCATTGACCGGTTACTTTACGAGAAATTAATTCTTAAAGATGCTCTATATAAATACACAACGCCTTATGTCATTACACAGTTGCTTTCGATTTATCACTTGCTATCAAATATTTAAAAGTACTTAAAAGTGTGATAAACGACATAAAACTTTGGAATCATACGCTAAAAAATCACAGATTTTCGTGAGAAAAATATCGACGAAATTGACAACGCCGTCGTTTAGCTATGATTAATTTATGGAACGAAGGAGTACCAACTACCGCACGACCAGTGGCGCCAGACTGGTAAGGTTTAGGGGAATTCCGCGGAGCCACAAAATGTGCGAAGAAAAAAATCCCGCTACGGAATTATCACGCCAATCTGGCACCGCAGCGTGCGGTGCGAAGCGCGAAAGGCTGTGATGCGGCAACGTTGCAGTAGACTGGAATGCAGGGCGGTGAGGTAAATTGGATCAGCAAGCGCGTGGTGTCTGCTACGGGATTATGTATTGCGATGATGCTTCGTCCTTCCGCTCGGTTTCCGGAGTTAGGTGCTTCGTCTTCGTCAGTCACTGACGTATGCCGGTCTCTTTTTCTGCTCCGCATATATAAATGCTGCTTTCCAGCGATGGCGTTCTTTTGATGCAAAATGCATGATCTCTTTAACAAGTTATTAATAGATTCAATAATAAACAACGTACACCTTCGTATGACAACCGACGCACGGATATAATTCTACGCGACATGTGTTTATATCCTGCAATGTTGACAAATCTCATACTCGAAGTCACATATCTCAAATATATTAATTTTATTATTTTACACATCATGAAAGTTCCCCGTACGTTTCAGCCGATAAAACAATTAATATTTCGTTATTTTAATCCAGTAGCCGCTATTTCAATGAGCTTTTTACTCTGTATAAAAGTTTTCACTGGGTGAAAAATTAGGTTGGCATCTCTTCGTTAGTTAAAATTTTAACGTCCCGCGCTTCCCTCAATGTTACCGACGAACCTCCTTAACTTTTGTACATTTCGCTTGCCTACACTTTTGGCAGCGTTCCACGTGGAACGGTTCAACATATTTAATTGAAATGGGCACACTCACGGAATAGAATGTGACACGTGTGTCACAAAATTCTGTACCAAGATTACCTACGGCATTTTGAATAATACACCACTTTATGACCCATTTTCGAATCTAATTCTATCCTGATGTAATTATTATTCCAGCATTTCATTCTAACTCAATGATTTAACCAATATATTCTATCGCTACGCAAATAGTTTAGAAAACGCATTATTGGGGGCACTTCTGAAAGATTCTCACATTGAATTCAGTCTTAGTGAACTTAGCTTTTTAAAGAATATTAAAGACGTACTTTTTTATTTTTCAATCCGATGTGGATTTCTCAAGAATTGCGAAAAACCTTATTTTTTGCATTTACATCGCCATCTATCATGAATAAAAAAAAAGTTTCAGACAAAACCTACGTATTTTGTAGCGTAGAATCCGATTCTGCAATAAAAATGGAGTTTTTGGTTTAAGATTTCAAAGTTACCCCCCGCCATCCCTTAATAGGGGAGCGGGAGTGGTCTTATTTTAGCACGAGTGCATCGTCCCCTTAAAAATATTAATTTTTCATCTGGGACATTGTTTCGTACGATGCGTATTTTTCGAGATACCTCGATGGCTTCGCTTAAATCGATAGCTTGACTACATGTTGTTCATATTTTGTATTGGAATCAGTAGAAATTTGTCGTTTTTTCGCCATAACACCTTTGGAAGGTTCAGGAATTGGCTATGTTCAAATAAACAAGAATGCAAAGTAATGCTCTGTACATTGTGTTCACATTATTTTTCATTTTTAGACATATACAGGGTGTCCCAGCTACATACACCTCATTACGACGGGTTGCATACTCCTAGGAGCGCGCCCAAGCGCGCATCGAGCCGGTAATACAGAGCGTGACGGTATAATCACTCGCGTATCTTTACAAGAGTTTCAGTACAGCGAGTCGTCACGCTGTCAACCGCTTCGCATAATAACCCGAAAAAACGTCATATTTATAAAATATTTTTATTTTTAAATGTGTGTTTAAATGCTTGAAGATTAAAATGTTTATTTGGGTGTTTAAATGTTACAGAACGTTTAAATCTTTGAATATTTAAATGTGTTTAAATTATTGAAGGTTTAAATGGTGAAACGTTGCAGAAACGCAGTACGGATACGTTCTTTTAGTTGTCCTATCTATCAAAATTATGAATCGACTGCAAATTGTAGTTTGCTATGTTTAAAATTCAGTTTCGGCGAAACGCACATAATCCCGACGTGCGCACGAGTCTAAATTGAATCTTGAAGTTCGAATTTGCATAATTAATGTAATGAATTTAAACATAGCAGACTACAGTTTGCAGTCGATTCATAATTTTGATAGAAAGAACAACTAAAAGAAAGTACCCGTACTGCATTTCTGCAACGTTTCAACATTTAAACCTTCAATAATTTAAACACATAAAAATATTTAAAGATTTAAACGTTCTGTAACATTTAAACGCCCAAATAAACATTTAAAACTTCAAGCATTTAAACACACATTTAAAAATTAAAATATTTTATAAATATGACGTTTTTTCGGGTTATTATGCGAAGCGGTTGACAGCGTGATGACTCGCTATACTGAAACTTTTGTAAAGATACGCGAGTGATTATACTGACACGCTCTGTATTACCGGCTCGATGCGCGCTTGGGCGCGCTCCTAGGAGTATGCAACCCGTCGTAATGAGGTGTATGTAGCTGGGACACCCTGTACACTTCCACGAGAAATTATCGATTTTGGCTTCCGCATAAAGGAAATAATGTGGAAAAATGGTAAATAGTGAAAGAACAATGTACAATGTTCTACTTTACATATTTATTTATAAATATTTGTAAAAACTTAAGTTTAACGAAAGCCGTATGGTCGAGTAATTAAAACATTCAAAATTCTCTAAAATCTCATTTATTTATTTATATTGTAAATAATAAGCGTGCGAATTAGAGAATTGTACATTGTTTACTCCTGATTCCCACCCACCCATAACATTTTTTCTACGGCTAATGGTTATTTCAATTCTGGCTTTCTCATGGAGGAAGTGGTATTAAAATTGAAAAAAAAATTTATTAAAATTATAAATGACATTAAAAATGTATTAAAATTACAGATAAAATAAATTTCAAAGCCATCGATTGATTCTGACCAAATTCGAAACTAAATATCTTTGACCCCTTGCCAATTTGTATGCCAAGTTTCGTTTTGATATTTTCTCTAAATATGATTTCTCGACGTCTTGCAACATTTTACGTAATCTTACATAAACTTCTGGAAATTTTTTTTTTTTTTTATATCAACAAAGCTTGAAGCCAATAAAGATACAAATTTTCGACAAATCATTCAAATTAAATATCTAACCCTGCTGAATATCAGTTTATTTTCGCTACATTTACAGAAGCTGAATCATCCAAAGACATTTTTTGTAACATATTCAAAGTCTCGTAACATCTAAAATTAGACATTAATTTTCATGAAAATCATAGTGAACAGAAAGAAATTGTCCGCTTAACTAGTGTATACAAAAAATTCAACTCTCTAGCTGAAATAGTTTGAGTAGTTTTAAAATCCGCATTCGGACGTTAGCTAAAAATCGTACTTCTCGACGTATTTTACGATTTTAAGTACACTGACACTAAAATCTCGAATTTTTCAATCTTTTCAACAACATAGCTTTATCTATGAAGCAGCAAAAATATAATAAAGATATTTTTCAGTTCGTGTAAATATTTTTGAGGGCGATAAAATGTTTTAAAAAAAAAAGTAATTATAGTTCATTGATCTTGAAAAATATTTGGTATAGCGCTTTTTTTCGATCAATTAGAGTTATTTGGATCGAAATGTACTTCAAATACAATTTTATTGGAACATTATCCATCCCTGAAAAGGTTAATAAGCACAAGCGCAAGTATATCGTATACGACATAACAACGGACTAAAATTAAAGAATATTGAACACCAATTAAACATTGAACGAAATGTTCAATCTTACCGTCTTGAAACTAGTATTTACGCAGCTTGGAGTACGGATCGAAAAGCTCCGATCCAATTACGACTGCACTTAGCTCCGGAGACCGTAAACAGATCCGAGTGATCTCATCACCGCAGGACATCCTAATTTCTACACCGTGTACATCAGTGACAGTAGTCACAGGCCTGGCTGTACAATCACATAATGCAGGGTGTTGAACGGACGTTGCAGGGATGCGGTTGCAAACCAGATAAGTACCAAATCATCATAGCAGAGGAGTCAGAGCAGCATGTTCTGTATTCCCCAACGAGAAACAAGAACAAACGTACGTTCAAGCGCACGTACAGTGTCCATCTCCGTACAGTTGCTAGCTGGTAAATTCCAAGTTGGTAATCTCGCGAACGGCGTTGATGTATTTCGAAGTAAACCCTTGTTCATTAAGATAATCCGAGCGAGCAAACCTTGTTTTCCCTGGTCCGGTACATGACGTATGTTTGTCCAATGCCATTGCAGAATCAGTGACGCTGTTGTTGCTTGTCAAAATTCGCTATCGCACAGAAAACCAGTCGAGCGAAACCTATCAGCCATATATAGTTCACAATGTAATATCGATTATAAGAGTGTTATGTTCACCGAATGCATATCCACGAACTTAAACTTCTTAATCGAAATTCAATTCCACCAGAATCATTATCGATCAAATCAATTTCCTCCCAAATTCATTTTGACAAAATTCATTTTCAGCAGTATTTCCTATAACCAATTGTATTTTCAGGAATTAAATTTCCTCCAAATATATCTTTACCAAATGTACGTTTACATAAAAAGTCAATAGGACAATAAACGTCACGTTGTCTGACTCGCAACTCCTAATATTACATCCACGATGTATCACGATCACAACGATCAACGAAAAATGGGATGAAACATCGAGAGTGAACAGTATTTTACAACGGAATTTTCTATGGGTAACGTTTGAATATTTTTTTTGGGTTCATCGAGGCTTGCATTTTGAACAATTTTCGTTAATTCCATTGTTAACATTGTATAACGCGTTCTCTCATTGAGCCATATTCCAGATCATCGCTGATTAACGACGCTGTGCACATGGAATTCATTTGTTTATTGTTTTCAATCGCGATCAAGGCTACTTATACGTATGTTATAAAGGGTGTCTCAACAGGAGCGCCGGATTTAATTTTAAAGAAAAAACACATTTATTTTTGAATTAAGCAAACATTTTTATTTCAACATAAAGAAAAATAGTTCCAATTAACCGTGTAATACAACATCAGGCAAATGGCCACCACGAAACCTCTGGCACAGGGTTATTCTTTTGTTGAAATTTTGAATAACGTTTTCGCATAAATGTGGCTGTATTTCACCAATAACGCGCCGTATTTCCTCTTTAAGATGTTCAACTGTTTCAGGTTTATTCGCATACACCTTTTCCTTCACATAGCCCCAAAGAAAAAAGTCCATCGGTGTTAGATCGCACGATCTTGGTGGCCAATGTTGATCGCCAAATCGAGAAATGACACGGCCTGGAAGCTTAGTCTGCAGTAACACCATTGTTTCACGTGCTGTGTGGCAGCTCGCACCGTCTTGTTGGAAAAACATGTCCTCCACATCAATTATATCCAATTCGGGCCACAAAAACTCCGTTAACATTTCGAACCTTGTACGCGTGCAAATGCAGATCTTTTACCAAAATTCGTCCCATAGTGCTACTGGAAATGTTTAATTGTTGACCACGATGCCGAATAGAAGTTCCTGGATTCTCGGCCACAGATTCCGTTACTGTGGCTATATTTTCGAGTGACCGACAAGGACGACGACGAACAATGATCTTCTGATCCATCAGCGAAAATTTGGTCTCAAATATTGTAATTAAACGCCTCACTGTCGATTCATTTGGCGCATTATTGCGACCAAAAACTTGACGTAATTGGCGAACTGTATTCGCAAAACTTTCACCATTTTTGTAATGTGTTTTTACAATAATTAAACGTTGTTGGTTTGAATACTTCTTCATATTCTTAAATCGCGTGGTCTGTACGTGACAAATATAAAAAAAATCACTGTACAACTCGTATTAAGAAAATGGCGGCAAATTTAAATCCGGCGCTCTTGCTGGGACACCCTTTATAATTGGAATACGCGCACGAGAACCGGGGTAATATGTAAAATACTGTTTTATTTCTACGATAATTAATTAAACTTGTGTCAATTAATTATAATAAATCCGCTTAATCTGTTTTATCTAAGGCTATCGTGTGTTTACTACGTTCACGGGAGTTCTTACTTCTCATTAGCAGATCATTCCAAATAATAACTTTCTAAAATATTTTACTATCGACCGTACAATTTCATTTACGTGTCGACTGGCATAACAACGCAATCGATTATGATTACAAAATCAAATATAATCATGAGAATCGCTTTTTTATAACCATCTATGACTATTGGAAGTTATCGCGAGTCAACCAATAAGGAATTTATTCAAATATTCACATTCTTGGTGAAAGCAAATTTGGAATAAATAAATTTAGTAGAAATGAATTTCGTGGAGTTGCATTCGGTAAAGATATTAACCTAACATGTCGATCAATATTGTGTCAGCTTGAGTTACATGCTGTGAGTATTTCTGAAGTTGATCGGAGCATATCTGAAGCGTCGTACGTACCAGAGTATAAAGTAAATCGCATGTATGACGTATTATTATATGCAACGTGAAATCCGCTAACGTCTGAACGTCAAGTAACTTAACGTACCAGGTCTATAAATATGAAACCGGAATTTGCTCATAGATGGCCATAGCTATCAATGTAGTCACCGTCAAACCGCGTCATTGGCGCCATTTCCTTGTTAACATCTCTGACAAATAATTTCAACTCACAACAATACAAGTTTCATACAACAGCATAGTTTGTAATAGCGTTGAACACGTCGAATTTTGTGCCTGGAAACTATGATTTGCGGACAGCATTGATTTTCTGTTACCAATTGAAGAAAACTGCTGCAGAATCGCATCGAATGCTTGTCGAAGCTTACGGTGAGCATGCTCTTGGTAAATCACAGTGCTTTGAGTGGTTTAAAAAATTCAAAAGTCGCGATTTTGACGTGAGAAACGAAGAACGTGGAAGACCACCGAAAAAGTTTGAAGAAAGCGAATTGCAAACATTGTTGGATCAGGATGACGCTCAAACGCAACAACAACTCGCGGATCAATTAAATGTGACACAAGAAGCCGTCTCCATACGTTTGAAAGCCATGGGAAAGATCCAGAAGATGAGAAAATGGGTTCCACGTGAACTGGATGAAAGACAGCAGGAAAACCGAAAAACCACTTGCGAAATGCTGCTCGCCAGGTACAAAAGAAAGTCATTTCTCCATCGAATTGTGACTGGCGATGAAAAGTGGATATATTTTGAGAATCCTAAGCGTAAAAGATCATGGGTGACTCCAGGCATACCATCGACATCGACTGCAATGCCAAATCGCTATGGACGGAAGACAATGCTCTGTGTTTGGTGGGATCAGAAGGGTGTGATCTATTATGAGCTGCTAAAACCTGGCGAAACCGTTAATACTGAACGCTACCGACAACAAATGATCGATTTTAACCAAGCTTTGCGTGAAAAACGACCAGAATATCAAAAAAGGCAACACAAAGTGGTTTTGCTTCATGATAATGCACCATCACACACAGCAAAACTGGTCAAGGAAACGATTGAGGCGTTTAGTTGGGAAATACTTTAGCATGCGGCTTACTCACCAGACTTGGCTCCGTCCGATTACTACTTATTTGCATCAATGGGACACGCACTTGCTGAGCAGCGCTTTACTTCTTACGAAATGTACGAATATGGCTCGATGACTGGTTTGCCTCAAAAGAGCAACAGTTTTTTTGGCGTGGCATCCACAAATTGTCAGACAGGTGGGAAAAATGTATAGCTAGCGATGGGCAATACTTCGAATAAAATATTTTTTATCATTTTCATACAATAAACGTGTATTTTCTATACAAAAATTCCGGTTTCATATTTCTAGACCTGGTATGTATAGAGTTGCTACAAGAGGAAAGGGAGAAATCGGAACAACGGAGAAACGAACGTCACAGCTACGTTGGCTTTTTTCATAGATTGAAACGACCAGACAAAAGTATTAAGGTAGTTCGGCCCGTTTTTTTAAAAGCTGCCATATATTTTATAGTCGGGGTTAGGGGTCGTCGGGTGTACGAGCAGCAGAAAAAAAGTATCAACGTGTGTAGGATAATTCACGTGCCTATAACATGGACTCAAGAAGTTTTATTGTCTGGCTGATAACGGATAACAAGTTTTGATTCGACCCTGGGATCATAATTCATGACTGTAGACTTGCGTTGGAGAGCTGAAGTAAGGGGGATAACCTGATCTTTGTTTTCCCACCTAATCTTCTTCTCTCTTCTTATCACTTTCTCAGTCGCAGTTGGATAAATTCAGAAAGATATCCTCGAAACAATCAAAGAAAGCAAACCTTCTCGCGCTTGAGGATGAATTCCTGAATGAATACTTGGGTGCTTTGCGCGAAGAATAAAAAAACCCGTATTCCGCATAAAATAGTCGGCAGCTGAACTTCCAACAAAAGATTCAGACTTATAAAAATTTTATGCTGATTGAATATTGCGAGAGAGTGTATGCTTGTCAGTAGGTGATCAGTGATGAAAAGAATCATGAAATTCTGTGTGTGTTTTTTACGCTGCTTTTCCATCGTCCGCAATAAATAAGAAAGGGCGTACAGCTGCACGAAAATTGGATTAAATATCCTAGTAGGGTACGGAGTACCGGGGATTCAACCGAGGAAGAAGGAATGTAACTTTTCAATCTCGTGGTACGTCGCTTCCATACACCGACGATGACTTGCGACGCTTCCGATAATTTTCCCGCTAAAACTTCGTGACTGCTGATTGCAGGTAAGAGTCGAAGAGGGCGAAGAGAGAGAGAGAGAGAGAGAGAGAAAGAGCCATGGCCGTTAAAACTTTCGTCGAACCGAGTACCAGGCGAACTCTCGGTCTGCTGACAGCATGGTGCAACCACCGCACGATTCTGTAAAGTTTGTGTAGCAACTATCCCATGCCCAACGAACGTTCATCCGCATATTGGCCGATCGATGTTTCTATGACGACAATTGTTGTCGTCGTTCTTAATAATCGTATTATTCAGATTCCGTAGTTTCTGTTATATTTCATAAAATCCTTATTAAGTTACCAGAAATTCATCGATACCGAAAGCAATTTGTATCTCTTAGCTGTCCGCGAGCCAGAAATCGAGAGTTAGATTTCCTGATTCAATTACTCGTGGTTATTGTAACCAATGTTCTTCGAGATCATTAAAAATTTCTTAACAGGATTTGTCACCCAAATGCTGTGCATCATGATCTACTTTTATGGGGATATGAAATTTATAATCAGACGTAAACTCGCTCATATTAACGACGATAAATGCATGCTTGTAATTATTAAAGTGTTAACGATATTGCCGTCATTAATATTTTTATACTGCTTTACCGTTCATTTCACTTGACCCGGATTCTGGCCCAGAGAAATTCACCTTTGTTAATTAACAAAGATAATATCGAAGATACTAGTGTGAGGCTGCATTCCTCGCTCCCTGAGATTCCTTTCCTAAGTTAGAATCCACAACTTTAGGCAGAGTTGCCTGTACTACCCCCTCCTCTGCCGTTCTCAGGCGGTCATCGTACCCAAACCATAGCGTTTCACCATGTTTACAGAATTTCAAACGCGATTTCATCAGAGTCGAAATCAATGCTGGCCGAACAATTTGTAATTTAGTGGAATACTCAATATGGAGAGCAATTCGGATCTGGTTTGATAAGCGGCCTAGTGTATCTCAGTGGTCATAACAATCAACCGGACAATCGGAAGATCCCGAATTCTAACGTTGGCGTCGGACCAGATGCTCCGTATTATTTTCGGAATCGTTTCTTGTATACAACTTTTGTTAGTTGATTGCAACATTTTTAAGTCTCCGGTTCGAAATTTTTAATGGAATAAATAAAATAAATATCTCAACAAACGAAGTAAGATCGCTCGTCTTGCTCAACAACTTGGTATCTAGATACGTTTGTTTGCTCTGTAAGTTCTTTAGATCGGTTACGGGCAAACGTGTGAACAGATATTCATTATTCTATCAAAATTCTATGCTGACAGTTGACTCAATTTCAGTTGACAGTTGACCCAAAAGAAAAACGTACAACTTCATTTCAATGACAACTTGTATCATAGATTTTCCAGGGACTTGATTTCGAAATGAAAAACCAAAATCTCAACATAAGAATCTGACGATATGGGCAATGGAGAAAATAGATGTAAAAATAATAATTTGTGTAAATGCGAGATCAACGCCTCTGACTAGAAATCCAAAAGTTATTCATCTGGAATAAAAATCGGTACCTGAGATTTTCTTATACAAGAAAAGTTATTGACGCGTGTTATTCGATAACTCGATAGTTGCGATGAAAACATCTCCGGATCGTATTGCGAGTAAAATTATTCTAAAAAATATTGATTTTATCCCTTACATTAATTAATTTCAAAATTTATAAATTAGTATCTTAATATGATAAGAAGTTCGTAAACTTTGAAACGATATATATCCGGGAATTCTACCTGCAATAGGCACCGTTTTAGTCACATCGCATGTCGAATTGCAGTTTGCGCTTCTTATTCGCTGGCCACGCGGTAGATGGGTTCAACCGTCGCTTACATATTATCCTTAATATCTCACATATACCATAGACCATCGATAATTCAACGCAGGTAGCTGTAAATCACAGTGTCGATGCAAAACCACGCTCCATACGCGCGTGGTACTTTGGATAGCGCGGAACAGAACCGCTAAATATTGCAGCATGCCACACGATACCGACCAAGATTACCTCGGCTTCGACCTAATATCTCCGCGGCTCGGCAAGCATGATATCATGTACATAGATATACCACTATATTTGTATTCCATGGGCATCAGAGCGAGCACTAGTTCGCTTTTCAGAAAAGCTCTGCTGCGAAAGCGGAACCGGAGAAAATAGATAGCACTTTGTGCAAGAGGAAAAGCGTGAGAGAGAGAGATATAATATATATTGTAGGTGCAACAAAGAGGCGCATCCAACAAAATCTAATAAGCCCGAGTGGATATTTGAATCCCGTAAATCACAAAATTACACGGTACATTGTCTAAATTACGAAATCCCTCATGTCCAAAGTTTCTCATTAAAACGTACATCAAATTCAATGATTGAACATTTAGTATTGCGATTCAGATATTTTTTTGTTCAACGACTCTTGAGACAGACGGAACGAGGGAAGATAAAACTCGTCGTTAAGGGTTGAAGAAAATTGAGTGGGAGGAGTTACGATAAAGTTAAGTTTACCTGGTTGTCTCTGTTAGTCATAGATGAACGACTTTCGCGAGTCGAATGCTAAGACGGTCAGGAAATCAAATCTCGTGCACCCCCGGCAGACTTCTTTCTTTTCCCGAAGAATTTTACGACTTTAATTCACTCCCTTTCATTGTGTTCAACGATCTCGTGACTTTCGCTTCTGTGACTCAACGACTGATGCATTGCGACTCTCCCTCGTCTTACCTTGCACTCACTCTTACCCACATTTTCTCGTTTCAACGAAAACACGTTCGTTGATAAGGGAGGCCCCAATCAAGCTTTTTTTACTGTAACATCACGAAAAAAAGTAAACTAAGCAATTTAGTCTGTTAGCCATCTTTTTTTTAATGGGGCAAAGCCTCACATTGTTTTCGGATGGAGCACAGTAAATATTACAATTTTTTCCCGTAATTTGTAGAAACTTCATAGATATAATGTAAATTTTACGTCGTGGACATTTCATTTACGAGATCAAAGCTGCTTTCTATATAATCATTGTTACAGTGTGATGCAGTGATATTTTTAAATCGTAGACGCAACCTGTTCGATCGATTCGATTAATAAGATTGCATTGAAATTCGTTTAAGCAAATTTATTCAACTGGCAAAATAATATTCCGAGCATATTTAATCTTGTCATTAATGTCATCGAGATTATAGTATATAAATTCTTATAGATTATAGTAGATTATAGTATAGTATATAAATTCTGTAACCGTACCTACCTATTCAACTACAATACGAGAACGTTACCACTAGGCTATCGATGACTACGAACTATTGAGCGATTCAAAATGTATATTGCATTATATTTGCATCTAATATACAAGTGAATACCTAATTTCAATAAAGATGAAGATGCTCATTCATTTCTTGGCATTCAATTTATCAAATTCGTGCTTTATAATTAATTAATAAAATTGCGAAGGGAAAGAGACGACGTCTTTTTACAAATGTTTTGAGATAATAATTATTAATATTACTACGTAACGATTCATTTTGTAAGGTACTTTCTGAAATAAATAATAAATTTCCATATTGTTTTTAACGTAATATTACAGGCGTCCTGTAGGGGTGCGGGATACGCGGCATTGACGAATTTTGTATCCGTCATTTGCAAATCAATGGTTATTATTGACGAATTAAACAATCACAATTGATAGTGTTATTATTAACGAATTGAATGGACATCATTTATAAATAAATCGTCATCATTGTTTAATTTTATTATCACCATTCAACCAATGAGTGATTTTCCCAATCGTCTGCCAGTTTACCACTCAATATATTCCAAGGTTTTTCCAATGGTTACACTCCAATGGTCATCAACGGTTGATTTTCATGAAGGAGTCCGGGATCGAACCAGAAACTCTAGAATGCAAGTCTGGTACCTTACCATTCACATTATAATGATTATAGCAAAATTAAGTCACGATTTCTTACTAGTTTTACAACATATTATTAACAGTTGTTTATAGCATTTTGCGATCGATATTATTAACTTTAGTTATTTAAGCTGTGTCTACAAAGCGATTATGTACAAGACGAAAGTATTGGCAAACTCGAATGTAGGTTGGAGGCAATTGCTGTCTAGATTCCTATGTTACCGATACTCTTGATCCTGTTACGTTATCAATCACGTTATCATATTATGGCAAAATTAATTCACAATTTCTCACAAGTTTTACGACATATATTAACAATTGTTTGTAACATTTTGCGATCGACGTTATTAACTTTAGTTATTTAAACCGTGTCTACGAAGCGATTATTTACAAGATAAAAGAGTTGGCAAACACGAATTTAAGTTGGAGGCAATTGTTGACTAGATTCCTATATTTCTGATACTCTCGATCCCGGGATGTGACGGAATTTTTCTTCACGATTTCTTTAGAATTAAACATCGTTGGTTCTAGTTGCATGATTAATTCCCAATGGATTAACGAAGCAATCGAGCACCGAGAGCATCGATAACATAGGAATCTAGACAACGCTTCCCATACAACTTTCGCTTCGTCTGCAAAGCCTTCCATCTTGTGTAGGGTGAGTATCAAAGTCTCGAAGTGTCAAACTCTCGAATTACTTTTGACTGACAGGAATGAACGAATATTCAGTACGCCGTAGGAGGACGCTGATAGCGAAAACCCATATAAATAGCGTTCTGACAGGATCGTAGCTTATATAACATTAATTGAGAGTGACCGGTGGGGGCCCTAAATCAATAAATAAATAATAATTTTCAGCTAGCTCGAGAGCTTTGCACCGGTGATGATAACGTCGCCGGTTTCGCGTAGGGTCAAAACTAGACGACCGGGATGACCTGCGACTTTAGTGACCAGGTCATCCCATTGCTGACTTCGTTAGCTTGGCCGGACAGTGTTCCTCGTCGTCCAGGTGTTCCGTCAGACTGCTTGGCAGGAAAGTACATAATGATAGTTTATAATTATTAAAATATTTTATATATAAGGTAGTGCATTTTAAGTGATGATACCTTCTGCACACGACAATAAAGGACAATAAAGGTATAAAAATTACGAGAATTAAGGTTTATTCGAACTATTTAGACGACAGCACCTTCTTATTGTCCTCGTGCAGCCTGAAATAATATAAAAATAAATAAAATAAATGTAAATACCTAAAATTTAAAAAAAAACCTTAGAAACTATCATTATATACTTTCCTGTCAAGCTGGACTGGTCGAGAACAGTTTGACGGAACACCTGGACGACGAGGAACACTGTCCGGCCAAGCTAACGAAGTCAGCACCGGGATGACCTAGTCACTAAAGTCGCAGGTCATCCCGGTCGTCTAGTTTTGACCCTACGCGAAACCGACTACGTTATCATCACCGATGCAAAGCTCTCGAGCTAGCTGAAAATTATTATTTATTTATTTATTTAGGGCCCCCACCGGTCACTCCCAATTAATGTTATATAAGCTACGATCCTGTCAGAACGCTATTTATATGGTTTTTCGCTATCCGCGTCCTCCTACGGCGTACCGAACATTCGTTCATTCCTGTCGGTCAAAAGTAATTCGAGAGTTTGACACTTCGAGACTTTGATACTCACCCCTTGTGTATCGCTGCTCCATAGACTCAGCTTAAACAACAGAAGTTATCAACCGCGAGAATGTTATAAATAATTGAAAACGCGTTTGTTTCCTATTAATCGGTATTTTTGAGGTGTAAATCAATTCCTGTATGGAAGAAAGAATTCGTAGCAGTATTCCTTTTTCAATAACTAAATTATGTTCTCGCTTATTTACTTTGCCATCTGGTATTACCAATAAGTAGATACACGCATGTTACATCAGGTTGAACACTTTTTGCTTGTATTTCGCGATATTCGAACCCACAAATCCTTTAGCTTTGCGATTTTCCTTATAGGAAAACGATGAGCGAAACGATTCACGTTTGAAACTCGAAAAGTTGCCATTCACGTCTAACTTTCACTTCTCTCACAAGCGAATCGTTCTTGTGGAAAAGTTGTTGGAAAAAGTTGTCGTTAGTTTTCATAGGTCGTATATATGTATAGTATCGCGACCAACTTAATGGGTATTGGAACAGCATGTGTGAGAACATGTTTTTATTAAAAAATAGCTGAATTGAATAACAAAGAGAATTCAACGTGTGTCCGTTATTGCCAGGGTTCATGTCAAAATAACGAATAAAAGAATAAATAACAACATTGATTATTCTGTGATCGGTATGCGGTTTTCGGGATCCCTGAAATTAAGCAGCAATTCGTGTTACCTCCACTCAGATGGGTGATCGGTTAACCGTGCACTAGCTGAAGCATCGATCAATGAGCGAAAAGCCAGCTTTTTTGGGACCTTGGTGTACGACGTATACACTACAACTAAGTAAGTCGGTTCCGGATACATCGGAAATTAGGTTACCTAAGTGACGTGCGGATAGAAAGTGCCGGGAAGGAATTACAAACGGAATAGGTCAGACGTAAAAATTCGCGAGGGTTTACGTTGGAAATGTATTTATTTTTAATTAAATAAAGAAAATAAAGAAAAATGGAAATTAACTTATGGTAGGGCTTGAAGAAAGTATGCAAAATATATACTTTCCAAGTTTTCCGTTGACTCTAACAAATTATCCTTACTTCGTTACTCACCGCCGACGGTATTAATTGCAAATGAAAATTCTATGTTCGGCATAGAGACGAGAATAAAAAGAGACGAAAAAGAGTCGCATCAAATGAATCTCTTATTTGTGTGCCAACTTACAAAGAAACGTTATTCGGAGTACTCGAGATACCATGAAATTTAATAGAAACAATAAGAATAAACTCCTAAAAGATAAACATCTGTCATTGATAAAAGTTATTAAAACAGAGATTGGTGAAACTCACTGATATAGAAACGAGGACAACCAGTTTCTTGTTGATGAGCTTTTGATTTATTAAAGCGTCGAATATGTAATTATTAAACTACAATTCTAAATTGATTATACAAAGAATGTTAAAGTCAATGACAACATCGTAAATTACATAATTTAACGGATGATAATGCGATCCATCTTTTCGCTGATGTATTCAATAAAAGGACCACGATTTTTTTCTTAGCATATCTTTAATTATTATCTGGTTTTGTTATCAGAAGTAAGTGGGACGAAAGAAGTAATCAATCTTACCCTAAGAGCAGTCAATTTTACCCTAGAAGCAGTCAATCTTACCCTAGGAGCAAATTTCAAATTGTCCTTTAATTTTTTATCAAAAAGTTACAATTGGATTTCCGGCAATTTTTACAATTCGTTTGATTACTTCAAGTGTTTGCCTGATGTTTGCGCACCTTCGACCAACATTAACTCGTTCATTCGATCATGGTTTACATTTATTATATTTCACGAATGATTCCGATGAATGTTCGTGTATGAAGAGCATTGAGCATCCGACTCACTCCGACAACTATTAGTGCGAGAGTAAACAGACAGAGTCAAGTAGAAAGACCGACTATACGTGAACCAGTTTGCTACAGATAGTCATATCATTCGAAACTCAAGAGTATCCACTCGTAATACCCACACTCGATACACGATACCAAGCTCTACTTCCTTTCCTTTTTTACCAGTTCGCTTCGACGGGAAGCCTTATTGGACGCCCCAGCGCAGCAGCAGTTCAAGGTACAGAACATTCAATGGAAAGTTCAAATAAATTCATTTTATAAGCAGCGAAATCTAATATAATCACCACTTTTTTCTACGGTTCATGTCGACCAAAATGGACACCGAGTATGTATCCAGACAACCACGGACAGAGACAATAGTTGCCAGAGTCAGGTTGCCCGTGCGAACCACTTGATTGGTTGTCCTAACTTATTGGTTGTTCCAACTGATTCATTCTCTCCACTGATTAGTTGTCACGTGCAATGAATCATTAACAGATGGTTTAAATTAAGCAACTGATCGATGTACATGATACAGTCAATAACAGCGTTAAGCCGAATTAGTAACCGTTGAAACTATATTAGCTGAGAATATCAAACGATGATATCCCGTTTTCATTAATCTGAAATTTGTGCTCCGGTATACTTACGTATTACATAGGAACGGCGACGTCATCGTTACGACAATATTTTTGACTCTACTTATTGACTGGGATCTGACGATTACCAATTGGAACGGGTACCTTAATTTCAGCAAACGAATTGGTTTGTCAGTTGGTCGCGAATGAACAACGAATTAGTTTGGATAACATGCCGATTAAACGGCCTAGGCCATTTTATGGTTGACACGATGAATTAAATTTGCTGGGACATATTTATCCGTGCTATTGGTTGTAACAACTGACCATTTATTACGGTGTGATAACGTTGAAGGGTTAGATCATATTATCCAACCGCTAAAGTTGGTATTTCTATCGCCAGTCTATGTAAGCTCTAATTTGTTTCATTTTCTCCAACGATGTTCTATGCAACACTCGTGAATCTCTGGGGATTTTCCTTACTAAATTCTACCATTTTTTCAGTTGCAGGATCTTGTGATGAACTTGCGGAACAAATGATGACGGCTTTTTAAAAAGCTAAGGATAACCGTTATGGAGGCGATTATCCTATTGGTTCTGCTGTCTTCTCAGCACTTCCTACATCCCGCGGGTAAGTTTGAGTAACCATATTGTTACCGCTTAATGGTATTTGTGTGATTACTCCATTTCCTTATTAAGCCTGCAAGGAGAGTATATGAGATCTCTGGTAGGCAAGCATCTGGAGCTTTACCGGCATTGGTATGCGCTATCTATATTCTCTTGCAGAATAAAGCTCGAAAGTGTACATGTGGGTGTGATAAAGAGAGAGAGCGAGAGAGAGAGAGAGAGAGAGAGAGAGAGAAAGCACGAGCGAGCGAGGGCTGATCAAGTGACTTAATTTCCGGTCGCGCCGTACCAAGCTAGATCCAATCAGTCGAAAGCGATCGATTCGCTTAATCAAGGTCATCGGGATTTACGAACATGAACCGAATTCACAGGCTGGATCGATTTCTGTGCAGATCTCTAAATTGAGCTACTTCTACTAGTCGATATAGAACTAAGGTGGTTCGACTAGTCGAGACATTCCCATTAGTCCAATATCACACGGACGATATTCTGCCTGTGCTATTCTCACGTTCCGTCGAGTCTTCTGGCGTGTCCTCCACGAGAGATATCGGATAAACTGCAGCGGGATTACCTAGATCGCGAGTCATTACTATTGAACTCTCGAAGGAAGCGGCCTTAATCACGTGGCTAGATCGTTCTCCAGGGAATCGCTGTCCAGGATAAAGGGATCGGCTCGAGGAAGACGGAGTAGAAGGTAATAGGTACAAGGAGACAGAGATATGAGAAAAGCGAAACACAGATAATGCAAGAAGAGTGGAAAAGGGAGTCGGTGAACGGGGCATAGAGTTGCAGCAGCTGGAGAATCTGGAAGGGCAGATGATAGACTTTGGGCTATCTACATCGCAGAATAGCAACTCCGCGCATGAAAGCCTGGAAATAGCTCGGTGAGAGAGAGAGAGAGAGAGAGAGAACGCATTCTCAATTAGGGCTTCTAGTCTCGATCGACCAGGTCCTCATTCGTATGCACGATGAGAGCTCCGCGCTATTGTAGCAGGAGTGCTCTCCTGCGAGAAGAATGTGAGGAGACTACCTCTCTACTATCTATACTGTTGATAATTCTCCTTGAGAACGCTGGCCCACACCATCGCATTGACCAACATTCGATCCACTTTCATTGAAATAATCATGGGGTTCTTTTGCCGCTCTTTTTTTTTAATAAGCTAGTCATTCAACCACTTCAGTTTATTCCAGAGTATTTGATAGAGATATACAGAAATTGCAGCCACTTGGCAGCTACCATCCAGTGTTACTTAAAAATTCATCCCTCCCTTTCATCGTTTCACAGTTTCATCGGCGTATTTATGTACCCATAAATCTTATACAACTAAATTCACCAACCTTTTCACGAAAACATATCCAACATTTTCGATTTTCATTCAACCAGTCGACACAAGATTTAAAAAAAAAAGTAAAAAATAATTAACATTCTTAAAAAATCATGTTTAGTTGAAAAAATCAACAAATGTATTTCATAGTATGAAAAACAAGATTTTGTAATTAATTGTGAATACATTGTTCATTAAAACTCATTTATTAATGAATTTTTTAATTAATGAACTTTTTAGAATTATCATTGTTCAAAATTAATGTTCTTCCTATCTTTAACGGGAGAGAAACTGCACTGAACGCGGTAAGCAGTGCGACATTCGTTTGTTCGACTAGATTTCCGGAAGCCGCAGCTTGGATACTCCCTTACAAAATCGTTTTCCTATAGCATCTTGTCCTATTTCGAGCCCAGAATCGAGACGATGGCTGATCTTGTTGCGTTGATCGATCCGTAAGACGCTCCCTTTTTGAACTCACTCGTTAAAAACCTTAAAACAACTAGGATATAAGCTGCAAAGACCCCTAAGTTCGATGTATGACAGAACTGCCACCACTTCTTGAGGGTTCCTTCATACTGATGGAATGACGAGTTACTGAGCGAGACTATGGCTATATTCATTGCTTCCTCTGGGATCCCTCTTCGCGAATATTGTGACAGGAAACTAAGAATTCCTCGACATCAACGTTCGCATTTGTGCTGTCCCAAATTGTATCATCCTTAGTCTTAGGCAATGTATTCATTTATTAATTTGTCAAATGATTAAGCTTGCGAGGGATTTGTCGATTCGGTCGAACTTCGTTCTGTGTTACCATTAACGACCACCCGATATACGGAGAGAACAATATTTGGCCTTAACTAGTCTCCAGAGAGGGACAGAGATAGTTCGACGGTTGACAAGCAACCGCAAATATCGATTTACGATAACTGGGGATCCAGCGGTAGGAAAGTGGGGAGAAAAGCAGATGACGAGTCCAGTTCCTCGACAAAGAGGATCACTTTGGTACAAGACTTGATACACGTCTATCGTGAATTATTGTAATTAAGACCTCGGTCATCCATTCAGTACCGACTCTTGTCCCGTCTGAGGAAAAGAGTCAAACATGAAGAAATTAAAGTAAACCCCCGAAGAGACTCCTCATCATCATCATCGTGTCCGTAAAATTCGACAAATCTCGGTGAATAATTACAAATTAGGTATTTACAGTCAATTGTGAAATGAAAGATTTAATGTCCAAGAATTATAATTCGATATCGTCAGCCGGAGGCAACCGATACCTGTAAAACGTATTTGTCAATGAACGTAAATCTTGAATAAATTTATATATCTTTATCCTGAGCTATCGTCTATCTTGCTTTTCTCAGTGCACGATTCATGAGCTTTGGAAATAATTATCCGGTCTGCCAACTGTTCCAACCTCGAGTAAAATCATCTTTATCAAATTTATTGTTAAATTTATCGTTAGTCAATTGGACCAGCTGGCATCCAACGAAAATTTAAATAAAGCATTAATTAGAGCCCTGACAGCCGAAAGGACAACGGCCGCGTTAGGTATGAAAAAAATATTTCATCTCATATATATGCTTGTTGAATGATATTCCTGCCACCAGGGAAAGCTAAGATCGTAGAGGAATCGACTTGCTGTCGGATTAACGTAATAAATGAAAATTTGGTTTAAATATTACTGGATGTCATTCAACCATTTTTATACACCGAGGGTACCAAGGTGGAGGAAGCCAATTTGGTTTCACTATAATACCTCTGGCTTTGTCGTTATGAATCTTTTTTATTACCTGGAAAATTAATGCAAAAGGCGATAACGTATAAAAGAAATATTAATTCGAATTGACGGTAAAGTCGTTTATCACTGACGCATTGCGATCTCTTTTTCATAAGATATAAATCGCGCATTTTGTATTGACCCTATTTGCAAATAAATCGATATCGGATTTACCAAACCATCTACAGATCTTTTTAAAAGCTCTTGACGCTATCTCGAATTCCATTTCCGGTTGCAGTGTTCTCGACCCCCAAACCGCGACTCAATTTTCTTTGGACCTTACATACGAAGCCAGTATAGTTATGTTTCGTTTTTCACACCACTTCCAAATTTCTTTTGCAATTTTATTTAGACTCTCAATTTGTGTTCCACCCATGTGGTTAATGTATACAATCGCGGACGTGTTATCTATTCTTAAGGTAATGCTGTCGTTGTGTCTCAATCCATAGGATTTACATGAAAAAATTGTATACTGTGCTTAATATATTATTTATTTATATACCTTCGTATACATATTTAAAAAAATTAATATATATAGCTTGTATAGAAATATATAATTAGGTGTTACAGCATTGCTTGAATGCAGACTTTATTTAATCCAACACCCGCATATTTTTTTTTTGTTTTTAATTTGATTTCGAAACTTGTTCGACATTTTAATTATCCGACTTTTCCCTGCGGATTATTTCGAAACTTGTTCGAGCAGCTAGACGGTTGATCTTGTTTACGTTAAGCTTAGAAACTTGTTCCATATCGTATTTACTCGAACTTTTTAACGACGCCGCTCGGCCTTTGTCTGTAAACAGAAAAAGGTTATGCTTATGTTTTTTGTTTGACTGACGAATCTTTTTCTTTTGCCTTCGGAGTTTCTTTTCCAGTCTCTTCGATCTCTTCCAATCATTTTCCTTATCGGATTCAGATCGCTTACGTTTGTGTTCCATTATTATTCTCCTCTTTTTCACAGTTATTTGTTTGACAATGTGACTTTTTCGGCGCAAAGAAAAGAAATGAGGGAATTGGTATGTGCGCCATGGACCACGGTCCGTGGCGCCGGGAAAAAATGTTGCCAACTATGAATCTTATGGCAACACTGGCGCGATGGTTGGAGGGGAGGGTTACTACCATATGATCTGAGGAGAAGGCGCGGAATACAATTGGAATGCGTTGCGACAAAGGTTCCTATCGCAGTGCTGAGAAGCGGATCTCGTGACTATCTGATACGGGACTGCGCCCTTTTGTGACAGCAACTGGATAAAGACTTCTTCTTTTAATGCGGATTCGACTAACTATTAAAACAGATGACTAAAGACTGGTTAACTGACGCTCTATACCTTGTATTTATACTGCAAAAATAGCTTATCTCAGCATATATAAAGGGTGATTTTTTTGAGGTTAGGATTTTCATGCATTAGTATTTGACAGATCACGCGGGATTTCAGACAAGGTGTCAAAGAGAAAGATGCTCAGTATGCTTTGACATTTCATAATGAATAGACTTACTAACGAGCAACGCTTGCAAATAATTGAATTTTATTACAAAAATCAGTGTTCGGTTCGAAAAGTGTTTCGCGATTTACGTCCGATTTATGGTCTACATAATCGACCAAGTGAGCAAACAATTAATGCGATTGTGACCAAGTTTCGCACTCAGTTTACTTTATTGGACATTAAACCAACCACACGAATGCGTACAGTGCGTACAGAAGAGAATATTGCGTCTGTTTCTGAGAGTGTTGCTGAAGACCGTGAAATGTCGATTCGTCGCCGTTCGCAGCAATTGGGTTTGTGTTATTCGACGACATGGAAGATTTTACGCAAAGATCTTGGTGTAAAACCGTATAAAATACAGCTCCTGCAACAACTGAAGCCGAACGATCTGCCACAACGTCGAATTTTCAGTGAATGGGCCCTAGAAAAGTTGGCAGAAAATCCGCTTTTTTATCGACAAATTTTGTTCAGCGATGAGGCTCATTTCTGGTTGAATGGCTACGTAAATAAGCAAAATTGCCGCATTTGGAGTGAAGAGCAACCAGAAGCCGTTTAAGAACTGCCCATGCATCCCGAAAAATGCACTGTTTGGTGTGGTTTGTACGCTGGTGGAATCATTGGACCGTATTTTTTCAAAGATGCTGTTGGACGCAACGTTACGGTGAATGGCGATCGCTATCGTTCGATGCTAACAAACTTTTTGTTGCCAAAAATGGAAGAACTGAACTTAGTTGACATGTGGTTTCAACAAGATGGCGCTACATGCCACACAGCTCGCGATTCTATGGCCATTTTGAGCGAAAACTTCGGAGAACAATTCATCTCAAGAAATGGCCCGGTAAGTTGGCCACCAAGATCATGCGATTTGACGCCATTAGACTATTTTTTGTGGGGCTACGTCAAGTCTAAAGTCTACAGAAATAAGCCAGCAACTATTCCAGTTTTGGAAGACAACATTTCCGAAGAAATTCGGGCTATTCCGGCCCAAATGCTCGAAAAAGTTGCCCAAAATTGGACTTTCCGAATGGACCACCTAAGACGCAGCCGCGGTCAACATTTAAATGAAATTATCTTCAAAAAGTAAATGTCATGGACCAATCTAACGTTTCAAATAAAGAACCGATGAGATTTTGCAAATTTTATGCGTTTTTTTTTAAAAAAAAGTTCTCAAGCTCTTAAAAAATCACCCTTTAGTTGCTAAGCAACATTTGTTTAACGTTTAAGAGTAAATCTAATCGCGCGGAGTAGTGTGGAATGGTCCTGTCCGTGAGGGTACGATTGCGCGAGTGAGTTCCTTTGTATTGAATATACGAGGCGTAATAGAAGCTGGTAATGAATAATTGCAATGGATTGGCTTGAAACCAGATGAATTTATTGGTGAACGTATGACTCTAATTTATTATATTTGTATTATTGGCTTTCCTCGGAAGAAAGTTAATCGGTTTTGGAAGATTGGCAAGGTATCAGGAGAGTATAGTGCTTGAGGAGTTCACTCCTAGATTTAATATTTTAATTGATTGGAGAGAGAACGATAGCTATCGGGTAACGAGAGTAGCCGGAGTCCATCCTCCAGTGATAAGCGCAGTATCTGTTATTCAACTCGCATTACCGTGTGATCGTGAAGACGATGCGCTAGTTGTTCAGCATCTTTGACCGATAGCTCAACCCACTACTGTAGCTTCTTAATGAATGGTTTACGTATGTATGGCGAATAAATTTAAAACAACATATTTAAACATTTGTAAATCGAGCCCGGACGCGACACTTCCCGGACGGAATATTCCAATTGATCAATTTTTACTTCTTGGGAAATTGCCATTGATCAATTGTAACCATTTCAAAGAATACCATTAACCAATTGTAACTATGTGTATTTTTTAAAACACTTATCAAGTTAATAGACTCATCGCGAGACATTCATTTCGGAAAAAGGTCATAGGATCCGTTGCGTTAACCATAGGTTCTTATTTATTTTTGAACGTAATAATCGAGTTCTGATTTACAACCAAAGCGTTGAATTTAAAAATGTCTTCCAGATATCACTTTTCTTGAGGTTCAACATCATTTTGAGTATCCTGTCATGAAAATCTTGATTTCTGTATCACAAAAACAAAGCTGCTTGGAATAAAAATTCAACTGTAACTGTCCTGATGCTGCAAGATCTGGCCGCTAAAAAATCGTTGCAACATTGAAACATTTTGAACTTCACCTACACGATTTTTTTCATTCACATCTATGCCGCAACTCTATTCACTTGTGTTGGAAATATGCGATTGGCCCTCGGTATCCCTCACACTGAGTATAGAAGCCATTTTAATATTCTTGTCTTCGTGTAATTTATGTTGCAAATCTTTTGCGTATTGCATCCATTTAGTATTATTAACGATTTATTACAAAATACATAAAAGATAAAACAACAAAAATCTTTCTACGTAATAGAAAAAGCTACAGAAGCAAAAAAAAATTATGTTAGAAAAACAACAATGTAAAAAGAAAGAAATCATTCTCGACTTCTCTGATTTCGAGAAGTTTCAGCTTCTGACGCTGAATTTCCAGCTTGTATTCCCGTCGGACTCGGGACCATCTCTCTCGCAGTTCGAAAACTCGGCGGAGCCTTCTCGAATTGAGTTATACCGTCACCGACGATACGCCACACCGGGGACAGCTCTCGAAATTGCGAGTCAGCCAACTCGCATGAGGTGCCCAGCGAGCTATAGTTTGCGAGCGAGTAAGCGAGTAAGCGAGCCTCCTGTCGATAGGGATCGAATGTTCAGTGGATCCGACCGAGCTGTCGCAGTTACATCTAGCGCGGCGTACGTACAACTGTATGGACATCGGTATCTGTTTTATCCCATTTCTCGTTAGTCACATTCCAGATAACAAAAAGACATCAATTTACCGGTAAACGAAACTGTATCTCGAATTTCCCAGTGCAGTCCCTAACCTCATTCATGAATCTGCTATAACCAATGCAAACTTGTACGTGACAGTTTTTCATTTGAGACAAATCAGAGTTTTTGTCATTAATCACCATACAGTAAAATAGAATAACAAAGAGCAAGTAAGGATCACGACAGGGTTGCAATATAATATTGTTTAGGAAAACCAAGAGCAGTTTTATTATCTTATACAGAAGTTTCTGAGATATTAACGAGCTTGCATACGGCCCAGTGCAGACGATTAGTTACATACGGCGTTCGTACGTGACATTTAGATGAACCCAGGTCTGTGATCAAATAATTATTCACCCAAAGTCAGCCCGGTTGATCTGTAAATATCGGTGAAAACCGTCGTATAACATTACTGGCGTTCCGACTTAACTGATAATGGGCAATTGATTGACACGTTGCTTTGGTATCGGATGCCTGTACTGATACAGAATTATCCTAATTCGAAATTTCTACATCTTGGTTCCCCAGCTTTCTTGATATTCGATGAATTCGATGAATCTTAAAAAGTAATAAGATTTAATGGCTAAACATTTTTTTTAACTTCGCTCTGATAAGATTTGTAATAATTAAGAATACTCAATATTCGACAACAGATCTTCGGTTCGGTCAGGATAACTGTTCCGAAATGTCGTCGATTCCGTGTCGAGTATCGTGTCCGTGAGCGTTTCAATCGTAACATGATAAATTTAATGAGCAACACAAATATTTTCACGCGTAACTTCACATCTCACTTGTCAGCATACTCATTGTTAGCTTTTGAATCAACGTACAGTATACGTTGGTGTCAAGATGCCACAGGATTTCTTGATATTTTCAATTGCTTTTCCGAGTCTCCAAGTCGAATCCCAAGTGAAGGAATTTCGAGTCGAGGATACGTGCGGAGAAGCACTCGCGAAGCTATCGAAAATCCCTCAATTCGTTTTAATCAAGTAGCGTACCAGCACACTGGAGCAGCAACTCTTTCCGAAAGTAGCTCGTTGTGCTCCATCCAGCAAACTGGTTTGACGGAGTTACTGCGCGCACCCTTCTTTCAGCGCTCAAAAGAATTACCGGCAGGAACATACTCGTACAATACTTCCATACGTACTGCCAGGAAAGTGAAAGGTTATTTCACTGTACAAGCATAAGCTTTGTGCAAAAATGATAAAGAGATGGAGGCGGTTACGGTAAGACCAGAATGTTTGATCGTATCCCAGCGAATAAACGAAATGGAAAAGAGAGAATCGTAAAGGTTTGTATGGCTTCGGTAATCAAGGAAACAAATACTGGGTGTAGGGAAGTAAAAGAAAACCGTTATCAAAAGGTTGAGCGAGAGTCAACCTTGTTCAACCAAACCAGGTTGGTCGTCGAAATTTCGGTGTTGACGATTGCTCATTAAAAGCAGCACGAACCACCCCACAAATACTAAGACATCCAATCAAACGGGTAATGTAATTTAAGGAGTTCGCCAACCGACGTGACGCATTACATCGTCCAACGATGACAGTGCGCTCAAGGCAACACGCGATTTCCTTTGCCTTCTTGTCTGCCATTCTCTTCTTCGTATATCAGTATACAGATGGGGAGCAGCAGACTTTCAGGAGGATAGACGAGATGATCTATGTAGAGCTGACAGTATCGATCACCGTTCAACCTTCTCCAGTTCCGGAAAGATAGACAAAAAGAGAATCTTAAATTTCTTGGTATTCACCCATCGTCCTTCTACACCTTCATAGTTTAACAGAATCACCCGTCGTTCCGTTTCCATTCTACCCATTCCTCCTGTCTGCATCTCCTTCTGCCTGCATAGTTTCTCCCGCGCTCTTTTCCATGTCTACCTCGACGTCTGCATAGTTAAGTGAATAACTCAAGTAATTACCAGTGACCCAGTTGCAACTGCAAGATCATAACGCGTTGCCTCGACTCGAGGAGGAAGAAACTCGGGTTTATCGAGATGCTTCGCTCCTCTGCGCTCATCATCTTCGTTCCTTCAGCTACGATTAGCCGCTTGCCGTTCTGGAAGACCTTAGAATTTGACAAGAGAGGAAAAAAAATGTGCATTACAGAAACATTTCATTATAACCGAGAATTTCGATAGGAAAATTACGTTTCTTCACGTATATCTTATCTTCTTCTTCTTACCATCGCCTAATTAGTTAATTGTTTTCTGTAAAGATTGATTCTTTTCGAGACGACCGAAACGTTTCTCGAGTGTTTAGAAGCAAGGTAATAGAAAATTCGGAGATCTCTAAATGCGAAATGTTATGATCAAGACACTTTTTGTATTTTTTCTTCAGTATATATGTGTGCCACTCTGCACTAGGGAACGTTGCAAGATGTATCACCTTTCTTGGAACAGGAGATACCGTGTTCCGGTTCACCACCATCGACTATATAAACAAATAAAATCCCAGTGAAAAACTTGTAGCCGAAACAGGCGAAGAAAAAACTTAGCCAATTCGTACAGTAGTTACCCACCAGTTTTCCGTAACTTCTACCCTCTTCTCTCTAAGCGCAACCCTCATTCCGTCACTCGTTCCAATTCCATATTTCACCTTCTTCTCGGTTCTCCATCTGTTTCCTTTTTTCTGCCTTTTCTCACATTCCCCCTGAATAACTACTTCGCTTCTCATTCTATCTATATCTGTTTTTATCTTTTCTACTGCTGTTTCGTCCCAGGAAACATCAATATCCCGCAGACATATTATGAATGTCTTGTGGATAACATCTGCTATTGTGGTTATTCTCTCTTTCTTCTTCTTCTTTTCCTTAGAAAAAAGAGAGAAAAAAGAGGGAAAGACGTTCACGTAACAACCAGACGGGTTATGTGCTTGTCAACAAGTAGTGCGAATCTCGATCAATTCGGAATCTCTTCGGACGAGCCAATTCTGCGTGCTTATCATCAATAAAACTCGCCCACTCCCTGTCGTTCTCAAGAGCACTGGAAAGCTAAATCCCCGAGGGACGAATCTACAGTTCGCACCAAGTTGCAATACCCAAGTCCTCTCGCTTTCTTCGCCCGTCCAGCCATTCACCGTCAAATATACCAAGGCGATCAAGCCCTGCGATCCAATCTCCCCGATTCCAATTGACGGCGTCGATGGCCCGTGAAAAAACCCAGTGGCGCAGTAGACCACTCATCGGGTGGCAAACACAATAAGAGAAGATTCAAGTGGATTTTCTCACTGGTACCCTCTTCCCTCGTACTTTTTCCTTTAACGCAGACCGCTAACCGACTTTTTCACTTTCTTCGCTCAACTGTAAATTCCACACGGTGATCACAATATAATAATGCGTCGCGAAAAACAGATTAACGCGTCTGGCAATCGGTTTAGTCCCGATATGGATTCTGCTCATGTTGAGTACCAAGCATATGAAGAAAATTCCAATTTATTTGGTATTATTTATTATTTAGAAATATTTTATTTCAAAGATCGTATCGTAAATTTATTGAATAATAGTTGGTTTGTCTTAAGCTTTCGTATCTGATATAACTGTATCGTTTTAGAAATGCATTTAACTTTCAGTTTTTTTTTGCTTCCTCATAGACGAAGCTGTATTCGTGAAAAAAAATTTTTCGCGATGTTGTATTCTGAATACTTAAAAAGTTCTAAAACGTCAAGAAATCATATTTAGAAGAAAATCCCGTCCTTGCGAGCGTGCGCTTTTATATATGTGTGTGTGTGTGTTGCACAAATTGCAATAGATATTCTCGAGAATTGGTTATTTTGCACACGTGTCCGGTCGCGACTCGTGTTAGCTTACTGAAATTTTTGGCCAAATCGCTAACGGGTATCTCATTTTATAGTTGTTTGAATTTTTTAAAAAAAGTTGGTTCGCTCTCTAACTTTCATAAATGTTCATCTAACAAACTGAAACTTGACACGAAAATTGTCTAGGGAACAAGGATACGTGATCCTTTATCGATTAAGGGATTTAAACTTTATGGAATTTTCTCCAGAACAAACCAGACAAGCAAGAATTGAAATAGCCATTACCCTATTGAATATAATTACCCATAGAGGAGAATGTCGGGAAGGCAGAGAATCACAAGAAAGCAATATGCAAATAAAAGATTTATATCCATGTTTATTTTTCGCTATATAGTATAAATTTATTGTAATGAGATTTACGTTATTATATATTTTTTTTTGTTATCCCATTTGATGCATTGTCACCGACACAAATTTTTAAGTGATCGGTACTTATCGTTGTGGTTAATCTCGATCGAAACTTAGTTCAATAAAAAATATGTAGATTCAATAATGGGAACCGAACAAGCAAACGAACAAACAAATAACTTTATAAATTATTAAAACTGTTAATTTAGTTGAATTTTTCGTTGGTTGACACTGTTACAGACGCAGTTGCAAATACAAGTACGAGTAACGTGAAGAATGCTGTGAAGAATCGTCTGATGGAAACACGTTCTGGAATAAGACAAGTTCTGGCTCAGACAAACGGAACTGCCGTATTACCATGCAAGATAACTGATTTGGGAACTGGCATAGTAAGTATCTAGTATACTTTACTGCAAACTCAATGTTTTCGAAACTCGACAGTAGAATCATGAAATTACCAGCTGCAGGAGATGTTTCGAGGAACAAGGGTAACACGACACACAGATAAAAAGTAATGCATAAGAGGATTTCATGAATCAGGCTAGACGCCTGCAAATGTACGTGCATTAATAATAAGCTACGTGTATGATTGTACGAGTACAAATGTAGTCAAATGAGGTACAATTTAATTTTCACGAACAATAATCTTAATGGAAATGCATTGAAAGCTTATTCTATAAATACGAGCAGGAGTAAAGTCATACATATGCATTATTCTAGCTTTTGATTCAATCCTCAATCAGCAGATTTTAAGCCTTTGATTAGAATCTAATTAACGAATTGCCAGATAGTATCATTACAAAACGCAATCGAAAGGTTTTTCAGATAGGTGGCAGATCGATGACATAACCAAAATGTTGCTATACTAAATCGAAACAATATACAAAAAATCCTTCTCGATAGAATGTACGATCGAAGAAACAGAATTTGTATTAATTTAAAACATATAAATTGTTCAAATAATTGTCAACTGTAATGTACATAAATCGTAGCAAGAATAGTCTCACAATGACGAAAATATATTTAGAGGTCCCGGACCCAAAAACTGATATTCTCGTTCGAAGTGCCCCTTCGTATACTACAGCAACAACTTTTGTCCTAAGCATTTTTCAATTAAATTCTTAGTTTTCGATATATTCACACAATGTCACACGTGTGGTATATCATACGGACGACTGGACTAAAGTGCTCAAGCTCGATGCCCTAATTTCAATGAGTCCTGACTCTTCCTACAATCCATATCCATACAGTGGTTGCTAAGCGCAGGATATCTGAATACCAACAATCCTCCACACTAGATAGTGGTACACGGTAGTGAGACATTGCTGGTGCCATAAATAAGTAAACATCGCAGCCTACTGGGGAATTTGAGCCTTCAACCGGGTAATTTCGAGCTCGGTTGGAATAAGAATTATGAGTATGTTACTGCCTGGCAGTGCTCGGGCACGTTCAGCCTGTGCGTAACCCCGTTCCGTGTGTCATAACGCATAAGACAGAACAAAATGCAAACGAGCGAAGACGAACGGAGAAAGTACGCGAGACCTGCCATCTCATACATATAATCCGACTGCAGATGTAATCTCTCAAAATATTAAAAATGCAACGGAGCCGAGGTCGATAAGCGTACCATCGGAAACAAGAGTACAATGAAATGCGTACAAAGCAGCCTTAGACACGAGACACTACTTTACAAATCACTGCGAATTGAATTTTTTTTTAAATATGTCTCAGGTGACAGTTGGCTCATAAAAAATGTACCGTTATGCAAACGGAAAGAACTCTTTATATGCACATGGTACTCTACATTGACCAGTTTCGTACAAGCTCGCGTCGTTAGCACCATCAAGCCGCTTCGATGAAATTCCTTCTCGCTCACTCTCTACAAAACAGTCGAGAACCATTGGTTTACTACGAGGCAAGCGAATAGGTGCGGCAGCTCGCTCTTCGGACACGTGTTCGCTACATAACTTCCAAGAGTAATGATAACAATAATAGCGCCCAGGTGCCCACAATGTACAGAAGCAGCTATATTCTAACCTAACCTCGCAAGGCTCTTCAGATCATACTCTCGCAGTCCTGTACATATATTACACTATTACCACTAACCCATTCTGTACCTCCTTCTCGCACTTTCTCCCTCACCCTCCGAGTCTCTGTGCACCCTAACAATAACATCATCAATAATGGTTATGCCGGTGTATCGGAGACGTGAATAATACATAACGAGCTCCTAACGCCCCCTAACGCTACCTAACGCTCTCGCTAACGCACGTCGCACTGTTCTAATAGCTAACGCTGCGGATGCCCTCTCGTGAGAAGACAGCCAAATTGTTCCGTGGATGTTCTAAATCAGTAGGACATGTATACAATACGCAAATGAGAAATCCTTGAGCATTGTCTTTCGCTATTGTTTAAGGATGTTCTATCGAATTATGGAGATGGGGACAGTGCGCAGCGTGCGGTGCTGGTCATCTCGAGTCAGAAAGTGAGCGAGACAGACTTACTGTATGGTCACGAAAATATCTCTTCCCCTTTAGATATCTCACTCATTTATTCGGCAATACCATATTTTTTGGTTATGTGCTTTATTCTTAACGAATTGTTGCAAGATTCGTCAAAGTCCCTAAGTTTACTTTGCGTATGTAATTCCTGATTTTAAAGCGAAGATTAGTTCAAGCATCGAAATTGAATTAGGTAGTGATTCAATGTAACCCCCTTAAGTATGCTTAAGAAAGATCGCAGAAGTTTGCTCCGATGCGGCGGTGATGCGCGCGCTGCCGGGTAGGAGCGAGAGGTCAGCAGGGCGGAATCCCGAAAGTGCTGAAAGAAAATTTGTCAGATCCTTTTCATCATTCCAATCGTGCTACCTCAACATCAAGAAGGTGAATTGCTTTGGAATTTAAGTGCACATTTCCGGACAGTTTCCCTTTGCCCTTGGTACAGATTCTCGAACGAACATCTTTATTCAAATTTTTTTCCGCTACAGTTTATACGTCGTAACGCAATGACTTTTCCATTAGAGCAATGTTAAGTAGCGCTGTCAATATCTCGGCAACTAAACGATAAATCTGATTCAAATTTTGTATTATCTTCACTTGAGAATTGACATATCAGATGTCATACGTACATGGAAATAATTGAACTGCTTTACAGCTTTACCCTTCTTAACAGAATTTCTTTTATCGTTACAACTTACGTTTTGATTTAATTCATTATTGTTAAATGAATTGCATAAATTAAAGAAACAACACCGGATGTTAAAAACCTTTTTGTTGCGATTGAATTGGCTTGTAAAAAAACTGCGTGAATTATGAAAATGTGCATAGAGCTTTATTCCTATCACTATCCATGGGTGTCACGTTCTCAGATGTCAAAATATCTTAGAATATAACAACTCGTGTAGATTATTCCTACGATAATAATATAATATTAAAGTATTTGGAAAACAGGAAGTAAATCATTTCATAATTGGTCATATCAACATGAAAATGTGTTTAAATTTCTTTGGTCGAATATATAGCTACTTGCGTGTTTCTTGTATGTCAAGTTCGTAACGATTAATATTTATTTGTCATAATGGGAAATATTTGTGTTCCCTTAAAGTAATTTCTGCTGTGGGAAACAGTAATGAATTAGTTTTTCTATCGAATGTTAAGATACTAATCGCGGTGACCTTCGTACCCGTTGATGTCATTATCTCCGCGTTCGATGCTGACATAGATTTATATTTTTACTCCCGACGGGAGTATGCGTTTCATTGCCGACGCGAATATGACAGTTTTTAGACTTGCGATGTTCTTCAAATCGGTTAAAGACGTCTTAACATAACTTGGTACGCAGCCTCTGTGCATCGTAACTTCCATTTTTGTCCTAACTTGTATATATTAGGTCAGATTTTAGAAAGATAAAGACGTTTTAAAAAATGTATGAGAAGCACATCTATCGAAATGCCACAAGATGGCCGTCATTCCTACTATAATCGTTCATCCGAACCTAACTTCAGAGTGCTCACGGTGGAGTGAGAGAAAGAGCACGTCGGTCATTTAGTCAATATTTGTAAACATATTTTATTATAAATTTTTAGATTTAATTCTAAATATACGAGTGCAGAAATGATAAAATAAAGATAAATTATTAAAAATGATGACCACTTAATACTTTTCGAATTACCTTTGTTTCTTTAATTATAAATACAAGAGTGCAAAAATGACTAAGCGATTAAATAAAATAGAGTTACTAAAAATGATTTAGCTGTTTTAGTTTGAAAAAATATAATAACTATAAAAATAAATAACAGTTATAAAAATGCTGTAGAAAGTCAAATCGAGAGAGCTTTAAAAAGTATGGAATACAAAAAAAATTCTTTTAAAAACTCTCCACTGCAAAAAACTGTAATAAACAGGATTTTAGCTTTATAAAGTTTTCATCTGAAAATAAAAAAATAAATTCCGATGTCATTGTAGTTAATTTCATATTTAAATTACAATAATTTATTTACCGCTGTCACTACACTCGGGAGACCTCTCCTGAATATTACAACTGTCTTTTACATATCAAAAAACATGCTGACGTCTGGGCTCTAATTTAAATCAAGAATTATATACGATATGGACGTTTTCAGCGGTAAATAAATTATTGTAATTTAAATATGAATTTAACTAAAATGACATCGGAAGTTATTTCATCCTTTTTAGATTTATTTTCAGATGAAAACTTTTTAAAGCTATTAGTATAATTTTATAATAAACTTTGTAATAAAAATTTGTAATTTTTTTCATAAAGATAATGTCGTTACTCTAGTAAATCTCATAAAGTATGTCGAAAATATGTCGATTGAGCGAACGTATTATCATCGTCGAAAATGTCATTCTCCACTGTTTTTAAATAAAAATGAGGGATCGTTACATTGCGGTTATTGATTATATGCCTCGTATGAATAATGTCGTTAAAGGGTGTCATCGCGCTACGAATCCACGCGTACATTACAAGCATGATGAATGATTGTTATAGTTCTGTCGGTCAATTCATTACAGCACGTCACACCGAATTAAATAAAACCGAGATTGTCATGGAATCGATTGTTGCTGGTAGGAAGCGCGAGAATCTGAGAGCAAGAAGCGTAAAGTTAACAGAAACTAAAAAAATATATATATCGTCAATGATGACGGAAAGCGTAGCATATTAGACTTTGTACATAAAGTAGCTCACAATCTTACGTTACGAATGTTTCAGGATGATACGCTGATTTTATTGAACCTTGTTAATATGAATACAACAATCCACTACAAGGTTATTAATTGCACAATAATTTATTGAAGAATTGCATTATTTTTGTCGTAAAATATTTTCGGATAAGTTATGTTTGTTCCGGAGTTTATTGTCTTTGGGATATTTTGTCGGAGATATTTTTTCGCAAGTTCAATAAACATGGTACCGCACTATCCCTGTCCCTACCAATGTATTTCTATAATAAAGTAGAATAATGAACATTGCTTCCTCATTATTTTCATACCTTTCACCTGCCATTTTCACCATCTTTCGAAAAAGTTACCGCTACAAGGATGTACCATGTACTATGTCGATTGATTTTGCCTGCTAATACAGTAATCATCGTGAAATGTGTCAAGTAATGAGAAAGTGAAAACTTCCACATTGTAATCTTGATTGAACACTGCGCTAACTTATGTTCAAAAATTTGTATAAATTAGTGAATCAATTCTTGAAAAAAAAACTGTAAATTTAATAACTTTTGATATTTATTGTCAATCTCAGACCAAATTAAAAACTGAGCAAGGTTAATAATTAAGAATTTGAATAATATTTTATAAATTAATACAATTGTAAAGAGAGTTTCTATTGATAAACTGATTTATTATATTAAATATACAAGTACGATGTAAAGTATAAATACTTTCATGCGAAACACGACTTTTTTAACATCGTTTGATCTTATTGTCAATCTTAGACCAAATTAAAAACTGAGTAACGTTAATAATCTAAAATTTAAAAAATAAATAAAATTATATAGAAAGTTTCTACCGATAAACTGATTTATTATATTAAATACACAAGTACGATGTAAAGTGTAAATACTTTTATGTGAAACACGACTTTTTTAACGTCGTTTATATACCATACATTAATTCTACATCATAATTGTATATTAAACTTAATATACCAGTTTAACTATAAAAACTTGTTATACAAATATATTAAATTTTCATAGACATTTTTTTTACATTGTATTTTATATTATACATCTCTACATGTATATACAACTTAAGCAAAATGGTTGAATCCACTGGACGTGTCCGGCTGGTCTACCGCATTTAATTCCCAAAAGACAAAGGCGAGAGTGTGATAATTTACCCGCATCCGCTACCGCTACCGCGCGTAGTCGCTTTACACCAATACAATCAGGTGCTAGCTTTTGAGCTAGAATTTGCCGAATAGGCGAGTGACTCAACACGCTACACGTCTGACCAATATATACGTACGCTGCTTGTACTGTGACTGCAGATCAGAACGGCTCGTTCTCTTTGGTTCGTTCAGAAGGCGCACCTGCTTTTGATAGCAGTTAATTAAAGCCGAACCACGAAGTCAAAGACACTAGACGCGGGTTTCCGCAATCTTTTACTATAGCGTATCTCTGATGCAGCTGCGATGACGAGCAGACAAAATCTGTCTCACTTTCTCCCTGGGTCGCCCTTACACTCGATCAAATTGCACTACCTTGAGTCTTTTTATAGAAAGAAAAAGCTTCCTTGCTCTTGATCTTCCAAACTATCTCTTTCTTGTTTCGCTCTCTCGACGCTCGATATACATTTTCCAATTTCTATTGATCTGTAGTTGAAAGCAAAATATATTGTTTTCTCTATTAATCAATTCCACCGGGAAAGCCAATTACTTTACTAGATTTCAAAAATGATTACGGTAAGCCTTAGTGAAGTAGTTAAGGTCAAAGATTGCGTCAATCTCACGTATGTCTTTAACGTTTATCGAAATAGATTTTATACAATTTTTTACTGCAAATTACTTTCAAGAATCAATTTGAGTTGCGTTAAAATTGGTTCGGTAGTATATTTATCGATTTTGTAGCAGTCCGAGCATACCGGGCATAACTGGGGCTCTTATGCATAGTCCCCGTCAAGTTATCTCCGCCACTCATAGATGTTCCATAGTTATTTTTCACATGACTTAGCTCAAGAATAAGGTTATGTTCGTAAGTTGCGGAGCTAGCAGATTCAAACACCGTATTAATATAGAAACGTTAAGTTGAGTGAGGCTCTTAAGCACTAGTGGATTCAGCGCTATATTTATAAAAGTAATTCTGCCATTTTTGATGTCTTAAGGTAATCCTGTCGCTGCAGGTGAGTCATACCACTGCTTATGGTTAATATTTATACTTATTCCTATTTTTGACATTCGTAGAAATAATAATTTTCAATAAATAAATAATTCCATGTGTAAACCATTCATCGAATGTTTGCATATAATTAGATGAATGAAAAAATAGTTATTTCAACGATTCGCGTAGCATTCCGCGGTTACAATTTGGCAACATTAGTTCTATCTGTATCTTTTTCTACTTGACCGCGTGGGTTTAATTTCTTCGATATCAATGTGCCAAAACTGTGAAAATAATGTCGACTTCTGAAAAAACAAAACATTAAAATATGTAAAGATGTTGGAAAGGGTGAAGCGGGGTTAAGACTAGAACCAACCGATGCGGTGTTGCCACGTTACTTCATCGTAGCGACCGCGACGTGACGCACAGGCGTAGTTAACCCGGTGCTGGAAGTTCAAAATAATCTCAATATAACGTAAAAGCTAGGCTGAAAATCGTATTTCTTTCCGGGGCCATTCAATTGCTACAAGTTAAAAATATTTATATCTTATTTTTTTTTAATATTTTATGGCTTTCCACTGATGTATACATTTTTGTAGCGACCGGAAATTGAGTTTACCTACGTCACCACGGGATTTCGTCATGAAAAACATCTGCTTTGAATAAATCTTCTCTCTCTAATTAGGTCGATAACCGGCCCTGAATTTTCGTAGGGAAAATAAATAATATATTAAGCACAGCATACCATTTTTTTTTTATGTAAATGTTATGGACTGAGCCACTACGACAGGATTATTTTAAGGGGAAGAGAAACAATCGAATTCGCGACTAATTGTTCGTAATTGTGTTCTGGTTGTGTTGAAAACTAATCGATACATAGAAATATAAATAAATTGCAATTGAAATGTCATTCTTCCAGACGTAATGGAAATAAAAGCATTTTCGCCAAAGATGAAAAGTTCTACGTAAAACCCCTTTGCTTTATACGTAAGGGAATGTAAATGGCAATATTTGACCCTTAGCAAAAATACCTTCATTGCCATTGCATTCGAGAAGTCAATGGAATTTTCAACAGCAATTTGCTACCCTTGACAAAAAAAATCGTCAGCATGCAACCGTACATATAAGCGATCGGCGCATTCAGTTGTTAAATACGAAAAAAAAAAATTGTAATCGATGTTTTTAAATTATTATGTTACGAAGATTGAAACTATTTAACCCCTTGGACTATTTTCACGAGTCTGACTCGTGATTAAAATTTTAGGCCAAACTTGAATATCACGAGTGTGGCTCGTAATTGATATTTCGGTCCAAACATGAATATCACGAGCCGTACTCGTGGTCTTAATCTCGGGCCAAACAAGAACGTCTGAAGTTAGGCACGGCTTGTTCCGAATTTCAGCGTAGTGCAAGGGGTTAAACAGCGTAGAAAATTGCTAGAATTCTTCTAGCAACTGCGCTGACGCGAGTTCTTTTGATATTCTTGTGCTACGAAGAGTGAAAATTTAGTCAGCTGATTAATATTTTTATTTATTATTATTTAAGTGTGAAGGGCGTCATCCTCAATAATGATTCAAACGAAGCGCGCAATGGATTACAATTCGTTAAAATATTTTCGTCGACCGTGTCCTAACTATATGTTGAAATTAGAATATTGAGGAGGAGACTAGCTTGCGGAGACAAAATTGACAGAGGTTTCGTTTTGAGCAATCTAGCAAGACAGAAATTTTCATATTGATTTCCATGAACGCGCCTGGCGCGCTTACTTTCTGGTATGCAAGAGAGCTCCGCAAATCCTCCATTGTGGGGCGTAGACGCGCGAGCCTCGCGTTATTGCGAATCCCGGCGACGTTTCCGTACAGACTAGAAATCTATCTCTAGCAGTACGTCTACCCAACAGAGAGGGATACAAAATGAGAGCAAGTACTGTACATTCCGTGGATCGTCAAGAGCGCGCGGATGATCCGAGCAACTAGGGAATGTGATTTCTCGAAGAGGATATTCGATGATGAGACTGTACCGATGACACAAGTTTCTGTCAAGTGGATCGAATGTCTTCATACGGGAATCTGCCAGACTGCGTGAACGCGGTATACGCTCTACTTTAATTTCTTTTGTGTGATCGACTTTTTGACGATATTGAAATGTTTGGAAAACCTCAATGCACCGATGTCTGGTCCGGTTTGACGCATGTGCGTTCCAGAATGGTTTATATCCTACAAAACTGATGTTATTGACATTTCGATCGGCCATATTGGATTTTTGAATAGTCAGTGATATACGTTTTTTACCATTTTTTACACGTTTTCAACCGAAATTCGAGTGGACATCGAAATGTTTACATTCATATTACAGTCCTGTGCAATGTGAGGCACAAACGTACATTACGAAATAGCGTATTTTTACCGACCAAAAACGTTTTAAAAATCTACTTCAGGATCCCCTTAAGTTAGAATTAAATTTGAGTTTAGAATCGAACTTAAAAGCCCGTAGTTTAAACTTAAGTGCAGACTTAAGTGCAAACTTCGGTTCAAAATTAATCGCAAACTCAGGTTGAAACTTAAAGACAAACTTAATTACACTTTTAAGGACAAATCTAAAACTTTGTCTTTGTTATTATAATGTGGAATAGTTGTTGCGTCACCCGCATTAGCTAATAAAATTGTGGTTTTCTGTTATTATACTTGGTAGTTTGGAATTATTATTAAAATAAATGACAATCAGTATACAATTATATCAATATATTTCATACGCGGGAAAAATGTCTTTTGCGCTAAGGCAACGGAATGTCGATTTGGACGGAAGTAGCTAAAATCACGGTGAGAGCTCCAGTGAGAAACATGGAAATCATCGAAGCAGGAGAACTTTCTCGTCGATACATATCCGAAAGTGGAAACGCAATGGTTCGCAACGTTGGTTATATCGCAGCACAGTTGTGTTTAAGTAACTCAGTACGGTCAGTAGCTCAACGGGTTGGTTCTCGCTTTGACAGTACTACACGGATTTTATTAAAATTCAAAAAAGCATATCACGTTTTTAAGTTATCGAACTGGTCATCTGTCCGCACATTACTTTGTTACCGAATAATGGTTATCGCAAAGGCTTGGGCGTGTGTCTTGACATTGACAACTGCCGCATCGATATCAAAATTTATTCGAAACCATGATTTAAAACAATTTGGTTTCCTCGTAGAGGAAACTTTCTCTTTGTCGAAAGTCCAGAAATAATGTTCGGTGTTGGATTATTTTTTATTGTAAAATTTTTAAAAAATACACGTGACGCGAAATGTCAAGATCTTTTGTCTTAAGCGTCAATGTATCTTCGTGTATAGATTATGTAATTTATTTTGTTCTATAAATACAGTTTTTTAAATTGTATTACCGTACGCAATAAAATGTTAATTGGTATTTAATAATAATAACAGTTAAAAGGGACATTGCTGCCCACTTAGACTATAGACCCAATGTGTACCCCTCTCCGATAAACCCGTTAAAATCGACGCGACAGTGTCAAATGTTCTCGTACACGCTCCGAGCTTGACGAGAAGTATTTTTAGATGAAAAAGCACAAAGGACCGTATATTTTAACATAGTAAAAAAATTACATTAAAGCTTGAAAATTGCTTCCGTCAACGATATTTTTGTCGAAGATATTTTCTGGCGAGTTCAATAAACATGGTATCGCACTATCTCTACCAATATATTTAATCAAAATAAAATCTTTAACATTGTTTTCTGATTATTTTCACACCTTTACCTACCATTTTCACCACCTTTCGATAAAGCTCATTATGTTTGGAATATTTTATGGGGGTCGTCTTGTAAGTTCTCAATCGTCCTTAAATATCTTTCTAGAATTAATAGGAAGTATTGTTACATCAAACCCCCGCGGTGTTTTTACGAAAACCGACAGGTTTAAGACGTGTGAGGCGTTTCGGCGTGAGTTTTCCATACTCTGGTCAAGGAGAACTCTCCCTTTACCACACCTGACAAGAAACACCGACGACGCAAGCCCCTTTTTGAGTCTATCCTTTCGGAAAATTACTCGGGACAAGGCTGAGAATCCTCGTTGATTGATCGCGTTAACCGTCACTTGACTCGATATACAGATTCTATAAATTAACCCGCGGAGGAAATCGTTTTAGGGGAAAGGAAAATGGCAGTAGGTTACTTTCACTTGGGGAAAGATTTACGGAGACATTAAACAACATAAATAGAAGAATTGTGTTTATACTTACAGTGGATTTTTTGTAAAGCTGTTTCGCTGGTAACCACTGCGTTAAAGAGCGGAGATGGCAACCGTTCGCTAGAATAAAATGCTAGATTCGATGATCCGTAAAGTTGTTAAAATTTATTCAAATAACTGAATTTCGATCCAGAATTTAAACTCTGGTTATTCCGTATGATATTATTGCTCTATTTTATATCAAAATTGCGTTCAAATGTTTTATGCCTTTTAAATTATTGATTAATGAATCTATATATTTTTTCCCTTGATCTGAATATTTACTTCGCAAAGAATCCAAATCTCTGCTACAGTTACATTTAAATTGTTATTTATTTATTCAGAAATTTCGAAGAACTGCCTTTTCGCTTTGTGTTCTAAAGTCAAAAACAAATTCCAATCTTTAGGTTCATCAATACAGCTAATGGCACAGATGTCCTCTTGTAATACCGAATATCAATTTTTCGTTCATTGCAACGTTCGTCATTCCATATTATTTGTCGTCCTGGTAGTTGGCCTACTTTTATCGCAAAGATACAGTATACGACAGGGAGAAGGGAGCAAGCACCCGACAGTCATCAGCATGGGAATATGAGCCAGTTTAAGGCCGGTGATATCCACGGCATGGAAAAAGACCTTTCGTACCAGATCCAGGCCTTCCACACTGACCATTACAGTGGAGACAATGTCCTGCCAACTGTTAGGCTTTTCGATATTATGTACAGCTGTGAACATGGCCGTCTTCTCTAAGTGGCCACCATGTGTACCCACTGCTCTGCCTCGACGTGGCTGCGGGACTCACCCTTCTCACCATTATAATATCTGTATAATCTCTGGTAACAATATGATCTAACCACAGTGCTGTTTATTACATTCTTTAAAGGAAGGAAAGATATTGAAGCGATGTTACGTAAGGACGTAATATTATAAACATCGTCGGAAATCAGTTTTTGATACTTTGGCACTAATAAATCAATGACCTACTTCTAAATATTATCTCACCGATATCAAATTCTGCGAGATTAACTTCTTTTTGTGATAACCAAACAATCTATGAGAATTAAAGAAATTTCATTTGACTATGGTTTTGAGAGTTTACTACAGACTTCCGAACCCGTTAAAATCGATGCGACAGTGTCAAATGTTGCCGTTCACGCTCCGGGCTTGACGAGAAGTATTATTAGAGGAAAATGCACAAAGGATCCCAGATTTTAACATAGTAAAGAAAATTACGTTAAAGCTTGGAAATTGCTTTCGTCAAATTTGACACAATGCGGAAATGTACAATAGGTCCTCCACAAGGAAGTATATTTATCAATTTTGGCTTTCGCATAGTCAGCTTTGTTCATTGTTTGAAATTTAAAGGAAGACATTTGCGAGTTTCAATCTTCTACTTTCTTCACCTTTTTTTTTTGTCACGTAGTCACGAAAAGGTTTAAAGGTTTAAGGACTTCCGTCCTTTAATTATAATCTATTCATTTGCAAAAATTTTACTTGATACCTCAAAATCTGCAATAATTGGAGCAATAATCGATTTATTGATCAATTGAAAAATTTGTTTCTGTACGAATTTTTATCTTAAAATCTTTGAAACTAAAATGACCATAGAATTATTTTTTTTTTAACTCAAAATGCCATGAAATCGCTTTATTAATTGCTACAAAAATGACAATAGACAAAGGAGTCGTACTGCTTTAATTGTCTGTGGAATTGTAGCGCTGTGACTCAACCCGATCTCGATTAACAAACGTTCGAATTTTGCTGGACCTTATCAACATACACGTCCAAACATTTTTATCTATATTTTATTACCGAACGTATTGACTTCTTTTATGAGAAAGAAAAATTTACGAATATAAGGATTTCACGTAATCTTTAATATCAATGTAACAATATCAAGACAAAAGCCTCAGCGTTTCCGATAACCATTTTTCGATAACAAAGTTCGCGTAGACGGAGGAGCACGTCGATAGCTTGAAAACGTGTGTTTTTAAAACCGTCTAGTGTGCACGTATGAAGTTCGCACGTACAAAGCGAAAGAGAAAGAGAAATTAACTTTGCGAGCATCTCACGGCTTCGCAACATCTCAAGACTGAAATGTACCGAATAATAGACTGAGAATCAACAGTTCAGATTTGTTATCGCAGTTTTTTTTAAATTTATTTTCTTCGTTGAAAATGAAGAAGTGAAAATGTCTTTAAAAATTATTAATTGTGTTTTCTGCTTCATATTCTGGAAACGTGAAGAAAAATATCTTAAAATATAAAACAAATCAATAAACTTGAGTATCAACAACGATATAATGTTAAAAATACAACCGTAAAATAATGGTAAAAATATAACCGTAGATAAAAAATTATGCAAAACAAGGATGCAAATTTGAAATTCGCACATTGCTTCCTTGTATTTCTGACTTCCTCGTAGAGGAAGTGGTGTTAAAATTTTCAGTTATAATGTCCCGAGAACTTGGAAATTATCAGGTATCTTCCAATAGTTTCGTTGCCTATCAAAATGCACGTGAAGTTTGGCAGATCAAAATCCCGAGCACGCAGAGCGAGGAATATTGTGCCAAACTTACACGCACAAGTCGCCAAGCAGGGAAACTTGAGGGAAATACTTGATTAATTTCTAAGCTCGAGGGGTATTCAGTGGATTATTTTTTTCACCCGAATTTCAATCGATAGGAATTTGGTATTTAACATTTTCTGACATTTCTGACATTCACTCAGGCTACAATCGATTAAAATTTTTTTGTTTATTATCTAGGAACAGCAGGGAGTTTATCGAAATATTACCGAGATAATTTCGTTCTGCTGGTACCACGTGATGTTAATCACCACTATCCTATTGGTCGAAATTCGTGTAAAAAAAATAATGAATAGAATTAAAAATTTAGTAAAATTGCAAATTTCATACAGTTCAAATCCTTCGATTGATTCTTATCAAATCCAAGACCAAGGATCCTTGTAACGTAACCAGTTTGCAAATTTTCATTTTGATCGATAAAAATTTACGAAAGTTAGAACAAAATTTTTTATTTTTTTATTTTTTTCAAAATTACGATTACTTATATTATTCTATAAAATCTGAACGCCTTGATCGATTCTTGCCAGATTCAATACAGTATAACATTGTCTTTTGGCCTATACTTGTAGAAAGTTTTGCGTCGATAGTTCAAAATTTATGACAGTTAAAGATATCAAACCTGTTTTTTTCTTTTTATTTCACATGACCATTAAATGAGACACCCGATAGCGATTTGAACGAAAATTGCAACAAACTGAGAGGGGTTATGACTTATTCTAGTGCAACCCCTCGTGTGCAAAGTTTTACAAAGATCCAGTAACACTTTCTCAAGATATAGCCGTTTGCATTTTGCAAGTTCATCACACACACACAGAAAGAGTCGCATACACTATGCGCACGCGCACAGACATTTTAAGTATTCGATTTAAACCCGTTTCAATTTTTAACCTACTTTTAACACAGGGTAATTAGAGTTCAAACCCCGATGAACATTTATGGAACAGCAGCTAAGAGACAGCTTCTGGTTTATTAGAATTTTGACGATAGTTCAGATTCATTTCAATCCGATGTGAATACCGATGGAAGCTCGATATACGGCGCTTGTGAAAATTTCTCATATTGTCAATGATGGCGCAGGTGTATCATGTTACGTCGTCAGTTGTTATCATTCGTTTTAACTATTTTTACCAGATTCTTTGCCTTCGTGTTGTACTCAGCTATTAGAACTCGTCGCACCTACGAATGGTCATCAATGCTGCCAACAACTCATCTAAAATATATGTAACCCTAACCTAAACTTTCTCTCCGTAGTGCTTAATTATAAAAACTAACCTATAACACATATAATGCTAACCTAACCTCGCGAAATATAAGATTCACGCAAATTCTGTGAGCACATGTGTATAGCGAAGAACTCGGAGGAGACAAAGCAAAATTAGGTTGCTTTATAAATTGTTTTCAAAATGCAGAGCAGAATGCAAGCATTTTCGTCCATACCCGTGTTGTACTCGTTAAATTGTTCTCTGATACTTAATGCTGCACGGAGTACGAAGTGGCATGGAATTGAAGCAAACTTGGTAGATGATTGCGCTGCACGTCGAGACTCTTGAATATTACTTCAGAGCGCTGGTTGTGTGATTTGGGCAAATAGTAAATGTTGCGTACATGATGGAGACGAGGGATACGAACAATAGACGCCAAAAGAAAGATCGGTTGACTAGCGGGAGAATCGAACAAAGACGTACTCGATCGAAAGTGGCCTGCTCCATGGAAATAGACACAGTTCGGATTACATCGATGCTCGCCTATATCGCAATTCGCACGATGTACCGAGTATAAATTTCTCCTTCGACAGAAACAGAGGACCGAATTCGTGGGCTGGCATCGATATGAATATTTCGGAAATCGGTACACGATCGTTTCAAAATTTCTACTATGCATGATGGCAAGGAGAAAAAGAAACAGGGATAAGCAATATAGAGATAGAAACACGTTTTCGCCAGTTGCTAGGAGATTGGGGGAGGGAACACAGCTCTGTTTACACGGCTACCAGACACGAATGTGCGCCATATATTTACGGGCAACTTGGCCCATTTTCAGATCCGCCTCGATTAGCTCAACGAATACAAAGAAAGACAGACACACCTCGATTAACTTAACGTACACGCAGAGAGAGAGAGAGAGAGAGAGAGAGAGAAAAAAAGTTAGACACACACGACGTATACTTTTGCTGAGTACGATGTTCGAATTATTTAGGATATGTAAGTACTTTTTAAGATATTAAAATACCTCGAGGAAAAAAAAAGTTAACGAAAACAAAGCTTCCTTTGAAGAAAGCAAAACTATCTGAATTTAATATGATTCAAGAATGTGAAAATATAGTTTATTTCTCATCAATAGTTACTTATTTGTCTGTTGTCTCGTATAATGCATGCTTGAAGATATATACGATACTGGAGTTTTCGAGTTTACTAGGGAATAATGGACAAACGAATAATAGACATGTGGACAATGCTCTATCGTTCTATCTTTCTCTTTCTCATTTGATTTGCCTGGAGAAGGAAATACTACAAATCCCGTAGCGTTAACCAACGGACGAGGTACATTAGCTTCTCGTCCAGCCAACCGCAAACAAATTGGAAACTCGATTCGGGGAAGCTACGCGTCTCTGACTCGAGAATTTCGTGCTGCGTGCTGTGCATATATCTCTCTTTCTCTTTCTCTCTCTCTATCTCTCAATATATCTATCTATCTATCTCTGGTTTTCAGTCTACAGCATCACGCGCACCATTTCCATCGTCACATATGTCCTGTCTCCCTGTACACAGCAATATGTTCGCTCACTCCATCTTAGTACAATGCTAGATAGATTATATAACACTCAATAGGGCTAAAGTTTCTAGAACTATGTGTATCTAACACATATGTATATGTCACTGAACGAGCAAATACTTGCTCGAACGTGCACTGTCGTGAAGGAGGAATGTGTGTGTGTGTGTGTGTGTGTGTGTGTGTGTGTGTGTGTGTGTGTGTGTGTGTGTGTGTGTGTGTGTTTGTGTGTGTGTTTGTGTGTGTGTGTGTGTTTGTGTGTGTGCACATACAATAGTAACGGGCTTACCACGATCGTCAGTTCTCTCCTGCATCATTCTCAATGAATCCCCTGAGTGCAACAATGGTTGCAAGAAAAGCACTGAGCGTACCTGATTTCTGCCCAACAAATATCTACGGGCTATATATACCTGCAACACTATAGTAAAATAATATTCTATTCATAGAGTACGAATAGAAAAACACGTTAAATACAAACGTGATGAACAAACAAAGTGTGAACGTAACATAAAATGATTAGTTTTAATGTAGAAAGCATTTTCAATCCATAGGAGTCATTACTATCCGTCAAAAGTATCGAAAAGTTATTTCAAATTCTTAAGTTATCCGCAATAAATGCTAAATATCGGCTTAGCACTATTTTGAATTCGAAAAATATTCAACGTACAACAAAAAAAGACTTAAGATAGGTCAATAATTGGCTGAGGTAAAAATAATTGCACTAATAGTATTCGAGTTTATTATAATATAGAAAATAAAATGACCTTGTAAAAATCGAGGATCTATTCACTCGTCAAATCATTGAACCACCTCGGAATGAAATCAAAATTTAAATCGCGTTGAATCCCATAAAGTCTACTGAAATGGATGTTACAAAAATTTCGTTAAAATCACTTGAAATCAGAACGAAATCAGGAAATTATATGATACTTGCAGAATACAATAGTTTTCATTTTCGTTTGAATACTATTTGCCTACAGACGTAGGAGTTGATGTGAAAGCAGCCGCGAGACCAAGACAAAACAGTTTCTAACATGTTTCGTATTGTGTGTAATAGCAGCATCGAGATCAACATAATTGTTCCGTCGTGGAAAGAATATTTTTATACATTGCTCTTGTACGCTACCTTTTTCCACCCTCGGTTAAAATTATTAAAGCTGTAGGTAGGTGATACGCCGTTCGCGTCAAACATCATGACTAGATCTTCATCTAGAAGGTGAGACTAAAAGAAGTAAAGAGTACCGCGTCATTATGCGCGCATAAAAAATAATACCGAAGATCTAAGGTAAATGTCCTCACTCGCGTCCATGCTCCATCTATCGGACACTTCAACGAACAATTGAAATCTCAGCCGAGCTGAAAAAATTACCTGATAATACGTGCCGTGAAAAATATCAGCAATTCATTCTATGCATAAGGATTGAAACGAGAAGAATGAATACATTAAGCAAACCCAAGTTCTTTTAACATTTCCTATCGCACGTCAAGATTTGGGGCTATTTTTCAGAGTGTGGTTAGGACACATCAACCGCTTTGAATGTCCGTTTTTCGTAGTAGAAACTATATACGATGAATAATAAGTACACATTCAAAACGATTACTCGCGGTCTAACTTACGAATATAGAAAAAATCGTCGGGAATCATGATTTATTAAAAAAAATGGATGGTCGACGGTTGGGGTCAGCAAACGCCTGCTGCTTGTCCCTATTGCAGGAAGTAAACGTTAGCTCACTGTCTACTATTAAACAATCTTTGAACATAGTAATAACTGGTTCCTTAGAGTTAACGAGTCCAATAAAGATTAAATTATTTTCCTCACTGTCTATTTTTATTTATGCTACTTAATAATTAATTACAATCTCCGTCCTGCATGCGGTAAAAAAGATGAACGGTGATGCGAGCATGGCTGGCCGGTATTGGGCTCAGCTGCGTCGGTAGAGGGAACACTGACGAGTGTGTGTTTATGTGCTTTTATCTATCAAAATAATTCAAGGATTGGATCGAATCAACGATATTTTTAAATAGTAATGATAATATACAGGGCTGCATAAATAGTAGACCAATATACTCTCATCACGGCAGAAAAAGCCATACCCCCGCCCGTCCGGTCGGCCTTTTAAGGGTCGAGAATATGAACATTTACCTTACGCGTTCTTTGTAATGGGTATGAAATCGTACCAAATTCGTCATGTCTAATGTATGGTATGTACTATATAACCCAGAAAGAGTGGAATACATGAGGTACAATCCGAAATAAATGCGGGGCGTCTGGGCCTGGATTCAAACCAGAACATTTCAATTGTCAATCGACAACTCTCACCTCTGAGCTACGCCACCAGGCCGCTTTTTACACTTAACCCGAATCATCCTTATACATTAAATATTTCACCACGTTACAACCAATAGATGCAGATGCGTATATTAATATTAAGCAATACCATATATAACCATTTCTTCACCTAATATTGCTAAGAATGGTCTCCATATTTATAAAGCTCTTTATGAACAAATGAAGAATTTATTTAAATCATCTGATCTTTTTATTTAGACTCTCGTTAAGATGCCTAACTAATACTACCCGACCCAGATATACTGCAATTTAATATTCGGTTCGATAGAAAATAAATAACATCACTACAAACTTTCGGTGATTTACATAATCGTTGAATCGTTCGAATCGCATAAAATTAGTTTAAATTACATGGAATCACATGGCTTTCGAAATCGTTTGAATCATTCACGAAATCACTGAAATCGTGTGAAATTGACTTCATTCTGACAATCGCTTGTACACCGCGCTCAGTATTGAATAGGCCCTTGATAAAAATGCAATTAAAATGTACATTTCGTTTACTACTTCATAATTACAATATCGTAAAGACAAAAATTGTTTTTTTTTTTTTTTTCGAAACAAATACTATATTTTATGATCTTTTGTGGAATATCTATTAATTCATAAAAAATAATATATCAGGGGTACAAATTGAAAATGCGGGTTTGATAACAGATGGCGTTACTAACGCTATACGCATCAGGCAGTACTGTGACTATGTTCATGTCAAAGCTACGTCTTATAGCTTTAATTTTCAGTATGTGTCAATTTGTCGCAGTGTCAAATTCATAGTTTTTTTGAGCTCTCAATATGTCGAGTTTCGTGCCAACAAAACAGCATTTGCGGGAAGTTTTAATTTACTTCTTTAATTTGAAGAAAAGTGCTGCTGAAGCACATCGATTGGTCTCCGAGGCTTATCCGAGTCATGTTCCATCGGTTTCAACGTGCGAGAGATGGTTTGTGCGGTTTAGAAGTGGTGATTTTGACGTTGAGGACAAAGAGCGGCCGGGCCAAGTGAAAAAGTTTGAGAATGCTGAATTGGAGGCAATACTCAATGAAGACTCGTGTCAAACTCAACAAGAGCTCGCAGATTCATTGGGAGTGACACAACAAGCCATTTCCCATCGTATAAAAGCCCTCGGAATGATCCAAAAGCAAGGACATTGGGTGCCGTATGAGCTGAAGCCGAGAGACGTCGAGCGCCGTTTTTTTGCATGCGAACTGCTGCTCGAACGGCAAAAACGGAAGGGTTTTTTGCATCGCATTGTCACTGGTGATGAAAAGTGGATCCATTACGATAACCCGAAGCGCAAAAAATCATATGGTTACCCCGGCCATGCATCATCATCGACGGCCAAACCAAATATTCACGGCGCCAAGCTCATGCTCTGTATTTGGTGGGACCAGCTGGGTGTGGTGTATTATGAGCTATTGAAATCGAACGAAACCATCACAGGAGCACTATACCGAACTCAATTGATGCGTTTGAGCCGCGCACTCAAAGAAAAACGGCCACAATACGAGCAAAGACACGACAAAGTAATTTTGCAACATGACAACGCTCGGCCACATGTTGCAGCGCCGGTCAAAACATACCTACAAACGCTGAAATGGGAAGTCTTACCCCACCCGCCGTATAGCCCAGATATTGCTCCTTCCGATTACCACCTTTTCCGATCGATGACACATGGCCTAGCTGACCAGCGCTTCCATTCTTACGAAGAAGCCCAAAAATGGGTCGATGACTGGATAGCAGCCAAGCCGGCCGAATTTTTTCGCGACGGTATCCGTAAATTGCCAGAAAGATGGGAAAAAGTTGTGGCTAGCGATGGACAATACTTTGAATAATTCATTTGTTACCATTTTTTCAGAATAAACGTTCAAAAATAGAAAAAAATCCCGCATTTTCAATTTGTACTCCTGATACTTTTTGTAAATTATGAAAAACTCTTTTATTACAAATTAAAACGTTTCACTAGCATGACGCGAATATGCCAATTTCTATACATGCGATGTTCTCCGAATCGGCTAAAGACGTCTTTACAGAACTGAGTACACAGATTCTGTGCATCGTAACCTCCATTTTTTCCCCAGATTGTATATATATCAGGTGAGATTTCAGAAAGATAAAAGCGTTTTAAATAAAATGTACGAGAAGCACGGTTGTCGAATATATCGAAATGCCACAAGATGGCCGTCATTCATACTATAATCATTCATCTGTACCTAACTTCAGAGCGCTCATGGTGGAGAGTGAGAAAGAGCACATGGATCATTTAGTAAATATTTTTAATATTTTATTCAACAGCATTTAAATTTTATTATGTTTGTTACACAATCAGAGATGTTATTAACAATTATAAATTAATCCTTTTTTTTTAGATTAATTAATTAAACAATACGCGGTCATATGTTTCTTTAGAGTGATAAATCTAAGCGACTATCTCACTCATTCATTAAGAATTAATGAGGCAACCAGACCTGGCGATTTTTTAACTTCTAAAGAAATCACGATTTCTTTAGAATTTAATTTACTTTGTTACTTTAATTCTAAATACAAGAGTACAAAAATGATTGATCACTACGACTCCTGACTGTAATGACATCGGTAAATAAATTATTGTAATTTTAATATGAAGTCTAACTAAAATTAAATCAGAAGTTATTACATCCTTTTTAGATTTATTTTCATACGAAAACTTTTCAAATCTAAAAGACCTGTTTATTATAGTTTTTTACATTCGGGAGTTATTAAAATGTTTTATTTTTTAAATATTATAAAAGAATGTCAGACAGATGCAAGAATTCATGTGGTTCGCTATATTTTTGTCATGGCAATACTTTCGGTATTAGCATAGATAGACGTTGATAATTATTTTTAAAGTTGGATTATGTCATCTGGTATCGGAGACCCGGTGAGTAGACAAAAGGGAACAAAAGTTAAACATTAAATGTAATTATTACAAAAACTGTGCGAGCGAAGTATTGTAATTTGCATTCTTCATTTCAATTTTCATATTTTTAACATTGGAGTATCCGCTTAAGAACTTTATATTATTTTTATCCCCCCTCCCTCTCAACAGCAAGTGATAAACTTCGTTTATTTGTAAGTTATCAAATTTTCTTCGTGTAAAATCAATGTAAAAATCGTAAAATTTGATCCTAATGATCAAGAAGCGCGGTAGCGTCTAGACGCTAAGTTAATATAATGAAACCTCATTAACGTCACACCGTTCTGTCGATCGAAAGCGTTATATTTTAAACGGTATAGTCAAGAGACCCGTTTTATTGGTCTCAATCGATGCAGAAAAATGCACTCTCTCGATGAAAAAAAAAAGCAACAAAACAAAATTGTGTCAAATAGCTGGATATTTATTGGTTAATTATATTGAAAGTATAGAATGTAGACTTCTAAATGTGCTTTCCAATTAAATATTGTCCACAGTAAAGTGAGTTATTGAGTTTAATGATTCCGGTTAATATCTAAATTGTACAGCTGCAAAATGTCTTTCTGTGATATTATAAGGTTTTGATTCAAGTCCAATATGGCAACCAGTATATAAACACTGTCACGTGATTTCAAGCAAACTCAATTAAGAATAATTCTCATGGGTGAATGAGTTCGATACAAAATAAGAAAAAATAACCTCAAATAAAAATCTATGGTCTTCGATAGCAGCCCGTTCGCGACTTGTGGCATCGCGATATCCACGAAGCACAAATAAAACCCGTGGAAATGTACCCAGCAGCGTTAGTTCGTAGCATGACTGTAGGTAGTAGCTACATGCTGGCTCGAACACTGAGAACAGAAAGGGGAGAAGGAGAACAGAACACCATGGAAATCATGTTTTATTCATCACACGTACGTATATCTCTTGGCTTACCCCCCTTTCCCTATCTATTTCTCGACCGTCGGGAGAAGACTGTCGGGAGAGCGTGACTCGCTCCCAAGAGAGTGAGGGAGGTCGGAGAACACTATCAGACGGGGAGTAGAGAAAAGCTATAGCGAAGGGAAGAGAAGAAGAAAGAGTTGCGGGGGTCGGGGATGCTATAGGGAGGCCTGAGGTACGTAAAAACAGAAAAATCTTTCAAGGTACGATGCGACATACTTTTAAACATCCATGAGATTATAATTTACATACACGCGAATCTCTATATTAGTTCGTACCATGGTTGTATGCCACGTGAATACTAATGAAGCTTCTCTCTCTTATATTAACTAAACGAACTCGCAGGATTCCTTTAGTAACAGCCGAGCCCTCTTTCCGTTATTTATTTTATTTTTCACATAAATATTTTTATACATTGATTCACACCGACTTGTTCGGCTTGTTCATTTGCTCATTTCAATCCCGGTATAGCGGCCTACTTGCTCCAATCAACTGGGTAGCTATTCACTCCTTCAGTAATTGGCAGCGGTCAACTTGTTTCAAATCTTTTTCAGATATTCGTACTCCGGTCATTAGCAGTGGCTTCATCCCTTCGATCTTAAAGCACCGACCTAATTCTTTAAAGCATTCCGTAGCGGTCCGATCGTAATGATCATTGACAGCAGATTTATTGTACCAAGCTTGATAGCGGTCTATTTGCTTCAGTCATCCAGCCGGTACTTGCAGTTCAATTGCTCCAGTAATTGACAGGATTTTGTTTGCTCCAATCACCAATCCGGAAAGGAAGTTACATTCCTCCCATCATCGCTGTCGTACTCTCTCATCCGGAGGTTATGAATTTTTCTCTTGATATCTTTGCTACCATTTTCGTAATTACGTCATATATTTGAACAAAGATACAGCTACTGAATCGTGAAACGAGCAACGAAGTATTTAAAAAAAGTATGTACAAGTAGGTACATGTACCAAACGTTCGTTTCTCGGTGTTTGGTAAAGGGAGCAGTGCAGCAAAGCTCGGTTTAGTGGCAATTCTTTTCGACGAGGGTCATATAACGCCAGGCACCCGCATCAGACCGACAATGTAGAACTGAAGGAGCTTTTTTTCTTTTCTCGCTCGACCACGCGCGTTTCTATTCCTCGTTTCTTCGATCCAGTCATTGTACAAAGCTGAACAAAAGCAACGAGAGCGATTTTGCTCTCGAGTATTCAAGCTACCAGGGCAAACAAAGATTCGGTGATTCACTGGACGTAGTATATACAGAGTTAGGTTTTTTTTAATGCAGAATTGTTGATCTGGTCATACGGTGAAACGGAAGCGAGAAGGAAATATTCTGGAGAGAGTATACGTAATGCAATATACAACATAATCTCATGTGTATACTTTAATATACGCAGTGCATGCACCATTTAACCATGGAAATCCAAGATGAGATTTAAGCACATTCGCGCGAGTTATCCTCGTGCTCCATTCCTGCTTCTGTTACTGGTTTTGCTGGCTTATCGCAACTGCCTATTGATTTAAGGACTGCTAGTCGAGTGTTTGTTCAAGCAGGAGTAGTATAGGAAACCTGCAGCGATGAAAAGCTTTTTGCTAAACCAGCATTGCGTATGTAACACTGTCTCGAGTCTATATTCGTTTAAACATGCGCAAAGGGTTACACAAATGCCTTCTTTGTGTAAACCTTTAACGCCACAATTCCACTAAACGTACACTTGAAAACTTTACGTAAATGTCCATATTAACGTTTAAACTTCACCAATGATTCTCATGGAAATTCATCAGGGAAAATTAACTAATCCTAGTCTATTTGTGTAGAAAGTTGCAGCTCGATAGCCTGAAATCTGCAGAAATTTGCGCGTTAACAGACATTTTTTTTAAATATTTAAATTTCCAGAAAATCAAAACGAGTGCTTTAAAGTTCTCAATATGATTATCGAACGATGAAAAAAGTCCGCTTTACTTGCATCCCAAATTTCATCTAAACAAATATTTTTTACAACACTTTTTAAGGCATCTCACATTGTTATCTTAAAGAAAGAAAAAACGTGTTATAAAAAGCTTTTTCCATGAGGAGAAACGCGGTTTAGTGTGAATAATCACCAGTCAGAAGATGAAAAAGCTGCACCGTAAATTTGGTCTTCGCTGCAAAAGCATCGTGCTTCGAAAATGAGATTAATCAAAGCGTTTGCCTACAATGTTATATCGTAAAAGTATCGGAAGCTTTTGCAAAAGCACAGACAGACGGCTAACTATTGATTTAACCATTGAGCAAAGTACACAGGATTGAAACGTTGAAGAATTATGTTTCAAGATGTTCAACGTAGCCCAAAAATTCCTTCCTGAATAAAACAATAGGCCTTGGGTTCGATTTATTGCTGAAAGCTTTCAGTTTACTCAACATCACGTGTAGACGACGTTTATTTCCAGAGAATCAATAACAAAACACTGGTATTAGCTGTGTAATTAATTCTCTTTCGCCTGCAATGTATTTTCAAGGTGACCTGGGTGAGGAGAAGGGACAGACAACTGCTGACAGTGGGAAGAGATACTCATACCATGGACACACGTTTTATGGTCAGACCATCGGCTACGGATTGGACTCTAAATATAAAAAACGTGAGGCAAGACGATGCCGGTTTGTACGAATGTCAGGTATGCCAAGAGCTTTAATTCAGATTCTCGTTTCAACAGCTTTTTAAACACTTTGATAAACATTCAGACCACAATTTATCAGGGAAACGGATTACCGTTTGCGCCGCTGCTATTTATGCTTTAAAAACGTTCAGTTATAAAAATAAAGATGAGATTTTCTCCAATGTGACATTTTTTTGACCATGCTATGATATATAATTTCATGTTTTTACTATCGTTACACTTTTTTAGAGAATAGAAAAAATTTGAGAGAAACAAATCAATTTTTTGATTGCACCAGAGGTACTTTCGACGGGTATACATAACCTAGAATAACATTTATATTCTCAATGAATAACGTTTGAAAAAATAAAATAAAATAAAGCGCAGCAGATACAGTAACCACAACGATGTCCACACCCTTGCGAACTCGCCCAAATTTATACCGATAGATTGATTCGTGCAAAAAACCAACCTAAAATCAACCTTAAATAAACCGATTTCCAACCGTTCTGCTATGTAACGGTTAGAACTCGGTTGTTTCTAATAAAACCAACCGTCGATCCAACTATGAGCTTTGCTATGTGATGTTTGGAATTCGTATGGTTTATAGTAAAACCAAACGTTAACTCTTGCTTCTGCTACATGGCGGTTGGAACTCGATTGATTTGAGGTTATTTTTTGTCAACACATCAATTTTTTGTCCGATCCTGCCCAAATCAAATGAAAATCAAACAGAAAACGAACCAAAATAAATATCAGATGAATCCGCGCGTAATACACTAGCGTGACATCATAGACGACTGAAAGGTTCATAATTGAGTACTAATACAATATTTAATAACTCTTACAGCCAAATGTCCTTGCTTTTATGGTATAACTTTTATTTCAGACAACAAAATAACTGGAAATAGGAAATACAAGTGACATCGCAGAGTTTTGTTGCATAATATCAGTAAATTTGAAAATAAAAACATTTTAACGAGAATTATAATTTGAGTAAAGTATCCTTAAGTCAAGGTACTCAATCATCCTCTTTATTAAGTATGCTTTATTCCAACACGCTATTTCTACTTAGTTTAACTATGGCTTTATCGTTCGTTTTACCTATAAATGCCTTTTAAGTCCATGCCTCCATGGAATACTATCCTACCACATAGTATTTGTAGCGAAAATGGTGTTGTCAACGTGTAGCTGCGAGCGACGGTGAATTTACGATCACTCACATCTGTGTAGCTGTAAAAATACGATCATAACCTGCGGCTACATCGTTATAAGTGACGATAAATTTACGGTAACACGTAGCACGCAATAAAGTCGTAACTCCTATACTTATTACATTATAGTTACGACTTTATTGACGAAGATCGCGAGTTACCATAATATTCTATGGAGCCATCGAAGTTAAACCCTAAAAGGTTATTTTGAATAATTATCACCTTGACAATCAGCTTCGCATTCTTAACCTGTTTTCTTATGGGTAATTCATTTTAAGATCTCTGTTAATTATCTTATTAAGTTTATCATCTTTCGATCGGTTTTTCCCCTATCGGCTTGTACTCTCTTCCCATGTACTTTCTCTATTTTCTTTCGTAGCTCCTTACTCATCCGTATAGGTGCACGGAGCTCTCTTTCTATTTACAACAAGTTCTGCAGCATTTCTACCTCGCGTATAAGTCTACGACCCCTTGTTCTGTAAGATGAAATATAATTATGCATTAATGTAATTATATATTTATTGGCTTTTGTACTTAAGATCCCAGCTGAGCCGATTGAACATCGCTACGTTCGTCTCAACATAACCGAGGCTTTCTCAATTATTCCCGGTGCACCGGATCTCTACGTCAAACAAGGCTCGAGCTTAAGACTCGAGTGTCAGTTGATAGCTGCCACAGAGCCACCCATCTTTGTATTCTGGTATCGTCAGGGACGCATGATTAATTATGATTCAGAACCTGGGCTTAATGTTGTCGCAACCAAAAGTGGTTCGACTCTGGTAGTCGAAAAGACGCAGCCGAGTCACGGTGGTAATTACACCTGTCAACCGAGTAACGCCAAGTCAGCTTACGTTATGATCCATGTTATCGAGGGTGAGCTTTTTATTATTACTTATAGCTAACCATAAAAATTTATAGAAATAACAATTCAAGAATTTTCATGAAAGTTTAATACTTCGTTCTTTTTTATTATCATTCACAAAAGTTGCTCTTATAAGAAAATTACGGTTGCTTACTAATGGCTTCTTCATGGAGGAAGATGGATTTTTAAACGATGGAAATAATTGTTAAAGTCATAACTGTTACAAATTAAAAACATTTTTTAATTCCACGAAGTTTAATCTCATGGCATCGATCAATGCACGATCCAACAACAAACATCTTTGAAAATGATGTCGTTTATTTAGAAAGTATTTGTTCGACTATGCAACATTTATCCAAATTACTACGATTAATGATCTTCAAACAAGATTTTTAATCCGTCAAAGTTCAAACCTCTTAGCATCCTCAATAGATTTATCGATCATTGCACGATCCAACAATAAACATCCTCAGGAATTATATCGTTTCTGTAGAACTTGTTCGCCTATGCAAAATTTAATTTTCAAACATTTTCCTAATGAATCTTTTTAAATTTATATAAATTTAAGCTCGTCCATCAATATTTCCGAAAATGTTATCGAACAAAAGAGTGTCTGAAACTGCTTTAATATTGTACAACATTTCAACTCAAAAGCTCCAGCTATTATTGAGACAAAGTTGTCCATTTTTTTCTAAGCAACTTTATTTTTGATCAATTTGTTATTTCGTCTACATCTCGAAAAAAAAATCATATATTTCCGGAAAACAAAACAATCGCATTACATTGGAATGAAAAACGGATAATTCGAAATTAATAAAAATATTATCGTCATTTCGGAAAGCAATAGAAGCAAATTAATAAAAAAAAAATTTATTTTATCGATAATTCAGATTAAGCAACCTTTTTCGTGTGTACGAACAGGCGTTTTTTTATTCTAACAATAAAGCGACTCTGTACAATGAATTTTCTGTCGTAAAATTAAAGAAAACATACTTTAATGTGACGCTTCGACAATTATTTCCGAATTTTATCTCCTAATAATTAATATATAAGCAATATAATAAATATCAAATTTTAATTAAACAAGAGTAAACATTCCATTGATCAAATTCTTCGATCTCCTTGCAACTTGAACAAGATAAAATAATAATTAGTCTCTGATTACCTAATTTTGTTTACAATATTATACAATTGTACGTCACAATTGATTGTGAGTCGTTAATTTTGAATAAAAAAATCACCCAAATTGAATCAATGATAAATATTTTTGTCGTTTTTTCATTATTTTTATTATTACAGAGGAGGAGAAACCAGCAGCTATGCACGTTGGAGATCGTCCAAGTTCTTCGTCAAATTTAACGACCAACATTTTACTTTTATTGCTTGTGATATTTGGTACGACCTCGTTGGGAAAGTCTGCAGTCGTCTCATCGTCGTCGTACATCTTATCAGCAATCATCGTCAGCAGCAGTTGCAGCAGGATCACAACTACAGGAAGCACCACGTGACTAATCAATCAATCCCAGAGCGCGATCCTAATCAGTTACAGTTCGGCAAATGACGTGACCGGTATAATCAGCAGCAGGGATTCCATAGCAAAAGCAACTGCCACAACAAGAACAACAACAACGCGATACTAATTCTCGATCTCCCTCGTAACATTCATCAGACCTTTCCCACGTCTGGCTTTGATACGAAAGTGAAACAGCAAGACGAGACAGTCATTTCCGAGGCTAAGCAAGCCCCAATAAACTTTAAGGGAAATCGGACAATCAACATTCCCTGTTAAAGTTTCAAAACTTCGATAACTAATATAACTGGAAGTGAAAAACGTCAAAGTATCTCTGTATTCGACAGTTTGCACATTAAGCTTGCACAGTGCTGTTCGAGATGCGAATATTCACTGGTATACATCGTATCATCGGGTTCTATATTTCCCTTCCAGTAAAATTGCCGATAACGGAGAAACGGATTAACGAAATATATAGCTGTACACGAATAAAAGAGAGAAAATCGGGGTGTACTTTCCCTCTCTGCCATAGCCTATATCTGATTCGAGTACTCGGGATGATCTGGAGTTGAACCGTCGAATCCACGAGCACTTGGAACCTCGAGGATTCCACTGGCCCTGTCCGACAACTACCATTCGAACCCCTTTATTCCTACATACACGATTGTCCCTCCGCTCCGGGCACTAACCATAACGCTGCAAAACTGTGGTCAAACTCACTACGATTAACCTTAAGTGTACCTGATTGGCGAAACGTTCATATCGTGTACCGAGTAGAAAATCCTTCGAAATGTGAAAAATATTCGGAGAACACAGTTGCAAGTGGTGTGTACGATAATTATTTACTCTGTACAAACAAACGGTGATGAAAATAAATAATAAGATAATTGTAAATAATTATTAAGAGCTCGATCGGTATCATTACCGATGGGTATTAATTATAAAAATATTTATTGATAAGAAGAGCAAGTTCAATTGTCGAACTTCCAACCGATAACAGAGAAACTGAGATTATATCTTCGTTGTCGTAAGCATCGGCTTCTTTTTATTTATTATGTTTTACCAGATGAAATCAATAATAACGGTGAATAAAAAGCTGTTCATAAAAAATAAAAAACGACCGGAGAAGAAGAAGAAGAATGGCCGATATTTTCACGAATGATCGTCGTAATGAGAATTAAAACAAAGAAATCGAACGACAGTACAACATTCTAGGAAGACACAAAAAGAAAATAACGATCCACCGAATGGTTATGACATTTTTTTGCGGCCTTCGTTCGATTAGAACCCGTGCATTCTCACTTCTCGTTGTTACGTTCGATTGCTATCGCTCTGCAGTTTAACGTTTACCTAGCGCTAACTGCTAAAACTTCTTCATCTTCTAATAGGTCATACTGCATGTCCGCATTCATTTTTTTTATCAGTTAATGTACGTTTCGAGTGCGATATATGATTCATCTTTAAAAACCAGATACCATCACCTTAAATAATTAATAATAATAATAATAATAAATTGTAGCAATGATATAATTTTTTTAAAAACGTAAAAATACAACTTTAATTAATCTGGATGTATAACAATTACTTATTCCATGTATCGGTGTCATCAATGTATATACAGCATAGATAATAAATATAAAAATATATAAATGAACATTTTGTGTGTTTTATGTAATCGAAGAGAGTGAACATTTGAAAATAAAGCTGGAAAAAATGTCTACTACAATCTAAAGAAATGAATCAATAAATCGCGGCATAAGTGGAAAGCACGAGTTTATCGAGGGAGCGAGTAGGAGGTTAGGTACTGACAAAGGTAGCGATGATTGAAACGGAAACTTAACCGCATCCCTGATGGGATCAAGAGCGAGAGAGCTAGCGTGGTTACTAAAGAAAGATCGGTGTAGAAGATATAGCGAATTCGGATCCTTCCGAACCTTGCCCGTCACATTTTCTCTCGCTTTCACCAAAAGATATCAAAGAGGTATAACTCTAACTCGGCAGTGGGGTTGCTTTCAATCCTATGCCAGATAGCTCGGAGTACTCTCAGGCATAAAAGCCCATCGTTGAAAGAACCGACAAGTCGTGGAAAAAGCAAAACGTAGAGGGAATCTGATGTACAATCTATAAATTTGAAGAAACGTTACTGAGCAGGGATAAACAAGACTGTCGAAGTAAAATTCATATTTCTTTTTGCGATTTTTTTGTTATTCGAAATACGAGATTTCACAATTTGCCAGTGTCGTTCGATAGAAATATAACACATGCGTAATGTTTCTACTTCGTTCCTTGTTGAACATAATCAATCAGGACAAAATAAAATATCGCATACATGAAACACCTGTACTTATACGTCTCAACCAATTCTAGCAGAATATTATTAACACACAAAAGTATTGTTGCAATCGTGTTAATTTAGTTGTGGAACAGATATATTATGAAATATGTTTGTATGTTGTTTAGATATGTTGATGCTAATGCCTCATAACCGCCGTGCTATGACACTTCTCACTTCGTAGCCGCTGGCACGCTGCATTCGGCAACCGTGCGTGCAACCAGGTGACAGCACTGGCCCGGACACGTATCGTTTATGCAGTCGGCGACGATCACGCTCTAGAGAAGCGGTAGCGGGAATCGGTAGCTTTGTTTAACGGCGCGTTTGAACGCGTAGCCATCTTTTATAACTTATTTCCGGGACGGCAAGTGCTTCACCTCGTGTTCTTCCATCATTTTGATTTACGCTCAAATTTCTTGTGAAAAGTCAATGTGCTTATTCGTTCGGACTCAGTTTCGCTACTCAGCGATGCACAGACAATTGAAATAAAATAAAAGCTGTGCGTGAATCGGTGCTTCTCATCGGTTCGTCGCATTGTAGAATCCACCTCGTGGCGCGTAGTGCGCTTTGCGCATCCGCATACATCGGTCAGTAAAAAACACACTTGTGGACACAATTCATATAATGTGTGCGTCTCGACTCAGCTCAACCATCCATACGTTTCTGTGTTATACATTTTATGCTTTTGATATCAAATATATAGACATTTCCACGCAGTACAGAATACGCCATTATTTCTCCACCTGTCGTGTGTCATGACTTATCCATATTTGTTCAATTACAGTCCACTAATTACCAGCAACGGCATTCTCCAACAGTTAAATATGAGTGTTTCCCGTATAGTTAAAAAAATATATCATTTACTGTAGAGTAGTTGACGAACTGTACGTGTAATATCACAAAATTGCATTTACATGTTAACAGAGATATCTAAAACAAGCTACAAATTGAAACTTGCAAATTGTTTCCTCGAGATTCCGTACGATGCCCAAAGTCATATCTATGAGGAACTATCTTTCTTAACTTTGGCTTCCTCATCGAGGAAGCTTTAAAAATCGTGCGGAATGTCGAGGAAGCAATTCGCAGCTTCATTTAATATCCAAACCGTTCGACCGATTCTCTCCAAAATTTATACCAACTTTACTTTTATAATACTCGATTGAATAAATAATATAAATCAACACGATATCTTGAAATTGACAAAAATTAGAGCGACTTGACCATTTTTGTAACAATTCCAATATTTATCAAATCTGAACCGTTTGGCCGATTTTTTCCGAATTCAATGCGAATCGTTCTTTTATGATACTCTGTTAATATTTAAAAAATTAGCCAGTTATTTTAAAATTTATGGAAATTAAAGCGCTCACAGACATTTTTTGATAATTTCAAAATCCCGTTAAATTTGTCGTTTTTTAATAACTTAAACCAAATTTGCAGTGAATAAAGAGGTTGCATAGATCAACATCTATGCGACACGGGAGCGCTGTAGCTCAAACCATTCTCGAGTTATAGACGTTTCAATTGCAACACTGACAGAACATACATATCCCCCCCCCCCCCCCCACACATCCGGACATTTTTTTCTATAAATGATTTTTCGACGTTTTATGACATTTTGAATACGTTAAATTGAAAACTGGAAATAAAATGTTTTCACTGTCACAAAGCTTCCTCTGCGAGGAAACAAAAACGATCCGTAAATCCAACAACCGCGCTATATCACGTTTGAATCGTTATAACAGGTCTCTATTAAACTTTTGTCAAGTTTCATACGATGTAGCGTTCTGCGTAGCAGCTATATCCAAGAGTGAAGGGGCTTAGTCATAAAGAGGCGAAGGGTTGTAGCACAATGACGAGATGTCCTTTACCTCGACCGGATGCGGGCAGCTGTTACTTCCTTTGGGCACCCTTGCGTATAAATGACTACCTAAACGGTTAATGAGGCTAGCCATGCACTCTACAAGGCGAGGAAATCACCTCGAAGTAGCTGTCGCACATTCTATAATAACCTCGAGAAACACCTCGTACTCCTAGTCGCCCTTATCGTTCAATTCACTTCACCTAGAATTCAGGTTTTCAAGGGTAATGAGGCAAACTCGGAAGGCAGACCTTGAGCCTCACTATCCTTCAGCTTCTGCCATATTCTATTGTTACTACATTCGAACAAAGGCTTATGAAACAATAAAAACTTTGACGACATTAGAAATTCGTGAGAAATTATTTGTGTGCATCGATGGACATGCAGGATATGTCCTTTTGTTCCTCGATATCGATGAAGAGATTAAAATTTTATAACATTTTTTATTTTAGGAAAATTTTATGATGTCACTCTAATTCATATTAACTTTCATCGGTCGAACTCAAATATTTTACAAATACGAATTAATCGTCAGTGATGATAGATTTTCAACTTTGTAAATATACGTAGAATGCGTTCTACGCGATTCGAATCTATCGAATTGTATAAGGAATTGTAATTTTTTAATTTATAACAATTTATACACTCAAAACGTTTATATAGAAACAAATAAAAAATTGTAGACACATACGTAATAATATTCAGAGATATTTGATATAAAATTTGATGAAAATCGAAAATCAAATTTGAAAAAAACCTCTGTAACCAACTGTAAATTCTCGCTATTTGCTAAATTTTTCGTTAAAATATATCAAAGTAATGAGATTCTAGAGTATTAAACATTTGAAACATTTCTTGCCCCTTTAATTTTCGTTAAATTTCATTTTTTTACAATTTTTCCTTCCTCATAGAAGAAGCTTTGTGACGGTGAGAACTTTTTTTTTTCCAGTTTTCAATGTCAACCTGTTCAAAATGTCTGAAAACGTCGAAAAATTATATTTAGAAAAAATGTCCGCGCGCGCGCGCGTGTGTGTGCGTGCGTGCGTGCGTGCTTGCGTGCGAGCGTGCGTGCTCGCGTGCGTGCGTGCGTGCGGGCGTGCATGCGTGTTTGCGTGCGTGCGTGCGTGCGTGCGTGCGTGCGTGCGTACGTGCGTGTGTGGCACTGTAAAATTGAAACGTCGATAACTCGAGAACGGTTTTAGCTACAGTGCTCCCGTTTTGCATAGATTAACATCTATGCAACTTCTTTATTCACTGCAGATTTTGTTAAAATTATTTGAAAATTACAAACTTTACGTAATTTTGAAATTTAAATAAAAATGTCTGTAAACGCTCTAATTTCCGTAAATTTTTAAATAACCAGCTAATTTTTTAAATACGAATAGAGTATCATAAAAGGACGATTCCCATTGAATTCGGAAAACATCGGCCAAACGGTTGAGATTTGATAAATGTTGGAATTTTTCGAAGAGTCGTCAAATTGCTTTAATTTTTGTCAATTTCAAGATATCGTGCTGATTTTTTTTTTTTTTTTTTTTCAACAGAGTATTATTACAAGCTCCAAATTGAAACTTGCAAATTGCTTCTTCGAAATTCCGCACGTAGCTCAAAGATTCCTCTACGAGGAAGCCAAAATTAAGAAAGTTTTCTCACAGAGAGAACTTCTCATTTTCTACATAGCTTTCCGAATGTGGAATCCAAAATTGATGAACATACTTCCTCTCGTGGAGGTGAATTTATGAAAAATATAAAACAACGAAGAAACAATTTACAAGGACTTAAAATTCTTTGTCTCGTGATATTCTCATTGATAATGCTAGAGCCTTGGCAGCGAATACTTGCATTGATATTTGCATCCCCAATTACTTGGTTACTTAAACTTCAATTCTGCTACAAATACATCTTGTATTTTCAACTCCTACTTCTTATTCTTACAAATCCATATAAGATATTAAGTTTTAGAATACTTGTTTTTGCTATTCATACTACTATTGTTTCCAAATCCCAGTAATACCCAATTATTTGTCAAAGCAAAAACATCTTGATGGCACTAATTGTGTAGATAGTAATTCAATGTACTCTCAATCAATGTAAACAATGTATAATTAGTGTAGAAACATGTTGACACACGAAAAAGATGCGAATGTACCGTTACCACAATATCAATGTAAGTAGCTCTTGTCAAATACCGACAAGTTTGTTCAAACGATATCACGCTTCAATCATAACAGGCTTTTGAATCTAACTATAGAGTGTTTGGAGAAATTGAGAACAATCGAGAGGGACTAAGAGAACACCTATATAGACAAACTATAGGTACCGAAGTACTTGACTTGGTACAGAGTGTACACCAATAGCGATACTTCTCGCCAACTATGGAAATGGTGGTAACATCGTACACAATACAATTTATGTAGTATAGAATACTTGTTAGCCCGAAGATGTACATTTTCCAAGGGCGCACATCTCATGAATATCGATTTCCAATATACGATACCAAGATCGTCTTATATACAATATAAATATGGATATTCAAGGAAGTTATCATATCGAGTATTTCCCCCTTTCCATCCATCGCCCTTTCCGCTCATCCAATTTGCAACAATTGCATCAATTGAACACACCGCAAGTTCAGAGTCCTTGTAACGCTGAAATTTGAAATTACGTTGTGTATTTTGAACTTCGACTAATTGATGAACTCTGCGGCAATATCTGCCCTAAATCTTCGGGGCCCAATACGTGTGACGCGCGTAAATAATAATTATTATCCGTGTGACGCGCGTAAATAATAATTATTATCTGTGTGACGCGCGTAAATAATTATTATTATCCGTGTGACGCGCTTATCTATTATTACACAAGGATATTATATTTTGCAGAGTACATTTAAATTTTATAACAAGATAACGGCTTCGATTATCGAGCTAAAAATTAGCAGCCTTAATGGATTTGTTAATACCGTTTTATCATGATTAAATTGATTGAAATTTCTATGGCCATTAAAATTTTATAAGAGCTATTGAATTAAATTTTATTATTTTATTCCGTGATCATAAATTTGAAGAAAAACATAAGATCATTAATATTATGATTATTCGAAATCAATAAAACAAACTGCAGAATCTGCTATTGGAAAGTTACGTGTAAGTTAAATTATGTTGTTCTCTCCATAAAGTGCTATTTTAAATGTTAGTTTCATCCACGATTAGAAGAGTTTGTCAAAAAACCCAAAACTATGTAAAATCCTGACGTCTTTTTTCTTATTCCGATTAAATTCAAGATCAAACATCGTAGACCTGCGATTATAAAGGACTATTTATAGCTCGGTAGCTTAAAATTTATAACTGTGAGAGTCCTTGAAAAATATTTGTTCCGAAAATACAAAATACAAAGAAAATTAAAAGAGGTACTTCGCTTGGTTGACAAATTTAAGTTCGTCGGTTCAGTAATTCCTGAGATACACAAGTAAACTTTTCGAGAGCGTAATCCAGGCACGCAAGCGCGCGCGCGCGCACACACACACACACACAAATGGAGAATTATCGACGGACGGCGGCATTGGTCTATGGGCTCGGTACCCTAAGGGTTTCCTGCGCATTCCGCACAGTGTCGGAATATGCGGCGTGTGTCCTCGCATGAATGATTCCCATTGAAATCCTTGCCGAAGAGAAAAGGTCATTGTATCATCTTAGGAGCTCATTAATTGGACGCCGCGATGAACAGAGGAACTGAATCGAACAAAACAGCTTGCAACGCTGGGAGCAGAAGTGGGACGTGGACACAACGTCTAATTTCTTGGGTGAATGATTGGGTGAGCCGAAAACACGGGAAGGTCAACTACTATCTGACGCAGATGCTCTCAGGACACGATTGCTTCAGAGCCTACCTCCACCGATTCAGTTACGAAGAGTCATCGGAGTGTCCAGCTGGTTGTGGAGTACCGAAGGATGCCGATCATACGTTTTTCCGGTGCCCACGCTTTCGGGAAGAGAGATAGAAACTGGAGGAAGTATTAACGACGATGCCGACTCCAGATACAATGGTGGAGCTCATGATGACATCGGAGGATAACTGGACGACGACTAGCAGTTTCGTTTCAGCGGTACTGAAGAAACGGCACCACGAAGAAAAGAAGAGGAGAAGCGTAACAAAGCTGACGAGGGTTGAAAAATCCTTGAAAAAAAGGGTCCTTGAAAAATCAGCAGACAGCTGACATCAACAGAGGAAGAGCTATGACTGCGACCACCCCCGCGAAATAATGCTTAGCGACAGTCCCGCCAGGGGTGTCGAGTTTAGATAAAAGGGCACTGAATGAAGATTTTAGGTTAGAGTTTTAGTATGTGAAGAGTAAAGACACAAGTCTGATACACAAGGGTTTACGCGTCAACCCACGGTTGATAAAGCATTTCCTCCCTCAACAAAACAAACACGAACACGCGCGCGCGCACACACACACACGCACACACGCACTTTCAAATCATAAATAGTAAATCCCATATTTTATTGACAATTCGGATTCTACGCTACAAAATACGAAGGTTGTGTCTGACAACTTTTTTTTATGTCGTGATAAATGACGCTGTAATCAGAAAAACAAATTTTGCGGATATTGCACGAAATGCACTTACAATCGAAAAATAAAATGAGGCAATTGAATTGCTCCCTTAAAAATACTAACTTTTCATCTTGGACATTTTTTCGTAAGGTGCTTATTTTTCGAAATATTCCGGTGTATTCGTTTAAATGAACCACCCGGTATACAATGACCTTAGATACCAAGCATTTACCAGAAAATCGCAGCCATCTAGCGGTATCTATCGAGTTCGAATTATTAACAATATTGTGGAGCATGGATACAGCAAATTAAAAACGTAGTTGTAAAAATTGATTAATTTTTTTGTCCATAATAAGCTTGGGTCATTTAATCAAAATTACGACGAAGAATGTAAGCTTGACAGTTAGAACTACGTGATACATACCAGTTCGTTTCGACAGCATCCGTAAAATAATATAACGCCCTTGACGTAGCATATTCCTTGCGAATCTACGGTCGTTGCGTGCACGCAACCAGAAAAAAGAAACGTAGGAAAAAGAGAAAGAAACGTGCAGATGCAAGATAAGAATACAAACTCAAGCATCAAGAATCGAGCTGAAATACGCTTATCGTTGAATTTTAAGCAGGAATAAAGAAACCCTTCGCGAGAGAGCTATGTACCTTGATGAAACAGTGAAGAATAAGTAGATCGTTCTCACATAAATCCTGAAAGAATAATAATATATATCCCTCGTTCCATCTTATATCTTCTTCCCTGTTTCATATCGTATTCCAACGCATTTCTTCAAAATATTATTCATCTTTCACGAGATTCAACTTAAAACTTTTTTTCCAGCTTATGGTACATTCAGCAGTGAAAGCCGTCGTCTTCGTTTCAGTTTTTTTCTTCTTTTTTTCTCTCGTAATTTCGATATCTAATTGGCATATCGGCGCGAACTCCATCTCCCTACCAACTGCTGTACACAGTTAACTGCACTCATAATCCTACAAGTTAGTGGAATAAAAATATGTGAGACCTGTGGGTAGAAAAGTACTCGCAAGGATTGAAAAATTTTCTCGTAAAATCACGAAGGAATCATCAAAGCAGAAGAAATGGAACAAGAAATATAAAAAATTATAACGAAGCGACGTTCCTATACGTCTCGTTTGCTTTCTCGGTATATGCTATAGGCACTACCTTCTCTCCCGTTGTTGGCTCACTTTTCACCCTGTTTTTCTACCTAATTGATGCTAAGCAAACTGGCAAACGTACGGAACCGAGAGAGTGAACCCGCGAGCTAAAACTAACTGAAATTGCTGGTACTATTCATAAGTACCATAGTACCGTTTCACTCTCGTCTATACTTCCAAACGGTTCATACACTAATACAATAAAGCCTAATTCGTTGAACTTTGCGTAAATAAAAAAGACCGAAAACAATGAATCGCTGGAATGCGGTTTCTCGTTACGAAGAAAATCCTCAGGAAAACTCTCTCCGATGGTTTTATTTGGAAAATCCGAAGCCATCAATTATTCCCTTCTGGCACAAGATCGAATGACGCGTGAGAGATGCGCGAAAGCCTTTAGGCTGCGAAAGAGAGAAATATATATATCACGAGCTATAGTATATGGATCTACGTAGTATTGGAAAGCATAAAATATTTGTATATTAAAAACGGAACGATGCTTTCAATCACAACTCGTGGTATTTTCGCATTACGCTTCAATTACACGTGAGCAGCTTGTCCTTGTATTTATGTTTCGTATTGCAGAATTGGGTGAGAGGGGACAGAAGGCGAGTTATTATCTATGTGTATATATATAGAATACACTGCTGGTGTGAATTTCTACATCTGCCATTTGTTTCGCATTTTCCGACGTCCCAGAAATGAATTAATTAAAGAGAACCGTCGATTGCAAATTAATCGTATTTCCTGCAGTAACTTGCAGTACTCGAAGTAGTTTTCATTTCTCTTTGTTTATCAAATTCGTATTTTTCGAAAGATATTCAACTGCCATGACGGTTAATAAAATATTAGAAATAACGTTGATGATATTAAATTTTTAGAAAATACATTTATAAATATGACTAATTAATAAATGCTGTAGCACGTATTTATTAATTTATCTACGAACGAAGAAATCTATTCCAATCAAAGTTCCGGCTATATCGACGAATCACGTAACAACTCTACATTGTTATAAAAGTTATAAAATATGAAATATTCTATATGGATGCATATCGTGTTTACAAACTTGATGAATAAATAAATGATCATTAATATACATTGCGTTGCAAATTTTTAATCAACCATTAAATTTATTATACGTATTGTGTATTTAATATATTCGAGTTTTATTATTAAAATGTGATTTTTAAAAATTTTATTTTCCATCACTGATACACTATATGACGGAAAATAACGTTGTTTGATATATAATATTAGTATACGCATCTGGATTAAAAATATAGGTCAGGTAATAAAGATAAATACAGATAAATGCGGATAATGGGCGTAATGAATCATTGCATCACGCCTATGCTGTTAAATATTATACGATACACCTGTATTAAAATTAAAGTTCTATATTGTATTTACACCTTAATACACCTGTATTACGTAATGTAATACACCAAATGATATAATATTATTGTACGTCTGTATTAAAAATACAGATTATAAAGGTAATACAGGTAAACCCTGTACCTGTGATATGTACCTAACCTCTGTGTTGATCGTGTCAGTCTATCGATCACGGAGCGTCGTACCAACCATGACATTAATAAAGGGAAATTTATTATCAAAAGGAAAAAGAATAGGTCAGGTTGACGGACGACGTTACCAACGATTCTATTACGCCGCCATAATTGATAAACTTCGTATATAAGTTCGTTGACGTGACACAATAATTTGTAATTAAATTACTCATTACCGGCCGTTTTCACGATATCTTTTAAATTTACTATATTTAATTCATGTACTCAACTGTTATTATCGGCGACATCTAATTCAAAACCTACGAAATTTCTATTTAAAGTACAAAAATACCTCACCTTCGACATATGGACGTCGTCTATCACTTGTATAAAATTTGTTAACTTTATTAATTAATATCTCGGTCTGTCGATGAAGGAAATACCTCAAAATATCACGAACATAAAGTATAATATCCCGACTACAGTATATAACATTTTCAGAATTGAATCGAATGCTAAATCTGATCCTTCTGCATCCTTAAGCTTTCTAGAAAAAAAAGAAAAAAAATGATAACATTATTTATTCCCTGAATACTACAGAAATGTATTCCAGAATTATAACTCTACCACTCAGAGCTGAATATTCGATGGATTAGGTTACAAAGTAGAACTTTGCACTTCACTTTTGCATAATTATGTTTCGTCGAATACGTAACTTTGGCAATAAGAAAGTACGCAGATTAGTTTCCGAAACTAATGAAAGATACGGAAGCCACGTGGAAACTTTTACTTTGCAGCATTTATTGATAAAATTTTGTGATGACAGTCGTAGATGTGCTCCTTAATATGTATTTTGAAATATAAATTCGATCATTTATATTTTTCACAAACCTCAATCCATAATTTCAAAAAGTTATTAGAGTCATTAATATCAAGACAATTAAAAATCTCTTAAAGTTTGTTAATCTTAATATATTTTAAAGAAAATTGCAACAAATAAACAAGACCTTTTGATTTACTTCTGTGTCCAACTTTTTATTCGATAAATCAAGTTATTCTCGAGGTACATAGCTCGATATATCGTACTGCTGTCCATCAAACAATTTTTCGAAATATCTACGTTAAGATGTTTTTAAGGAAACTTCGTGGGTGACAGACCAATGAAAAATGCGGAAGCAACGTGCAAACTTGAACTTTGCAAGATTTTTTCATACAATTTATCAATTGAAAATCCTTTAAAGTTTGTGAATTACAAAATATTTTGAAGAAATTTGCGACGAACGAACAACATTTTTAATCTACTTCTGTGTCCAACTTTTACTTCGATAAATCAAGCAATTCTCGAGATACAGAGCTTAAATTTTTTTTCAGAGTAAAGCAGTGAAAATAAAAAATTCATTTGAAATTTGAATCCGTTTCTGGATGTTGGCTAAATTACATTCAAAACATCCTTAAATATTATTACGTATGTGAGGAATAGCTTAAGCTCGTTTTTGAAAAGTTGTCTACATGAGGAGCGTTCGTAAATTATTGGGTCGTTCGGAAAGTAATTTCGTTTTTTTCCCAACAGAGGACTTAATAATTGTATTTTTTTACAACCAATTTCACACTTAAGCCGCATAATCATATGTACTTTGACAGCTAATATAGCAAGGCTTGCTTGTGAAAAAATTCAATTGATTCTGCGCAGTAGTTTTTGGTTGATACCCTTTTAAATATGGAAAGTGAAAAACAGTATTTTCGGCATATTTTACTTTTTTACTGTAGAAAAGGTAAAAATGCTGTTCAAGTAAGAAAAAAATTAAAGATCCTGGAGTAGAAAATATGAACCGACTCAAAGAACTTCGGAAGCCAATATTCATCAAAAAAAGGTTATGCTATCTGTTTGATGGGATTTCAAAGGAATCGTTTATTTTGAGCTTCTACCAAGCAACAGAACGATCAATTCTGAAGTGTACCGTCATCAGTTGGACAAATTGAATGATTCACTTAAAGAAAAAAGGCCAGAATTGGTCAATAGGAAAGTGTTCCAACAAGATAATGCGAGACCACATACAAGTTTGACCACTCGGAAAAAAAATTTAGAGCTTAGATGGAATATACTGCCACACCCACCATACTCTCCAGACCTGGCACCTTCGGATTATCATCTGTTCCGGTCTCTTCAAAAATTTTTAGACGGTAAAATGTTGAATTCAAATGAGGAGATCAAAAGGTACTTGGATCAATTTTTTGCCAGCAAAGAACCAAAATTTCATGAGCGTAGGATCATGCTACTGCCAGAAAGATGGTAAAAGGTATTGGATCAGAATGGACAATATTGGATGGAATAAAATATTAATTCACTATAAGAAAATCGTCTTTCGTTTTAATAAAAAAAAAGACGAAATTACTTTCCGAACAACCCAATTAAAAATTCCGTGCTCGAAATTAACTAAACGCTTTTGCCCACTTTTACCAAGCTCAGTGTCAAACATTGCTGAACGTTAATTTCTTTATGTAAACAATTTTAGCTCAGAATTTAAATCAGAAAGATACTTAATTTTTTAAAAAATATAAAAAATTCTATAACACACTTATCGCTTTTATAAATTCTCGTCAGATGCATCTGATGCGTTATGATAAATTATGCTTCTGTTGACCATCAATCAATTTTTCAAAATATTTGATAAATGTGAGAAATATTTTAATGGCCAAGACTCAAATTTATCATTTGTCTTTCGAAAAGTTCAGAAGAAGGTCAAAAAATTCGAGAATGTCATCTATGTGGCTGAATGTATGTTTGTCAATCAACAACTGAAAAATACGAAAAGATATTATCATCGATAAATCGAGGACACCAGCTTGAAATGTGCTACTGTATCGTACTATAAAATTCTCCGCTTTCTGTACTAAGTATCATAGAACGTTGAAAAGTTTTTACATAAGAAATGTATAATGCAATAAAATTTTAATACGGTAGAGACGTTTTCTCATTTATGTTAGAGTTCTCGCGAGGTATTGATTAGCTAGTGTTCGAGTTAGTTAAATTTTCCGCATGATAAAGTTTTAATATCAAATGATAGAATATATACGATGATTTGTTTTTAAAAATAAATTAATAATAAAGTTAGTAAAATTCGAGTTCGTTAGCGTATTACAAACTTTTAAAAATGTGAAATATGGCATTAGTTGTTCATTTACCTTTTCCTTCTTTCTACGAAGCGGTCGACGATGCTCTCTGCCACGAGATTTTCGTGTCGAGTCCAACAAAACCATTAAAATCGATGTCTGATTAAACAATAGAAATTGCCAGTGTGTTATTGCTTCTGAGTTCTTGATTGCACCGATGTACCTCGCTTAATTAAGTACGATTCGTACATAGCGTAACAAAAAAAAATAAATAAAATAAAGAGGTGGAAAGGAGTTGCACAAACCGTGTGCTGTCATTATATTAACGAAGTGAAAAATTTTCTTCGCCCGTCTCTCGTACTCATCCTACCTCTTTCCCTTTTTCTTTTTCTCTTTTACCAATCCTCTCAACTCCTTTCGGTTCACTGTGGAACGAAACGTCGGATCGATTCTTCGTACCGGTGCACGATTGCTTCCGCGCTCACCTCGAGTGTATTAATATTTCATACAATTTATGAAGGCACGAGATTGCCGCGAAGAATAAAAAGTAGAGTCGGCGAATAAAAGTAATTTATGGATCGAAATAGCGAAAAAGATGAATCAATAGAAAATTCCGTAAAATCGACGAATGGAAATAGTCTTGTCCACATTAAAAACTAGAAAATAGTCTTGTCCACATTAAAAATAAAATTTTACTTTTAAAGTAAATTTTCTTTAATCCAACAAAACTGTAGTCTCGTCCAGACTTAAATTAAATCAAACAAATTGTTTTTATATAAATTTCTCTGTATTTTTTCATTTTTTAAGCGTAATTCCAGACTTTTCTCATGAGATTAAGTATACTTGACTTAGATAAATAGGTAAATCGATGAGTAAAGCAAAGAGAGAAGCGATGGTTAAAAAAACAAACAGGTCGCGTTAATGTAATTCACTGAAATACGATGAACTCCGCTAAAACTTTTAATTCCTCATTGGAAAATTCTTTCTACGTTTAGTTATTTATTTGCATAGAACGTTAATGAAGCAGAATAAATATAAAAAGATGTTAGGACGATGCTCAAGTACCGTCGCGGTATTCGTTGCAAGACGTCCATGCCTCGAGAACTACTTAGCTAATTACTTAAAGACGCGTTTTATTTTACGACCAAACTTTTCCGATTATACAACGTTGAGTACGAAATGTAAAATACGAAGCTGCTGCGAGAATTTAATTTTATAGGAAAAGAAGGAAGGTAATGAAATATAAAAAAAAATTCAAGAATAAGAAACGAATGTCTCGTTCCATGAGCGCTGAAACGAATAAAACATTTAATAGATGCGGTGTCGTTTATTCGTGCCGGTAATAAAGTTGACTTTTATTCTTGTGTATATTACATATTTTTATATAAAATATATAACGGTTGAGAGATAGTTGTATAACGACCTTATGCGAGACGCGTAAAATATTTTACTAGTTCGCACAATGTCAGCGAAACATCTTTATATGAATGTTCTATGATATTTAAAATTACGAATAGTTCAGGACATACAGATACGACGAATATTTTAATAATAGAAATTATTAAAATCTTTTTTTCATAATCGACATTTACAACGAATGTTCATACAATTCAAATAATTCAAAAGAAATTAAAAATACTCTGATGATGGTATTTGGTAAGATATCGTTCCGTATTCACGAACAACCCAACGAGTCATAGCATAGAAAATGCGGAGAAGTTTACCAGGATAAGATGTATGGGGTTAGAAGAGGGGTGGGGGGGGAGTAATGGGGTGCAAGGAGATAATGTTATTGAAGGCTACGAGTGCTGTAGTTATATTAAATAATATTCATAAACTAAATACACAATCAATCTGATTTTAATTATACTGTTTTATTCATTTACACTTTGTTAAATGACCGAGCAAAAGACGCAATTTATCCCATAATAATGTATGTTATTAGATCCTCATAAGATACTAAAATTCTATGTGAACGAATTAAGATGAAAATAACCAAAAAAAATTGAAACATATTTCTACGGATTACGAGACGAATTGCTGATTTTTTTGTACAACACTGAACGTATTATCAGGTATTTTTCCAGCTCGTCTGAGATTTCAATTCTTCATTGAGGTGTTCAGTAAAGGGAGAAAGGACGCGAATAGGGACATTTACATTAGATAAAAATTACCAAAAAAATTGAGACATATTTCTACAACAGTTGAGAATACGCGATGCAAATATTATATATTTTAGTACATTTCTGTCAACCTGGTAAACGTTCTAAACATAAATAAAATTTTAAATAACGTCAAGTTAATAAATGCTTTTGTGTATTTTGATTTAGTATTTATAAGAATTTAAGTTAATTCTCGCAATCAAGTAGTCTCTGAGTCGCTGGCTTTGACGATTTTATGAGGAAATGTATTAACATCGTTTCGTTTCTACCTAAATTTCTGTTTCGGAAAGTATCGTTTGGCCTTAAATTAAAAGCTGTTTTTTTAAGCCGCATATGTATTGGTTCGATAAACAAAGCTCAACTACAATCCTATTAATTGCAGTTGAGCATGAGTTATGTAGATAAAGTGCACAACGATCCACGATGGATCTGGGGATAAACAGTCCATAGAGTTAAGGTTATTCCATGTCTCGAGGTCTTTCTTTTTTAAATACCCTGCTTACAAAGATCCCATTAAAACCGAGTAAATGAACAAAAAACCTCATTGTAACATATGGGCACTGATTCCTTTTCAATGGAGTTTTTGCCGATTCGATCATATTCAATCGGTTGTAATGGAACTTGTTAAGCCGGTAATCATGTGGTATCGTTCGAAAACGACGTTTGGGTTTAGCTTGTTATGTTAATGTCGCCAAGATGTTTTTAAATTTCAAGAAGATCGAGACTAATCCCGGAACGAACGGTCCAGTTGCACGTTTAACGACTTAACGTTTTTTTTTTGACATAAGAATCAAGAACCAACCGACGGTTAACATCGGAAATTCACCTTGACGTAAGAGCGAAGGTAGAATAGAGAAAGAGAGAGAGAGAGAGTTAAGAGGATGTAAAACATGACTACTGTTCCTCTCAGAATTTGCTATAAGTACGAGAGAGAAAACAGAGTCTTTCTATATCCCCAATTTATTCCGTACGGATTATCTGTCGGATAAAAGATCGGAACGGTGCCCCGTAGAATTGTTAGACGGAGGATACTATCTTCGGCTTTAATCAGACAGAGGCTTTAACAAAATTAGAGTCAAGATAAATGAGGTTTCATAATTGTTAGCAAATATTTTCTAGCTTTATTTCATCTAAACTAATATTATTTGGCCGAACTAAAAATTGGTAATAATAACAAAAAATTAATTTCACTATATCCTACTGTAGATTTGTTTAAAGTTAAAACAAATCCTTTTCTCAGTGTAGTCATCCTGCGCGTGAACCTAAATTTGTTTTTGTACGAAACATGAATCGTCTGCGAGTAAATAGGAAAGTTAAATATTTACCGACAGAGCTTTAAGTACGGCAGCTCCGTCGGTATATCACATCACACTAAGAATATAACGACCTCTGTGATGTTATATCCGAGTACTACATGTGCAAGAACTATAGATCCCTGTAGAATCTAACTTAGTGCATTGGTAAGCTTATCCAGCGTCAGTAATCGTACCGATACCGACCGTCGAATATACCTCTGTAATGTTATATTTCCGAGTACTACTCGTGCAAGAACTATAGATCTCTGTAGAACCTAGCTTAGTCCATTGGTAAGCTTATCCAACGTCGGTAATCGTTCTACCACGAGATAACAGATAGGGTGATAACCAATATCTCGAAGACTCAATTTCTCGAATTGCTTTTGACCTACAGAAACGACTGATTGTTCGGTACGCCGTAGGAGGACGCTGATAGCGAAAAACCATATAAATAGCGTTCTATCAGGATCGTAGCTTACAGCTTAACCGGAAAGTATATAATTATAGTTTATAGTGTTTTAATATTTTATATATAACGTAGTGCGTTTTAAGTGGTGATATCTTCTGCAGATGACAATAAAGGTATAAAAATGACGAGAATTAAGGTTTATTCGAACTATTTATGTATTTACATTTATTTTATTTATTTATTTTTATATTATTCCAGGTTGCACGAGGACAATAAGAAGGTGCTACCGATCGTGAAAATACTGTCGTCGATGCAGAAAAGGAGTCGAGAGTCAAAATCTCAATAAGTGAGTCATAAAGTTGTTGCATGTGTTAAAAATGATCATTAGTGTAATCCATCACCCTCTCGACTCCTTTCTCGCATCGACGACAGCATTTTTACGATCGACAGCACCTTCTTATTGTCCTTGTGCAGCCTGGAATAATATAAAAATAAATAAAATTAATGTAAATACATAAATAGTTCGAATAAACCGTAATTCTCGTAATTTTTATGACCTTTATTGTCCTTTATTGTCGTGTACAGAAGGTATCACTACTTCAAATACACTACGTTATATATAAAATATTAAAATACTATAAACTATCATTACATACTTTCCGGTCAAGCTGGACCTCCAGAACAGTCTGGCGAAACACCTGGATGACGAGGAACACTGCCGATACTTCCAATTAATGTTATGTAAGCTACGATCCTGACAGAACGCTATTTATATAGTTTTTCGCTATCAGCGGCCTCCTACGGCGTACCAAACAATCAGTCGTTCCTGTCGGTCAAAAGCAATTCGAGAAATTGAGTCTTCTAGACATTGGATATCACCCAACAGATATCGACAACAGGCGATCCAACAGCCGATAAAAAAAATCTATTTATCAACGACTGATGAATATTGCTTTTACCATACACCGATAATACAGTTAAAATAATAATCTTTGCTGTACCAACACTGATATCATATGCAACAGTGATAGCACGAGGATTGATATGAAAAAAAAATAAGTCGAGTATCATTGATATGAAATAAAAAAAAATACGTTCAGTCATACGTAAAGTGAGAATATACGGAGAACGACGCGAATGTCTAAGGTATGAGTAGTTCGATTAACATGATCCACTTAGATCGAGACGGGAACGACGACAAAGCAGCAGCGGCGACTGGCAGAGAAGAAGAAATTCTCGGTCGTCGTTACGTAAAAGTCGAAGGCCGTCGCGAGCCACGTATCGCGGACGATAGTTGCGCGGGGCCGGGGCGATCGGCGCCTAACTAACTAAAAATAGAAGCGTATAAGTCACTGTCTCGTGTTTCACACGACCGTCGAGTGCAATCCGTTCTGTTCGAATTCCCACTCGTACTTGGTTTTTCTGAGGACTAGAGCAGTCGAAGCGTTACGCGGTTTTACCCATCGATCATTGAATTATTAAGCTTAAGACGATGGGCTATCCCTCGGTCGGTAAGAAAAACTCTAAATTTCTTTGCCATGATTTATCATTTGCACAAATTTGTACGCATCGGAGAACGGCAAACTGCGTCTTACAATTCTACAGTTAACCGTTCTCCTATTTTATCCAAAAGATCAATGGTGACGAAGAAATTCGCGATAGGAACAGTCTGCTACCTCTCTGGCACGTATGGCAATCTGAGAGTAACAGAACACATGTGCCATATCATCTTAAGACGATGCGTTACCACTCGGTCGGTAACAAAAACTGTATCGCACATTCTCTCGCCACGATTGATCTTTCCAATAAAAAAAGAAGAACGGTGAACCGCGTTTCACATTTCTGCAGTTCACCGTTCTCGTCTTTTATCCAAAAGATATAAATCGTGACGGAGAAATTCAGGATGGAAAAAAACCGCTAACTCTCTCGCGCCGTATGGCGATATGACAGAGACACGAGACGCGTAGTACATCGACTTAACGTGATGCGCTACAAATTTCTGTTGGTTTCTTTCTCTCTCATTCTTTTGCGATTGCCAATTGCGATACCTCACTTGCACTCATACCGACCGAAACGCTATTAGTGCGAAGTGAGATAGCTCGATTAACGATCGTAGCAGAACGAGGGAGAGGGCCACAAATTTGTAACACGTCGTCTTAAGCGGCAATTAACATTTTTTTCCAATAAAAATCTAATGATTTTTCTCTCCGAATTACGATTAAGTTTAATAATAAAAAAAAATTTGTTTATAGCATAAGCGATTGATGCATTCTTGATTTTTCAAACATTAAGTTTCCCAGTGCAAAAGTAATGTAAATAAAAGGAAACTTTTGCTTAACTGACGGACAGCACAGGACGGAGGAGCGAAAAGAGAATTCACAAGTATAGACGATGCGACAATCCGCTGCAACGACAAAGCAGAAAACAGCACACGATGAGCGATACGAGAAGCGAGAGCCGCACGAGCCGACGGTTAGCGCGCCTGTGTAGAATTCTGTGTATAGTTATAGAGACTTGGGGTAGGGCAGTGGAAATTTCCACTGTTCTCGCTGAGACGGTCAATACTCTCTCTTCGCGGTGGCGGCATAACGGGTGGCAATCGACAAGACGACACGACGATCCTGCTGCTACATTGCTCCCGCGTAGAGGCAATTTTAGCGGCGGAATCGCGCGTGCGACTATGAGAAAGATTACTTATGGTGGGGGCAGAGCGAGCGAGCGGAGAGGAAAAAAAAACGATGATGACACACGAAGGTGAGAGAAAGAGAGCCTGACAGCATTCCACAGGCAGCACCATCTCGAAACGTCAGGTCGAACCGGACAAGATCGATTCGAGAAACCCGGTGAGCAGCTCACCCGGAGATCGGTAAAATACGTTTCATTGGCATCCTCCACGGGCGAGAGTCTCTCGCTTTTACAGAGAGACGCGAACTCTTGACGTCGGAGAGGAGCGACAACCAGCGACATTGTTGGAAACCCCGAAACCCAAGTTGAATATTTTTATCATACCCGTCAACGAAAATCATACGCAGCGTCTACTGTTTGTTGACAATATAACAACAAACAAAAGCGTTGCTAAACATGATCGGCAAAATTTAACATGTCACATATAGTGAAAATCGCCTTAATGCAACTTTGAAATTTTTTATACGCGTACCTCTGCAATTTTTTATGCCATCGTATTAATTAGTAGAAGTTAATTATTATAATCATGATTTTTTTATATTTTCATAATGCGCAAGCGTTGTATTCGATCGAATGGTTAGCTTCAAAAAATCATTCGGAGTATATACTGCTTGTTGACAATATAATAACAAACAAAACCGTTACTAAGCATGATCGGCAAAATTTAACAACCGCATGTAGTGACAATTGCCTTAATGCGACTTAAAAAATTTTAATGCACGTACGTTTGCAATTTTTTCTGCCAGAGTATTAATTAGTTGAACCCAATTCTTATATACTTTATATTTAAATATTTAAATATTTTGCAAGCATTGTGTTCGATCCAATAGTTAGCAAGCTTAACTACCGAATAAGACAAAAATCGCTTACGGGTACGTGAAATTATTAAACAAATTATGTACGAAGTTACACGCAGGATAAGAAAATTGCTTCTTCGCTATTCAATTCCACTAGCAGCTCCTGTCCAGAAGTCAAGGGTTAACAAAGACCGCCCGAGAGGCGCCACTGACTCGACGCTTCAACCAATAAACACAGTCTCTTGGCTGTAATTTTTTTCGTTATCCCCCTCCTCACTTTTTTTGTTTTTTTTTGTTCTATTATTGTTTTGAGAACGACGGTAGCTCGTGACATTGATCTGTCGGATCCGTCAATGTCACGCGGCAAATATTCGCTATTCATAAAACGAAGATGTTCTCATCGATGGAATTTTATACAAAAAAATATTTTCCAAGACTCATTGATATAATAAGAATATGAAAAACCATCATTCATCCACCTCAGATGAAGTAACTATTGTTTCTCCAAGTATTTGTAATATACATTTTTTAATGAATTCGTTGAAACAATTTTTTACAAACAAAAAATACTTTCTATGTTAATTTAAAAAACAAGACGAACAAATTTGAAAATTATACATTGCTTCCTCGTGATTCTCGCCAACTCAAAGAATCTCCTCTGTGGGTAACGGTTATCAATAAAATAGAAAATTTGGTAAAATTGCAAATTTCATCAATTTATATCCCTCAACCGATTTTTACCAAATTCATGACCAAGTATCCTCGTCCCATAGCCAACTTGTATGCCAAGTTTCGGATTGGTAGATGAAAATTTACGAAAGTTATGGCAAAAATCTATTTTTTTTTTTTTTTGAAAAATTACAAAAATGCATGGTTCTAGAAAATCAGAACATCTCGATCGATTCTTGCCAAACTAAATACCGAACAACCTTGTCCCTTGGTCGATTCTTGTCGAAAGTTTTAACTCGATAGCTCAACATTTACGAATGTTAGTGAGCGTATATCCTTTTTTTCGAAAAATTCATACAACCATAAAATGAGACACCCGTTAGCGATTTGGGCGAAAATTGCTGTAAACCGACGGGCGTTGGAACCCGACCCATGTTCAAAATTTCAAGATGATCGAATAACCCGTTTTCGACATATATCTATTGCAATTTTGTAAATTTATCACACATTCACGCGGGTGCGCGTATGAACATTTTTTCTAAATATGGTTTCTCGACGTTTTAGAACTTTTTCAGTAATCTGACATCAAATTGTCGAGAACATATTTTTTTTACGAAAACAGCTTTCTCTATGAGTAAGCAAAAAAATGACTTAATTTGGAATTCTTTAAAAATGGATTGTAATGAAAGAAAAAATGTAATCGACTAATATCATCAAATGCAATAGTATTAGTCCATGGTAATGGTATTAGTCCATTAAATGTAAACTTTACAATTAATGTAAAGTTCCACATTAAGTGTAATGTGGATTTCTTGAGTAAAAATACAGTTGCTTGCGCGATATGCAAGATTTTTCTGTGGTAAGTTTAGCGACATTACATTTAATGTATAAACTTCCACGGTACATTTAACGTGGAACTTGATAAAAGTTACACAAATTTGTTAAAATCTTTCATTACATTTAATGTGGAACTTTACCCATTAAATTAAATGTAGCTAAACTTATCACAGAAAAATCTTCTGTATCACGTAAGCAACTGTATTTTGACTAAAAAAGTCTATAGTTTAACGTAGATTAATACATATTAATGGAAAACTTTAACAGATTTGTGTTATTTTACGTAGAGAATTATAAAAGCTCATAAATAATTCATAATTCATAATATTCATTATTATTATTCAGGAAAAAGCCTGCACGTGATAACGTGTACGCGTGAGCGTTGTACGATGTACGTATGCACGTTATCAGTAAAACGTCGTTTTAAAAAAAATATTTTTTTAACGTCAAAGGCTTTTTAGTAAATGAAATAAACCATTTTCGTTTTTTCTTTTTCTTACTAAAAGAACACAAAAAAGAGTAATTATTATAAAATTTTATAGTTATTTTCAAGTCCTTACGCATTTTAATATGTGAGATGAAATGCATGTACGTTTTGTATTCTTTCGAAATGCAGTCGTTGATCAACGGTAATATTCTAGCCAGTGGGCACGTGCTTAAGAACACCACACACCATTTCATAATGTTTAACGAAGACGAGGAATCTTTAAATAGCCTGGATGGAATGCACTACTCTCCAGACGGCTATATTCTCTGGTATTTCGTACGTTTGCCGGTATCTTCTATTACCATACTTTCCATAGGGAATTTGCTCACTTTAACAGCATCGCAGTCTGGATTTGCAAGGTCAAAATAGTAAATTAAGAGAGCAGAAAATACACGTCAGCAGATTTTTTTTGGGTACGTCATCACGCAAACAACGTAATTGTAATATGCATGTAGTTGGTGTAGTTGGCGCTTGAGTGACGCATACGTTGAGCATGGAGTACACTGTTGAAAATAATTGTAAAATTTAACAATTGTTTTGGATATTGAAAAAACGTACAAAAAATATTTCATGTTAATTTGTCAAATTGACGAATTTTCATGGATTTAAAATTAACCGACAAACATACATGTGAAAGTACAGTTCAGTGACGTAATACAATAATTTTACAATTTTCTTTAGCGTAAAGACATATTTACGCAAAGAATATGTCAAAATAATAATTGTTTTTGTATTGAAACGTCCTCCACAAATTCCCCCAAAAAGTTAATAAAAAGTAGATTTGTAAATCTAGAGAAACAATATAGAAAAATAATGTATGCATTTTAGTTTGTTTGTCAAATATTGTATATTTACAATTTTTTTTTTCTATCGCGTATGCAGAATCGCAATTGTTCTTGCAACTTTCACTCTCGCGCATCATCGTCTAATCCGACAATGATCAATTGGTAATTAACGCAACTACGTCATCGTTAAAGTTGCAAAAGATCCGAACGTACAACTTCAAAAGGAGATCAAGTACATTATTATATTAATCTCAAATGCACAAAACATTAAAGTTATATCATAATGTATATCAGATGGTTCCGGTAATCAATTTTTGGGATGCAAACTACTCGGTAACGGCAAAGCAGGTCACTTGCGGAACACAGAGAAGACACAACGTAGTAAGAAAAAGTAATAATGGCGACTACTACGACTCGGAATGTGACGTTCTCTCGATTAGTAATTCATGTCGGTACGTTCTCGTTAAAGTTGCAAAATATCCAAACGTACATCTTCAAAAAAAGATAAATAACATTATTATATTCATCTCAAATGCACAAAACATTAAAGCAATGTCATAATGTATATCGGATGGTCCTTGTAATCAATTTTTGTGATGCAAATTGCTCGGCAAAGACAAAGCAGGTCACTTGCGGAACGCAAAGAAGACACTGCTCACTAAGAAAAAGTAGTGATCGCGACTATACTACGTCGCAGGATGTGACGTTCTCTCTTCTTTCTCTCTCACTTTATCTCGCAGGTCGATATTCCACGGTTTGTACTATACGTACAGACGTATATATCTATATTTCAAGGATAGTGTTAAACCTACATAGTAAACGACGAAGTGCACATACCATCTACCAGCGGTGAATATTACATCGATAATGCCACCCCTTCATCGATTATTTTTTGCAATTATGTATGTGTATACAAGTATCAGATACTTAAAAATAAATTATCGTTTGAATATCATTCGCGATGCGGTCATGACACCGTGTTTGTATTATATAAATACGGAAGTATAGCACATAGATTGCGTGTGCCAGTATAAGATGTTACCTGGTTGTGGTCTTTTTACGTAACTCGTGCTGTTCCATTGCGATATGTATTCGTCGACGTATACCCAAAGTATCGAAGGCTTTCATCCACTTCTCTGTACTTAACTATTCGTGTTTCGTAGCCGAGTTCAAGAGCGATTCGTTATCATGATGACTGTTATTGTGGTTCCCTCACGCTGTATTTCGCTATAGTTGTCAATTACAGCTTCCGTTCATTACGCGCTGGCTTTTTTTTATAAAGCTACGAGCATATACATTTAAAATTATCAAGTCCAAAAAAAAACCTATGTACACTTCACTAGCGGACATAGTAAATAAATATACAAGTACGATGAATTCCACGTCGAATGAAACATCTTTTTTGTGGATTTTGCGTTGACACGGAATGTGCTCATACATTTATTAAGTTCCGGTTATCCGCAGGCTACAATCACAGGAATAAATAAAGATGTTTTGATTCAATTACGAAAATGTCTCATGATTACAGTGCAAGCTATAAATTATTGACAGAAAGTTGTTTCTACGGGATGAGAATTCACGAAATGGTTGATCCAATCATGGCAATCTCGTGATTGCGATACTCTCCATAGGATGATTCTCCAAAACGAAACTGTCTTTGGAACATATTACTGGATGGACAATTCACCGAGGGCTAACTTACGACGAACAAAAAAATGCTGTTACTTCTGACGACTGTCAAGTGACAATTAACTTAATTGTTAGTCCATGCAAATTTTGGAAAATAATTTCATGGACTATTCCAATGAAACCAATTAAAGATAATTGCCGTAATTGTGAACATAGATAACACGAAACGAAAATTGATAGTTACACTGAAAAAAAAACTAGATTGTAATATTTAAATAATTTAATATTCTAAATATTGTAATACAATATTCTTACGTACACTGAGAATAGAGTTTATTCGCTAAGAGTATCAACTCAAGAGAAAATGGCCACTTCAACCCAATCGTTCGAAAGTTTACAATCCTCCAAAATTACCAATATTATAGTATTAATAAATATTTGTAAGGGAAAATCTTTTTAGAATGTGAACATTGGCTTAAATTATGCAGCATACGATAATTTCCAAGAACGTTATAGGTTATGACTACTGGTATTGAATAGTTAAAATTTATCCACCAGATGTCATAGTGATGACTCTTGTGATTTCCTAACAACCAAATGTATTTCATTGTTCCGTTATCTAAAGTATTTGTTAAGCGTTACAATATTTATTAACGGTCAATAAAAATGGGTGTTTTCATAATAAAATCATATACCCAAGGCACTTTGGTTAAACGACCGATTTATTTGAGCGATTTATTACTTCTGACGACTGTTAAGTAACAATTAACATAATTGTTAGTCCATGCAAATTTTGGAAAATAATTTTATGGACTATTCCAATAGTTAAACCAATTAAAGATAATTGCCGTAATTGTGAACATAGATAACACGAAACGAAAATTGATAGTTACACTGAAAAAAAAACTAGATTGTAATATTTAAATAATTTAATATTCTAAATATTGTTATACAATATTCTTACGTACACTGAGAATAGAGTTTATTCGCTAAGAGTATCAACTCGAGAGAAAATGGCCACTTCAACCCAATCGTTCGAAAGTTTACAATCCTCCAAAATTACCAATATTATAGTATTAATAAATATTTGTAAGGGAAAATCTTTTTAGAATGTGAACATTGGCTTAAATTATGCAGCATACGATAATTTCCAAGAACATTATAGGTTATGACTACTGGTATTGAATAGTTAAAATTTATCCACCAGATGTCATGGTGATGACTCTTGTGATTTCCTAATAACTAAATGTATTTCATTGTTCCGTTATCTAAAGTATTTGTTAAGCGTTACAATATTTATTAACGGTCAATAAAAATGGGTGTTTTCATAATAAAATCATATACCGAAGGCACTTTGGTCAAACGACCGATTTATTTGAGCGATTTGTTTCTCGTTGACTCATTCGATGTTCTTTACCAATAAAGTACGATTGCGACAACGAGATTAAATAAAGTTGAAACGGCTTTAGATTCGTTAATAATTATAAAATATACATTTGATATCACTGTTGTCTCGGGAAAACAAATAGATATTTGTTAATAATTGACAAATTTTAATTTGACGCTACTACAGATTTGTTAGTAATTATCAAATCACCGTTCGAGAACCGAATGCTTGTCTCAACTACCGATTGATCATTAGCTAACAAATTTTTTAATAGTTACTAAATCCATATTTCAGATAAGCACCGTCCATTTGGTGGCATGACTATTATCTTTATTGTCAATCACCGTCCTTCAGCGGATAAGTTCGGTCTTGCGCGACCTCGACACAACCATGCCACACTTGTACATTTGCAATGCGAGCGAGTTGACAGTTGGCTAGTGGTACACAGAAAGTGAGAATTTATCGATGGACAACCTTAACGATTTCCTCGTTTAGTGGGACCTACGTATCTAGAGTCAAGGCAACCCTTTAAACGTGAATACAGAAAATATTAATTAATAAAAGTGTTCGCAATAGCTCTGTTCAACCTCTGTTGAAGGAAATCGATCTGACGACACATTCAATTATACGTACAGTTCTCTCAATCTATAAATTATTCTCTTTAAATTATTACAATAGTGACTATTGATAAGCATTCTTAAATTAATATCAATGCTAATAAAGAACCATTTTATTCAAATATACATTTATTAACTGTCAATAAATAATTATTTGTAAATAATTACTTGTGAAAATTCGGAAGTTCAAATAAACGATTTGTTCACTATAACAGAATATTTATTTCGTCATATACAACTTTACAATTTGTTAACAGTAAACATATTCCAGTGTCTACAAATAGACTCTTTTCATATTGCACATTGCACATTGCAGATAAAATTATGTAAAATTGTACCCAAGAGTGTTCAATAATTATAAAGATATGTTAGTTATACTAACTATAAATATTAATGATTTTAATTGTTACAAAATATATTATTAGTAGAATTTTGTGATACAAGTTCTATTTATTGCAATTGGCAAATAATTGTCTGGTTGATTGAGTTGAATGACATGTTGTTGAAGATGTCAGCTGCAACAATCTAAATGTATGTTCGTATAACGAAATCTTTCTTAAATTCTCACAACGAAATGGAAAATTATGAGTGCGTATTTATTCGAGAAATACGTTTTATTTTACACTGACAAAATTAATATCAAAGTAACGGAAATCACTTCGGTGTAAATGAATTCATTATGAGTAATTATATTTCGTCTTGGTTCATGGATCCAATCAACCGACGTTATTACGGTCTTAAAATTATTTAGATTACATTATAGCAATTGTATAGAATTTTTTTATCCATAAACTCGGATAATAAATTGAATATATAAGAATGGTTTGAAATTAAAATACTTTTATGTTAAAAGCAATTTTTATGTTGAATGTAGCATCTCTACGAATAATTTAGACGATGCGAGTTTACAGGAATAATCTGTTTATTAAGTTTACAAGGAGAGATAGTTCAAGAAGAAATGTGGCTCACACAATGGATTGTACTTTTGGTTTTATTAAAAATTGAATGTTGTTGCCACCCAAATAGCAGTGCGAGCCGCTCAATATACGTTATATCGGGTTGTCGATTCGAAAATTCATATTTTATAACGTCTTTCGTATGTCGTATATTAATTTTACAACATACTTGTACATTTAATTTAATAGTTGCATGTAAAATTCTATACAGCGATTTTTATTTTCATAAAGAATATTTTTACGGTGTACACCGAGAACATTGAATGTTAGCGAATCGTAGAATGATATTAAACTATTTTGCTTTGGAGAAGAGCATTTATCGATCCAACCAACTGACAATACTACACTCTTAAAGTTATACTTAGAAAATTATAACACTCGTGTAGGATTTTTTTTCAGCATTAATTCCGGCGTATAAAATGTATTAAAATGAAGAAACGAAAGAAATATATATATTATTCAATGACGTGTTTATCAGAGAATAATTCACCAATAATGTAATTATCAGTGATAAAATGTATGATTGCATTACGTATTGGAAAAAGTTCTTCAACCACTTTTAATAATCAAAGTCGAATATATTAAATATACTAAACGCATAGTAAAATTAATAGTTGATTATGAATTTACAACACAATGTGTATTATTTTTTATTGACTTCATCTAGTTTGTAAAAATCATATACAATCATATAGTAAATTTTATCTCTTATGTTGTACATTTCATCTGTTGTGTTGTAAACTTCATAACTTATTTAACGGTGTAGGTTTAAAATAGAAATACTTGTATGTTAAACGCGACTTTAATAACATGTTTAGTATGCCGTATATTAATTTTACACCATAGTTGTACGTTTAAATTAATAGACCAGTTTATAAATAAACATTTCCTGTACAAAAATGTTATTTTCGATAAAAAAACATTTTTACGATGTACACCGAAAACAGTTAATGTTAGCGGATAGTAGAACTATACTAAACGAATGACAGCGACGACGGTAAATGTTAGCGGATATTGGAACTATACTAAACCGTTAGGATGTTTCTATTAATCATTAGCATCCCTTTCTCTTAATGTGTCTCTTTAAATAGTCGCCAAATACCATTTTTTCTGTTAGTGCAACGCTTACGAATGACGATTTCTACATGAATCGACGATTGGGTGAACCCTCCAAAGAGACAAGACCATTCGTCAACTTTCCAAAGGCCTAATTCCTCAACGTCCGACTCACCAGCGGTTACGAACAAGGGTTTCCGTGCGAACTAACGAATGGGTCAAGTCATCGAATACTCGACTCTGCGCATTGCCAATTGTATACATGGTATACAACATGCGTATTCCGGTGCTAAATCATCAGTCGCCGTATTAACTTAAAGTATTTCTCCTTCTTCTAAGCACATAAAGGAGTTTCAATCCTTATACTACGTTGCTTTGTATACGTGAAGATGATTTTTATATTATTGTATAAGTATCTGGTATTGCCTACGTGAATTTTAGGCTTTATAATATGGCTCCAGGCAAGCCATGGGTAAATAGAAACACAAAAACAGTCCTACGTGCCGTTCGGAAGGTGCTGACATTCCGGGCATATTGAAGAGGAGAGTCCTCTTTGGTTGCTCTATATATATACGCGCGCGCGCGCACGTACACCACACACATGTATTAAGTAGAATTGGGGCTTCTGCGTCGCACAATAATTGGTGGAGAGACGAGGACGAAACTAAAAAGGGCCGCAAACTAATAGCGGGCAAAGCGAAAATATGTATTTGAAGGGCTAGGATTCCCCTCATTGGAAAATTACTTGGAATCAATAGTTTTAGTCGGTCAAAAAGGGTTTAGTAACGCTCAGAGTCTTACAAATTTTCAATATTCGATAAAAAATCATTTGTGTTGTTGTAACTTGTCATAAATTTCATCGCGAATTCTTCTTTAACTTTCGGACAAAAAGTCGAGAATTATTCGATCCCGTCTCGATTGTTCGTTATTCATATTTTCAAAAACCCCGAAACATCTCTTGAAAACTTTCAGCACAACGCTTTTATCACCCGGAGCATCAGTTTTGATTCATGAATGTTTTATATTCGTTGGGTTTTCGAGGAGATATCATTTGAAAAAGATATCAAAATGTTTGTTTGGTAAATATCGAATCGATTGAGTGAGTGTTCCTAGCTTCACATCACAACGGTCGACCACACGAGTAGTTACGAGTTAGCATCATCTCACGCTAGAGGGCCACAGAACCAATTGTATGGTCGCATCCGTCGTCGCATGGGGGCGATATTACTTCAAAAAGAGTGAAACAAAAATGATTTTATAAAAATTACAAAATTCCGAACTGTAAAAGAAGTTTAATAATCAAATTGGTGTAACAAAAAATACTGAAAAAAAAAACAGAATCATTCGTACCTTATAATCGACAGATTTGTTCGTCACGAAGTGTGGAAATATTATGCCTTTAACAAATAAATCATTTATTATTTCAGTATTTTGGAAGTTGAAAGACCGAAAAGGCATGTTACCTACCGAGTATGCTTCGCCCGTCACCTGTCCCATTTAAGGAGAGGCGAAATACTTGTTCCACTATGTACCACGTGATATCTGGTGTGCTGTCTCTCTCGCACTTAATCACGCAGTACATGTCACGTGATATAGATTACGCCTTCCTTTAAGGTAAGGCGCCATACCGACACACGACTTTAAAACTCTCAAGACATTTTTCTCCCATTTCTAGATCTTAATGGGGCACGACGCAAGGCCTCACAATTCTGATATTTTTCATAAAATTTGGGCCCGAGAAAAATAACTTAGAGATTTTTAGCTCAGTCTCTCTCGTACTTTCGAGTTGCATTGGCGTTTTTCGGTTGATAATTAGCGTCATCCCCTTGAATATCAATATTTTCCTCTGAAATTTGTCTGACTCTCAGGAATTACGATAAATTTAAAGAATAAACATTTTTTGGCGAGTTTAGAACATTTTAAAGTCCTTAAGCGACGATTGAATATGAATGTTTTCCCCGAAATTTAACCTGATTCCACGAATTCGACAAATCCAGAGTGAGAGTAATCTCTCGAGATCAGAAAAAAATTGATTTTTAACGAATAATAAAAGTTCTTGAGATTTGAACCTCGAAATATTTTTTGACCGACCAGAACTTTCCTGAGGTCAATTTTATGACAACAAAAAATAGAATTCTTTCGTGAGACTAAGAATTTAAATACAAAGAACTAAATATATTGTCACCTTAGTGAACATGTGCAAAAAATAAAAGATTCGTTTGACTGGTCACGCTGCAACGGCGACGCTACGTCGCGACAACACAATTCTCGGTTTCTTGGCTCTTGAATACGAAGACCATCACGCAGTTATGGGCGAACAACTATATACGTATTACGAGTGTCAGCCAACATTCTGCCGGATGCCGACGATCGATATAGCGCGGAAAGTAAAATAACAGTGTTTTTTTTTTTAATATACATCGATACGCGTAGTACCGGTAAAAAGAAATACAAAACATCCTGCATAGTATACTCAAACACTTTCAATTGGGCAAATATACTCTTCTCTACTGCTTGAAGTTGTCTCATGCTTTTGAAAATATTCATAAGCCACATAAATCAGATAACGAACTTTAAGTTCTTACATCTGAGTAGATGAGCACGATATTTTGAAATTTTTTTTCTCAGGAAATTATTACTTTCGTCGAAAACTTTTTGATCTTTTAAAAAGAGCATGTATTCTCATATGTATGTGAATTTTCTAATCAAAATTTATCAACAATAAATATCGATAATTGGCATCAGTGTAATCCTCGTTTTTTAGAAATGTTCTTTGCGCTGTTAACCATTTTGGGTTGACAAGTAATCTGAAATAAAAATAGACATTGAATTATTAATTAGTAATATACAACAGAGTTAGCTACGAGTAAAAATAAAAATAAATAATAAAAATTCGCAAAATGGCGGATGTTTGAAATTTGAGGTTAACTTTTTTACTTATTTTTTTAAGTTTACAGTTCATTTTTTAAACATTTGTATGAATTTTTTTTCAAAAAGTCCGATCGTAGCTAACGGAACAAAGCTTCCAAGAATATCGTGTCCAAATTTGAAGAAGATCTATCGATCGGTTCTCCAAACATCGTGCGCATCTGCTTCGAAAACGATTTTTCGAGAAAAACGCGTTTAAAGCTTGGGAAAAGATTTTGAGTATAATTAATTGTTTATATGATGAACCTCCGTAACTTTTACAATTCTTCGAATTTCTTAATAATATTTTAACACGATATTCTTAAAACTATATACTTTGAAGAAATGTAAAAACAAAAAATCGATCTTCACGAAATTCTACTCACGTGTAAACCCTTAAAAAGCTGTTGGCTAATGCAGTTAAATGTAATCTTAAATATTTATAACAATTAAATGTATTTAAATTTATTTATAATGTAGCAAAGTGACGAATTTGTGTATCAATTTGTCACATCACAACGCGACGTACAGACCTTCCGTTCACTTGTAAATATTAACAAATATATTTTAAAGGAAAAATAATCAATTTTAAGTATCAGTAAATGTTGTAAGATTGGAAATTGAGCTTATTCGGTGAATTGTACGATTGTAAATTTTACGTATTCGTGTGATTGTAATGTTGTGAAATTCACTTCAGCTATTTAACGGAATCGATACCAAGGGCGATCACGTATTTTACGGAAAAAGGGCGACCCCCACCCGTGTGTCATTTGACGCGCGGAGTGGGGATTCTTCCCTCTCGGCACCTCGATGGGTCCGCAGTTGTCGGAAAGTGGGGGAAAGCTTTTACCGCAATTCGTCAAATAGATGAGAAAACATTCGTCAAATACGTGACAGCGGCTATGTATATGACAGTATACTGTACATAAAAATAAGGTTTTATTTGTATATTTATTTTGGTGATTTAAAAAGTAACAAGCCAAGTGTTTCTTTTATAAATAAATCAAAAGAAAAGAGATTTTCGTTATACAAACAAAACTGCAGAATTATTTTTAACTGTAAGTACGCGCTCTGTTTCCCGACGCAACTGTTTTAGAAGACATGAATTGTAAAACCAATAAGGAGGGAAATTATAAACGTGTTATATTCATCGTCGTCACGGTATTTATAATAAATAAATCACAATATCGACATTCCTGTGTACGTAACGACTAAGAAGTAAGAGAAAAAAGATGAACAAAGGATTGGAAAAAGAGGGAACGCTTTACGCTGTGCAGCACCTGCAGCAGATATTGATTTCGGGTGGTTAGGCACGTACGCTATGTCGCTGCAACTATAATCCGTGCGCTTCTATCGTTCCCCTTCTACTTCTTACAGCTCTTTGAGTGCAAAGGTACGAATGCATAAACGTACGAGCTCTTGGTCGAGACCAACCTGTATCGGAGAGCCCACTGCGACTTCATCGTACGGATATGTTGCAGAAGAGGGTGTCAAGGCTATTGAGAAGTACACCCATTCAACAATTCGTCTGAGCTCTCTCGAGTGACGCGATTCAATCATTTTTAAAATCACCACCTGCTGCTAAAGCATAGTATAGTAAACTATACTTTCAGTTTTTATTTCAAAGTCACGAGATGAGTATTATGAAATTTGTGTAGAATGTCGAATATAGGATGTACAATCGAATTTGAAATATAGTTAATGCTGGCGCCAATGGTGAAATATACAGAAGAGGATCGAAGCTCGTGTTCCTCCGGTTGAGACTGGTTTCCCTTGAATGTGCGGAATAAAGATACAGCCAGATTGGTCCGGTAGCGAGCGAGAAGCAACAACTGCACCGGTACGAAAGCACCGGCGTCGGTAGCGAATGCGTAGTAAATCGTTGCTTCGTCCTTGAATAAAATTTGTAAATCCTCGAGGGCTCGAGGTCAAGCTAGACTCGGAGGAATAAATGATTCCAATCGAATCGCGAATGGAGTAATTATTAAGCCTGCGAGCGATCGTGCTATCGAGACTAATTTTTATCACACCTGAGGAAATCAAACGATCGTTGCCTAATTAAAAGAGATAAACAAATGTTTGTTTATCAATGAAATAAATATAGAGCCAGTGATAAATAAATGTTTGTTTATCAATAAAATGAACCTGTTTCTATGTTTCTATAAACAAATCAAAGTTTTAAATCTAACAAATAAAGTAAAATATTTATTTCAACGAATTTGATAAATAAAATAGAATTTTTATATATTTTTAATGAAATAAACTTGGATTCACTTGAAATTACGAGATAACGATTACTTATGACGACAGCGGTAAATTCAAAGAGGACGACTAAACATTATAGACAGTTCAACAGCTGATCTTGGCTGCGAGAGATTTAAAACTAATCCTCTTATCACAAATTTCTTCGCTACGGATTATCTGTCGGATAAAATATGAGAATGGAGTCTTGTAGAATTCTTGGACGGAGGGCAACATACAGAGAAATTAGAACTGCAGTTTTCGTTACCGACCGAGTAACATCCCATGACCTTAAAGAGAAAGTAGCGCACGAATTTCGACGTGCTTTTGTACTTGATTGAATGATTCGTACAGTACGGTAAAAAGAATAGCTAAGCGAAGCAAAAGTAACCATACGGGCGAATTTTTCTACGTCATGACTCCGGCGCCACGCTGCTCAAAATAAATATCGTCTGTATTTTTATTTCGTATGACGCGGGTATGCCAACATATATCTCTCCTGTTAATAAATTCAAACATAATCGCCGGCGTATCGCAACGTAAGACGTCATGACATTCCTTTCCATTGAAGTTTCAAGCCACGAGCTTTGAAACTCATTGTTAAGAAAGCATATGCATGATTTGTCACGTCCGAGACGATGAAAAATAACAGGAAAGTCAATTGAATGTGAACACTTGCTTGTACAGGATTTTCTACGACTACTAATTCGTTCCAAGAAAGAGATCTGCAGAGCCACAGAATTGTAAATCGCCTAGTAATGCGTCAAATGGTCTTATCCCAAGTACCACTTAACATTTCTGTGGGTAGGTAACTATACTAACAATAATAAAGTTATGATTAAGAGGACTTATTCTATGACTTGTACGACGGGTGAACACCATGTACGATGGCTCGCTAGAATGAGTACCTAGTGTGTATCGGTATTCGAGGAAAAGTAATCCACCAGACAAAATCACATATTTATTATAATAAAACTGAAAGTAATTGTGTCGTCATAGAAGAAGTTTCGCTCTTTCGTAAGAACGAGAAATAAAGGATTAAACTAACTAACTAAATAGGACGAAGTTTCTTCAACAACGACGCAAATACTTTAGTTTTAATTCTAATATCAGAGATTTTTTTCAAGCTTTTTTTCTAAGGTTTTTTTTATCGGGATCCCAGCAAATCCAACAATCGGTTGTCTTGTGGAAAAGCAACCGTGAGTGCGACTGGTTGTTTTTAAACATTACATGACCGCCAAAACAGCTAAATGGTTCGCGAATATGAACTTTTTTATTTACGGTTCCATGCGCGGTTGCGCCCTACCGGGGAACCGAACTACACGTTTTTTTTGTTTGCGGTTTCTTTCGCGATTTCTTGGCAGTTGACAGCCAACCACTTTTTCAATGGCATTCGCAGACGCGGTTCATGGGACGGTTGCGAAATGTTTAAAAAACAACGGGTTGTACTCCTGGTTGCAGTGATGATTGCTTTTCCTGCTGGAAGATTCATATTTTAGAAAGTTATTTGTTTAACCCTTTGAGTGCCGGGAGCCGATATATCGGTTCCTGCTACACTGGCGAGAAGTGCCAGAGCCGATATATCGGTTCCTGCTACACTGGCGAGAAGTGCCAGAGCCGATATATCGGTCCGCGCCTCGTAGCGCTTTACTATTCGCATTGCGGGAGAACTCTATCTCAAAATAAATTTGTAATACGTTATAAATGATCTAATTTCATTATGAGAGAATTAAAAAAAAATAGTTTTTCGTTTTAACTCTTTGTGGACGACGACCTTTTCCTATCGCTTGGAGGTACCGAAAGTCATATAAACATAAACACCGATGGTCGCCACTCAGGCGATATTCGATCTGCGGCGTAAATCGCTCGTAAATATATTGGAAATACAAAGTATATGCTTCATAATAATTGACCCATATAAAATTATGGTGAAAAGATGGCTGTTTGTATGTGCAAATACGTTTTTTACGAGAGAACTCAACTTTTACTTCATTTATAAACATATATACCTTTGTTTTTTCTATAATTCTCAAATGAGTACAAAAAAACTAGTGTCATTGTTTAGTTCTGTATTTCATCTATAATACGCAGCTTTTTGAATCATGTAAATATCGTTTCTCGTTTGGTTTTTATAAGCATTTTCCCGAACCCTTGTAAAACTGTGAAATTCGGCCGGTTTTTCTCGCATAGGCACCTCTATTTCGCCCGGCACTAAAAGGGTTAAATGTTTTGTCTGTCTGATCGATACTAACGAAATACCCATAGCCTACGGTCTTAACCGCGCTCACAGCGCTAACGATGCATAAACTGCATAAACTGCTAACGCGCGGTCCGATTCAGTGAGCGCGCTGACGTCTCTTTGCAGTACTAATAATTCGAACCACTCGTGAGCAGTAAAGATTAGGTGCTACGAACACGGTGCTGACCATCCGACCCGTGAGCATCGTGAACGGTCGAAAATGACGTCATTCGTGACGTAATAAAGTTCGCAGCGCAAACGGTAAGCGCTGAAAGCACGAATCGGACCGCGCTACGTATGCTATGAGCACTGAGAAAAGCGGGGCCCTTATAGAAATGTTTTTTATGCCCTCGTGTACGTAGAATTAACGGATTTTCCATTTATTTGCGATCTAATACCTCTTTTCCCATAAAATCAATGTAAAAATCTCCAACTTTTATCCCAATTTTAACCAGTACGGTTGAGATCCATTTTATTGATCTCAATCGACACGGTAAGATACACTTTCACGATAAAAAACGTAGGATCAAGTTACTTAGTGTTTATTGGTGAACTACTTTACAGATGCTAAATAGGAATTAAGTTGCGTGGGTAAATTTAGTAAACAATGTCTGTGTTATTTTGAAAGACATTTTTTTTCTTCTTCAAATATGTTTTTGCGAGGATCAGACGCTGATCAGTGTGATACTCGTGACTCTCGGTAATTTGAACACAGACAGCCTTGGTACCTCGCACACTTATCTACCTAAAAACTTCTTGGCCAACGGTCAAGCTTACGTCGACGAGACAGGTCGCGACAGAAGAGCTGCCATAAAATGACGACGAAAGTTACTTCCTGTCGAACCATTTCCAAACTCTATTTATATTTTTAATTCCATCGCAAGTCGGAACATTTAAATATTAATAATATTTATTATTATTATTATTATTATTATTATTATTATTATTATTATTATTATTATTATTATTATTATTATTATTATTATTATTATTATTATTATTATTATTATTATTATTATTATTATTATTATTATTATTATTATTATTATTATTATTATTATTATTATTATTATTATTATTATTATTATTATTATTATTATTATTATTATTATTATTATTATTATTATTATTATTATTATTATTATTATTATTATTATTATTATTATTATTTCAACGACCATTAACAGAATGGGATCGTTTATTAAACATTCGAGAATTGTTTGATATGCAAATTGGATATGTTTTCCTTGCATTGCAATGCATCGCAAAAAGAGGCAACGAGGTCCAGTGCTAACTGAATTCCAGTTGAACGTCAACATTCGACCGTGATTCATAAGTATTCCTCTATATGTAGAATTTACATTTATCCATAAATATATATAGAGTGCTCTTGTGCTATTGTGTTGTTGTGGTGTTCAAAGGTTTTAGCATGGTCGAAGGTGCGACAACCAGGGAATCAGGAAAGTATTAACAATTACAAATTATTTTAAGAGAATTCATACAGTATATTAACATTTTTGTCTTTAATTTTACATAAACTTATGCAAATGTCAAATCTGTCAAATATGTCAAGTCAATACAAAAGCTCTTTTAATAAATTTCAACAATTTTTGGTGTTTCACTTTACTTTTCTAAAGGGTGACTCGTGTACCAATCATGCGTTCTTCAGGTGAAATGATACAGACTCGGAGCCAGTTAATGTTTCAGATAAAAGCTCATTCAGTTTTACTTCGCATATTTACTCTGCAGTGAAACCTAATTTCCTTTTTTCTCAAACCATCAATCGTATATTGGATATCAGTTTTTGACACTGAACGAGCAGGGGGTGATCGGGCGGGGGGGGGGGGGGGGTGATATCGCCCTTTGTGTTTGAATAGATTTACAATCGTGTTTATTAGAAAAAAAAAACAATTGATACTTATTTATGTCCAGTGTGAAGTTTTTTTTTCGTTCAACACTTAAGAACCATAAAGCACAAATATTAATCTGGTTATGAGGAGTAGTAACTCATTTTGTTTATTGGAAGATGCTCTATGAATTGACCAAAACGATTTTTAAAAAATTGTATTAGTCGTTTAAAGGTTTAGCTATTTGTTTATCTTGTGTAAAACAAACAAGTAGATCTAACCTTTACACATCTGATACTATAAAAAAAAAATCTAATTTCAATTGCACGACTATGAATGTTTCTTTATATTAAAAATAAATGCTGCTAGCAAGTTATCCTCAAGTATAATCAATCAAAACAACAAAAATTATAGAAATTATTTTTTTTAATTAGCACTCATTTGAGTAGTATGATACACTCCGACCTCTTCAAGGGGATGTGAAACCTCCACGAGTACGAAAGAGATCGAACTTGTATGGCACTCACGGCGGAGCGAAAGAGCAGTAACACATCTGTGTAAGCATGGAAATATTGCCTCTCCTTAAGACGATGTGCTACATATCGTCGTTCTCTCTCAGATCTTCATCGGATAAAAAATGAGAACGGTAGACTGTAGAATTTTAGGATCCAATTCACTGTTCTCCTCTTTTATTTAAAAGATCAATCGTGAGAGATAAATTTACATTACAGTTTTTGTTACCGACCGTTGGGTAGCACATTACCTTGAGGGGATGCTTGAGTATATTTTTTTACCGATTTTGGTCAGTAAAAACAGGCTATTTCGTAGTATACGTCAGATTGTACAGGACTGTTGTATAAACTTAAACGCTTCGACGTCTGGTCGAATTTCCGTTGAAAACGTGCAAAAAATAATAATAATCGTATTTTACTGACTCTTCAGAAATCCAATATGGCCGCTCGAATTGTCAACAGCATCTGTTTAGTACGATATAAACGATTCTGGTACTCACATACGTCGAACCGGACCAGACTTCAACTGTTTACGGTTCTCCGAACAATTATTATAAATATCGTCAAAAATTCGGACACGCAAAAGAAATTAACATAGCGTGTATACCGCGTTCGCGCAGTCTCTCTCTATTCTCGTTGCCGTAAACAGCCAGACTACGCATGAACGAGATATACACTCTGCGTTAATTTCTTTTCTGTGATCGACTTTTGGACGATATTGAAATGTTTGGAAAAACTCAAAGAATCGACGTTCGGTCCGGTTTGACATATTTAAGTTCCAGAAAGGTTTATATCCTACAAAACTGATGTTGACACTTCGAGGGGCCATATTGGACTCTCGCGGGGTCATAATGTACGATTATTATCATTTTTGCACGTTTTCAACCAAAATTAGACGGGACGTCGAACGCTTACGTCATATTACTACAGTTTAGTACTCTGATGGTAACCAATTTATCCAGACAAATTTATTTTACGATACATTGAGATTTCAGGGAAAAAAAACGATTTTTGTATAATAGATTGATAGACACTGTGCATCGCATAAAGCGATAAACGATTTGGTGTTGTGTCTGTAAAGTCCCAACATCCTAGAAAAAATACAGATGGAAAGGTTTGTTACCGACCGAGTGGGCGTTTACGAAATCGCGAAGAAGCGAGAGGGATTTCGCAGAGCGTTTATGTTTATATCGAAATCAAGTGACAGTCAATACACCGACAAAAATAAAATAAAAGCATAAAGAAGATTTAACATCGCTAACATAATATTACTTATTATGTCTCATGATACGAAGATATAACACGTATAAGAATAATATATTATTTAGTATCAAATGAAATAGGTATCGTTGCTGATTTGTTCATTTTTCAATCAACTGCGATTACCTGTTATTGGCTGACATACGTGAGCGCCTCCTCGTGGCCGCCTATAGAGCATGCTTCGTTTCCTTAAAACATTTTTTTTCATGTATTCTAAAAGAATTAAAAAATAGAAATAAAAATTAAAGAATGCCGTAAGAAAATAGTTCGTACGTCTTTACGAATTTTTTAGCTCAAAAATGATGTTATTTTTCACTTATACGCAGCCAAAATCCTTGAGAGAATTGTCGGACATTTCATACAAACATGCTCGATGAAAGCGACGTCGATGGGCAATGCCGATTTCGTATACGACATGATTATTATTTATACCACTTGGATACGTACGTTGACGCTGTTTTGCCAAATTCACGAGAGTCTGTCCAGCCAGTTATAGCCGGGGCAATGCCGTCGAATTTTCAGCTTCTATTTTGGCTCTCTAGCTGCCACTAGTCATAGCGATTCCCTAGTCACCAACGGTAAGCACACGATATCCTAACAGTGCGGCGCGGTCTCTGTCGGCCGTGACGTCGATCAACAGCGTAGATCCTTTACTCACGCGACTAAACCCATTCAAGCGTCTGCGGATCGAACCGTTCCGAGTGTGTATGCGTGCTGTTCGCATATGCGTCTACGTTGTTGAAACGACACACTTACATGCGTAGGAAAAAGTCAACATACTCGATTGCTCGCTCGGGATTAACGTTTATTAAATGGATATACTGCTCCCTCGTCGACTACTAGCGGATGCCAATGCGTCACTATAATAAAACCATACTTGCCGCCGAGTATGTCTATTCACCGAGTACTTAAGCTATATTCGTTATATAGAATATGCTACGTGCTATAACGGCTACATAGGACTTAGAGCTCCCCTAGTGGCCAGAATTCGCATTTTTTGCTGGAGTGACAATCATTATGTTCTAATACATTGATGCGTGAGATCGTGTGAAAATGTTTTCGTATAAACAATCTTGGGAATTGAAGTCTATAAGCTTCCGAAAGCGAACTCTAGAGCCGAGCATTGAATAATGTCAATACGTTGGTTACAAAAAAAAACAAAGTACATTCCTTGATGCGGTAAGTCCATCTTTCGATGAGTTCAAACTCTGTTCGTATTGCAAGGCTTTTTGTATAAAGCTTTTCAAAGGCAAGTTAACTTCAAACTGAAAACGAAAAATTTATTTCACCTAGTTTGTGTAACGTTAAAGTTAACGTAACGATTTTTTTTATCAGCGCAATTATGCTTCAGGTCATTTCATCGAAAGCTTATGTAGCACAAATATTAACATCCTTTGATTTTAATGAATCCGAAAATGCTTAGACTTACAACATCATAGACTAAAATACAACGCTACTCCAGCAAAATTTGACAAATTACGCCAGCAGTGGCGCCACTTGGCTCTTCGAATCATAGGCTTGGTAAGTCTATGCTCCGGACATAGCGAATATGACATGGTCTTGGGACAAATGGAGAAAAATTTGTGACGCGCAGAGCCCCAACATTTTTTTATTAATAGCATCTACATTCATGCATTTAAAATTCAACACACGGATCATTGCGACGGGAAAACGGTAACCTATAAATGTTGCTACCGATGGCTGGATGCCAGATGCACCAGCGCAGAGCCAGATTGTGCGAATAAAATGCAATGTCTGTCTCATGAGTAAGCAGGTAAGTATCGGTTGTTCTTGACTACACTACAACATTCTCTGATGCTTCCTACTTCTTGTCCCTTCGACTTCCTCACCGTAATCATCCCACTAGACGAAATATAAAACAAGTAAAAAAAAACTCTAACGGACGAAGAAACTTTTATACTATCGCTTGGAAAGTTATGAAAACGAACAGTTTGAGAATCGGAATTAAAGGAATACGTTCACGATTCTAAAAAATATATATAATTTGTGGATTGTAATTCCAAACATTTTTTTCTTTAATGTTTTGCGAGAGAAAAAATTATAAAAAATAAGAATTCGAGGATCATAATCCTCACATCGTTTTTTACCATGACATTATTCTTTTTTTTTTTTTTTTAATATAAAAATAGTCAGTCGCGTAATACGAAAACTCTTTTAGGACCGCGTGTTGTTCGAGTTATTTTTTTATGGCTCGTGAATACCAGAGTGTACAAAAAATACATTTTTGGCAAAGTTATACCGAGAGAACCGGCATCGTGGGAGCATCAGATACATCAGAAGAAAGGTATCTTTGTCGTAGGCGCCAAGACGACACGTCAATATATTCACAGGCGCCGTGCTACACTCTGTTATGTTTTAGCAGCGAGCGAAAATAACGAGAAACACTACCTCGACGACATGTGCCACCAACAGACACACTAAGCGTAGCGGTCAAATATTACAACGTCGCGATGTCGGTATTTGATCGACTGTGCGTTCTACGATTTTGCCACGTGCGTAACGTTTGACTACGTCCTCCACAAAAAAATGAGTGCTTTCCAATTAAAGCACAGCCAGGCACAGTGTGACCATTGTGTCCAACACTGGTTGTTCTAACTATACGGCACTGCGCCGCACGTTTGGACGCAGCGAATTGTTGAGTCTAAGATTAAAGTGCCATCAAGGGTACCAACAATTCGAGTAATTTATTTTCATTCTAAAAGTTACATCATTGAGGTATTTTGTTCTTTTTCAAATGTTTATATTAAAATCAGATACGAACTCACAACAGTCACCACCATGGTCAGATCGTGGTCACCACGACTCACAACCTTTTGCGTTCCAACAAGCACCATATCGCAGGATCGCACCGTGCTGCACAGTGCGGCACGGTGTCGTTCAACTGGAAAACACACAATATAGCTAATTAATATATATATATATATTGTACAGGTTAACACCGAGGAGATAAATCGCGCGAATCTTAACGGTGGAAGTAAAAAAAGAACAGCTAATGTATATGAATGTATGGTTTCGCCTCCCATTAAGATGATGTTTCGGTCGATAATAAAAAATGTAAAGCAAATTTCTCTGATAAGATCGATCTTTCGAATAAAAAGGAAGAACGGTGAACCGCGTCTTACAATTCTACAGCTCACCGTTATTATTTTTTACTCCCAATCGGCCGTAGGGCAAAAATAAGGGAGCATAATATGTTTTACTGGTATACTGCGAATATGCAAGTTCTTTGTGTTCGCTTTTCTCCGAATCGGTTAAAGATGCCTCAACAGAACTGGGTATACAGATTCTGTGCATCGTAACCTCCATTCTTGTCGTAGATTGTATTTATTAGGTAAAATTTCAGAAAGATAAAAGCGTTTTAAAAAGCACGGTTGTATACATCGAAATGCCACAAGATGGCCGCCATTCCTACTATAATTGTTCATCTGTACCTAACTTCAGAGCGCTCACAGTGGAGTGAGAGTTTCTCTCACGTGGGATTCAGTCAATATTTGTATATATTTATGATTCAACAGCATGTCAATTTGAATAAGTTTGTTGTACATCAGAGATGTTGTTAACAACTAGAAATTAATAATAATTCAACGCAATTTTCGAATTGCAAGTTTTTTTTACGAGAAACTTGCCGAACTTCTAACTCACCCAATTCAAACTGGTTGAATTGTGCAAAAAATCAACCTCAAACTAACCGATTTTCAACAGTTCTGCTATATATGACGGTAAGAACTCGGTTAATTCTAATAAAACCAACCGTCAATTCAACTCTGGGCTTTGCTATATGATGATTGGAACTCAGTTAGTTCTAATAAAACCAACCGTTAATCCAAATTTTGCTTCTGCTGCATGACCCTCGGAACTTGGTTCGTTTGAGATTGATTTTTCTGCAAAAATCAACCTTTTGTCCGATCCTACCCAAATCCATCGAAGATACAACTGAAAATCAATCGAAGTAAAGGTTGGATGAGTCCACACGTGTAAGAACATGTTGGCAAATTAAAGAAATACAAATTCGTTGACGATCATCGTGCGTAGCCACATGCTTGCTACGCATAATATTCCTCTACGTACATTCGTGTAACCACGAAAAAAATTACGACGAAAACGCGACAAGAGATAAAAGCCTCTACAGTCGGACTATGTCGAGTTATTTACGTATATAATGAAAGCAAAATATAATCTGTGTCCGATGCGTAGATATTCACGACGCTCAAGGTTCTTTAATGATAAATAGTCGATAGGAGGAGGGCGGACGCGATAGTAAGAGCAGACGATCGCATTGCATCGACGCGCACGAGTGATTCTCTCGTCGCCAGGAGCACACTTATCGACATAACAAACTCTTGACAATGTAACATGTTGATTTTTTTCAATTGACTCGTATTAATCGTCCATGAAACGCCACACTATAAAACATATGAATCAAGAGACTCATGCTATGGTATATCGTGACTATTGAACTGGCAGTGTTCATGGTGTCCATACGTCGCATTTCTTGCTGGACACTCAACAGTGATCTCAATGCATGAGAATGGAGAAAAAACAAAAAGGAAATGTAAATTGTTCTGTGCGATCGCGTGAAAACGTTGTCCACAATATAAGTACAGAAATGTTGTTTTATGCGTTACCTAACGAAGATGTAAAATCTACCTAAATAATTATAATATACTCGTAACAAACTTTTTTGGCAAATTTACTGTAAAAGTTTTGGTCAATTCCTCGCGTAATCGCATAAACGTAAACTCCGTTGTCAGGCCAGTTTTTTTTCCGAAACAGTAATTTTGCGATTAGTAAAAATATGTTAGAATGACGGTTAAATTACGATATTGCGACGGTTAAAATATCGGTTGTATTAACCGTTAACATCTCCAGACTGATGTAACTTCTCACCAACTTTGCTTATAGTGATTGGTCCTCTAAATACGATGTGTGTTAACATCTCCAGACTGAGGTAACTTCTCACTAACTTTGCTCATAGTGATTGATCCTCTAAATACGATGTGTGCCAATCATAACGGTTACAAAAAATGCTTGAAAAGTGAAAAGTGCCAACATAGCCACAGCTAGTGATGTAAAATGACCAAATTTTTGAGTAACCATCAAATAACGGTATAATTACGATCAGTGACATTTTAGTTTATTCAAATTGTAAATGTAAAATGACATTTATTGTTGTTTGCAGTCATTTGACTCTTTCCGTTCACAGTCAAATGACGCTCAATGGCTATATAGTTGGAAAATTATGGTTATTTATTTTTACGATTATTTATTTTATTCCGTTACTTTTATTCTCGGTCATTTTTTTTTACGTTCATCCGATGCCCAATGACAATTTCGTTGAGGAAACCTGGTTATTTTCTTATTCGCTTAATTTTCTTCGATACATATTGGAAAGATACTGCAAATGTTACTTAAAAATTAACATCCTTTATTCATTTAGTCAATAAATTATTTATTACTTATTTCGTTATAAGAATAACGTACCCGCTATATATACATTTTCAATATATTATCAAATATAAATAAAACGATTATGTAAACAAAAAAATATCATTGTTTATAGTCACAGACATACAAGTTCATATAATGTCAGATGAAACCTATGGAATAATTAACAAAATGTATATTTCAATGCATTACAGTACCTGTTTGGTTTTAATAAAAATTACGATTGCCAGATATATTAATACATTGATGTCATCTATTGCGCAGTATAAGTATACTGCTTTATGCAAAGAATTTATGAGAGATGAGGCGAAACCTCTGTATTTCACCTATGAGTACGAAAGAGATAGACTAGCATAGTGCTCACGACGGAGTGAAAGAGAACCAGCACGTCTGTGTATGTATGGAGGTTACGCCTCCACTTAATTGATAACATTCAATTTTTCATCGGTAAATCGTCTGCGAGTTTTGCGGTGAGATTGTGATATTTTTAAACTATCAAATTTAAAAAAAAAAATAAATAATTCTCTCTGGCGGGGAATCGAACCTTTTTTTTTTTTTTTTTTTTAAAGTATTTTATTGTGAACTGAAGTACATTATGTTTAGAAGGTTACAGTAAATACATAAATAAAACCATACAATATAAAGAATATAAAGAATATGTACTGAGGTGGCTGTTTGTTAGGAGCACTCGTCAGTAAACTATAACAAGGTGTATTTAGGTCGCAGCCTATGTGTCGATTGTTTCTTAGGATCTAGTCATGACAGTTTATTGTTGCGAACAGATGAAGTTACGCTTGATTAAGAGCTAGGGAAAAGTACATAAATAAAAAACCCTAATATAATTGATCGTATATATCTATTGGTAAAGGGGGGGGGGGAGAATAAATAAGAGTAAGGGGGGGTGGTGGGAATTAATATATAATTACAATTAAATTAAAACTAGGTTAAAATTAATTACAATTTATCACAATATTATGTCTTTAGGTGGTGGGATGTGTGTCTAATTTATTGGTTTAGTTGGGCTGTTTGTTAAGTTTCAATGTTTGAAGATTTTAATGTTCGATGAAATTCTGACGTTGTCTATTTGTAAATGTTTTTTTTCGTTCGTTAAGGTCAAATAAGTGCGGGCTGTCTATGTTGAGCCAGTGATATATATTGAATTTTAATCGGTGGAAATCGTTGTAGTCTTTGGGAGGGATTTTTGTAGATTTTGCGAAAAGATCTCGATTGGTTTGGAAGTCTTGTGCGGTGAATGAAATGCGTTTGTTGGCCTTGTTTCTCTTCCAGTGGTAGATGATCGGTATGTTGTCCGCTGTTTGAATTAGTCTTGACTGGTCGCAGTGTATGAAGGCCTGAGGAGATACGTAGCCTTTTGCTAGTTGTCTTGATGAGGATGCTGAGCTTTGGCTTGCTATTTCTTGTATAACTGGGTTGGTTGTAGTTTTAAGGCTGGCGAAGTAGTTTCTGCAGAGCTTTATGATATAATTGTCAATTCGTGGGATGTCCGCTAATTTGTATATTGTGTTGTTTGAGATGTAGTGGAGGAATTCTGACTGTTCGGATCGGTATAGATGGAGGCATTTCCTGATGCATTGTCTTTCGAAGGTCCTGATTTTTTCCATTATTGTGTGATTGAGGTTCCACCAGGTTGGAGCGGCGTATGAGATGATTGGGCGAATTAATAGTAAGTATAGGATAATTTTAGTTTTGCTTGTCAGATGCTTATTGTGGAAAATCCTGATGTTGGCTTGAAAGGCCTTTTTGGCCTTAATTAGTTGGTTCTCGATATGTATGTTTCCTCTTAGTAGTTTTTCTATGTGTACTCCCAGATATTTTACACTGTTTTTGTGAGGTATGACAACTTTATTTTGAGAATTTGGAGTGGATATTTTTATGTGGAACGTTTCGTCACCTCTTCTGCTTGTTGTTGATAATTGGTTGAGCGGTTTTCTGAAGAGGATTGTTTCGCATTTGGTTGGATTGAGCCGCAAGTTCCAGTTGGTGTACCAATTGTTTATTTGTTCTGTAGTGAGTTCAAGGGAATGTTGTACACTTTCGATGCGGTTTCCTTTTGTGTATATAATGATGTCGTCTGCGAAGGCTATCGCAGATGTGTTTGATTTGTTGATGTCGAATAGTTGTAGTAGGTCGGAGGTGTATATGTTGAACAATATTGGCGAGTTGACCGTCCCTTGTTGGAGTCCTTCGTTGATCCGAAATATTTGAGAAGATGATGATGTTCCGTCCCATGTGACAAATGTTTTTCCCGTGATCATTTCCCAGATGTTGAAGATCATTGGTTTCGGGAATTTTTTCTTGTGGAGCTTGAAGATGAGGCCTGTCAGCCATACCGAGTCGAACGCTTTTTCCAAGTCCAAGAGTGCTGCACCGACGAACTGGGAGTTTCCTATGTTTGTGTTTAAGTCGGAGAGGAGTTTGTGGATAGCGTGTATTGTAGAGTGTTTGTGTTTGAAACCGAACTGAGTGTGTGGTATGGTGTTGGTAGCGTTGCAATATGCTACTATGTGCTTATTCAAAATTATTTCGAAAATTTTGCTCATGTTAGGTGTTAGGCTAATGGGTCTATAGCTCGAAGGGTCGTTAGGGTTTTTATTCTGTTTTAGAAGTGGGAGTACTTTAGCTTGTTTCCATATTTTTGGAAAGTGATATTGGTTTATGCAATTGTTGAAAATGATTGTGAGTTCTATTATTATTTTGTGAGGTAGGTGTTTGAGGATGATGGACGGGATGTTGTCTTGTGCTGCTGATGTTTTGTTGGGCAAGTGTTTAAGAATTTTTGTGACTGTTGTCGTGTTGCAATAAATAATGGTTTGAATGTCGTTGGTTGTGGGGTTTGTGGCTTTGTTTGTGTTCGAGAATTGAGAGATAGTGGTGTTGTTTTGTTTGTGAGTGTTGAATTCGTTAATAATTCGGTTAACTGTTTCGTTAACCAATTGGTAAAGTCTTGTGCCTTGGTTTGTGTGGCGTGGTGAGTTGATGGATTCATAATAAGCGCCTAATGTATTAAGTTTGTCTTTTGGATCAGAGATGATGTATTTATTATTTTCAGTGTGAGCACTGTTAATGTTGAAGTTGCTGCGGTTGAGTAGTGATTGGTTGTCCGTTGGGATGTGCAAATTGGATATTTTTATGGGATCATTAGGTCTTAGTAATCTGTTAATTTTGGGGAAAAATGATTCGGGTTTTCGGTGGTCGATTTGTTGGAGTTTGTTAATCCAGAATTTTTCTGTTGAAATTTTAAATTCTGCTTTGAGTTTTTTTTTAATGAATTTAAGTGCCTGTTTTGCGTTTTGCGTGAGCGGTAGGATGTTGTGAGGATCATTGGTATGAAGTCGGTGGAGTATTGTTATCAATGTTGATTTATGTTTTTGTAGTTTATTTATTTTGTTGTTGAGAAAATTGAGTGTACCTTTGGGGGTTTTAGACCGTGGCACCGTGTTGTGAATTGCTGTGGTAATGTTATTGTTGATTTTGAGTATGGCAGTATCTATTTCATTTGCTGTTAGGTTTCTGTTGTCTGGTAGAGGTGAATTGAAATTGTCTTCAAGGTTTTTGGTGAAGCGTTTCCAGTTAGTGTTTTTGTAAATGAATCTTGGTGTAGGCGGAACCGGATTTTTAGTGTTTATTTCGTCCTTCTTAATAGAAATTTTAAATGATATCGCTGCGTGGTCGCTGTCGTATGGGAGTGTATCGGTCATTGCGTTAGGAGCGTTAATCAGTGCAATCCTTGCGTCTATTAAGGCTAAGTCAAGGAATGTGTTGGCAGGTTTAAATGTCGGATCAGTTGATGGGAGTATTTTTAATTTGTATTTTATGCTCTGGAGGGATTCCCATCTCGCAAGACACCGACCTCTGGTGTTTTTGGAGTGGTTGCCCCAGAGAGTGTGTCTGGCGTTGAGGTCTCCTGCCAGGATGTAAAAGTTGTTGTTTTTGTGAAGTTTCAGTTTGTCAAAGAGAGTCGAGTTCGTTTATAAAAAGGTCTCTGCAGTCGTTTGAGCTGTAGGCGCTTATTATGAATAGGTTTTTTGTTAGTTTAGTTTTTACTTTGATTATTGTGAATTCGAGTAGGGTGTTTCTTATTGAAGCGGGTTGGCTAACGGTTGTGTAGTCAATTTATTTTTTTATGAGTATGGCGGTGCCGCCTCCTCGGATTGATGCTGGTCTGTCTGTTCTGATAATGTCGTAGTTTTGAAAATCTAGTTTATATTTGGGGTTTAATTTTGTTTCTGATAGGAGAATGATGTCGTGTGCGTATTGTTCTGTGAAGTTCAGAAGGTCGAGTCTTCTTTGGTGGGATATTAGTGAATTGACGTTTATTGCTGCAATGTGCAGATGTGGTCGTGATCGTGTTGTATTATTCATAATTGTGGTGTAGTGTAGAGAGTAAAAATTCGATTTTTTCTGAATTGACAGCTACTTGGGCAGCTATTGCTTTGAATTGCTCTGCTATTATGTTTGATAGTTCTTGTTTCAGTTCATTTATCCAATTGAGTTGCGTGTGTGGTTGTTGAGTTGGTGTTAAGATTGAGTTGAGGGTAGGAGTGTTGAAGGTAGTGTTGATGTTGTTGTCGTTATTGTTGTTATTGTTTTGTATGGAAGGTTGTGAATGTAGTGGTGAGGCCATCGAGGGGAGTTGGGCCTTGGCTGCCTGTGCATAAGAAAAATTATTAGTAGTGGGGGTTGCTACGTACCTGTTTATTTTTTCTTTAAGATGTGCTGTCCTTTGGGAAGTATGTTGTTTTTTTATTTTGGTGGCAAATTTTAGGTAAGGGCATCCTCTGTACGAAGCCGGATGTCCATGTTGTCCGCAGTTGGCGCAAGTTAGCTCTTCTGGTTTTGTGTTGTTGGTGAATTTGTACTTTCCTGGTTCGTGTGAAGCTGCGCATTTTACACATCTGTACGGTAAGTTGCAGTTTTTGCTGGCGTGTCCTTCTCGTTGGCAATTCTTGCATTGAAAAATGGCCGGTCTATGCAAGTGTTCCCATTTGATTTTTTGGTACGCGAGTGATTTGACTTTAAATAGCTCGCTGATTTTGGACTTGTTTGTAACTTGAATTATGTGGTGGTGAAATTCCGGCTTGTTTTTGTCAAAATGGAATTTTGATATCTTTATTATTTCTACGTTGGGGAGCTGTAGTTCTGTGAGTTCTTTTTGTAGTTCGTCTGTATTGAAATTCCCCCTGATTCCTTTTATTATCAGAGTTTTGGGTTTTTCGTCGGTCGGCGTGTATGTAAAGAAGGGTATTTTTTCCTTTAATAGTTCTTCTTTAAGCTTGTTGTACGTGTTCATGTTGTTAGTGAATATCTTGTGGTTGTTAGTGTCCGTTTGCTTTAGTGTTAGTTCGTTTTTTGAAATTTCGATTTTAGTGGCTATCGCTATGATGCTCGTTAGCGATACCTGTGCGGTGAATATTGGTGGTGGTTTTCTTTGTTTGCTGATCCCTATCGTAGACTCCGTGGTGCCTGGGATCTCTGTCTCCATGTCGCTCGCGTCTGATAGGCTTTCGTAGCGGTTGCGGGATGAGGCGGGGGTTGGCGCCAGTGCGGGCTGGCGTTGGCGGCGCTTGGTTGCCTTCTTGGGGATTACCCAGTCTTCGGCGGTGGTTGGCGTTTCGGCTGTCTGGGCCCCATGGCCATCCCCTGATGGCGTCGGCGATGTTTTGCGCTTGCGCGCTCCCGTTAGGTTTGGCGTTATTTTTGATTGTGCTGGTTTTGCACTATCCTTGATAAGATTTTTATAAAGACGATCCAATTGAACGGAGCCCAATTTTTGTCTGAAGTTTGAGTTCGTTGTTGAGTTCCTTTTTGAGTTGATGCGGTCTGCCATGTCTATCGATGTTGATTGGGCCAGAGGCCCCGCGGAACGGGCTCTGTTACATATAACAGTATGCACTTTTGACTTATTTTTTGAAATTCTGGTAATAATTTATGAAAATAACACTATTGAAGCTTTACTATTGTACCCGCTGGGTACAGATCCACTGGTATCGTTGATATATGTCTATCGTTTGGGAAAATGATTGTGTTAGCGGTCCGTACGAAGTGCACCCTACGGTAGCTGCGCTGACACTCGCGGGGAATCGAACCCCGGTCTCCCGCGTGACAGGCGGGGATACTTACCACTATACTACCGAAGAAGTTGTTTGTACTTTAACATCTAATAGTACTTGTTCCATGATTACTCGAATAATGACGAATCCGATACTTCAAATCCGGACTTAGTGAATCCTCCACCTACTCTGGTTACCCTCATACTCGACACACAACAGAGGAGGTTAAGTAATTATGGATACTTTGAGATAAGAGCTTTGTGAACGCTGCGAAAGCGTCAGTGGTGATGATCATCCAGTGGTTGACCAGAGAAAATCTAACGATAACGGACTAACGAGGTCCAAATCAAAGAAGCTATTGTGATCCATCCAATTTTTCACTATATACCCTGATAGATACGTAATGGCAGGATATGACTGCACGGTGGCGGCACGGGGTGGCACGGTGCGGCACAGAGTGGTACGGCGTATTGGCAGAACGCTGTTTTCTATGACCTTAGCTAACGATATTTTGCCGGGACATCGTACCGAATTCCAATATTGTACCCGCACAGTTACAGTACAATGTAGCAGCTCACGACGTGTTAGAATCGAGCAGATACAATGCTGACATTCAGCATGCCATACCGGCAGAATTCAATTAAATGCGACAATAGAAGACTACGTTCTGCCGGGGGTGTCTATTGTCACGGTACGCTTTTCTTACTGGGCAGACTCTACCTAAATTAATATAAAGTAGTCTTGCAGCAAATTATTCAGGAATAATTGCATTAACTCTTTATAAGTCACACGAATATCCCCACTCCTCAGCTTTACCATAAAAACGCGTTACCCACATTCTGATCTTCATTTTGCGTAAACCGAACATAATATTGTAAATCTTGCCGATGTTATCCGCAGCAACTGTTCCGTGTAACCCACATACAACAACAACAACAACAACAACAAGAAACAGAATTTGCATTAAACAGTTTCTACAAATATCTTTTTTTTTATCGAAAATATGTCGATAAATCAGGAGCACCTTAAGACTGTGGGATTCGGTGTTCGGCGTAAATGAGAAATTCTTTTACACAAAAATAGTCAACTCGTAAATAGAGTGTAGACTTAGCGAAGGGTCGGAAGGGTGTTGTCTCGACGCTGGTTCGTTAGGAACTAACTATAAGCAAGAAGAAAAATCCCGACGCTTCGCTGTCGACAATGAGAAAAAGAGAAAGGGAAGGAAAGTTTTAGAAAAATTAGAAAGAAAACGCGAGAGTGCGAGTGGGCCCTTTTGGGTGCCAGATGTGGGCGACAATAAACAGGCATTGTCTCGATGGAGATTCGGCTTCGGCCCTCGTGGCTCTTGAGTTTTTTTGCGGGGAAAACCGTGAAGCGGTTGTTCGTCTTCGAAAGTACGAAAGAAGTTAAAGAACGAAGACTATGAGAAAATCGACCGTTTAGATAGAAATAAATGGTGAGAAAAATGTTAAGAACGTTTGAAAGAAATAAACTTCGAATATTTATATTTGGCAAGAGCGTAGTGGAGACAGTGTCACCACAAGACTATAATCTGAAAAACATTGGTGCGCGCTATCGCAAATTTTCTTATCAGGCTAAATACTATATGCATATTTGACCTGATGTTTACTTGTGTTAATTGTATGTATCTACTAACACAAGAAATATTGTGCAGTGTACTTGCAAAAGTCATTTTACAAGCCAATGTCGATACGACGCAATAATAAAAATGAATAAGCTACCAAATACGTCGGGTTTTGTTCTAAACCCTCTAACGTCGAACGTTAAATATATTCTTCATTACGTTTTGAAGAGGTTATGGTTCATGCATCGATCAACTTCGCGTCAATTAGCCCAAATATCTGCTCTGTGGAAATGAAAAAATTAAATAAGGTAAAGGCATCAGTAGTTGACCGTGCACTAGTAGTTGACCATTTTGACATTTAACAGCTATTAACAAGGTCCCAACTGACAATAGCTTCTAGAACAAAGAATATTTTGACTGGTGCTGGTCTCTTTGGCCATGGTTAGAAGCACTAAATGTGCAGTGCATTGTGGGTAAGAATGGCTACCGTTTGTTTACAGAAGTGTCAGTGGTCTGGTGGTCTGACGTGAAATTGGTAGCATTTTGCCTAAGAACAGCTGTGTGGTGTTATTAAAGGAAAACGCCTTTAACGAAGGATATTGGGTAAGTAGTTGATTGGATTTATTCTTATAATGTTTTATCTGCAATAAATCATGGGTTTCTGATGTCATAACGTTGCTCTGGCCATATTGTGAAGGTGGTCAACTACTAAATCCACAATTCACGATTGCTCTAGAGTTTGACCGTGGTGGTCAATTACTAAATAAATGGACTCTTTCATAATTTACTTTTTTATACACATTTTCCTGGTTCCTAGGTGTAGGGAAGAGCTTGTCTCTGACTATTTTTTTCATAGAGCGTCTTGTTTCAGTAGTTGATCGCACGGTCAATTACTGACACAAGCTATGGTCAACTTTTAACACATTATTTTTTTTACATTTAATTATTAGGTGGAGTGGGTTAAACGCTGTGAGTGCTAGAAATTTTTAATTTGTCCTTAAAGCGCTAGTGATTTGGGTTGTATTGGTTGGTTTATTTTTACCTTTAAAATAAATTTACCTATTTTGTTGTCCTTCTTCCATCTGGTCAACTACTGGTACAACACAAGGTCAACTACTAATTTTTTCATTTTTGTTGATGGTCAACTACTGGCTTCATTAGCGAGTGGACTAATGTTATTTTATTTATCTTACAGGTTTATTTTTTTGGAAAAATAGTACTTATTCCTTAACTTAGAATTAGTACTTGGTTGTTTTGAACATTCATCGCCTTGTTTTAAGATAATTTAAGGTGCACACACACTACAGCTGTCTAGCAGCTCTCTTAAACGGTCAACTACTGGTGTCTTTACCTTATACCTTAGTATTGTTAATGTCTATTATAAACAAATTATTCTATGACATTTGTTTTATAACGGTTCTGTGTTGTTTAGGTTATTTCAATCGATTGCTCACAAATGAGCAATTCATTTTGTCGCTGATTATTTAATTAACAAGTTATTCGATCGTTAATTCATAAAATTCTGTTGAAAATACTTCTGAATCGGTAAATCTATAACTAGCACAATCGTTACATTCTACCCGAGATGCTATTACCTGCTGTGATGCAAGTTTATAATGTCGAGGTCATTTTATAATGGAGCTCGCAGTGATATACACGCGAAGAATTAGGGTAAATTGTGACTTCGAATGTCAAGGTCTGACTGACGACTTATATCCTTCCAACAGTAATTTTCTTTCCTCGAACTCTCGAAGACTTAAAGCTGGAATGAAGCTGAAGTCTAATGTCTGAGTCTGTAATTTAAGATTTCTTCCTACATAGATTCTATTGAAAGAAACCCCGTAGGCAGTAGCTGCAACATATAATTTTCCTCTTTTCCGTCACCAAATAATTATTCTTCACTTGGTCTAACAGAAGTATACGCTCAATCTGCTGTTACTTGCTTCTGTACAGCAGAAGAAACTATATCGTACGACGAGAGAGGTGAAAGCGTGGAACAGTGGAAAATCCCAACGATCGATGAGCAGCTAAGCATCAATCTGTTGTAACGTACACAGAACTACATTCGAATAGAGGTTCCGCTGTGATAAACTGCTGACTTGCAGTTATCAGGGTGATAATAAATACTTGGTATTATCTTCGGCAAATTTATTAATTCTACCACGATTTACTTTCGAAATTAATCTCTTAATGCATCAAATGTTACAAATGAACTGCATTGAAACTTTGTAATAGAAATAATGAATTGTAAAATGGGTTTCCGGTTAGAACGATATCGATGACTCAGACTTTGTGACTCCTAGTACCTGATTTATCCATATACACTTGCTGTCATATCAATATATATTTACTTGGCGACTCGCAACGTCAGCTTCCAAGAAAATACGATGACATTCTTATTCGATGACTGTTTCGCTGTTTTCGGAATTGTATCCTCGAAATCGATTCCAAACAGAATGAAGTTCTCGTTCGAAGTTTCCAAACAATAAATCATATGTTGATATAATTCTCGCTATATTAAACAACTATTATTATTTATTATTTATTAAATATATCGATAACGTAATAGACGGTGGAATCATATGAATCAAATAAATGATTTCATCATCTATTGCGCTATCGCAAATAGAATAACGCAATCGAATATATCTAAGATAAAATAAACTTTCGGAAAGCTAAGACATCGGACTATATACGATACACGGAAAACCTCTTGTGTGCTTAGAGTGATTTGATATTATCGGTAGCTCATCGATTTCGTAATCGTGAAATCACAAGACTGGAATCGATTGCCTCGAAAAGAACACGTGCATTGCGTAATTGTAGCAACGACAACGATAAAAGCGACAACATATCAATCACAGCTAGTTACATTCCCCCGCCTTGTCCCGCTTATTAGCGAACCGATAACAAGTACCAAAGTTATTATTAGAAACGGAAGAAAACGTTGTTATGTGCGATCCGTCAAGATTTATATTCATTTTATCGCAAATACTTACACTAACTCCGAAAGCATTTGGCTGTGTTAACTTTTCCATGCTTTTGAATCAGTTGTAATCACCGCTCTACCCCGACGGTAATTAACATACACCTGATACATTTATGCAGCACGTGGTTAATGATATATCGTTAAGCGTTACCTTCAACCGAAGCGCAACGTGCAAGTTCAAAAACAACAAGAGTGCGTATCACAGAGTCAATGGAACCAAGCACACTCGTTATTCTCGTTGCATCCTCAAGTGTCTGCATGATTCGCGTGTACGTATAATACTTATAACCCTTTCAACCCTTGGCGGAGAGAAAAAAACTGTCGATTTGAAATCGCATATGTCGCATCTAATTAATTCAGTCAGAGAATTACACAAATACCGGAATAATTAACTACGATTTAGGTTAATTCTTGTTTGAATCGATCAGTTATTGGCCCAATCAATCGGATGTTGGGCCAATCGATCAGTTGTTAGCCCAGCGAATCGGTTGTCGGAATGATCAATCAGTTTTTATCAGTTCAGGCAACCGTATAATCAAGAACGCCAACATTCTGATTGCTTGGATCAACCAATTGGTTGATCGATTGGTTGGGTAAACCAGCTGATAAACGTAATCAACCAACTGGTTCTATTGATTGACAAATTGATCGATCGGACCATCCAACTGATTGGTTGAACCAACCAACTGGTTATTTGTCATTAACGACTGTGACTCGTATTTACATAATCTTCGTCACCAAATAAACAGATATGGAATAATGAAATACAAGAGAAAGTGTTAAGTGTAGAAGATGGTGGAAGGGACTAGGGTAAGCCACGCGATCTCTTAAAATACGCGTACAATGCGTGCACTTGTACATCGAGTAAGAGCCGCGAATAGTACATCGTCGTTCGGAAATAGTAACGAAGAAGGTGGTGAACACTTCGCGCGCGTTTCTATTGATCGTTCGTTTCTATTTGGCCCCACAGGCCAACAACGCAGTGCATCGCAGACCCAGAGCTGACGGACGTGGTACATCGACCTGAATTCCAGCTGCAACGTTCTTTCCCGTAATTTATATCTTTTACAATATTTAAACGTTAAGTATAATAAGGCTATAATAATAACGTTATGATAACAATAAGTTGACGATCATAAAATTTAATTTATCCGTCAACAGAGCTACAACTCGTCGAGTTAAGGAGACTTGGATTTATATAATTGTCCGAGGGATTCTCGTCGTCTCGTGTAAACATCGTTGTTATTAAAACACAAAAAAAGAGTTCAGGGAGACGATCATTTATTATTGAGATTACAGTTTTAGTGATAAAGAACGATGGTATAAATCCGAACGGGCGTATATGCTATACACTATTGACTTATACACAGCTGGTACGCCATATTGGTATTAAGTCGTCGATAAAATTTATTTCTCTCTTGCTCTGCCATAAGCGCCATATTACTTACGTTATATCTCTCTCGCACCGACGCATGTTTGATCGCTTCGTCTTAAATATAACATGTGATATGGAGAATACAAGATGATAAATCACTTAAGAATATATGATGAAATGTCGTCTCTTCTGTAACTTCTTAAACTGCGGAGCGCAGCATAAATATAGCTCCCAGTTTCGTGCGTAGATAACAGATAAATACTAAACACTCTGCTTATACTCGAACGTAAGAGTGTAAAATTGATCGCATGCGTTGTATGACGCAAGTGTGAACGTACTAGTTGACCATAACAATTCTCGATCCAACCAAAAATAGCAATCACACGTTATAATTTTGTAGTTATCGATACACGTATAATGAGCAAATACGATAAAAATAATTATTTCCAAAATCTGTGGGAATTTGAAAAAAAAAAAAAAACAATTTTATACTAAAGCGAATTTTATTAATACTTTCCCGTTTTTTTTTAAATTTATCGTCATGTAAGAAACTAATTAACTTACAATTGTTAAATACAAAAATAAAAATTGATACGCTGTAAAAAATCTACGATCTTAACTGCAACGGTGCGAGTGATGAAGAAAACCGATGTTAAAATTAACATCATTTCGTTGTTAAAAGTAAACCGGCTACGTGATATACCGGTAATTCGGTATAGTCTAAAAAATATTAACACCAAACGGTGTGATGAATCGTGTTGACCATCAATGGTGTTGCTTTTTAACAAGTCGACACAATTCTGTATCAAGTCGTAGTACGTCTAATAGGACGTACGTTAAATCACCTACAAAATTTTCAAATGTGCACTTACCGGTGTCAAATACACACCGAATGGTGTCCTTATCTGATTTTGCTACGCTGGAAGTTCGTGTTGTACGTTGCTTTTTCGGTGTACGCAGTCTCCGTCATAATCGATAACACCGACTTGTTTACACCGCTCTTTTACACCGACGATTGACACCAAAGTAATGGACCTATTGGGACTACACAATGGTGTTGAAATGGTGTTAATCTTAACAGTGCATTTTTTAACGTGTATCATTTTGTAAAAATATAAGCAGGATTAAGCACAATTGAAATTGGAATTTTTATCATGAATAAGCATCATTCGAATGATGCTCATTCATTATAAAATTACAGACGGAAGTCGAAGGTAATTTTTTTAAAAATGTATAAGACATATGTGATATTTCCACACTGTTTTTACCATATTTTTACCTTTGGATTTCTTATTTCAGTTTTTTTTTAAATTAAAATACTTGGGTTGAGAAGAGCGTCTACGATTTTTTCAGATTTTTATTTCAAATAGGTTTTGAGATACGAATTTTTTAATTTAAAACATTTTACCGACCATGGCATATATTCAATCGGCTGCAACTTTTTATTATTGGTGTCAACATCCCATGTCAAAAGATGTTCCGGACATAATATTCCCGACGTGAAATATCATCTGTTAAAAAAAACCAAAAATCCTTTAGTGTTTCGTATGACAGATGAGTGGGAGGGGATTTCTACGTCTGTATTATCGACAAGAGTTGTATGCGTCTTCTATGTATCTCTTTAGAAAATATTTTCCTGTTTATATATTAGTATGTTTAATATTTACGCAGACTTATCCGTACATTGGATCGGTAAACATTTCTATTTACTTGCTCTATTTTTCTGTCATATCTTTTCTGATTCGAGAATCGTGATAGTCGGTGTATTTATTCGGTTTATGTCTATTTTTCGATTACAACATTGTTCTATTTTGTATTTTGTACACTTGAGTTTTAATCTCTCGATATTTATGTAATTTCTAACTCTTATGAAGTTAAAAAATATCTCCTTTCCGGTTTAATATAAATAAACGATCGGCGCGCGCGCGTGTGTGTGTAATTAATCGTTGTAATTATAACTAACGTACGATTATATCTGTCATGTGAATTAGCATTTTTTATTATTTGCATAACGAGACTATATATAGTATATTTTTTATTACTTCATACTTGTTTGCATCTATGAACCATAATGTTTCGAGGAGATTTCGTCTCGGGGATATATTCACCGTGGAATTTTCCATCGTGAGATATTATAGGTATATTACAGACGGGGCATTGTCACCGGGACATTATGCTGGTAATTTATGTCTGGCATGTAAGTGCGTAAGCGTCCTTCCCGTGCGACGTCCCCAGAGCAAAAGAGGTAGAGAGTGTGGTCGATCTGCGTAAACTTTTGATGACGTATATTTCAAACGTTGATTGAGAGCGAGTCACGTTTTTAAAAAATTTAAGTTTCACAATAAAACTTCAACGTTAGATAAAAATGTTATATTTCTATTCGCTTAATAAAATTCTTTATAAGAATTTGTGTATTATTTCTGTAGAATTTTTTTAATGGTTTTGAGTCTTCTCCCTTAATACAGGGTGCGCCATCTCAATCTGGTCGATGGAAGTATTGAATAACTCTGACAGATTTTAACCAACCAGCGTCGTACAACACGTTACGTATAAGTTATTTCAGTACAATTTCAACCATGTATCGCTATACGCCGAAAGAACGCTTGGCTTACACTAATAACGTTAGTCGAATGAAGGAAGCTGAGCCGGATTTTTGGGAGCGAATTCTGATGACCGACGAGGCTCATTTCACCCTCTCTGGCGCTGTCAACAAACAAAACTGTCGCATGTGGGGCACCGATAATCCTCATATTATTCACGAAACTCCATTGCACGATGAGAAAGTGACAGTTTGGGCCGGTGTTTGCTCAAAAACCACCATTGGACCATTTTTCTTCAGAGCTGGTGAAACTGTCAATGGGGATCGATATCGGTGGATGTTGGCACACTTTGTTTTACCACAAATGCGTGAAAAAGGTCTTAAGGAATTTTGGTTCCAACAAGATGGTGCGACATGTCACACTGCGCGCTCAACAATGGACTATTTGCGTCGGAAGTTCCCAGGACGTGTGATATCAAAGAAAGGTGATATTGACTGGCCACCAAGATCGCCGGATTTGACTGCACCGGACTTCTTCTTGTGGGGATTTTTGAACAGTAAAGTCTATGCCAACAAGCCGAAGACCATAGAGGAGCTAAAAAACAACATTCGAGCCGAAATCGCAGCGATATCGCCCGAGACGCTGGCAAATACAATGGAAAATGCCGAAAAAAGAGCTCATGTTTGTCTCAGTAATAAAGGCGGACATTTGATCGATGTCGTTTTTGGAAACTAATCAAAATAAATTGTAATGAATCAAATTTAATAAAAAAATACGACTTTGTGAAATCTGTTGAAAATTCTCTAAGTTATTCAATACTTCCATCGACCAGATTGAGATGGCGCACCCTGTACAACCATCAGGGAACTGCGGAATCGTGATATAACTTAAAAGTAATCAGTTACAATGTAACAAAAAAGAACTATTAAGTAACATAGAAATAACATCAACATAATTACCCGAATAGAAAATCTGTAGCTTTGCATTCGGCGTGAGTCAGGCACTGTTAAGGTCCTATCAGGATAAAAATCACTCTTGACAGGGCCTGATTCGCGCTGGATGTAACGCTCCAGATTGTCTAAGAGGGTACTTCGCGAAGAACAACAATTAACATGCAACCATCGGCAACCATATCTATACAATAATTCTTAAATTTTGGATTTCCGTCCCTTAAACTCCTCCTAGACGGAGCGTGTTAGGAAGGTGATCTTGGACATTTTGGAAAGGTCTCCTGATTTCTAGGTCAACGCAACTATTTTCAGCTCTTCAAGTTGAGTCCTTAAGGAGTTACGGACATTTAAATTTTCTAAGAGTATTATTGAATTTTGACGTTTAATTTTTATTTTTAAAAAAGTAAAGTTATTCTTCGTAGTAAGTATAACTTGCGCTTTTTAGAAAAAGAAAAGGTTACTATTATACAATGAACGGAAATGTCTGTTTTTGTTTGACATGAATTTTCAAATGCAATTCACATTTTAGTGAAGCAGTAAACAGTCAAATCATTAAAAATAAACCTGGCCGAAGCCGGGTACGATACTAGTATGTTATAAGGATAACTCAAAAAATTTTTAATGAGTATAGCGGCCTACCTTCATGGTTTCTTTGTGGTTCCTTTTTACTTCCGACAGGAGTATACGTTTCACTGATGTATGGCGCGAATATGCTAGTTTCTATATGTCCGATGTTCTTGGAATTGGCTCAAGATGTCTTAACAGAACTGGGTACACAGATTCTGTACATCGTAACCTCTATTTTTGTCCTAGATTGAATATATTAAGTGAGATTTTAGGATGATAAAAGCGTTTTAAAAAAATGTACGAGAAGCACGGTTGTTTATATCGAAATACTACAAGATTGCTGTCATTCCTACTATAATCGTTCATCTGTACCTAACTTGAGAGCGCTCACGGTAAAGAGAGAGGAAGAGCACGGGTGATTCAGTCAATATTTGTATATATTTATAATTCAACAGCATGTAAATTCTAATAAGTTTGTTGTACATCAGAGATGTAGTTAACAACTAGAAATTAATAAAAACGCAACACATTTTTTTATTCGCGTTTGTTGATTTAATTATAAATACAAGAGTGCAAAAATGTTTCAACGATTGAATTAAATAGAGTTGTTAAAAATTATTCAGCTGTTTTAGTATCAAAAAATATAGTAACTATAAAAATATATAGCAATTATACAAATGTCGTAGGAAGTCACATTGAACTAGCTTTACAAAGTATAAAATAAAAAAATATATCAGGAGTACAAATTGAAAATGCGGGATTTTTTTCTATTTTTGAACGTTTATTCTGAAAAAATGGTAACAAATGAATTATTCAAAGTATTGTCCATCGCTAGCCACAACTTTTTCCCATCTTTCTGGCAATTTACGGATACCGTCGCGAAAAAATTCGGCCGGCTTGGCTGCTATCCAGTCATCGACCCATTTTTGGGCTTCTTCGTAAGAATGGAAGCGCTGGTCAGCTAGGCCATGTGTCATCGATCGGAAAAGGTGGTAATCGGAAGGAGCAATATCTGGGCTATACGGCGGGTGGGGTAAGACTTCCCATTTCAGCGTTTGTAGGTATGTTTTGACCGGCGCTGCAACATGTGGCCGAGCGTTGTCATGTTGCAAAATTACTTTGTCGTGTCTTTGCTCGTATTGTGGCCGTTTTTCTTTGAGTGCGCGGCTCAAACGCATCAATTGAGTTCGGTATAGTGCTCCTGTGATGGTTTCGTTCGATTTCAATAGCTCATAATACACCACACCCAGCTGGTCCCACCAAATACAGAGCATGAGCTTGGCGCCGTGAATATTTGGTTTGGCCGTCGATGATGATGCATGGCCGGGGTAACCATATGATTTTTTGCGCTTCGGGTTATCGTAATGGATCCACTTTTCATCACCAGTGACAATGCGATGCAAAAAACCTTTCCGTTTTTGCCGTTCGAGCAGCAGTTCGCATGCAAAAAAACGGCGCTCGACGTCTCTCGGCTTCAGCTCATACGGCACCCAATGTCCTTGCTTTTGGATCATTCCGAGGGCTTTTATACGATGGGAAATGGCTTGTTGTGTCACTCCCAATGAATCTGCGAGCTCTTGTTGAGTTTGACACGAGTCTTCATTGAGTATTGCCTCCAATTCAGCATTCTCAAACTTTTTCACTTGGCCCGGCCGCTCTTTGTCCTCAACGTCAAAATCACCACTTCTAAACCGCACAAACCATCTCTCGCACGTTGAAACCGATGGAACATGACTCGGATAAGCCTCGGAGACCAATCGATGTGCTTCAGCAGCACTTTTCTTCAAATTAAAGAAGTAAATTAAAACTTCCCGCAAATGCTGTTTTGTTGGCACGAAACTCGACATATTGAGAGCTCAAAAAAACTATGAATTTGACACTGCGACAAATTGACACATACTGAAAATTAAAGCTATAAGACGTAGCTTTGACATGAACATAGTCACAGTACTGCCTGATGCGTATAGCGTTAGTAACGCCATCTGTTATCAAACCCGCATTTTCAATTTGTACCCCTGATATTATTAGCTTTAAAAAATGTTCATATGAAAATAAATCTAAAAAGGATTAAATAACTTCCGTAGTCATTTTAATTACAATAATTCATGTACCGCTGTCATACTACACTCGGGAGACATCTCCTGAACATTGCAACCGTCTGTTACATAAAACATGTTGGCGTCTGGACTTTAATTTAAAGAAAAATTATATGCGATACGAACATTTTCTAACGCAGTAGAAAACATCTTCCGACCGTAGTGACAGCGGCATGAATTATTGTAATTCAAATATGACGATAACTAAAATGACATTGGAAGTTATTTAATTCTTTTTAGATTTATTTTCATATGAAAACTTTTTTAAGTTAATCTCCTGTTCGTTATAGTTTTTTGCAGTCGGGAGCATTTTTAAAATGTTCAATTGTTCCAAAGTAACTGTCGCTTTGCTAGCTATATCACGTTTCCATTGCGGTTACGCAACTGAAAAACAACCAAAAATGAACTCTAAAATGCCGAACGTTTGCAAGTAAATGTAATACGACCACTGAACAACGTTCGCAAAGATCCGCTAGGAAAGATTAGAATAAAAAAAAAGTAATTGTCATAAGCATGCAACCGATACAGAATGTACTCAATATTTCCATTGCTACTCCTACTATATGAATCGGTTCTCTATATATACACACGCGATCGAATGACACGTCAACGATATATAAGCACATCACGCCGGTACAACCGGATGTCCAAGGTCTTTCCTCAGATTGCGGACGGAGCGGAGAATTAATTGATCGTAACAGTAAAACGTTCAGATTGTATTCCCAATATCTTTGTTAATAGCTTGTACGCGTAGCTGACATGCGGGATATAATTTTTTGTTCCCGTATCATATGTATTCGTTTTATTTTTTATTGCAAATTTAATTAAAATTTATTAAATGATCTCAGTCGAATTAATTGTTTCAAATGTTTTTTTTTTTTGCATCAATGCCTCCATTTTATTCGATTGGCTGTAACGCAATTTGCTCGTTATTCTGAGCGATACCATTTTCACGATGACAAGTCAAGTACCCTACTGCGCGACACGCATTCTGCCTCGCAGTTTTACCCATAGCGGAATTTTCCATTGACGGTACAAGCATTGGCGTATACACTTGCAAATTCCTCTGAAGAATTTGTACGCCCAACGCAAAAATAACATAAGCCTGTGATGATTCATTTTCTCGCGTCGATGTTTACGTTAATGAGTCTCCTTGTGACATACTTGTCCAGTATTATTTACAGTTTATCGAAAAGAAGAAATTCGCAAAATTGCTGCTTCGTCTTTGAATCCAATCTGCAAATTTTTACAATAAATTTTATCTTGACTCACGAAAAAAAAAAAAAGTAGTCGCGATAACCGCATTTTCTGCATATACTGTGCCTTTAGTTAGTTACAGAATTGAAATCGAAAAAGTATTATCAACGATTTTCGATTGGTTAACGAAAAATAGTGTACGTAATGAACGAAGAGCTTGATTCCTGCAGCCAATAACGGTTCTGTCCTCGCCACGAGGTGTTAGTTTATGTAACTATCGCCGGCAGTAGTTATGACAAACATTTGGACGATACCGATAACCTACGTGTTAGTTCCCATTACCAATCACTTTCTTCCCATAACCAACCGATTGATTTCTTGCGAATCATTTCACAAAGGCAAATGGCAAACGACGCCATTGGTTGATGCGACAACTGCATGTAAATGATATGGATATGCACGCTTGAAAGAACGTTGAGATGAAGTCAAATAAATAGTAAAATAATATGAATAGCCGACCTTCAATTATCGATATATCACGCCAGATACTTGGTTATCCTCGCCATTGTACACATAACCTAATTTCACATCCAAGTTCTTACCGAAATGATTGGTTACACCTACCAATCGATGAAATCAGGTTTTTTTTTTTTTATCTCAAATTGGTAACCGTTACTAACGATATTTAACGAACGACATTCTATAGTTTTTTTTTCAGAACTGAGCAGTTGGCGCTAATGTTAATTATTCCGGTTGGTTGTTGAAACCCATTTGTTAGTTTTTCCAACTATTTACTTTTTTTCCGTGCGCTTAAGATGTATAGAAAGGTGTAATATGGTGGTGAAGTGCGTTTAAGAAAGTGAATTGGACGATTGCAACAACTCTCAAAGTGGATTATTAAAGTGGATTGAACACCGAGGTAAGTCATTGTCGAGTCTATTGATAACTCTTCATAACTCGTTAGAGGCTGATTTGTTATTTATTTCTTTTTTATTGATTTCTTCATCGTATCCCAAAATACAATAATTTTCTATAGCAGCAAATGTACACAAGAGTCGGAAAATGGAAGATTCGTAAGGCCATTAAATTTTTACAATACATTTACATTTACATTACATTTTTAATACAATATTACATTATTTATAATAAATGCAGATAAAGAGCAGACAAAATGTAACGTTTAACGTGACCGGACACTTCGGTCAATCTCTCCTATTACAATTCAACATTTACATAATACATTCTCAGCATACAAAATGGTTGAATTAAGCACTGATACATAACCTCTAGGATGTCTGACCAAACAGCCCGGTCAAATAGAAATTAATGTCTCATTGATCCTAGATTACTATAATTCATGAAGTTTCCTATAAAAATAAAAACAACAATGTTCAACATCTAATCATAAAAGTCTGATGAGGTCTCGGGTAACGAAACTTCGCTGTGTCCCTTCCTATGATAACCATGGATCTCCTAAGGTGACTGTGTCAGTGTATGTGCCAGGGGTGTATAGAGTGCTTGTAAGTTATCGGTGTGATATCCAAGACCATGCAAGTGTACTTTATTGTTGATAACCACAAGCGAATTCGCTTGTGATATCTTTTTATTTTATATTATTATTACATTATATAATACTTACAGTCTTCATTTTGTATTTGCGTGATGTTGTGTCGTTTGTTAGGTTAGATTACTCATGTACGGCCTGAAGTATGCGCATAATAAACTCTTCGTCATTGAAAACCAATCAAAACGACGGATAAGCGGCTTCATTTGTATATCACACTTCGAGATTTCGTGATATAAACAGCAGCTTGTTTGTAGATTTTGGATTATAGTGATAAATCGAAGTAACCGATGTGATATTCAAGACCATACGTCTGTACTTTATTATTAATAACCACAAACGTCAATAAACTTGATGCTTGTCATTAAAAACCAATCAGAACGATGGATAAGCGGCTTTCATTTATATATCGTACTTCGAGATTTCGGGATATCAATTTTTTTAAAACCAATAGCCTCGTCTACTTCTGCTCTTCTGTTTTTATTCGTTGATATTTCATCTGAACGGCAGCTTGCTCGTAGATTTTGGATTACACAGTGATACATGGTAGTCGCTGATATCGAATAAATGTTGGAAAAGTAGTGATAACATTGGGATAACATTGGACAATTATAACATTTGGGTTATACAATAATTATAAGACTACCGCATTCTATTCGTTTTATAATTATTTATTGAACATGACATAAAAATCACGATATTATACATAGTAATTGTTAAACCGAAGTTTATATATATTCGTTTGTTTATATATATATATACACATTCGTTAAGCATTTTAAAACTTTCTATATATATGTGTGTGCATATATATATGTATAGGTATATGTATATATATGTATATATTCATTAAGCATTTTTAAACTTTCGATATATTGGTTTAAATTATTTTATTTTCAGGTTGCTTATTATTTAATTCTTGCTTTTTGAATTTGTCTTATCAAAGGCTAGCAGATTACGTTTTGTTTCACTTCTTATTATAAACTTATTGTTTATATATGCGCATGGAATGTATACCCAGAAGTTTTCGATAAAAATCGATCGTGATAATCATGACGAACTAGAATCAAGATATTTCAAAAACAAAACAAGTCTGTTGTTCATTGAAAAAGAATAAATAACTTAATTATAAAATAAACGAATTAACGTTGCTTTTGGTTATGTGACACGTTTTTCTTTCTCTTTTCAATTATCATTTTTACGTTGTAACAGAAAAAAAAACAAAGAAAAAACACGAGCAACCGTTCGCATGACAGATTTTTGGGCTTTTGGCAGTGACGTTTAACCGCTATGGATGAGGAGAATATTATTACACGAAAATCGTATCGATATTAGATTTGAACACGGACATTTTACGTGTGTGGTTGACAGTTGTAAGCTCCTACCACAATTCTTCTCAACCATGCTTGAAAAAATCAGCTCAAATAGTCCCGTAACACGTATCACAGAAACAAAACGTCGATGTACAATTGATAAATAAATTCGTCGAATAAATTGGTAGATTTTGTAACGGTGCAAATTAATAATAATAACCGATCAATCTGGTTCTTTGACTCTAGCTTATCTTTGAGAATCAGCTCTTGTCAAGGATAATTTACTAGTTGCGCACAGCATAATCTTGAAAGCTACAGCGACGTCATCGATATTTTCCTCTTCTTCTTCTTAGAAAAAAAAAAACAAAAAAAAAAACGCAAATAAATTAAAAAGCATTATCGCCTCGGTTATTTCTTTGATTATTAAATAAATAATTCATTAATCACATCTCCAAGCACAATCGAAACAGCCTAATCGGTACATATCAGTGGGGCGAATTAGTCTCGATGATCGTGTTCAAAGCTCAAAACGTATTGAGTAGAATCTCAAAAATTAATTTCGAGGAGAAACACTCGTGAAATCACCGCCATCTTTCGGCCCAGCACCGTATGACCTCAGTACCATTATTTTTTTCAATATGTTTAGATTTAGTTACCTCGATACGGCTCTCTCTATGCCAATTGCGCTGTTGTTTCTCAAGATAACTTGCGAAGAAGGACGAAAAGCGCTTATTCATTTACATATATTGTTTTGTTTTTCTTTTTTATTAAAATTTCTTCATCAGCGATCTATACGCAATTTTTTTTCTTTCTCGTAGTCCTCTCTCTCTCTCTCTCTCTCTCTCTCTCTCTCTCTCTCTCTCTCTCTCTCTCTCTCTCTCTCTCTCTCTCTCTCTCTCTCTCTCACTTGCTTTCTCTCTCTCTCTCGCTAATCTTTGCAAAAAATAAATTTAATCTTATAGCTTACTGTATCACAGAGTTAAACGCGGGTATCGTTTACAGTTTTTATCTTCGACCAAGTCGAATCGAGCCGTCGCACAATATTTCTTTCGTGCTTTTGTTTAACTTTTATAAACATTTCTAAGAACATAGCACTCGCGCAAAACTTAACGATAAAAAAAGTTGGATACATCGTTGCGAGCTGTGTGCGAGATGCCAAGTGCCAAAGCGATTCAACAATTCCATACCAATTAGTTTTCTGCGCGTGGGCATTGAACGTCTTAAATAATCACTCGATTATCCCAACTCATCTTACTGTTCTAAGGCTCGATTGAGTGCTTCAGTTATAAATACTAAATAGTTGATGAGTGTTCATACGTATTTTCATAAATAAATTTTTTCTTAGGCTGTTGGTCGCGATAACCAAACATTACCGTAACTATTAGTTCTTTTCTGAATCTTAATTCTCTCAGCTTCGCTCAAACTTTCAGTCTCATCATTAAACGCCATTCTCTATCCTTAACAACTACGAAACATCTTGTTCGAGCAATTCCATTTATTTATTTATTTATTTATTTTTCCTTTTTTTCTTTCATCATTTTTATTCCCAACAACTTTTCAATTCATAACGATAATATCGTGATTACTCAACGCTATTAATTCCGGAATATGCCACTGTTGTTATCTCTTTTTCACAGCTCGTTTCGCGATAACAATATTGATTTTGTATATAAATAAGCTAATGCTCTCAGGATCTAGCAAAATTTAATCAAGTAGATAATTAATAACGAATATAAACAAATTGGGTATATGTATGTGCGCAAACTACAAGGAACTATGTATATGCCTTGGAACGAATTCGCTCTCGCGTGTATGCATGGAGAACGATCAGGAGAAACCACATCCGTAGACCTCCGAAGACGTCAGAAAAGGATCCCGAACCGAACCCTATCCGATATCTGGCCTGAACGAAAACAGGATTCGTTTTTAAATGCATCCTCCTCGAGTCTTCCTCAGCCATAAAGACTGACTGGTCAGTGTGGGTTGCTTTGATTTTTTTTTGCAATTATCTTTCTTTTCTTTATTTATTTTTTTTTCAAACCAATTCATGAGACAAAAATAAAATGAAAGCATTTTTCGTCAAGGATTCTGTAAGGTCGCAAATGGAGAAATAGAGAAGGAGTTGTAGGTTTTTCTTCAGCACTGACCTTTGTCGAATTTTCTCGTTCCACGCTCCATCATCATCATTCGTTGCTCGTCTCTTCATGTCGTTGATCTTCCGGCTGTTGATGTTATTTTCTTCAATTTCTTGCTATCGAATTTTTCTTGATTAATAATCGAAGTCAATTACGCCCATGCTTTCATTAATTTCGTCTATAATCGCTTTTCCCTCTTTGTTATTTAATTTCTGTCGCTGGTCAATGTTACTCTTGTTCAAAAAGAATAATTTCTTCAGCCTCGCCAATCTTCTTGATCTTCACTGTTGTTTTGTATTATCACCTCGTACCTTACTCTTTCTCTTTCTCTCTCTCTCTCTTTGCCCCTCTTTTTGTATCTCACGAGGCACTTTCTCGGGCGCTAAAGCCTCTCGCGCTCTTCCTTACCTTCGTCATCCCCATCGACGTATTTGCATCTGTGCCGTAGACGGCTGTTCAAGCATCAAGCTTGTACGAGCGGTCGTACACGACAGAGCTATCGTTGACGGACTACCAGACAGCAGGTTGATCCGGGCACGAATGTGCGACCTTGCAGCAATCTCCGTTACCGGAGTCCCCGGAGGTTCCGGGTGCCGAGGTACGTCGGATCTCGATCGGCTTCGAGCCGGATAATGGTGGCCGGCCCAAAACCCCCTGACTGTTTCACGAAAGATTTCTCTGATCTTCGGAGCAGTCCTCCGCTTTTTTCAGCGATCTCTTAAGTTTGTCGACCAAACGGTTGTGAAATTTATTGAGAGAATTTGAACTTCCGGTTTTCGGGGGTGACGAGCCCGTGCTCTTGCTCGGACTTTGGAGAGAACTCTGAGAGGCTCTCGAGGAATTTCTGGAAAAGTGACGCGAAGTCAGTGGCACTGAACGATGTGCCGGTGACGTCAGGAAATCCGAACCTGGCGACGTCGACAAGGACGGTCCCTCGGACTTTGAACATTCCGAAACCTGTAATCCGATCAGAATAAACGAAAAATGTTATAAATATATTGATAAATAAATAAATAAACGAATAAGAAAATATTTTATCACGTGAACCCAACCTTTTTTATTTTCACTTTTTACTTCACAGAGGATATAAAATGGATAAAACATAAAAATACCACTTTTTGGCAATGGACAAGATTTCTCCCGAAGAAATTGTTAGATATTTCTTTTTTTTTAAACGAGGATGACTACCGTCCGAAATTGTGAAACTTTACGATAAGAGATTATATTAAAAATACTAAGAATATTGATTTTGAATAATTCCGAAAATTTATTATTAAATTAGTTAACAAAAAAATTTCGTTACAAATTTTCGGACAACTTAATGTTTTGTCGTATAAAATTAATTCGTTAATTTTTTCGAATACAAGTAATTTCAACAAAAAAATTATACGTTTTTAATTTCTTTTTTTTAATTTTTTCAAAAATTGTCAATCTTGGATATTTTTTCGTGAAAGTGTTTCATATCACGCATAACAAGTTTCTGATTAATTTAATGGACAGTTTAATAAAAATAACATTTAAAAATAGTGAAAAATGTCAAGTCAACAATCACAAAATTATATCATTCGGAACAATAAGCAAATTCGTTTCGTAAAAGAAAAAATAAAATTTCATACAAATTTGTTCAACAATTCTTTGAAAATTAATAACATTTTTTAAAAATATTATTATTTCTCAAAATGGTTGTGCATAGTATTTTCAGTGTCATTGATACTTTAAGATATCTTATCGCGAAATATACTTCAATTCTATTTGAATCTAACTTTTAGCTGAAATTGTCTACGCGTGAAGCATCCTTGTGATTTATTTTTATGAAACTTAAAAACACTACGCAGTAACGAACTTTTCAAAAAACTTATTTTAACAACTTTTTCATCATTGATTGTGAGAATATTTCCAAATAGCTATATTTGTCATAAATTCGAAGATCACTTTTTCATTCGAGGAGGGTGGAGCGTTATACTTGTTGAGGGATAGACCCGGTGGTTTGCGCGGTGCGGGGTAGGTAATGTCGAAGAGAGAGGTCCGATGTGTGAAATCCCAAGTGCGCCGAGACAAAAGCTGAAAGATTCGTTTCACTGGTGCTGGCTCAAACCCTGAACAGTGAATTGCTTTGAAATGTGTATGTACGTTTCTTGGTAGTATCACCTTGTCATTGGTAAGTTTGCGTAAATTTCTGAATATTTTTCGATTCCCTTCTTTCATATACAAGTAATCGTATTGTTATTGCCATAAGAGTAAACGAATAAGAGCGAAACTTGAAAAATTTATTATAGAAAAACAACGTAGCAACGAAATCTTTTTTGCACACATCTTTTGTTATTATTCATTAATATTATATTTTTATTTCAGCCAATTCTGGATATTTTCAATTTGTGCTTTGACCTCCTTAATATATCATTACGAGGATGGTCATTTATATTATTACACGGTGGTTTCTCCGCAGGAAACCTTGCTCGAGCTCAAGCCTTCCTCAATACGTCTGTAGGCTCACCATCAAATCGTTTTGCAATAGCTCTATGGGATAATTTATATTTATCAAGTTTCCGCGTTCGACACTTCCTGTTTCGCTATAATAGGATATTGCAAAAAAAAAACTATATATATCCGCGAATGGATTTACGGGCTTTTGCGTTTCCGTTACCGTGACAAGGTCGCACAGTCTTCACCGGTCCCGGTAACTTTCAGAGGCTAAGCCATCGAGTTATTTTTTTTTCTTGTCATGATCATGATCGACATCACGATTCGTGATGCGCGTGTCCTCTACTCGCTCTTACTATCCCTTTAGCTTTTTGGAAAAAGCGCCCCTAATGGAATTTCTCACGGTTTGCATATCTTAAGGTGGCGCAAGACCAGGGCCTGTTACAATAAGATTCTAAGTGGCTCTCAAGCACATACTTTTTGCTTACTTAACTCGCTTAGACCGTCTTGAACCACTTAAAAATATGAAAATCGAAAATATCATGGGATTGGAAAAAAAAGTAGAACTCAGAGGTTGTAAATTGATTGCAATGCTTCTGTACATCAGTACAATGTACAATGTCTGTCATCAGTTTTGACTCTTGAGGAAATTTTTAATAATTTTTTCCTTCATTTATTATCACCAGATACAACAAAATTATGAAATTAATTATTCTGTTCAACGTACTCTTTTCATATTTATTCATTATTAAATAAATAATTCTCTGGGTGTTGTAGTATAATCTACTATGTATGAAGGAAGAACTACTGCGAGTATAGTTGCAACCCAACGTCATATATTTACATTCTGATACATGAAACCACTTTAAATAAATTTAATTGAATTATCATTATACTGTTGATAATTAAAAAGCTTGGTAAATCGTCATAGAATGATTTTTGTATTTCAATATATGACTTTATAAATCCGGAAAGTTGAGAATCCCGGAGATGAAGAATGCGTGCCATTCTTCGTGACAGAGCAGCACGCGTTTAGCTCGCTAATCTTCTGCGAGTGTAGAACAACAAATCTTCAACCCGCAGTTTAGTTCGTTGCATATACTTCGTGGAGATAAACAAGTGGCGCCACGAACGACCTAATTCCGCAACTATTGTACGGCTGAGACTGAACTTAAATATGTGCGAATATACGACAAACTAATTGTTTTTAGTCAAAAAACTATCGAAATCGACGTTAATCGGTTGTTGTAAAATAAATGAAATTCCTGAAACGAGAGTAACTTGTTTTCATCAAGAAAATTGGATATCAATGGAAAACGCTGCAAACTTGAAGGTCGTATTTAAAAATTGCCACAATTCACCACCATGGGTGCTGCCTGTCATAACTGGACATTGTACGACAATACTTTAAACAAATTGACACGAGGAGACTGCAAGTTGCATCAGCAAAGATACAGAAAATACAAGATTCGCAAAAATATAAGCAAAAAACAGTCCAAGTATTTTACTGTGTAATTGAATTTCAAGCCGAATAATCCAATGACTAGGTACCAAATTTTTTTTATTTTGAGGTTACCGGTATCCATATGAAACAAGTATACGCCGAGTGACTTGTTCTCATCAAGAAAATTGTATATCGATGGAAAACGCTACAATCTTGAAGATCATATTTAAAAATTGTCACAATTTACCACCATGGGCGCTGTCTGTCATACCGGGCATTCTATGACAACAATATGAGAAAATTGACACGAGGAGGCTGTAAGTTGCGTCAGCAAAGATACAGAAAATACGAGATTCGCAAAAGAATAACCAAAAGTCAGCTAACACCCGAGTATCTCACTGTGTAATTGAATTTCAAGCTGAATAATGCAACAACTAGGTACCAGGTTCTTATTTTTCTTTTAAATTATGCGACTCCACAATAATATAACCTTCATAGTTTTTACTCACTGCCTTTTCTCAATTGTTTAGTAAACATAACTTGGGTACATATGTCACTCAACAGCGCCAGATGCGTAAGGTTTCTCATTATTTTATCGAGTGCGTATACTCAATGCTCACTGAAAATTATCCAGTACGCAAGTGTTGTTATACTCGAGGCTACGTGAACTTCCTATAGTAAAACGCACGATACTAATATTCCAATTAAAAAACCACTTATCCCTAATCGATCTTTTCACGTTAATGTTCGATTCTTTAAATTCCCAATCAAATGTATTATTAATATTAATATTATTAAGTTGCTGATATAAAATAATATTAAACATAATTTCTTTCTTCACGCAATCGAATTATTTACTCCAATAGTAACAAAAAAAAAACAACATTTCTATTACATTTACTATGACGATTGAACAAACTTGTCAAATTTGTAATTTACGTATAATTTAAATGTCATTGTTATTTCTAAATATGTAAAATTTATATCCATTGAATGAAGTTCTTATGCAACTCAAATATGTTATTTGAGATAAAAATGTATTATCGAACGATCGATATATCATTATATCAAAACATTGTATTTCTTTTACCAATAATTTAATATTTCTGTTCATTTTTGCATTACATTTTCACTATGACGTTTGATAAAAATTTCTTTAGGGTATATATCGGTCCTTTAAAATAAATAAATAAATAAATAAATAAATAAATAACGTTTTTCTAATGCAAAGAGAATATTTGTGTTATAAATATGAAATGTCAATGCCGCGTATACGATTCTACTGATTTTTTTAAAAAACAGAAACCAAGGGACATGGTACGATGTTTGTGCGAAGTGGGGACAATGACGTTGTACGTTGTACGACGACTATGAGGCTACCTTGATCGCACAGCTCTTGAGCTGTGAACGACCGTTATTTAGGCGCACGTGTCATATCCCCACCATCAATTCCCGTTCTCGCTTTCTAGCTTAAGTAACAACGCAGCCACTGTGCGAGATGATAAAGTAACTCGAGATTTAAAAAAAAAAAACCACTATGAAAAAAAAACTGCAATCAATGAAAAAAATGTAATAATTTAAGTCGCTGGAATACGTATTGAGACGCGGTATCACAAATTTGTTTTTTTTTTCTTTCTTTTTTCATTGTTTATTTTATTATTTCGCATCTTTGATTACTACCATGCTCTTTTTTTTTCGTCTTTTTACCGCATTACTGGCTCTAGTATACGTGCTCGCTTGCCAAATGTTATATTTATATGAGTCTCCTTGGTTTGCGCAATATTACAGTAGACAAACGTATAAGTATAATGCGTGGCGACACGAGCCCCGCGATACAAGTTGCGGTTCCTTCAACAAAGTTATCGAGCTTTTTAATACAGTTTGTTGACTTTTTAATATTTTTCATTAAATTATTAAAAGCAATCGACAGTAATAAATATGGATAAAATCGTGGTAACGACAAACGGTTAATTCGAGTAGACGCGACGACATGATACGTCGGATGCACTAGAGCGAGAAGGAGGGACAGAAGCATTAAAGACGTAGCCCGGTTTCAAAAGAAGAACCAAGAGGCATGAACGTAAGTATCGGTGCGACGAAGAAAACACGAGGGGAACGGCAGCCGGTCTACACATCCTGAACGAAGGGGGTAGAGCAATCTTCCACTATCTCCATCTCTTTTCCTCTTATTCATATACGCATTTTCGTTCTTTAAGGCGATAGTGCTATATCGATTGAATTATCATGAGTGCGAGTGTGATAACGCGATTGGCGATGACGACGAAGCGAGAGAGACCGACATCAATTTGTAGTGAATCACGTTAAGACGTAAAATATATGAGAGAGAGAGAGAGAGAGAGAGAGAGAGAGAAAGAGAGGGAAGAATTAAATGTTGCTTCACGGTAGAGTGAGAGAGAAATAGCTAGTGCGCGTACGAATATTAAGGTTCGCTTCGCTTTAAGACGATGCGATGCACATATTTCTACCGTTGTCTCTCGCTCCACCGCGATATTCAATGGTGATATCTCACTCGCACTCACAACGACTCACTCTGTGTATTACATTACCTTAAAGCAATGTCAAACGCACGTTTCACAGTGTTTCTCTCTCGATCCTTCGCACGGATATCAAAGTTCTCTTTCTTTCTCTCTCTCTCACCCATAAGGGTATCATCACATTGTCTAATTAATTAAACATAGTTGTCGGCACAAACTCACCTTCCTGCTGCGACAAGCTTGAGGATTCGAGCACTCGGAAGATCGTCTGCTCCTGTTAGTTTTGTAAATATCCCACTCGTTTTTCACAACGGGCATCATAAACGCCATCTCGTCCGTTCCGGGTGCACTCTGCGTGGTTGCCCTTCGAGAAAGTTCCAACTATGACGATGAGACGACGGTTGATCCGGTTTTTAAAATTTTATTTTTACTACCTTTGAGAGTTCCGTGTAAAGCACAGTTTTATCGCGTCACTGAAGTCTGTTACTGTTCGGTTATCCGTCTAGGCCGAGTTTTTAACGAGTCTCGTGATTCTTTTCATTCGCAGAATCGTCAAACAATCGATATATTTACGATACGTCGATTAAATTGTTATTTTTTCTTTTCGAACCTTCTGTCTATCTCTCTCTTTTTTTCTATCTCTATCTTTCCCTCTTTCTATTCGAATTGTCAGTTATTATGTTCCGATTCAGATGAGGAAACCTTTCATAAACCACCCGAAGCTTCCGGTATGAACCAATCGGTTCTTCTTTTCAATTTTAGCAGAAATTTATCGATTTATTTGTTTGTTTGTTTTTTTTTTTTTATTTTGGATATTTTACACGGTGGTTTATATCGGTGTTCTGCTTTTCCGACAACGTGCCAATTGGCTGTATTATATATCGGTGCGATCACGGCGGTTGCCTGTTTCGGAATGAGCACGCTGGGCGGCGTACGGTAAGTGTAGATCGAAAGTGGAGGGGTCGAGTGCACGACTGGTAGACGCTGATTGGTCGAGCTTAAGGCGGGACTCGTACGTCACGGGTTACCATTGATTTTCTCAATGTTGATACACACAATCTACACGGTTACATACGCTATGACGTATGGAATATACTTAATTTTTGTTTAAAAATTTCCAATACCTATCACGTCGATATATCTTTGGATAATTAAAAAATACTGGACAAGGCAGTATTAAATGTACGCGGAAGAGTAAAGCCCAATATCGTTAGTTACGGGGATTCTCATATTTACAACGTAGATGGTAGCACGTCGTATATTTTCTATTTGTCCCCCCGTAGACCCCAGCCCCTCGTTCTTTTGATGCGCAAAAGCAACCGAGGGTGGCTGAAGGTCACCCAAGGACCGAACAATTGCGTACTTAATGTAGATATTTCACAAAAAAAAAGTTAGGTTGTTGCAGAAGTCTATAGATACTGGATAAGATTTTCTTTTCTGTTGTTTAAGAGCTAATTTTACTAGCGAATAGCAGCACGAGCTATTCCATTAATCTTCTTTTGTCGTACACTGAGTCGTAGAAATTCTATGCTGACGATGTTAAATCGTGTGGGCACACTTACTTACACAGAGGATGGATAATTTCATAGTAATACCAAATCGATATTGCACTTAATTCGTTATGCTCTCTACGAAGACAGTAACAACGTTCGTTAAAAGTATAACTATATCTACAGTGCTTATGTATTTCCTGAATGCGTTAACTCTGCTGGTAATCTTTGGTATTGTAATTGGATTCGCTATAGTGCGATAATTGCAAGAGATAAGGATAAACTGGAAGATAAAAATGGTTGTGCGTTTGTACATAGGACTATATTTATGTTAGCTTCGCTTAATATTCAAGGAAACGGTTAATCTCTGTATTCACTCACATCCATCTCTACAATCTGTGTAGATTACAAGTGATTATAACTCGAAAAGAAAAAGGAATATCCCACAGTTTAAAAACGTGACTTGCATAAATCACGAATGCCAATATTGCGACGAAATATGGGGAATACGGTATCTCGATTACCTACTGCTGCTTGATATATTTATGCGCTAGATACTCGCTGGTAAGTTTGGTTCTAATGTTGGTAAATCGATAGCGTTTTCCGATGATAATGCAGCATATATACGCGTAGCTCTCTACCGGATGAAGATGATAAATTCTCATTTACTCTCACGGTCGATAAAGTAGATCGATATATATATATCTTATGAAGAAATGTTAGTCGTGTGCTGGTATCAATATTTTATTGGTTAGGTAAGATAAGGCGTGTATATCAGATGTTGAGAAACAGACACGCGGTCGGAAAGGTTGTATCGATCGATGTGCAGCATTCAAAACTGATAACATTGAAAGACGATTGTGACACATTCTAACCCTCGATATCATTCTAGGCTCAGTCGGTAATACAAACTGTAATACTATTTTGAAGAAATTCGCTTTTTTCCTTATTTGCTTTGTTGGGCATAAATGAGAAAAAAAAACAGATTTTGATATCGAACGCGGAGTGTCACTGTACTTTCTCTCGGTTGGTAACTAAAACTGTAATGACAACGTGTAACACGTCGTCTTGACTTGATATGATATACATTTTTTTCGGTGTCTTACTCTCTTCCGTAATTGAATAAAGTGCTATCTCACCTGAACTCATAACGCCTCAGTCAGTATATAGCACATTACCTTAATACAATCCTGGTGAATAAATTCAAAGGGACAGTATCCCATAATTTGATAAGAGCATCAGTACGATATAACTCGATTAGTTCATATCCAACATACTTTTATAAATTCACTGTCAGTATATTCTCATTGTCGCATTGAATACTTGACAATATATTTTTTATAATTATGGCCACATTTCACTACTACTTTATAGTACTAGTTGTGTTTTCATATCAGCATTTTTATGATAATTTACAACATATTTTATCGACTTGACAACTTTCACTTTTCCACTAGATTTTTTTTTTTTTTTTTTTTTTCAAAAAACGTTGATTCTATGAAATAAATCGCCACAGCTTAGACCAATCGATCTAATTGAGTAGAAAAATAAATAAAATCATGCGAAATCGTATGAAAACGATCATTACGGTGCTGAATTTATTTGATTTATAATTTATATTTTTCCGCAATTAGAATATTTGTAGCAAGATAATATATTCGTATGATCTCACATGATTTTTTTTTTCTACTACGGGAGATCGATCGGTCCAACTCTGGCGTTTTTTTTTCTTTAAATCTATACTAACGTCCGAATATTTTGTAATCTTTGCTTCCTTCTCGGGAAATTTGTTTACGTGAAAAAAAAATGTTCTCATCATTTTCATGTCAAAGTACTTAAAAAGTCCCAAAACGTCGAAAAATTATATTTAGAAAAAAAATCCTCGAGCGCGCGCATGTGTGAGTCTGCAAAATTGCAATGGATATATCTCATGAACGGGTTACTCGATAATCCTGAAACTTTACACACGGTTCGGGTCGCAATCCAGGTCAGTTTGATGCAATTTTCGCCCAAATCGCTAACGAGTGTCTCATTTCATGGTTGTTTGAATTTTTCGAAAAAAGAAGATACGCTCTCTAGCTTTCATAAATTTTTAGCTATTTAGTTAAAACTTTCTACAAGAATAGGCCAGAGAACAAGATCCCTCGTTATTGAGTTTGGTATGAATTGATCAAGGATTTCAAAATTTGTAGAATCATAAATTATTGTAATTTTTCGAAAAAAAATAATTTTTCATCTAACTTTCGTAAATTTTCATCTATCACACTAAAATTTGATATACAAATTGTTTAGGGTACAAGAATAATTGGTCTTGAGTTTGGCAAAAATTGATCAAGGGGTTTAAGCTTGATGAAATTTGCAATTTTCCCAAATTGTCAATTTTATTAAAAACTTTAATACCACTTCCTCTATGAAGAAGACATTATTGAGATAACCATTCCCCGTAGAGGAGAATCTGTGGATTTGCGAGAATCATGTGAAAGCAATGTGAAAAATTCAAATTTACACGTCTTCTTTAACAATAAGTCTAATAAAGAAGAATTTTTTTTTTGTGGAAAGATTAAAGTCCATCAAATTATTAGAAAAAATTATTATTGCGCCCGGAATTATTTTCAAACATTGATTAAGTCCTGTGAATTAATTAGTTTCGTTGTACTGCATTAAATTCATTCTAAGTTATTCAGTCGCAAGGCCAACCGCAGATCACAGGAATATGCTGAGACAGGATCAGGCGAACAGCCTCGCGAATGCCAGATCAAATGCACGTCCAATGAGGGCTCACGAAATAAATCTAAATACAGCACTTCCGGTAAATGCAGTTGGCAACTGCATTTGAGAAAGTCAATTTTCGACTAAATTTGAAAAAGAACGGATGGTGTCGTCGCATAGACTCCAACATAGAATTTATCTGTAAAATCTTTAATTTGTTAAATTATTGTATAATTAATTGAACGAACGTCAATTAATTATAATTATAATTATTGGCAATGATCCCAAAACTCTATGAACTATCCTTTCAGCTGGTTCTCTATTGTTTACGTGTCGAACGGGATAACAATAACATTAAAAGCTGATATGAAAGTACAACTTGTGTGCCAAGACATTTTTAAAGGCTGTTTAAAAATTTTAAAAAAATGTCAGTAAGTTTTATCAAATAGTGACAAAATCTATTCAAATAAAGAAATATATTTCAGAGGATTTAAAAGGAATTGACTGAATTTACAGGAAATTTCTCATTTGCAAGATATGTGCAACGAAAAAATATATCTGCGATGTAACCAAAATATACTTTAAATGAAATTCCGATATGTGAATGAATGAAAAGTTTAATACGTATGATATATTTTTGTTTTCCATGGGATCTTCGCAGTCAACTATACGGTATCATAAATAATACAGTTGCAAATCGTTTTTGTGCCAGGTTTTTAATGAGTGGGAGGAAGAAAGAAAGATGCGCCCCCTCCCACGTTTCTCCCTCGTTCACTGTTTCCCTCATGAACGTAAAAGCAATGTACGCTTGAATGAAAATTCAACCTTAACTACAGAAAGGTTTTTTCCTTCATCTTATCAAAAGTGTCCCCCTCCTCGGTTTGTCATGAATGTCGGCGAGCGGCGAAGGAGCTTCGGCGGTGCATTCAACCCCTTGGAGTATCGATTTTCTACATCGTGACGAGCCACATAGCTACGATGCTCTTATAACACTCTACTGCATGCATGGTGTCGGCTTACACGTAAGAAATTGAGAAATAAGTAGTATCGAGAGCCAAAAAGAAAAAAAATGTAAGAAAAATGATAGAAATAAGAGACATCCAACGATTAAATCCATCTCTGGTAACAGAGAGAGAGAGAGAGAGAGAGAGAGAGGGAGATTATACTGAGCGCTTCTGCGGATTCGAGAGGTTCACCAATCGTAGGATCGAGACGAGGACCACAATGAGCAAAGAGGAAAAAAGCGCGAAACTCGCTCGGACACTGTTCAACGAATTGTATGTACTCCTGAAGGAGGTGCGGTCTCCGGTGCGCAGCAAGTGGGGGTTCGTCGGTTACCTCGTGTCTGCTACTATGTATTAGCTGTAGTATTTTCTGACAAACTATATACAGTCCTGTGATCCACTGGCGCTCCAACCGCGTGGAACGTGTGCTCCTGCCGCTACCTCAACCGCTTCTGTATCTATATTCTCGCGTTCGTCGGTTGGTTCGCGACTCCTGGAGACTCGAGCATTGTTACTTGTAGCTCAAAACTTGTAACAAGCACGGTTACTCTGGCTAAAATTATTATTACGTTAATCCTTCCAGTAACGATTATACGTTTTAGCGCGTTAACCGATTTATAACAAAATGCGTGAAAACATTGAAAAACAATAATTATATTAACAATTCAGTGCGCAACTCGTGATGATAATTATATCTCTGTGATATTTTCAATATTATTTCTATCCGCAAGTATTTCCTTTTTACAAAAGAAAAATATGGTTTTTGATCCAGTGACTGCCGAACAGAGAAAACAATTTTTTCGTCAGGGATATGGAGCTCACTTGCCAGGGTAAATAATATAATTTTATTTGTTTTATGTGACGATAATGCTAACTGATTCTCGGTAAACAATGATAATTCTCTCGGTATCATCCGTTTGTCTCTCTTACACATAGACTAATTTAATTTACAACTGGACAACGCGTGTTGTATTCGTCCTCGGTTTACTCGTTACGTAACTATCTGAATATCACAGCAGTGATTATAATATAAGCGAGACTCGTGTATCGAGTGTGTGCGTGCGTGCTGTGTGTGTGTGTGTGTGTGTGTTTTTAAACCTTGCATCGTTACGTATATTATTCCAAAAACGGTTTCGTTTCATACATTGATTTCGTAATAGTTCGACCACGAATTATTATGCGGCTCTCCTTGTACCTGAAAAATAACGAAGACGATAAAAGAAAAAGTAAATAAATACAACTTTTCAATGGGGCCCCGGGGACCGTTCGACGACAAGCGTTCGAGCGTTCTCTTACATGCGACCTGAATCGTACCGAGGCGAAAAGAGCGATTAAGGTCGCGGCTATAAGTATACAAAAAAAAAACAACGATCCGGTCAGACCGCACGTTAAATTTCCTGCGGTTGATAACACAATTATCGACTAACTTTAATTTTCTAGTTCAACGCCTCGCGACCTACGTCATTGTCATTGTTAAACATATATGGAGAGAAAAATGTTTCGTTGCCACACTAACTGGATGATTAAACATGTCCCAGATAGTTAATTGCTTGTTCAACGAACATTATTAGCTAAGGATTAAAATATATTGAGATTAAATAGGGCAATCGATTGATTACTCGAGCCACCAAACTGATGATTTGGGTCAGGCAACTGATTATTTGGAACAACCAACTGATCGGTTGGGTCGACAAACTGGTTTGTTTAGACAGCCAACTTATTAATTACGGTGACCAACTGTTTAATTATCGGAGCAACCGACTAATTAGTTTGGACAACTGATACGTAGGTAGGACCTACCGACTGATAAGGTGGGCAAACTAATCAACCGTTGATTATACTAATAAAACGTTACAATGAGTTCTTGATCCAAGTTGATCCAATCTCAGCTGATTAATTTGGTTTGCGCCGTTAAATAATCACTTTTGACATATATTTTGTTTGTTACTTCTCGTAACTAACCGTTGTTCTCTGCGTATATAGAATTGACGATTTGGAAATAAATATAAGAACCGGTACAGACACCGGGTGTGCCACTTACCCATAGAAATGACGAGGCTACATTGAGATTTAAAACGGTATATCAACATAGAAAAAAGATGCCGCTGTTTGATGACAGCACGCTTTGTGAACAACCGGTCATTTATCTTTCTCTCCCGGCTTTGCTAGTTTTCATCACGGAAGATCAATGAATGTATAACACCGGAAGTCTCTCAGCATTCCATAGATGATTTTATAGTTAACGGGGATATCCATCGAAATTATTATCGCTCGAACGAGCCGGTTTAATGTTGACCTCGGAAATTCAGATATCAACTCCGCGCCAGGGTGTGCAACAAAGTTTTCGTTGTATAATCACATTGGGATATCTCCTGCCTTGGTACCAGGCACGTACTTACACCATACGGCTATGGCTGTACCACGCAAACCCTCCAGACACGCACAAACCGTGTACCCTTAACGACCCCGCTCCTTCGTCTTCTTTGTTGCATTTTCACACACACAGCTTTAAGTACTTCCCCTAAATATATCTCTTCCTTGGTTATCGATTGTAAGACATATAAGCCACTTTTCGGGTCGTGTGTACATGATCCATCTATAAATTGTTTATATTCATCGTAAAAGAATTATAAAATGAAGACAAAAATGGTTGAAGAGAGGAAATGGTGGTTCTCTGCCGGTTTTTTTTTCGTATATCCTTAAAAAAACTGATCAGGATCTACAGACGATATTCGCTATAAAAGATGGATATCAAGCACTTACGAGCTGCAGTGGCAGCCAATTTTAGAGCATCCAAGGTGATGTACTCGACGTAGGGACATACGAATGTGCTATAAAAGCTATATCTACACGATGTACCGCAGTGGCAATTACAGTAGCATCAGTTAACTACTGTACCGTGACTATGTTGAATAGATAAAGCGCACGGTGCAATTCAATGAATAGCCGATCATCGCGTTTTAATCAACCACGGGATTTTATTTATTGCATTTTCGTGATTTAAACAAGATCGATTCGAGACTGCCAATATTATTGAGATACATCGACGGAGGGAGCGACTTTTATGACTTGGCTGATATATATCGTTACGAGCAAATGGGTAGAACCGACTTGTCGCGTCGTTAAGGCGTGGCGAAACATACTCAATTGGTAACTAAAAGTGTAAACAATAGCATTTGATTCTACTGGTGTGTGAAAGAGACAACTACATGAATCTACTGCTAGCGCCTCTCGCGGAATTCAGGTGAGGCGAAACTATACTGGTTTTATCTCTTTCGCACTCATAGATATTTCGCCTCCTCTTAATAAAACTGAACCATCAGCCAGGTTTCACCTCCCTTTAAGGTGAGGCGAAACCTCGAGATTCCACCCTTGAGACAAACTAATATGGCGCTCACGACGGAGTAAAAAAGAAGGAGCACGTCTGTGTTAGTATGGAGGTTTCGCCTCGCCTTAAGGTTATGTCACGTACTGCTGTTGCTATCAAAAACTGTTTATCTATTTTTGAAGGGTCCCGAAGGTTTCTAGATAAAAGTAAATTAGATATCTCTTTGTCCATTCTTTACGAACATTAAACTAATTTTCTTTTGTTCAGAAATATCCTGCACCCTTGAAAAAAATAGGTAAACAGTTTTTGATATGACTGAGCCCGGGATGGGCAAGGGGGGAAGGTTTTTTGAAACGCTATAGCTTCAATACTGATGAAGTAAACTTTGTGAAACTTACACTAATTTTGTGGATGATTCCATTATGAGAACAACATAAAGTAAACTGACAAAATAAAACTATTTAGTTGCATCCAACTGAATTCACTTAGCTTCAAGTAAACTTAACTGTGTTAACTAATTACAGTTGGCTCGACCTTAAGCGGTTGGATATTACAAAACTCATCGTGTTCTTGAGCCAATTGTAATGGAAAGTGCGAAACTAAACTACATTAAGATTAATTAAATTTACTTAGAGCCAACTAAATTCAATTGCTTCCATCCAAATAGTGTCGACATTTTTAGAAAATCGTGCTCACTCTTTTGTAACATTTTTTTTACCTCTTAAAAGTGAGAAAAAATAACTTTTTTGTTGTTAGTCTGAACTCACTCTAGTTCCGAAAAAATCTTAAAATCATACTTTTAGTAAGTTTGTGAACAAAATTTTACAATTTGCTTTATAGAGGAAGCTTTCTTTTCGTCAAAAAAATATTCTCAAGTTTTTTATGTCAAAGACCTTACAAATGTTTCAAAACGTCGAGAAATCATATTTAGAACTGTTGCGCGCGCACATATATATATAGCTTGCAAATATATATAAAGGGTGATTTTTTAAGAGCTTGAGAACTTTTTTTTAAAAAAAAACGCATAAAATTTGCAAAATCTCATCGGTTCTTTATTTGAAACGTTAGATTGGTCCATGACATTTACTTTTTGAAGATAATTTCATTTAAATGTTGACCGCGGCTGCGTCTTAGGTGGTCCATTCGGAAAGTCCAATTTTGGGCAACTTTTTCGAGCATTTCGGCCGGAATAGCCCGAATTTCTTCGGAAATGTTGTCTTCCAAAACTGGAATAGTTGCTGGCTTATTTCTGTAGACTTTAGACTTGACGTAGCCCCACAAAAAATAGTCTAAAGGCGTCAAATCGCATGATCTTGGTGGCCAACTTACCGGGCCATTTCTTGAGATGAATTGTTCTCCGAAGTTTTCGCTCAAAATGGCCATAGAATCGCGAGCTGTGTGGCATGTAGCGCCATCTTGTTGAAACCACATGTCAACTAAGTTCAGTTCTTCCATTTTTGGCAACAAAAAGTTTGTTAGCATCGAACGATAGCGATCGCCATTCACCGTAACGTTGCGTCCAACAGCATCTTTGAAAAAATACGGTCCAATGATTCCACCAGCGTACAAACCACACCAAACAGTGCATTTTTCGGGATGCATGGGCAGTTCTTGAACGGCTTCTGGTTGCTCTTCACTCCAAATGCGGCAATTTTGCCTATTTACGTAGCCATTCAACCAGAAATGAGCCTCATCGCTGAACAAAATTTGTCGATAAAAAAGCGGATTTTCTGCCAACTTTTCTAGGGCCCATTCGCGGTCAACATTTAAATGAAATTATCTTCAAAAAGTAAATGTCATGGACCAATCTAACGTTTCAAATAAAGAACCGATGAGATTTTGCAAATTTTATGCGTTTTTTTTTTAAAAAAAGTTCTCAAGCTCTTAAAAAATCACCCTTTATAAGAGCTTGCAAAATTGAAATCGCTATATCTCGAGAACGGGTTGCTGGATCTTTCTGAAACTTTGCACACGAGTCGGGTCGCAACCCACCTCAGTTTTCTTCATGTTTTGCTCAAATCGCGGATAGATTTCTCATTTTATAATTATTTGAATTTTTGAAAGAAGGAGATCTCTCTCATTTTCGTCAACTTTGAGCTATCGAGCTAAAACTTTCTACAAGAATATGCCAGTGGACAAAGTTCTTCGCTATTGAGATTGTCAAGAATCGATCAAAGCGTTCACATTTTATAGAATCATGGATTTTTGTAATTTTTCCAAAAAAAAATTAAATTCTTGCTTCAACTTTCGTATATTTTTATCGATCAAAACGAAACACGAGATACAAATTAACTAGGGTACAACGATACTTAGTCATGAATTTTCAATTCTATTGAACATTTTCATACCACTTCCTCCATGAGGAAGTCAGAATTAAGATAACCATTAACCGTTGAGGAGAATCTATGGATCGGCGAGAATTATGAGGAAGCAATGTGCAAATTTCAAATTTGCGCGCTTTATCTATTTATAAAAGACATTTTTCGTTCAAGAACTTTTTTTAATCGATACATTTGACTTGAAAAAAATTAGCCAATTGAATATAATTTATTTAATTAATTCAATATTGCTTCTTACAGATACACTGGACACTGTCCAACACTCAAATTTCGTGTTGGGAAGAGATTTGGAGCTAGCACCGAGGAAATTATGAAGGTTCGTGATGGTTACTCGATCGTTAGAATATTTATTAATGAAATATATAAAAAGAAGATAAGAATGAGGCTTGAAAAACAAATAAAAATTCGAGGATCCGAAACAATTGCACACTTATATGTATAGAGTAACGCAGATTCATCGGCACCGCGTATCTTTTTCAATAAACCAATGAAAAATAAATTTGAAAAAGTTATTTAACGCTTATCGAACTAATCCTTCAAGTACGGATGGCCAGCTAAACGTCATTCTTATATATTCGCGATATATACTTCGACGTTAACTGTCTTTAAATTATTCGTTTGGTTATAAAATGTCATAAAAAAAAAGAATAATATTTATTTTTAATATTTTTAATAATAATAATTTAATAAAATACCTCAACGTATTTTTCTTATGATGGATCAAATAAATATTAATTAGATCCCTTTGTCTTGTTAGAATTAGAAAGAGCAGTTGGCGATATACGTTATCGGCAAAAAGTCCACCGTACTTTAAGGGTTAACGATTATGTATAACTATATAGTGTTACGAATTTTGTTATTGGCTTTCGAAGATAGTTCAATCTAATCGGGAAGGTCGTCAAAAAAGACACGTGAGTGCGTTACAACTCCGCGTCTCTTAACGATCGTGTATAACAATTATTATTATTATTCGTTAATTTTCAGGAATTACTTGAGAAGAAGATCCTAAAGACTGGACCGTACAGACCAAATTCAGGAAAAGAAGTACTCTTACCTATAGTACGAGACAAAGAGATTAGAAGAGATTGGAAAAACGAGACCCACATTTACAAAACACCTCCGTTCATTCTGGGTTACACAGGTAGCAACATATTTAATTCATATAAAAATAACTAACAGCTATAATGAATGAAAAAAAAAAACAAAAAAGCAAAACGTTTTTGACAATTGATTAGTAATGCAAGTAAATTGAACAAAAAATATAACACCATCTTCTTTGTTATCAACTGTACCAAGTGTATTAACTGTATCACGTATTTTACTTGATAATTAAAAGCAAAACACCATTCTGTTCTGTTAACAATATAAAATTGATCTGTCGTTAAAATAGTAACAGAAAAGCAACAAGGATATGGCTATTCCAATATCAGAATATTTAAAATTGTTTAAAGCGTCCAGAAAAAGGGGAAGAAAAAATGTGCAGATGGTTGTGCGCGTGCGTGTATTAAACTTCAGTTTCCACTATTTTTTAAAACAAAGATGTAAAAGTAAAACAAGTAACAAAGATGTAAACAATATAAATATAAATATAAAGTAACAATATAAATATATACCCTAGGAGATTCAACAACCGGCTGTCTTGTGGAAACGCAACCATCTCGCAGTTGGGAGTGTAACTTGTCATTTTTAAACATTTAACAACCGCCCAAACGACCACAAATACAACGGTTTCTCGCAGTTTGTACATGGATTGCAAATGGTTCCCACTACGCAGTATTTTATTTACAGTTCCTTGGACGGTTGCGTCTTGCCGGGAAACGGAACTATACGTTTTTTTGTTTGCGGTTCCTTTCCCGGTTTCTCGTCAGTTAACAACCAACCACTTTTTCAATGGCAGTTGCAGACGCGGTTCCTTGGGCGATTGCGAAATGTTTAATAACAACGGGTTGTACTCCCGGTTACAGTGATCATATTTGCTTTTCCTTCTAGGTTACACATCGCTTTCTTATTATTTTTCATTCTTCACACAGATTCCAGACAGAGAAAGTTAAAATAGATCTGTAGATCCAAAAAAATAATTTGAAAGTCATGTTTGTGGTTTTATTTTCCATCCTATTTGACACTTAACTAAATAATTTTTTTCTGCAAAAACTTATCATTGTGTGTTATAAAATGTTATGTCACTCATTCTGTTTAGGATATATCCCAGGCTTTAGCGGTAAATACGGTCTTTCGTTTATGCGAGCGGTCGAGGAAGGTGGTAGAGATTGGCGCGAAACTCAGAGCAAATTACGTCTACGTCGGGATGCGATGAGAGGTCACGTAGAACGAACTAATCCGCGAAATTTGCTTTCCCAGGCCAGAGCCGATAACGTTGAGACAGAGATCGATCATGGCCACGACAGAGAACCCACATTTTTCGGTAATTAAAAAAATAAATACACAAATTAATAATAATAATAATAATAATAATAATAATAATAATAATAATAATAATAATAATAATAATAATAAATGATAGATGTAACTAATTGTGACCTGGGTACCATTTGTGACTATTCATTATATTTTCTGCGCATTAATCACTTTACCAAATTTATTTAATGAATATATAAATCTAATATGTCAGTATTTATCTATAAACATAGAGCTTGTGTGCTCAAGAATATTAAAATTTGTTAAATGCACTTGTTGTCAATATTAGTAAAATGGCGAACATCGTTATTATTTTCTTATTTTAACATTTCTCAGATAAACTTTTAGCATTTTTATTGTAAGAATATTAAATAATATCATATTACGAGTAAAATCATTGCAAGAATAAGGCCGTTTTAATAATAATTTTTCTAACTGGAAACCTTTAAAGTTTGTAAAAGATTATGGCAGTACATTTATCCTATTTAATACTAATTTATTTATAATTATTATTACATTATTTATGATATTCGAACAAGACCTACTATACTGTTTCCTCTAAGAATGACATTTAGACATAGAAAGCAGAAGCAGAGATGGTTGGATGGAGTTCAGGATGTCTTGAGAAAAGAGAAAGGTTCACCGGAAGTAAATACGGGACTCTCGCGCGTATGCTGCTCCCGGTATAGGCAAGCTCTCTCATAGCATTTTAATTTTATTTCTTTATTAGGCATCCTGAATCTATGGAAGTTTCCGGCGCGTAAATGCAACGCCCTTTTCTTTTTCATAATTACACTTAACGATCTTAATTCTTCCGTCGATCACCGTTTGTTCCCAATATAACGTCGTGCGAACAAAAGTCTTTTCAATAGTTTTTATTATACCTCTGTCTATCTTTGTTCTTCCCAGAGAATCAAGTTTCATCAGAGAAACCACCGATCGTTGGATACACAGGACATATACCAGGTGCGAAGGGCGAATCCGCTCTCTCGAGACGATACGCTCAAGCGGCGAAAAAAGGGCTTGAACTTCTGCAGAAAGAGAGAGAAGGAAGAACGAGTCGAGCAACCGAGTCAACGAGAATTCAGCGAACTTTAGATGCCAGTTTCCTTGACGATACGGGATACTCTAGAGCGTAGGAAGAAAAACCATGTTGATTATCCCTTCGTAATACAAATTCCGCATCTGCTAAAAACGAAAATATCTACTTCAAGAGTCAAATATTCAAGTCTGTCGGAGGCACGAAACTACGTACAATACGATTATTCGGCCTTTCGAGCGTGCAGTAACGAAGTTAAACCGAAATCGTGCCTTATCCAAACGTTTTTCGATTTGCATAAATAATTATTATAATAGTTTTCACGCTCAGGGTGTTTCAACCCTCCGTCCTGATTCGCATAGTGTCGTGTCTCCTCCTCAACTACGTACCTTGTACTTTGTATAGAAATTATAGGATGATTCTATTGTAAAAAAGAATAACTATTCTCTAATATGTTTCCATCGTGGAAATATTTTGGAAGAAAGTGACAAATTTTATTCCAATTCTGCCGCAGTCTCGCCCTCGTATACAATCTTGTCGTCTTGCGAAGTTTAGTGTATTTAACGAATGTCATACAATTTTTTTATTACATTCTGTTGATTAGAATGTAATATAAATGTATAGCGGTTGTCGTTACCTTTTAACTTTTCTAAACTTTAAGGATTTGCGGTTAGTAAAATAATTATTAAAATTACACAAATCTCCAAGTTTATAGAAAATACTGACAAATAATATAATTCGCTTGATAAATTTGGAAAAATTTACCAATGTTATGAGGTACAACAATAAGGAAAACGTGACGTGACAAATGACGTGCCATGCCGGCAGAACGCAGTCTTCTATGACCGATTCGGACGACATTGTACAAGCACGGTGTACCGAATGCCAGCACAAAGTCATCCGAAGTTATCGGAAGATTATATTCTACCGACACTCCGCGCCACTAGATATCTATCTGGAGCTAGGGATGATCACAAATTGTACAAAAGTACGAGAAAGTTTCATTGTCTAAACTTCTTTTTGTTACAATCTTGAGCTCATTTAAAGACAAAAGAGTTCTACAAACGATTGTCCAATAGGTTTTTAAGTTAGATATTCTTCAAAAGAGAAAACGTCGAGGCCCTCAATTAATTCGTATGAAAATTTAGTTATTTCACAATAGCATTGATTCACCTTAAAGGAACTGGGATGATGGTTGATCAATCAAAAATAGACTAATGCACCATGTGCAAAAAAAAGCTTGCTTGACACCGGCGTGAGTACAAATTTTATTTCAGCGTCTGCGTTTGGCTACTCTTGCAACTGTTGCTCCATGGTTGCCTTTATGTATGTCAAAGTCTCTTTATAATTGAATATGCTGTTCGCTTGAGACGATCGAACGAGAGTCGTATAAAAGTTAAAAGTCTGTTCAATGAGATGGGCCGCATTCAGGACCAGTTTATCGTTTTTAGCGCCCTAGACACAAACAAAATATATCAGCTCTCGGTGTCCTCTCCCCTTCCAACTGATTAGAAAAAACTAAACGTATACAATGGTGTACAATCGAATTTCACCTATTCGGCCTCGACGTACAGTTGAACCCAACCTATTCGGCCTCCACGTACAGTCAATTTGTACTTATTTGACTGTATTCAACGAAATCAGCTACCCGACCTACTCCATATCCATCTATTCAACGGAACACATGCGCAGAAAAATTGTAATGCCCGATGGCATTCAAAGTGGCGCCTCTATCTTCGTCGAATAAGTGAATCAGCACGGTCCTGAATAGAATAAATAGGCGAGGTCCGACTATAATGCTTTTTACGAAATCCCAAGGAAAACCCTAGTTTGCTTAGTCCATAAACCATCCATGGTCGTATTCCGTATATCCTGAGCCTCATAATCGTCGCGCAACTCGCAAATGCAGACCTTGTGCGAGTCCAACTACGATGCAATTTCAAATCTGCGAATGTGCCGGTTCGGCTAGGGGCATCAGATTGAAAAACAAAATATCTTACGTCTATTGACTACTTTTTCGTTCATAAAACGTAGCCATCGTTTCGTACATTATAAATAATGTAATGTAAAAAAATTATTTAACGTATTTCGATGAATACACTTCATTCTCTTGGCGACTCGACTGGATGGGGCTACACGAGATTGTGTAAATGCGCCAGAAAGCTATTTTCATTTCCATTCCAGAGTTTAACTTGCGTTAAAACTTAAGGGAAATGGAACTTAGCAAATGTACAAATACACCGGAAATGTACCATAGACACGTAGTATTAGATTATCGATTTTTTTTTATTTGGAAGAAAGTACACGATTTAATTATTATGTAAATAATACCAAGGATTTTATGAGAGGAGAGAAAATAGAATCGAATACTGTTTACAGAAAACGACGCATTTTCAAATTTTTTCATTTATTTGATTTTTCATAGTAATAATAATAATAATAATAATAATAATAATAATAATAATAATAACTTAATGTGAAATAACATTGAGATGCGTGAAGAATATTATTTATTTACGCTTCGGTAGCCTCTTTTCGCGCTCAAGTTCCTTTCGAAGAGTCTCCTTCCAGCATTCGGGGGAAAGGAAATTCTTGCCGTGCGAGAGGGACATCAATCGAGCGAAAACCATGAGCGAGTGAAGATTGTCAGCTCCGAAATTCTTGTCAGCCTGACGGAGCTTAACGAAATCTTCCTGAATAATGCTCGTGACATCTTGGTCAAGTTTAAACTCCGTGTATCTCAATTCTTTGAAATACTCGCGAATATTTGCCAATCGTTCCTCGTCTTTGAGGTATTGGTCTACCGCCTGGCGAATTTGGGGATAAAGCTCCTCGATTTCATCATCAATTTTCAGGGGTATTTGAGTTGGGCACTGCGAATGCACGATAATCAATTATCAGTCATAAACGAAAATAATTAATCGATTAACCATCGATAATTTACCTCGATTGATAAAAAATGTATACTCACGGGTATGAAGGACTTGACATCCGATAAGATGAATATCGGGATATCAGCGTCGTACTCCATCGTGAAATATTTGAAGTCATAGGTGACACGTTGAAACTTTATGAGATCGCTGATAGCCTCGTAATTTGTTCTACCGCTCGCCGATACTTGACCACTCACAAGACCAGTCTCGTCTATCACTAAATGAGTATTCTTGCTTAACTGTAATACACCGCTGGTCAATCTGTTACATTCGTAATCCTTTCTGAAAGGAAAAAATATGTAAAAACAATTAATTGTGTGCTCCGCTCTGGCTTACTAAACCCTTAAATTCACTAGAATTACTTTTAGATATGTGCGAATGCTCGAAATTTCGAATACTTCATCGTAGATCGAATTAAATTCAAAATTGGAATCGCATAATTGAATTAATTTCTTTGAATATTTAACTCATTTGTGAATAATTCGTATAATCGGTTCCAACTTCTGAATATTTCTTTATATTTAAGATGTGGTACACATATATCTCTTAGATCACCACACTTGCGAGAGAGACAGCAGAATATTCTCATCCCGAATTTCTCTGCCACAACGAATCTTTCGGATAATTTAGGAGCATAGTAAACTGCGGCTTAGTTCAAGGTTTTCGTATTTTATCCGAAAGATCGACCGTGGCGGAAAAATGCTGCCATCCCTCGTGCACAATTCTGGTAATCTGAAAGAGATGGACAACCTGTAGCACATCGTCTTGAGACGATCTGTTACCCCCGCGGTCTGCAATGCAAATTTCATCGCCACGATTGATCTTTCGTGTAAAAGAGGAGAACCGGTGTCTCACAATTCTACAGTTTTCTGCAGTTCAATTCTCATGACGGTTCAGTTGGTGCAGCACATCGTCTTAATTGGATATGATTTAAACGCTATCCGAAGATCTGTAGTTTCTAATTTTCGCTTTTACTCACTTGGGCACCAGGCTCATATCGTTTAAGTTTTCTAGAGTGCATTTTAAATAATGACTCTTTGACACAAGATTTGCGATAACATCGTATAAATCTTTCGGAAACGTCTTGTACTTGGTAGTTGGAAAATTTGTAATATTTATCGGAAAACTTCCAAGGCAAAGTTGATCTTTTCTCGTGTATCTGAAACAGAATGTACTTCTCGATGAGCCCTTGATATCTCAATTCTTCTAAATAATTAACTATCGCAATACGTACACGGCTGATATCAGATGACAAATTAGGTAATCCGCAGCGAGTTCATCACCGAAGAGAAGTTGACTCAGAACCATGTGTAAATCGCTACGTATGCTCTCGGCTTTTGACAATATATCCGGACATTTCGTGATCGACCGATTGCTCGACGATTCAAAGATTTTTATAGCGTGCAATCGAGGAACAAGAGAAACCGGAGGATTGTGAGTCTGAATCTCAGCACCGTCCATCGTGTCGTCGGAGCTTTCAATCTTGTTCAGCATAGGATCCAACGAGATAAAACCAACGATATCGAGAACGTCATTTAATTTGTATTGATTTTTTTCGTCGTACACCTAGAAAAATCAGAATAAATATCAAATATCCCAGACAATTGAGAATTCTGTCGAATCGACCGTCAATTCATGCTTTTTTATTAACTCTAATGACCTTCACGATGCAAGCTTTACCATCGTCGATGGGAATTGGAAAGTTCATTATATGTTCCCTTGAGAAAGTACTTTTACTGTTAACGCTATTCAACATCCCGCCAGTCTCTGTAGGCTTATCAGTTTTTTCCTTCTTCCTCATAGGTTCTTCTGAACAATCCATTGGTTCTAATTCGCTATCCGCGCGGTCTCTCTTTCCCGGTGCATTTTCCGTACATTGTGAATTCTTGTTGCAACGTATTTCTTTCTCCTTATCCCAATTGTTCAAACCAGGAATCGATATAACGAACCATGTATGTCTCTCGGAGATCTTATTCCTCTGAGAATCCATTTCAATAGTTTCGTTCCTTTCTTTCTAGAGTTACAGAAAAACCACTGTAGCAATTAATTCATTACGCATGAATATGTGATGTATTTGTTGGTTTTTTTTTTGTAATTGCTACGTTAGGTTTAGAATAATAATGTAGGCAGCATTATACATGAGACAGACAACTCTTAAAGCGTCTCACACCTATTACTACCCTCATAGTTTTAATCTATGCCCTATATTCATCCCGGAACGTCTAATGAATGTTGACGTGGAATATTGAAATTGTTGCCCTCCAAATTGGCAACTTCGGGGCAATTTAAATGATCTAGCATGAAGCAGGTGTACCGGTTGTAGATACCCTTTAGCTTTCAAACTTTTTTAATACAAAAATAAGAATGCAGTCAAAGTACAATTATATACTTTCACAATTAGAACATTACAGGGTCTCCTAACAAAGAAAAATATGAAGAAAAAAATGTAAAATCTCCTGTTGTACCAGTCGTGGCCATAGCTTTTAATAGATCTCTATATTTCGCAGAGCTCTTCATATTTCAACTAATCAGGACAGAGTGCTTTTACGTATTTTAACTATTGAACAATGTTAAACAGCGGCAATGTATGATCGTGGTAACTCGTTAAATTACTTGATCGGTTAAGGAAATGAGTATTTAATGAGAGCCCTTTGCACTAGCAAAATCAGTGTAAAATTATTAAAGGCGTTTCTACATTTTTTTGTCATTTAATTGACCGTTTATGACAAGTAACTTGCAAAGCAGAATGTGCTTTCTATACAAATACTTAAGTAAATAATTACATACGTTCACGGCCATTTTTTGTAATAAAAATCACGAGATATATTCTAATGTTAGATGAAAAGTTTTTGCACCCATTTTTACTTCTTCATAAAGAAATATTGTTTCATGAAAAAGTACATTTCAAGATTTTTAGACAAGGAAATTGGATATAATTTAAATATCCGGAAAAGCAGTTTACAAAGAAAATATCTGGTGTTTGTGTGTGTGTGTGTGCCAAGGGATTTGAGAGAAGGATTTGTATAAATATGAATTTCGGACCAAAAATGATAATTATCAAAGGTTAGAAAGATCGTACGAGTGGTTTAAAAGTTGCGATAATTTTGCTTTCAATGCGTTGAACGAAAAAATATCTTTTTGGAAATTAGCATAATAAGGTCATTTCATTTGGTCATTCTTAACTTTGTAAAAGTGAAAGTAGTACTCGTATTTTTAAATACAATCTTCTTATCTTCACGACTAGATTCGCTATCGCGACAAATGAAAATGGCAATAAATGCTCATTAGATTAATAATAATAACTTATTCTCTGCACAGCACTAATATTAGACTAAGGTAATAATCTTAGACTAACGAAACCTGCTATTGTCTACTATTACCGTGCATTTAGCAGAGTCCATGTATGTTCCATTTCGTATCTCATATTCTCCAGTTTCGTTATTTTTAACTTCGTAAAGCTTAAAGTAGTACTCAGGGTCGTACATGTCCTGAACCATTCCACGAAACTTAACGAGCTGTCCATCATGAAATTCGTGAAGCGCAGTAGAGTTCAGGGAAGGAATTTGTCTCAGACAATCAACATTCTCCAGAGTCAACTTGCACGTCGATTCATTGGCAATATAATGATCGGATGTCCAATTTTTTAACGGTACTGTTAGTGATACAAAATAGATTGTGTAACTCGTAGAACATTGAATAAACGTACATTTAAAGTTCAACATTTAAGTTTTCATTAATATTTAATAAATTTCGATCGAATTAAATGTTTGTGCTTACTGTTAGTCATTGTTGAAATATATTAAAAAGTAGAGAAGTGGAAGGAATCTTCGGGACCCTCTAGCTTTTCCCGGGTTTTTTTACCATAAACACGTGCATAAACGTGTAACGTGCGAACGGATGACGCCGGATTAACTTTTACGTCCACGAAGCCTACGAAACATAGAAGAAGAATAAAATATTCTGAGTTTCCATCGAGGATTCAAATTGGACTAAAATGGGTCTGAACAACCCTAAATTCAGTCGCTAATCGCTAAGTTTCCTTCACTATACAATTATACAAGAAAGACTTCTTACTGCTCTTGCTGTGTACGACAAATGACAATTGGGATAACAACATAACGAGAATACAGGAGTTTCCCCAATTACTGATCGTCCCAGCAGCGTCGTGTTCCTATTGGTTGTTTGTTGAATGATGGTAAAAAGCTGACTAATAAGGCCCGATTTTATGAGCGCGGTTTAAACCTTGTTTAATTTTTTTAACATAATTGCAACATAGGACAACCAGAGTTTAAACTCCGATGTACGTTGATGGAACGTCAGCTAAAAAATAATTTAATAACAGCGCGGCAACCAACAGCGAGAGGAAACTATGTACCCTCTCGCTCTTTTCTCTCTTGCTCTCTCTTCCACTCATGGGCACAAATGCGCTATGCGCCCAAATGAAAAGCCAGCCTTACCTGACCAGAAATACATTAATTTACTTTGGATTTTTGCAAGCGTAGCGCTCCAATACATGCTTCCCATTGGTTTAGACGCTATTAAATTCAAATTTAATAGCGCGTCAACCAATAGCAATACTGTGTTCAAGCGCTGCACTTGTAATTATGAAAATTCAACCTTAGTGGCAAGTCACTTGTGTAAGTACGGCAGTCAGATGTCGGTTCCATTTAAAAACTGGATAATAGAAATGCGAATTAATCTGAAAACTGTATATGGAATGTTGGATAATCCACTGCGAGAACAGTTGTAATGCATCTGCAGTCGATACGGCAGTTTTACAATTTCGACATCTTGACCGAACAGCCACAAGCCGCAAAGCGGATTCGTTCAGTGGTGTAATGCCAAGTTTGTTTACCTTTCTTTCGATTTAAATACAAAAGATGCGTACCGCTATTTTTGTAGGAGTTTTTGTGATAATTACACTAAATGCTGAATGTACTAATGAAGGATTCTGTTCTATCGATGAAAAGGAAAATTGCGAGGACAGCAAAAATTTGAATAAACATTACACAGGTAACCTCTACTCACATAGCAACATTTTTTGGCACTAGTTTTGATAAAGAATTTTGTTAAAATGATTCTTAGCTTGTTTTTTTTTTAATTCTTACGTCATAATTGCTGACATATTAAAAAATAAAAAAGAGAATCTAAGTCAAGGCGATTCACCAATAAACACATAATAACTCGAACCTATGCTCCCTTTGTTTATCGCGAGAGTACGTTCTTCGTAATAAAGATTATTGTGTTGAAAGTTGTAGATTTTAACGTACATTTGTTTATATAAATTCCACCTACTTGGGGGCTAAAAAATAATATTAAGTTGAAAAGAGGATACTCTTTTTACAGATAATGTAAAACTTTCGTTCTCTTGCGTCTACCTCGATCTCGCTGGTTCTCATATACATGATAACATAACCTCACTTTTTCAAACACCAACCTAATTTTATGCTAATTCCGGGAACTTTGCAGTGAATGAAATGTTACGAATTTTAACATCTTTATCACAATCTGTTGTAAACAAATATTTAAAAGTTTTGTATGATTTTCGAAAATTGTACCGTTTCGAATTTTGCACGAAGAGGTTGATATTCAACGAAAATTCATCAAACCACGGTCTTACATACTACCACACGCGCGTACCGAACCTTCACTTCACTTGTTTTTTTAGTTGAATTTGGGTAGGATCAGACAAAAGGTTGATCTGTGCAAAAATTCAAACACAAAGGAACCGAGTTTCAACCGTCATGTGGTACAGGCAAAAGATTTCGATTAACGGTTGGTTTTACTAGACTAACTGAGTTCTAACCATCATATAGCAAAGCCCAGAGTTGGATTTATTAGAACTGACCGAGTTCCCACCGTCACATAACAAAATGGGTAAAAATCGGTTGGTTTTTTGCACAAATCAACCAGTTGGAATTGGGTTGGTAAAAAGTTGGGCAAGACCGCGAAGGAATGAGGAACTTCTTTTTGTTCATTGAAAAACTATTTTATCATTATAAAGTAGCAAATGAAGAGGGGAACCTAAGGGATGCTGGAGTAGATTTTTTTACCGATTTCGATCGGTAAAAATAGGCTATTTCGTAGTATACTCTGTAGTATATTAATCTCTCTATTTCCGTTGTCGTAAGCAGCCATACTACGTGGATGCAGCATACACTCTACGTTAATTTCTTTTGTGTGATCGACTTTTTGATGATATTGACATGTTTGGAAAACCACAATGAATCAACGTCCGGTCTGGTTTGACGTATGTGAGTTCCAGAAAGGTTTATGTCCTACAAAACTGATGTTGTTGACATTTCGAGCGGCCATATTGTATTTTTAAAGGGTCAGTAATATACGATTAGTATATTTTTTTCACGTTTTCAAACAAAATTCGGCCAAACGTCAAAGCGTTTTTGTTCATATTGACGATGCACATAGCATACTCCGGATTAGCCTATTTTTACCGACCAAAATCGGTGAAAAAATTTACTCCAGCATCCACTTAAGGCGAGGCGAAACCTCCACACCACGCATCTTATTCCCGGAACACACCTACTCGTTCTACACTGAACAGAATGAAATGAAATTTGGTCAATAGACTGCAAAAACGTGAACGTAGAATTTTGAAAATGGAAAAAAAACAGATTAATTATCCGCAGTTACCTGTAATGAAAAAATTAGTTTTAAAAATGATTTAAGGCACAAAATGAAAATAACGCCGTTTGTCACCCCCAAGCTAGCACAAAAACACACACAGCACACCCATTCTGATTGCGATTTAGAAACGAAAAAGTACCTCAACCGTGCGCGGCAACTATTGTTGATAATCTCGAAAAATAAATCCGCGACACATTGCCGATAGCTCAGCTGTATGAAGATATGGCGAAATATGATTGAGTGCGAACGAGATAGAACCATAGTATAGTTTCGCCTCACCTGAATTCTGCGAGAGGCGCTGGTAGTATATTATATAGCTATCTCTCTCACACACCAGTAGAGTAAAATGCTATTGTTTACAGTGTTAGTTACCCACTGAGTAGGTTTCGCCTACCCTTAAGGCAATGCGACACACCCTCCCACACGATCATCCCAAGCCCAGTCGGTATAAAAAACTTTTTACCTATTTTTTTAAGGCTGCAGGATGTTTCTGGACAAAAGTAAAATAGGTTAATGTTCGTAACGAATGGAAGAAGAGATACCTAATTTACTTTTAACCAGAAAACCTAGGCACTCTTTAAAAAATTGCTTAACAGTTTTAGATATCGTCTGCGGTATGTCACGTAATTTAAGAGGCGAGGCGAAACGTCTACTCAATTGGTAACAAAAAATGTAACCCATGGATATTATATACCGTAGACATTTCGGGAATAAAAACGAATGAATAGCCTGTTGCGCTATACATTGTGTAAAAGTTTGCTTTTTAACGAAATATCAATAGTCTCTGAATGGTATGGTTTGGAAAATTAGCAGCTATCTCTCTCGCACTCGTGTGTCACGTGGTATATGTTTCGCCAAATCTTAAGGCAATATGCTACATTTCTGCCGTTCTCTCTCACTCCACCGCGAACGCCAATGACGCTATCTCACTCGCACTGATGAAACAGCACAGTCGGGTGGAGCACATCGTCCGAAGGTATCTTCGTTAATTTTAATTCCATAATTGTCTATATAAAATTTCCAGCGAACCTGTTTTTTCATCTATATCAGTTGTCATTTAATGTTTATCTTGTTTTAGATTTAGTTGACACGTATCAAAATTTTTATAATGAAATCAAAGAAGCGGAGGAGAATTACGTGCCTTGCAAACTTAAAAAATGTCGCTGTTATACAAATGTGATAACCCGAGACTTAAAACTTTACCAGACCAATGGTATTAATAAAAAAATGGTAGATGATAGCAGGTCCCGGTCAGTAATCGCATTTAACAATTCTGTAAACATCAAGAACGAATATTTAAAGGAGACTTTCATTTTTGTAGAGGTACGCTGTATCAAGTGATCGATGGTGAATTGTACAGAGTAAAGGAATGCATGTTTCCATCACGTTGCGCTGGAATCGAACATTTTATTCTCAAACTATTGAGCAACTTGTCAGACACAGAATTTATAGTAAATACAAGAGATTATCCTCAATCCAGTATACACTTTGGAGATCCATTGCCAATATTTTCATTCAGCAAGGTAGATATATTTTTTTATTACTTACAATCGATCATTATTTGATATAAAAACAGTTGAAAATAATTATAAAATATTTAAATTAAATTAAATTAAATTTGTAAAATAAAAAACATGTATTTGTTAAATACGTTAGATAAATAAATAATTAATTCGTGTGTTTTAATGATTTTAACGGAAGGAGGATCTTTTTATTTTATTATCTTCATACATTTTATCAGATTTATATCCATCAATTTTGCATTTTTATAGGTTTCTTAAACTCTTAACTGCTTGCCGGTCAAAAAGACGGGGGAAATCGTGCGTTTTTGCGACGATCAGGTGACCCGAGCGATTCCTTTGTCATAAATATTTTTGAAAAAGGCATGAAAATGACGTAATTTGGCTCATCGATTCTATAACCTGAGGTCAATATTTAAAGAAAAAAATATCTTTATTGTACGCAAACGAAAATAAATTTTTCCTTTTTGAAATTGTTGATATCGAGGGATTATAGTTAAATGAACCTTGGACTGGCACACCGTCGAGTATTGCGAGTCCAGACCTTATGTACTTTTGTTTCTTAGCATATTGATTAGAATGTAGAGACTAAAAAATATTTAAACATTTATTTTCCATCGAAGAACTTTTGAATGATCAAATGGACATACGAAGGCCGACTTTAGTATTTTTTGTTGCTTTTTTGGAAACACGATAAACGTTTTAAAAAATGTGATTAGCCGGAAGGACCCTACCAGTAAGAAAATCGTGCCGTGACATCTGATGCCGGCAGAATGTCGTCATGTACGTCCGCACCAAGACAACATTGTGACGGCACGTCTTTTTAATAGCCAGACATCCCAATACCGTGTCCATATATTTTCAGTTGGTCATGACAGGCCCTACAACGTGTTGCAACCGTGCAGACACAGCGTTGCGTCATCGTGATTTTAAAACGTCGTGACGGCACAAAAACCGTCATGTGCGGACGTACATGACTCCTCTGTACCGTCACTCCGTGCCGTCACATTTCTATCTGCGTACGTTGTTTATTTAAGGTGATGTGCTACCCCTCGGTCGGTAACAAAAACTGAAATGGAAATTTCTCTGTAATGAGTATTTCGAATAAAAGAGGAGAACGGTGAACTGTGAACTTAAAAACCGAATTTGTAGAATGTTCGTCTAGTAGCGATAAAAACATTTTTAATTAATTATTTAATTAAACTGAAATATTGTAAAATTTTACAATTAATTTCAACTGTATACGTGCAAATTAATTGATCAACGCCCGTGGTTTTTCTCGTAGACTCTGGAATATTACGATATTATGTATCCAGCATGGTCGTTTTGGGAAGGCGGTCCTGCTATCACGCTTTATCCTCGAGGTCTTGGCAGATGGGATCAACACAGAGAATCTCTGAACGAAGCTAGCGATCTCAATCCATGGGAGAGTAAAGAGAGCAAAGGTTTTTTCCGAGGTTCCCGGACCAGTTCAGAACGAGATAATTTAGTGCTTCTAAGTCGTCGGATGCCCGATCTCGTTGACGCTAAGTACACGAAAAATCAAGCCTGGAAATCGGATAGCGATACTCTGTACGCTCCTCCAGCTTCCGAAGTATCGTTGGAGGATCATTGCAAATATAAATATTTATTTAATTATCGTGGAGTCGCCGCCTCATTTCGGCACAAACATTTGTTTCTCTGCCGTTCTCTCGTTTTTCACGTTGGCGATGAGTGGAACGAATTTTATTACGGTGCTATGAAAGCTTGGATTCATTACATCCCGGTTCCCAAGGACTCGAGCGTACAACACTTGAAGTAAGTTAACGTCTCGAATATTCATGATTAACGATATTTTATTTTTATGTCAAAATCGTTTATCAACATTTTTAATATTGTAAATCCATGTAACGCTCTTCGGAACATCGTACTTTTCCCATCGTTTTTCTACACCCGTGAGTTGACCGAATACCTAATTCTTTGATATTACAGACATTTGCTCAATTTCGCAAAGGACAATGATCACATATCGAAGAGGATAGCAACTATTGGAAGAGACTTTATATGGAAAAAATTACGAATGCAAGACATTACTTGTTATTGGAGACGATTATTACAGAGCTACTCGAAACTTTTGACGTACAAGCCGCAATTAAGATCGGATTTAATTCGTATTAAAAAAAGACTATAATGATGAGATAAATTTATTATAAGTCCTCTCGCGATCTCACTGTTCTCCCCACTTCACGGTAATGTCCACGTGGGTTGCACGCTAAGCGAATCTCGCTTTTTATCTACGGCTCAGGTACCAAAAGACGCATCTTCCCTCCATTGTTTTACCACCGATAACGTCTCCTGCATTTGAATCATACGAGGGTTGACTATCTGATAGAATCATAATCAGGTAATCGTGGATATTACCCAATAGTAAAAGAAAAAATTGTTATTTATGAGACATTGTAATAAATAAAAAGATAAGAACGATTTAAAATATGTTTCATTTTATTACTGATATGTAATTACGTGACTATACGATATATAATACAAAGTAGGCTCGGTACAGTAGTTAATTGGGTCAAATTCTTGCGCCATGTCGTCTGGCAAGTTTCAATATGAATCATTAGGCACCCTCACTTTCGGTAAAACGACATGATCCAAGAGTTCGACAATGCAATTTATAACAAGACCCCTCGACACGTACCATTGTTTATTACTATTATTGTGGTGCTTTACCACGTTTACCATTAATTAAGTACTGGTACTAGAGAACTTGCAACTATTTATTACAATTTATTGCAATGATTGATCGATTTAGCTTAATACTAATGAAAATTTAATAATTAACCAACGTCTTGCTGACGGTTGTGATTTATTAACAGCGTAACTGTTAGTCATGAGCTTTATACACTGATGATCACATAAAATTATGCTAAACGTTGCATATATTTTTGGTTCTAATTCGCATTAATCATACGACACGTCATTTATTGACAATTAAATTATTTAACAAATATTTTCACTTGGCGAAAACATTTCGAATTTAGTACGTAGAAGCCGTGTCAAACGCTTTACGTATTTAAACATTTTTTTAAGATAATTTTATTATTTCAAGACACTTTCAAAGGCTTAACACTGTAGTGCGCTTCTAGTTATCTATTAATTACAAAAATATTCTCTAAACTGCTTACGCGTAGAGATAATTATTGGTCACTCGCAGTCAAAGCACGATTTCATTTATTCGTAATACTTAAGAAATCATATTATAATAAACTTCCTTTCTTTGTCATAACTATCTTCACGGTTTGCACCTTTGTCTCTTAATCGAATATCGAAATCGTTGTTGCTCGAACGTCTACGCACTATCGTTTAATCTTTATGTGGCGTGATATCGCGCCTCGAGATTACCTCTTGTCCACGAATGTGTGTGAGTGTGCAACTGTTAATCTTGATTGACTTACAAAAATATATAATCATCGTTCTTAAGGTAAGCTTGTGTGTGATCAGAATGTTAAAAAATTTTTGAAAATTGATACATTGCCGAACTTTCTCTGTGCCTTCTCACCGCCTTCCCCTAAATATTGTTGAAAATTAATTCGAAATGTTATTGGAAATTGGAAAAATTTAACAAAAGCGTTCTAAACAATAAATTCAATCCCAAATGCGTATCCTCGATTATTCACAATTAAGCTACTTTGAACTCGTGCTGTAATCCTAGCTCGTAGACATTCATGTTACAAAATTTTTTTTATGGACAAATACACATTTTTCTATAAAATCTTTCAGCTTCCCAATGTCACTAGAATTGTTAAAAATGATTGATAATAAAAGAAGTTTGTAATTTAGGAAAGTACCGACATTCCATTAAATAATTATACTTGTCGCGACGGTAATAAATATAATTAATATTTCATTTTTTTAAAAATCGTTTAAATATTATATTTTCTCTTTTAAATGCCGTCAGAATGATCAAAACGCATTCGAAGTAGAACAATGCATATTGCTTTCTTATTTTTTTATGAGTGTAAATATGCGAGTCAATTTTAGCTTGAAGGTACAATTTGAAACTTTAAGTTGAATTAAGGGGACAATGTCAATATTAGTTATTTAATATAGTTAAATATTAAAATTGTTATAATATTCGAGACTGTGCATCAATTATTGCAAAAATTGTATCAATTAAAGGGTTTCATCTGTTTTAATTATATTGACAAATTTCAGCTCAATAGCTCAAATAATTCTTGAGATACTGGAATTTTTATTTTTCGAGATTTTCTAACATTCACACACGCGTGCCCGAACGGCTGCGCGCGCGTACACACACACACACACACACACACATTTGAACATTCTCTTAAACTACTTCTCTTAACTTTTTGCCCATTTTGACTATTTAGACATGACAATATTGCGATAAAAATCGTTTCATGACAAAATTTTTTCCGTGAGAATACAAAAATGTTAAAAGTAATGAATTTTCTACGAAAAGCTTAAATGTTACAAAAATTTGAAACATAAAAATGATACGCTTGTATTTAATTTTTATTATTAATGATTTTTATCAGAATATGCAGGGAGGGAGAGGTTGAAAGAGGAAAGAACCTCTAATGACAGACGGATCTTTCCGAACTGTGATTTCCTGCGTTTCCTTGAGGAAGTAAACAGGCTAGTTACTTGTCGGAAGGACAAAGCACTCGAGTAAGTGTTGGCAAGTAGTACGAAACAATATTATTTAGAGAATCAAGTGTGTTTAATGCCGTTCTCAGGAGGAGATTGGATACAGGCAAGAGAATACGATGGTGGCTGGGATAAAAAATCGGCAACATTCGAGCAGTGAATATGGTCGGGACCAAAAATTGAAAAAATCCTGGAACCAAGCTATAGATAAAATTTTTTTTAAATTGACAGATGCTACGAATATGGGAAACTGAACCATTTATAGTAGAAGAACATGAATTTCTTGAAATGGTAAAATGTTTACGGGGGACAGGTGCGATAAAAAAAAATGTTATGAAACAGTAAATCAGAAATTATAAAAAAATGATATGGAATGGATAATGGAATGATTATATGGAAGAATGGTATACGAAATGATTGTATGGAATAATGGTATACGTAATGCTTATACGAAAGACTACGTGAAAAAACGTTCTTTTATTAAAATATATTAATTTCCTTGAAGCAAATTTTCATAAGATTATAATTTTTTTCAATTTTATAAAAGATTCTAACGAGATGATACGCGGCATAAAAATGTTTATTGCATTTATCACCGATATAATTCGATAGAAATTTCGAATCAACTAAATTGTTCGTCTGGTGAGCGACAGCGGCAGTGTATAACATTTAGGGAAGGGATTCCATCGTTACGACACTTGATTCAACTTGATCGTTATTGAACTTACGATTACAAAACAATTACCGTAAAATTATAATAATATTTTACAATGTTAATTTATACGATTTCTTATACAATACTTACAAACTCGTACAGACTTGAATATAACAACGATAACGCGTCCTTTGTCGATCTCACAAATATATTAATGCGATCGACGAGGGACGGCTGCTCGATCGGCTTATAATGCGTACAGAAATCTGCGGCGAGCCTTGTGTCGTACTCTTATCTCTCATGCAATATTGATGAATCAACCGATTAATTCAACCGTATACTATTGACAGAGGAAATTATGCGATACGATCACGGAGTCGATAGATAACGCGATATCGCGTTGGCTCACACCGAGATTCTTAGAATACTGAATCGGATTTAATTAGCCGCGGAATAGCGGTCGTGTCGTTGCTGCTCGCCTAACATATCAGAATTAACGGCACCGTAGCTCAGGAATAACGCGACTAGCAGCGACAGGCTTTGGTAGTACACGACCGATTTTCGGGCGGTCTTCCTTTTTTTGCCTCTGTCGATCCTCCTATGCCCGCCTCATATCGAGCAGCAACAGCAGCAACCGCCGCATTATTGCCTTCTCGAGAATCCTTCGCTTCATATCGTTCAATAATCCGAAAGACTATGAGGATAATGGAATAGTCGCATGATAATGAGAAGCTGATAGTTGAATTCGTTGCGAGAGAATCGCTCGGTACATTCCTCTTCTCTACGTCACTACGAGATACTTGACCAGGTTGAAGAGAGCACAGATGCTGCTCGCGTATGCGAACCATCGAACGTGTTTCGAAATGGCATGGTTACCTCCTGGATGTGATCCGGAATTGGCGATGTCCTGGTTCGAGGATGTAACGAGCTGTTCATCCGTGTCACCTGCAGATTTTCATGTAAATACTAATGCGTCGCCAGTCTCCTAACTCGAGATACGTCGAGACAATTGTCGTAGGAGATTCATCACACCAAGAGCGATATTCTTTCTTCGAGGATTCATCAACTCGATTCTATTTCAATGCCGTTCGAAGCTTTTTTTTTATCACACAACAACGACAACGATGTGGTTGATGACACACAAGTTGCGATCTCGGTACAATAACCGTTCTCATCGTTCTCAATCTCGATTGCTTGGAACTTTTCTCTCTTATCTCTTGTGCTTGATCATTCACGTTGGGAGCACGTTTTTTTAATACGAGATCTACAGCAACGCAGCGCATATTAGTTTTCTCATATTTTCTCGTGCCCGTATGATCCGAGACTATCGTTGTTTTCCTCTGTAAATATCATTTGGACCTCGGTTAAATTCCGAGGTTTCTAGGGTGGAGCATCTTTAATCATCATCCAAACACCCTTGGCCGATACGTTTTATCATCCTCAAGCATCCCTCTTTCCACTGTTCTCATTGTTACGTTATTATTCCAAGTACCATTGGGAGTACAATAGAACATGCTATTTTACAGAATATTAATCGTCGAGTACCAGACAGCTATCAACAGTTCATTATCAAAGTCAATTATTATTTTTCAACAATAATCGTCGTTACATATCTCATTTTTTAAACACATTTCATGAATGTTAACGTACTTAAAAATTATCTAACTAGCAACTTCCAATATGTACAAAATTTTGAGTTCTAGACGTTATACAGAATTTTTAAATAAAATATTTTGCCAAATTAACAAGCTTTTTATGGTAGAGTAGATGTACAATTTGTCGCTTCTCTTTATTTCTTTTAAACTTTAAAGGTTTGCACTTGAATAAATAACTATTAAAATGGCCTCGTTATTATATTCTCTTACTCGCAGTAGAATATAATTTCATATTTTTACAATTTAAATTCTATATTTTCTCTGATAAATTACAATATTCCGAAATAATTACGAAATCTATAATTTTTTTCTCGTGCAAAAAAAAAACTTCAAGCTTATAGAAACTCACTGACTAATTATGTTTATGTACTTTCTTAATAACTTTGAGAAAGTTATTAATTAATGTTATAAAATACTAGAGATGACAACGAATGATAAATTTTGCAAAAAGAAAAAAAGCGTTTATTTAAAAATTCTTTATATTTCAAAGAAGACGTAGATTTTTATAACGAGCAGAGAACCTCAAATCTTCAAATTGATTAACAATTACATAATGCAACGTGTACTCAGTGCGAAAGTCTTTAATTTGTAGAACTTTGATAAGTTTAAAAATCTTCAGCAATTGGCGACCTTAGGTTGTATAATTTCTTTACGTTTCGGGAATTTGTAAGCGGGATACTCTTCAAAAGTTATTTTATTAAAAGTCCATTGTAAAATGGTTAAACCAATAATGTTCCGACTACCTGTTGAAGCAAGCGGTTGTCTGCAGGCGCAGGTTTTATTATTAGTGACCGTTTTCTTCTCTTATTTTTTCTTATGATTCTATTATTGATCCTGTTGTTGTTCTTCTTTATTTGTATTATTCGATATGTCATTCGACCGGAGAAACCGGCCAGCACATTATTGTGGTACAATGAACCAACATGCCACAATTATGTGCTTTATAAATAAAATGTTCGTGTGTCTGTTCATAAAATAGCTCTGAAGCGGGTATCGAACAAAAGGCCGAAACGTAAAAAGTTACAGAACCTGAGGTCGTCAATTGCCCAAGTTTTTTAACCTAATCGTTCACGCGACCAACGAATCATCACATCGTAGAACTATAACTTTCACAATTCCTAACGGAAGCCGCTAGTAGATTGTTTAAATCTATCGTTAACTCAAAAAAATATTTTAAAAAGTCAGGTTACTTCAATTGTTGTCAAGAATGAACTTTGCTGATTGGCATAACTTTCATCGATGATAACAACATTTTTCAATAAATTTTTATCCAGGATACCGAACGTTTCTTAACGAATGGAAATTATAACGATTCGAAACTCAGAGAAATTGTCATATGTTTTGGAAGTTGATGCTTTATTAAGTGACAACTTGTTTTTTATTTTTCATTTTCATTAACTTTTTACATTGTTATTACTTTTAAGTCGTTGCATTATTTTAATCAAAGAGATTGTTACAGTACGAATGAAAAAAGTTCATACAAATATAAAAACATAGTAACTTGGACTAACAATTGATAATTGTTATTCAACAGTTGCAAGTAACACGACGATTTATCTGAATATATAAACTATCAATTCTACATAACTTAGTAATTAGCTTGTGTCCGGAAACGTTCGATACATTTGAAGTAAATTAATTGACAAATGTCAGTTATCCATCTTGCACTTATTGTTGCTCAGTCGATATTATGTCTCGTCCAAATAAGTTCACCAATTGGTTGATTCTGGTAGAGAATTTTTTCTACAGAATATTTATCGTTATTAAAGATTTGCCAACTGATTCCGTATAATTTTAATTAATATATTACAACGGTGAATAATCTTAAAGTTCAAGTTGAAAGTTCAACGTCCCCCCGGAGTGAACGAAAGGAATTCCGTGATTTGCAAACTGATGATTCGATTAATATTCTTAATGCGCGTTCTCTGAAATTATTTCGTGCCGACTCTACGTGTGTTCGCGCGTACATTGAATTTCAATGTATATACCAAGAAGATCTCCAAGAGATTCTCTGCACTGTCCCGTTAGCATGTAAGGCGCGACTACACTCGTCAATGGTGTATACTATTATTTATTTATTTATTTATTTATTTATTTATTTATTTATTTATTTATTATTATTTCAGTTAGATTTAAGAATGTAAAGCAGCTTGTTGTTGATCTGAATATTCTTTCCGTAAACTCATGATTTTTAAAAATGCGAGCCCCGAGATAGAGCCTCGATTGTCAACAAGGCGATAAAAATGTCAATTCCAATTATTAAAACTCATCAAAACGTCAACAGTTGACAAATCCATTGGAGGTTTTGGGTGCGTTCAGAAAAAAAAAATTTTTTTTTTTTAACTTTGAACAAAAACAAAAATAGTTTATTTTATCAAATATCTTGTTACTAATTCGTCGTGATTTTGTTGTATAATATAATTTGTTGTCACGAATAAAAAGATTTTCGTCACGTTGATAATACACACATTTGTAATAACAAATGCATTTGTAAACTATAGTTGTAGCTCTAATAGAAATTCAAGTAAATCATGAAAAATGTGAGAAAGTCGTTTAATCGTGGTAACATATATATTTTTTTCTTTTGATGTTGTATCGAGTCGGGAATTACGGAATCAATGGTGAACTCGTTGTAACTCAGCATGCTTCTGTCACTAATTCGTCGTTTAACAATTAACAGGAAATATTGAACAATTAATTAACGGTCTATTCTAAATCCAGTGCAAAGTGCAAAACAACTCTGTGCAGAAAAGAAAGTGAACAGTAGAACACGTGCATCGAGGATGAGTGTATAAACAATCTTACAAATATTGTGAGAGGATTTATATTGCTTGTTTTCGTGCCATTAACCGTGTGGATAGATAACACAAGGATGCATTCCCTCGAATTGAAAAATGTTCGGAACAGCGCTAAGAACGGTCATCCGCCGAATTTGTTTTATCAACCATGCACCATTTGTATGTGTGTGTTTTAAAAAATTATATATTATTTGCTGTAGCAAGTGGTAGAAGTTGATGTTGTTGCTGTTGTTCGATATCGTGTCTTTCGATAAATTTATCTCACAATTATATTTGGTCGTCTTCGTGTGATGCTCTCCACCACAATAGTAATATTCATTATTGTATGTAAATAATAAAAAATGCAAAAGAAAAAAAAAATAAATCATGCCAAAATGAGACACGATGTCAATATCCTCTCGTAAAATCACTTGGTTGTCAATATTTGTGATACGTCACATTGGCAAGCATTCAACAGTTATTGAAAAGGAATAAGAAACAAATAGAAGAAGAAAAAAAGGACAAACACAAAAGAAGATAAAGTAGAAAAACAATAAAGAAGAAGATAAGTTACTTAACCACAACCGTTCTCAATTAACACAAATAATGCAGTCAATCGTTAGATAATAAACAGAAAATAAATGCAAATAAATCTTATTCTACAATATATTTACTGTGGTTAACGCACTGGACTCGACGACGATGACTCTTTGGCGATTTTCATGGCGACAAGTTGAGCAAATATATTTATAACACGATAGTCTCATTAATTCGTAACAATCGATTATTAAGATATGTACGGTACAATGAATTTATGAAATATTCGTTGCCTGGCTAATAAGCTGTACGGACTGTATACTTTATAATACGTGTATGAAGAATAATTGAATAAATAAATAAATACAAATCGCCCAAGAATATAAATAAATAATTCAGAGCTTTGATACGGATGAAATAATAATAAATAATGGCGAACGATAGACGGTGAAAAAATGGTTAAATGTGTCGAGGACATGTTTGTCCCAACTGTCACTTGGTTGTGGCAATAAATTGATTGGTTGATCCAGCTGGTCAGCCGATTGGTCCAAGCGATCAATTGTTGGCCCAGCCGAATAGTTGATTGGCGAAATTGCAACACAATTTCATTTGAATGATTTTCAGGTGATTCGGCAATCTTAACAATTTTTCTTACTCGGTGTAAGATGAGATTACAAGCAGAGAAAATTCGTTGGTTGAGTCTCACTGGTTGTGTAAATGATATCAACCAATTGATCGATTGGTCCAACTAATTACTTTCTTGGGACAACCAACTGAATGGTTAGACCAACTTATTGATTGTACCTACAGCACAGCTATTAACTTACTCCGACGAGTGATGATTTCTTTCGGTATGTCTGTGAGATTATGTTAGTCGTGTTATTATATCCCAGTGTGTGTGATTGGTTACTTGATCGTAGAGTAATACATTGCACAAAAAAAAATAATTATGTTACTACCATAATGAAATACGACCAATGTACTACTCGTAATTATTTCTGATGAATGATGTAATTCAATTTTTTAGTTTCATCATCGTTACCGTGCGAAATTGCTATGCGAGCCAGGTCAGTACTCTTGTCCCTGGATGGATTTACCGGATCGTTTCGCGTCGGTAGTGTTACTCTTTGGTTTATTTCGTTATTGTCCGCGTGCGCGACCCATTCAATTGTATTCCTCTTTCCCAACCGCCTCCCGTGATCGCGGGTCTGTGATATACAGAAAAAAGCAAATACTTTTGTTCTTTCACACGTGTCGGTGGAACGACGGGAGCTCATAGTGACCAAGAGACAAACCGGAAGTTGCTGAACAAAACATAAAACGGTCTCGTAGTCAGCGAAGACCATGAATTTTGCTTTTATCACTCACGTACGGCTATGTAAGCTTCATACGCAAAAATATTTATCCATATGGGCAAATTGCATCTAACGTAACGTTGCCAGGAACGCGTTGCATCATTTCCGAATGACATTATCGTGTTGGCTCTATAATGCATGTTCACCGATACTCCGCAAGTTTGTATAGCGCTATAGAACTGCAGTTAATTCGTAATCAAGGATAAATGACGATCTTCTGTTCGCGAAGCAAGGAAACAGTTGGCAAGATTTTCCCTTGTCCTCGGGGTCACTGGCAAAATAGAATACGATTAATGGGTGGGATGTGTTACTTCTAGTGTATACATAGATGAGAGTTATAAAGCCCGTAGCAGTATGTATTAGCCAGGTATGCTTGAGGAACGTTAATTAAGCGATCGTTGAAACTTTCTTTTTCCTTTTCCTTGAATGAAGACATTTCGAGAATTAAAAAAGTACTTATTCGCTTGGTCAAATTGCTTTGCGCGTGACCTCAAGCCGTTTTCATAATCATTTATACCTGTGTTAAAAGTGGTGTCAAAATTCGAGTAGACATCATGAAAGTCATCGCCGTCGGTGTCGCGGTGATCAGCCTTAACGTTGACTTTGCTACCGGGCTTTGCCAGATTACCATAAAAAAACGAATTGCCCGAGGGGTATCTGATGTTCCACTTGTCATTACCTAGCGTTTTTTTACTCGCGGATCTGCAGCCAAACCACCAGTAGCTCGTTGATCGCGGAAAAGCTGGGTCCGCTTCGTCAACCTGCGATAATAAATGTCAATCATTAAATGTAGGAATATGCAAATATTGGGAAATTTCTTAAATTTATGATGATTTAAATAATCGAATATTTGAATTATTGAATTTCGAATTAAACTATTTTGTTCTATTTGATTGGCGGCATCCATCACTTACAGAAAATGTTCGATCGTTAAACCGGTAGTAAGCGTCACCCTTGAAGAAATACGTGTAACCTTTATACGTCAGGACAGCGTCGAGATCGTTCGGCACTTTTTCCCAGTTCGATATTTTTTTGGGATAATTTGACTTGATCGGTGTCGAATAGCCAGGATCGAATCTCCAGAATTTATTTCCTTTATAGAAATATATCTTTCCATTGCCCGTCCACATGGTAACCGCGTCGATGTTGTCCGGAATTCCTGAAAATCCTTGGCTTATCTTCTTCGGATAGTTATCATCCATTTTCATGCCATCGTACCTCCAGTATCGGGATCCCTGAGTAAAGTAAAAAAAATCCATAGCCCGTTAAAACAAATGTCGCGTTACACCCGAGTCGTATCAATAATTCCAAGGTTTAGATGATTATTAAATTTTTTTATTAACCTTGAAGAAAAAAGTCTTGTTATTCTTGTACGTGAATGCTGCGTCGATATTTGATTCCAAATATTTCCACGAATCCTTGATTAGTTTTGGATAACCACTGGCAACACCATTATTCGTTAATTTCCAGTAGTGATCACCTGTGAATCATGTAAATTATTAATGATTCGTATAGCGGAGGATTAACAGAAAATATGTTTCTTGATGAATCGTCCGATGCACCTAGAAAATAAGTTAGTCGCAGCAACTAACGGAATCGTAACACATACTCTAAGACTCGCTTGTGATTCGATGGATCAACCGACTGATCGGTTGATAATCCCAACTGTTTAGTTGGTGCATTCAACTCGATAGTTGTCGCAACCGACTCAATAGTTGGGTCTGGCAACTAAATAGTTGACCTGAACAGTTAGCCCAATGAATTAAATTGTTGAGTCAATCAACTGATCAGTTAGTTGAACCAACAGTTTAATGAGGTTAAGCACCTGATCAACAAGGTTAAACAACTAATAATCTGGAACTCAATGAACCATTATTATCGACCGCGTTTTTGCAATGAATTTCATTCTCACCTTTGAAAACATATGTATCACCTTCGACCGAATTGAACATCGTGTCGATCTTCATAGTATTTTTGCAGAGATCCGCTTCGCCTCGTGGACCAGCTTTCACTACATGAAAATTGTCATCATTCGGTGTCTTTGTTCCGTAAAGAGCTTGAATTCCTTTAATATCATCTAAATCGAGCATAAAGGCAGGATTGTAACCGCGATAAAAGGGCGCCATTAAAGCGCTTCTAACAACGCTGTGGCTGAGACCCAAGGAATGTCCGAATTCGTGAGCAGCCACTTGAAATAAATTTGTTCCGCGTTGGCTGTTTATCGTCCAGAACTCGGCCGCATCGAAGTGAGCATCACCGCCATACACGGGAAAGTAAGCGTGAGCGAGGGTGCCTCCGGGTCCGTCAAAGGGATCTCCGTCACCGTGTTCACCGCTTTCGAATCTGATTTCGATGTGGACTTTCTGCACAAAATAGACACTCAACGTTAAATAAATTATTTTTTTAATATGTGTAAGCATGACACGCTGTAGAATACTATGTCGATCTATTCTACCTGATTAGGTTTTTCCCGTACGAAAACGAGATCCGTGTACTCGGACCAGACAGCAAAAGCCTTTGCGATGTCCTCATCGACATCTGCCTTAGCCAAATTACCTACCGGATACTTGGTAATCTTGTAAGTAAGTTGCTGGACCTTCCAACGTGAACCTGTCAATCAACGAAATGCAATTTATAGCTTCCGAAGACATTCTACACGGAAATAATAAGGATTGTCGATAATCTTTGTGCAGCCATTTTGACATGAATTGCGGACGTTACAACTACAACTTAAATCTAAAATAACACTCGTTGTTGTAATATATACTATCGATGCTGTAGTAAAATACTTATAGTAAAAATTACGTGCTAATGCAGTATAGTAAATATCTATCGAGTGTAGTAAATATGCCTTGTTCTTCTAACGACAAAAAACGCGTCACGAATTGTTATAGTATCCGATAAATTCTACATATTTTGTAGTTTTCGCTACTATTATTGCGAATCAAGACAAGAAAAAAATGGTCGCTACAACCTAGTAGGCCGAAAGTTTGCAATCCACAAAAATTACCAATATGAGATAACATCTCATACAACTATTTTGCCATTTAGATGTATTCAATTCAACGGTAGTCGAAGGGTGTAGTCGGTACAGTCAACGTGTTAAGGTAGTTAGCTAGGTAGGCAGGTCATACGTTTAAATCCCGGTATAGATAGGCCATTTTTTTTTGGTAAAAACCGCGCTACCGAACGTTTGCTGATGACAAAATATATCCAAAAAACTAATTCCTGAGTCGGAAAAATATGTTTTTGGTTTATTTTAAATGCCACCAATATATTTTATCGTCATTTTATTCTGTCGTAACAAAGGTTTATCTCTCCGCGTGCATTTTATCATTGGTAGTGGCTTTAAGGATCACAATTTTGGTACAAATTACCATTGTAGGATAGTAGCGATAACTAGCTTTCGAATGTTACAAGCAGCAATAGTTTGATGTTTATTTAACTTCTGAAGGTAGTTATAATTACGATAGTGATTTTATTACATTATCGTTGTATTCTTAACTACAGACACTCACTGTCCACATAATCTCCATTGATCGTAGTTAAAATTACTACAATTGTTGTTCCTGGTAGAATTTTTTTCTTTCCGTTTACCTATACGTATGCGTGATATAGAGTAACATATCGTGCCCTCAAAAAAAAACTTCTTAACTTCAAGTATATTTTAATTTTAATTCACGAAATCTTTATTTGCGGTTATAAAATTGTATTTATTCAATGATGCATTATAACTGGTACACGAATTTTAATTATTTAAAATAAAATATCAATAGTTGAGTTAAATTCGAAAGAAAGATTGAACATATATAAATTCATTGGATAAAATAAAATGCAACTTTCCTGCGATTTACCTAAAATGTCATTGGTTCGCATAAACTTTTTCTCTCGATGAAATCGATATTCGTAATCCGTATCTATCTGGATCGGTTTGTCGGGGATGCGTGATTGTAATTTCATCGCGTGGTAAATCGCATGTATATGTACCGATCACGTTCGGTTTCCTGTATACCGACAGGAGAATAATAGCAGTGATAACGATTATTTGCCCGCAAGGATTGTGTCTCCGAGCGGGACACGCGAAGTTAGCACGCACTCAAGCAAACCACTCTCACGAAGATAGACGAGCACCGTCCTTTTCCTGCTAAAACGTTCATTACATCGCTAGTTGGGCTTCCGCTACTGCATTTACACTTGTCGCAGTTACCGTACGATGTAGCGGACTATGTGATACCTATATCTACGATGGTTTATGCAACTGAAAGTGATGTTGTCGCATCGTTGTGTTACCGTGCCCATCGGCGACCGATTGCGCAATTTTAGATAGACCGCGTGGACTCGTGAGAACGTCACTTGGACCAGATAACATTCCAGGTACCATCATCATCATCATCATCATCACTCGATCTTATGATTACATTGACTGCTATTGATTCTGCTGCTGCTATATATACGTAATTCACGCTGAAAATTTCACGTTGTAATTAACCCAATTAAGCGTAACTACTTCTTTGTCATTAGGTTTTCACGATGAAAAGAGATAACTTTAGGCCAGCTACGACAATTTTTTTTAACAATCTATACAACGAAATATGTGAAACAACTAAGATGTATTTTGATTGCCTAACTGCTGCTATATATGGGGCATTCGCAGTGAAAATGTTATGCTCTGAGTAACCCAGAACTGCTTTAAGCATATACAAACAAATTTTTCGAGAAATAATATAAAAAAGGAAGTTTATGGGCTAAAGGAATAAAGCGCAACCACTTCTTTGTCATTAGGTTTTCACGATGAATAGAGATAATTTTAGGCTAGCTACAATCATTTTTTTTAATAATCTATACAACAAAATATGTGAAACGACTAAAACTATATCGTATCAGGGGTACAAATTGAAAATGCGGGTTTCATAACAGATGGCGTTACTAACGTTATACGCATCAGGCAGTACTGTGACTATGTTCATGTCAAAGCTACGTCTTATAGCTTTAATTTTCAGTATGTGTCAATTTGTCGCAGTGTCAAATTCATAGTTTTTTTGAGCTCTCAATATGTCGAGTTTCGTGCCAACAAAACAGCATTTGCGGGAAGTTTTAATTTACTTCTTTAATTTGAAGAAAAGTGCTGCTGAAGCACATCGATTGGTCTCCGAGGCTTATCCGAGTCATGTTCCATCGGTTTCAACGTGCGAGAGATGGTTTGTGCGGTTTAGAAGTGGTGATTTTGACGTTGAGGACAAAGAGCGGCCGGGCCAAGTGAAAAAGTTTGAGAATGCTGAATTGGAGGCAATACTCAATGAAGACTCGTGTCAAACTCAACAAGAGCTCGCAGATTCATTGGGAGTGACACAACAAGCCATTTCCCATCGTATAAAAGCCCTCGGAATGATCCAAAAGCAAGGACATTGGGTGCCGTATGAGCTGAAGCCGAGAGACGTCGAGCGCCGTTTTTTTGCATGCGAACTGCTGCTCGAACGGCAAAAACGGAAGGGTTTTTTGCATCGCATTGTCACTGGTGATGAAAAGTGGATCCATTACGATAACCCGAAGCGCAAAAAATCATATGGTTACCCCGGCCATGCATCATCATCGACGGCCAAACCAAATATTCACGGCGCCAAGCTCATGCTCTGTATTTGGTGGGACCAGCTGGGTGTGGTGTATTATGAGCTATTGAAATCGAACGAAACCATCACAGGAGCACTATACCGAACTCAATTGATGCGTTTGAGCCGCGCACTCAAAGAAAAACGGCCACAATACGAGCAAAGACACGACAAAGTAATTTTGCAACATGACAACGCTCGGCCACATGTTGCAGCGCCGGTCAAAACATACCTACAAACGCTGAAATGGGAAGTCTTACCCCACCCGCCGTATAGCCCAGATATTGCTCCTTCCGATTACCACCTTTTCCGATCGATGACACATGGCCTAGCTGACCAGCGCTTCCATTCTTACGAAGAAGCCCAAAAATGGGTCGATGACTGGATAGCAGCCAAGCCGGCCGAATTTTTTCGCGACGGTATCCGTAAATTGCCAGAAAGATGGGAAAAAGTTGTGGCTAGCGATGGACAATACTTTGAATAATTCATTTGTTACCATTTTTTCAGAATAAACGTTCAAAAATAGAAAAAAATCCCGCATTTTCAATTTGTACTCCTGATATTTTGGCAGTACTACGATTTCCGGGGCGTCAAGATTTAACCGTGAAAGTATAGAATCATTAGACCGAGTTAAACAAAAGTCCAAGAGTAGTAAAAGTCGATATCACCTTTATTTTCTGATATAAAAGTCCTAAATAAAATTAAAAATCTTCGGCACAAAATCTCGTCTTCTGTGTACAAAGTCGATATTTATTCAAAATTCGTATGGCAAAGTTGATATTTATTAAAAAATGAATTATCAAAGTCGGTTTTCGGATAAAACATCTCGAATTGTGTGTATTACATCGGGTTTCTTTCGAAATTGGGGTGATAAAATCGATCTTCAAGCAAAACATCTCGACTTGTGTCGAGATAAGTTACATTTTTTGCACAAAGTTTGTTTTTATTCATAATTCATATTTCAAAAAATACTTTTATCACACTTTGACTTTTGTCTGTCTCTCTTTAAAGATGCTAAATCCATCGTTTCATATAACTTTGAGTATTCCGACATGAACATAAAAAAAAACGAAAATATTTAAAGATAACGAAACTCAATATTTGAGGAAGATAAATAATTTAAAAAATTGTATATAGCTCATCCGAAAGTAAATAGATATCAGAGTAAATGTAAAGACGAAAAATTCCTTTGCGCACAGATAATGATTTTTTAATCTTTGTTCATCCATTAATTATGAATGATCCATCACACCAGAGCAATCGAGTGAATTTTCACAGAGATTTCTAGTTAAAATTCGCAAGAGGAAGAAAAAAACAAGTACGAACACCGGTGAATAATTAATAAGTGAAAAGCACTGTTTTACATCACTGACACGAGTTCTTGTAGATGATAGATTATCTAATGCTGTTACTACAAATCATCGATGGCTTGTTCGTGCTTCTGCTTACAACGAACCAGCGCTTCTTAACCCGTTAGATCGAGTGGCTCCACGATGACGTTCCGCAACGCTAATGCGATAGGAAGTTAAACAGAGAAGAGGATAAAAACGTGACAACCGGTTGACCATCGACGGTAGTACAAAGGATTTTCATAACATTCGTTAGCGGCACAGGTATTTACAATTCGAATTGAATCGATCGAATGAATTTATTTATTATTGTTTTTAAATATCGCAATTTTAGAATAGACACCGATACCAGTATATGGCATAGACTTTTAATTAATCGCATCGATAGAGATTGAATTGGATAAAAAGAATAAGTAACTAACAAACGAATGATTGGCTTGACGACGATCGAATGATCAATAGTCTTTACACAATACCACAAAAATGTACGGACGTATGGGACAGAAAAAGATAAAAACGGATAAAGCGATACAAGGTAACGAGCATTACATTAACGAATAATCGATTGAGAGATGATGAATAAATATTCCGACGTTATTTTTATTAATTTTGACTTATTGATTTATAACAATGATGATATGATTTAGAAATCATCGATATAATCATGAGAGGATGGATACTGACGAGAGAGATTCGTAAACTGTAAATAATTTGTACAGCTCGAAACGCTCGATCGATTTCATCTTGCGTTGTGTCATTTGCAAGAGTAAACGCAATCCTGTCACGTGTCACAACGCTTACCGAATTTGTCTTCTATCGCGTCGATAATTCGTTACCGCTGGACCGGAACATCGTGCGCAATATCTTGTCTTCTTATTATAAAAAAAAAAAAAAAAACAAAATAAAACAAAACTAGTGGTACGGTCAATCGCAGCGCGAGAAATCGTTAACTAAGAAGCTGATCGAAGAATCTTGGGAGCGTGAGAGCCGTTCGTTACATTGATTTGTTACAAATTTTTCAGTCACTGCACCGCTGCTAGACTTGCGCTATCAACGGTGAAACTTGGATACGATTATCGTTATATTTCATCAAAATTATTGCAAAATATTCACAAGGGATGCTGAAGGCTATGTACTCTCTCTTGTGCAACATATCTTTTATCTATAACGTGTTTCACTTTTTTTTTCGCACATACCTTGAAGAGCGTAACGTTTCGATCTTCCGGTGGAACTAGATTGTATTACGTCCTTAACACCGCACCTCGGTGTACTCATAAGGTGTAAAGTCTCGTTGTTCAAGTTTCCTGAAAGCATAAAAGCGATAAAAATTAGTATTTTTCTCTCCAATTGATGTTGATTATGCACAATGCACTAGTGAGGTAATAGTAATATGTATAAAATAGTGTGAAAGTGGTCGTTTTTTTATTGAAAATTGATCGATAGATCGATATGATGAAATTCAAGGACTCACGCAACTGCAATATCGACTAAGGTAACGCGGTGCACCTACATTTCATGATTTTTCCTTAGCAGCTTAATGTTCAAAGCCCTAAAAGAAGATCTTGAGATGACAGACTCGTTATTGCAATAACTGGTTCTCATATTGTCAAATTGTTTACTACGCTGTCTAGTTAAAAATAAATGACTGGTTAACTAAAATTGCCTAATAACAACGTTGTCACTGATAACTGAATGTTCTCAAAAATGTATTGTTTGTACCAATCAAGTAATCGGTGTTCTAACTAATTAGTTTTTTGGGTCAACAATTGCTCCAACAAACTGATCAGTGATTAGTGAGTCCAACAACTGAACAGTTGATAAACAGCCCATTTGTTGAAATTCAACCAGCTGAATGATTTGCTCAAAAAAATTATTGGTTTACCTAATAACATATTGGGGACTCGACCAAAGATACTTGAATAGCAAAATCAAGTTATGTTCTCGGTGTATTTGTTCATTAAGTTAGTTTTAGCGACTAACCATTTTTTTCTCCGCGTAGTTGAAGTAAAATCTTCCATTTTATTCAATTTCGAATTAATTCGTTACATACAATCATTGCAATCAATTTTTCCAGGGACGATAATAGACGATTGAATTTATTTTTAAATCAGGAAACAAGACGTATACTTTTACTATTCGTACTACAATTTATTTCTATCATGGTGCTCAAGGTGTCTGTAAAACGTAATTGTACAGCAATTACAAATTGTATAGTTGTTCATCCTCTCGTATAGCTCGTAGATAATTCATAAAGACCTCGCGATGGTTCCTTCAACAGTCGTGTTCTCTGCCTATCAACTTTTTTTATTGTCGCTTTTTATGTCTATCATCGCTAACAGTCACGCTTGAATAAAATGTTTACGCTGCTGGCAATGTAGCATACGCTCAATGCGGCTTCTTGCCTCTTCCTCTTCCGTCTCGAACTTACTTTACGCTCCAAGCGTAATAATGATCTATCGTACATAGATATAGGCATTTACGTACTTGCGGAATATATCGGGATGCGCCCGTATTGCCTTGACACGGATTTCCAACTTGTAGTGGAATATCTCGTTGTCTAGGATGTCTCGTTACGTCTGTCATACTCTGTAGCTAATACTTTCCCTTTAAGCGAACTCGAGGAAATTCTCACCTCACACACACCTTTCATTATCATTCGAAGTATATGCATAATAGGAATAATCACATTCCCCCAACCAGCGCAACCTCGTTTGCAGGCGTCATTGGCTCTTTGTAGATATGTGAATTCTCTTACAGAATCATACAAGTGCTGCATCTCATTATCGAGAATTCTTTTCCTTTCTTTCGCCGGAAGAATTGTACGTTCGAGGGCATTATTCACAATCCTCTCGAACGTATAAAAAAAGTGAGAAACGTATGAAATGCGCGGTGAGGGCTTGTGCAATGAGTCATCGTTAAGTATGGTAGATCGCTAGACTGGATGAGGGAACAATCCAGAGACGCCCGCGGTGAGGAGCAAATATTGTGGAAGTGAAAGGTCCGCTTGTGAGGAACCTAAACGTCACGAAACCAAAGTTGGAAGATCGGTTTTACTTGTGCTAATTAAAAACCTAGATGGTGAATTGCATAGAAATTCAAATGTGCATCTTCTGGCATTATTCGGTTACCATTGGCTCGTTTATCAACGAACACCGTAACGTTGTGATTTTTCAATGAGAGCAATGTCCAAAAAGTTGACATTGCATAGTTAATATCTCGACAACTAAACGGTGAATCTATTTGAAATGTTGCATATTCCTCACTTAAGAGTTGATCCACAATAGATGTTCTATTCATGGTGAAATAATTTTAATACTTTAGCTCAACATCCTCTTTAAATCTCACGCAATTCTGAGACCATGATACCAAACTGTATGTAAATTGTTCCTACTGATCCAGTCACTCGTGCCTCGCTTCTCTGATTCTTCTCTCTCTCTCTCTCTCTCGCTCTCTTATAAATGACTAGCGACGCGTCAGACTGTTTCATCGAACTCTCTGAATCATCGGGACAGCTAAAAGTTAATAGGTATACGTGTAGACTTACGGATAGACGCGGTTCCGCCGTAGTGATGATTCAAAAAACGACTTTAGTTGGGAGAACTAACGGAATGGAATGAATGAATGATTAATGAATGAACTTTTTGAAGTTAGCGTTAATCAAAGTTAGTGTTCAGTATGAAGTAACTATTTAAGCGAATAATCGAGTTTAAAGTATAAACTAATATATTCAAAGGAATATTCGAGTAATAAGTATGAACCAAGGATTCGAGGAAATATAATATTAAGTACGAAGCAAGTATTTAAGCAAATAATCGAGTGTCAAGTATGAACTAATATATTTGAATTAATATTCGATTACTAAGTATGAAGCAAGTATTTAAGCGAATAATCGAGTGTAAAGTATTCTAATATATTCAAAGAAATATTCGATTATTCTTATATTTATATTTAACACTTAATCTTATTATTATACCTAAATGTGAATCAAATATTTGATTAAATAATCGAGTATGAAGCAAGAAACAACTATTTGATTAAATATTCGAGTATTAAGTATTATGAACAAAGTATTCGAAGGAATATTTGATTTCGTTAAGTCTGAAACAAGTATCGAAAAGAATATATAAGTATTGAGTATGATACAAGTATTTGAGCGAATAATCGAGTGTTAATTATGAACCATATTGGAAAGAATAGTCGAGTATTAAGTATATGAGCCACTTGTTTTAAGGAATCTCTTTTAGGTTGTAGACAACGGTATTAAGTGAGCAGGTGATATTTTATCAATTTTCCTATCACCCTATCGCCATATGTCAGCGAGCTGTTAACCGCCTTATCTAAATATAGATTTATTACTTCGAAAAATGGTTCAATGCGATGTCTGTTGACCTCATATTACGAAATAATTTCTATGTGCACGTACTATATCATCTTAACATCGTTGTTTAACCATTAATCGTGTTGTGACAATCAACTGTTTTCCTCTGTTGCAAACAGTTTGGGATTTTACGCGATCTAAACGATTTTTTTCTCATGTTATTGTACATAAAAATATTGTTTAAAAAATGTATGGTACAGATTAAAGTATCTTTCACATGATTCAATACTTTTTTGATGAATAATAATAAAATATAATTTTTTAAATGTATATTCGGAGAAAAACGTGGTAAAACGCTAACTGCTCAAACAGAAAAGATTCCACATTATCTGTTTCAAATTATTTACAATATTAAAATAATTTACAATAATTCATTGATTAGACAGCGATAAATGATTACTCGTGATAACGTGGTTCTTTAGGTTCTTCGAACTTTAGAATGTTCCAGGAAATTTACTTGGTTATGTCAACCAACTAGTTGTAATAATGGCAACCAAAAGTTGTAATAAAATTTAACTGTTGAGTCATATTTATCCACGTTAATGAGTGTCTCAACAATTTTTTTTCGTCGATATAAATCAAAGTTTCATTTAATGATATTTATAAGAAAAATATCACAATCGAACTGTCCTATGCCTAGGTTTGAAAACAATTGATCTACACGATGTTCACAATGATAAAGATTTTTAATAAACGATTTTTTTCTCATGTTATTGTACATAAAAATATTGTTTAAAAAATGCATGGTACAGATTAAAGTATCTTTCACATGATTCAATACTTTTTTGATGAATAATAATTAAATATAATTTTTTAAATGTATATTCGGAGAAAAACGTGATAAAACGCTAACTGCTCAAACAGAAAAGATTCCACAGTATCTGTTTCAAATTATTTACAATATTAAAATAATTTACAATAATTCATTGATTAGACAGCGATAAATGATTACTCGTGATAACGTGGTTCTTTAGGTTCTTCGAACTTTAGGATGTTTCAGGAAATTTACTTGGTTATGACAACCAACTAGTTGTAATAATGGCAACCAAAAGTTGTAATAAAATTTAACTGTTGAGTCATATTTATCCACGTTAATGAGTGTCTCAACAATTTTTTTTCGTCGATATAAATCAAAGTTTCATTTAATGATATTTATAAGAAAAATATCACAATCGAACTGTCCTATGCCTAGGTTTGAAAACAATTGATCTACACGATGTTCACAATGATAAAGATTTTTAATAAACGATTTTTTTCTCATGTTATTGTACATAAAAATATTGTTTAAAAAATGCATGGTACAGATTAAAGTATCTTTCACATGATTCAATACTTTTTTGATGAATAATAATTAAATATAATTTTTTAAATGTATATTCGGAGAAAAACGTGATAAAACGTTAACTGCTCAAACAGAAAAGATTCCACAGTATCTGATTCAAATTATTTACAATATTAAAATAATTTACAATAATTCATTGATTAGATAGCGATAAATGATTACTCGTGATAACGTGGTTCTTTAGGTTCTTCGAACTTTAGGATGTTCCAGGAAATTTACTTGGTTATGACAACCAACTAGTTGTAATAATGGCAACCAAAAGTTGTAATAAAATTTAACTGTTGAGTCATATTTATCCACGTTAATGAGTGTCTCAACAATTTTTTTTCGTCGATATAAATCGAAGTTTCATTTAATGATATTTATAAGAAAAATATCACAATCGAACTGTCCTATACTTAGGTTTGAAAACAATTGATCTACACGATGTTCACAATGATAAATATAGTTTCGATCGTCGTCTGAAAATTCCTCGCTAGTCGCTGATGCTGCTGTTTTTTTCCCTCTAATTACAGGAATTATTAAACATGGCAAACGTGAACTTTGACCGACTGTTAGGTAATTGCCAACGAGCTAACTTCTTACCCGAGCTTAATTACCGCTCGCTCGTAATAATTAACGGAACGGATGAGGAGCGCGCGAAATAGCGACAGCGTAGGACACGCGTCCTTGGCCGTGAGTAACTAAAGGAAAACCATTTTCTTTCTCTGAAAACTATTCCGTTTCCTTTAATAGTATTTTTTTCTTTCGATCGCGCATAATCTTTGTGCTTCAGCGATTTGAGAATACATAGAAAACAAGTCTCGGTATTTCCCATTCATCAGGCTTAAGCTCTCAATCGCTATTTATCGTCGCGTCGTTTGTCGCTCTTGATATATACTCCTCAGAAAGCCAAAAAAAGTTTTTCTAAATGATGTAAGTTATCTTTTGATCTCTCGTGTATTCAACTAAAGTGAAACAAAATTTATTGAATGTAACGTAATTATTGGCAGAGATTTTTCGGTTCATTTATTTTTCCTTTAGACTAAATGTGAAGATCGTCTGTAATAAAATCTGAATACAGCAGAGTACAATAGAATGTTTGAAGAGAAAAAAGCGGCGACTAATAAAGTATCTCGGAGAACAAAAACCAAGAATGTTACTTGTGGCGTATCTCGATATAAAAAAAAAGCGTGGTACCCGTATAATAAAAATTGCAATAAAAATTGTAATTAATAGATTATGAAATGTGTGAAATAAATTAACGAACCTGTGTGCTACTCTATTTAGATTCCTATTATTTCTTTAACTTTGAAAGTGAAAATTGTGTGATATGCTTCATACTTCCGGATTTCTTTCAATATAATCGTTCGATATGACTTATCAATGTATGTTCAGTAATTCCGTAGCCTGAATTGTCAATTATACCACGAAAACAATTATTTTTTTGGTTAACCTTAAAA